>CM053507.1:134550131-134634316 GCA_028627145.1 Eidolon dupreanum | reverse complement strand
CAACTTATATAACAGAAGGAAATGCAATCATAGTATATGGCATCTTCACATATAAGCAATATTTGCACAATCACATGTGTAATATTGAATATTGATTAATTTAAAATTGTGATTTAATTATAGGAAAATGGGAGTTGGGAACTGAGCACATGAATGTAATATGAAATAGTTAAATCTTTGTCTTCTATAAATGGATGCAAGTAAATGAGTTCTCCAATGAACAATCAATAAAAAGTATAAACAAGTAAATTAGAAATATTAGAATAAAATAAAAAAATGTTGAAAAGTTGAAAATGATTGCCTCAAGGAAGCAGGAATAAAGGCTGGAGAATGGTGGAACATGAAATTGCTGTGTTTTGTTGTTTTATAGAACCACATGACTTCTTGAACTGAATACATGAAATACTTTTCCTCTAAAACAAAACCGCTTTACCGAAGTGTAACAGATCATAATTTTTAGTATTTCTGAAATCATGAACCTTCTGAGAAGTAAAGAATTATTTAAAAAAAAATTAGTTTGTGGGTCTCATCTTGAGGATTAAATCTTATATAAAATATTGACCATTTTACACTGACTTTGGTTGTGAGGATATGAAATACATCTCATGTGCTCAAAGAAGGCAGACCCTATGGTAGTGAACATGCTTTCTGCTGGACCCCTTTTCACAGCCAAAGTCTGGGAATGGGTGAGGGCAGAGCTCTCTACACTTGATTCTTTCGAAGTCATCCCTAAATGTCGTCATGTAAAATTCATTGAGTCTAGAAACTTGCTATACTTGCTTGGCATATGCTTTTCCATATCTGTGAACTACCCTTTCTCACTTGCCTAGCAAACTCTTACTCAGTCTTGAAAATCTGAGTAAATGATCCTTCTTCTAGGAAGCTTTCTCTCCCCTAGTAGTAAATGATGTCCTCTTCCCATTTGCTTGATTATAGTTCTCATAACACCACTCACAACCAATTACCTCTGTATATGCAGACTTTGAGGTCTTTGAGAGAGGGGACTAATCTTGCTTATCTTCTATTCACAGTGTCAAAAATTTTTATTGAATGAATAAACAGAATCAAGAAATTAGGCAGTTCCTATCAAATACCTGAAATGTTCATTATGTTTACAGGAAACTGCCCATAGCCCACCATCAGCCTGTACCTAAAAGTCCAAACAATATGAAGATTTTGAACTAAAATAATATGCTCTGATTCTTAACACTACAAAAGATGCAAGTTGCACAGAAAAATACATGTTCAGAGCTAAAATATTCAAAGTATGCCCTCTTGCCTTTATGAATTTCTCTCCCTCTCCCAGAAAGCCTGCCAATTTTTTAATGACAAGCATTATTTGTTGAAAAAAGAAGGGTCAGAGTGGTAGAAATAAGAAAGAACAAACTGTCAGTCCAAATTATACATATTCCACCCAATTCAATGCTGAAATTCTTGAAACTCTAAATATTTAGTGGACTTTTGACAGTCCTGAGTCACATCACATGAATGCTAGAGTCTGTGGTAGAAGACATACTTGTCTACAACTGGCAAAGGGACAGGTCTCTGACAAGCCTTAACCTGCCTTTACAAACCTATATCCTTTCTCCCAGCTCCTGGTATCTCAGTTCTTCCACAGGCACCTCTAAGGAGTCCCACTGTTTATTTAAAGTTACTTCAACTTGCCTTAACCCACAACACTTCTCCAAGTCAGCTGAAAGCTATGTTCAGTTTCATTCCCACACAAGAAACCATATCATTACTGAACTAAAGAGAGAAAATATGACCTTAATTTCTTTCTCTGAAGATGTGCCTTTTTTTATCCCCTGAAACTAAGAAGCATGGCTGGATGAAACACAACTATCAGATAAAGAGTAAAGAAATCTGAGAGTAACTGTCTTTGGCCAGTTAATCCGCCAGTTTTCTGCCACTACAAAGGTTAATCAACACATATAGAATGTCTCTGAAATGTGGACACAATTTCAACACTTTTTAACAGCTTGAGTGAATATGTTTAAGCTGAATTTATACAATGAAATAAGCCCTTTGACACCATAACATTACATTCCTTCAAAATGTCAACATTCTGCTTTTACTAATGTGTTAGCATGGGAAAGTTGAATGTATTTAAGTGGGATATTATATATTGGGTGGGGAAAGTTAGAGCTACTTTGTAAAATAAAGTATTTTGCAAGGTATAGCTATTTAGATCAACTATGTAGGAAATCCAGACCGATAATTTAAATGGCCCAAATCACCAAGTTAACTATTTTTCAATCCTGTACTTTTCACTGTGTAGGCAATATTTATACAAAGTGAAGACATGAAATAATGATCCTGCTAATCTATACAAACAGAACAACCTGTATCGTTCAGTCCCGAAATGCTGGAGCAGTGGGAAGAGGAGGTGTCAGAACCCAAAAGACCTAAATTCAAATTCTTTAAGCCTCTCAGTTTACCTATCTTTAGAAATAACACAAGCACAATAAGAGGCATTATCCTGAGTGATTGGAAGAGAGCACCTAGCACAGGCTTAATAAATAGAAGTGATTACTACAAAATATATCACGGCCTTTCATTGTATTTTACTTACCTACATTGTATGTATACACATCCTCAAGTTACTATGGAACACCAGTTCCTTCAAGTTTGCTACAGCATCTTACAGAGTATGTGTGGAGACTGGGTGAGTCTTTCAAAAACTCCTTTATCTTCTTCCACCAGGTTCTTTTACATAAACATTTTTTTAATGAATCTCCCTGCTCCGCCATCTGCCCCCCCAAGACTTTCCTTATGGATTGAGCCCCCGACCTAATCATGTAAGTACCTGATGGGCTGGAACACTTCCAAAAGGGCCTCTTAGGAAAAACAATCTGAAGGGTTTTCTTCCTTTTTTTTTGTAATTACATAATTACTCAGCTGACTAATATGAGTCACCATGTGCCATTCTAATCTCCCAGGCACAAAATAGTTTTATTATTTTCCTTGAAACTACCTAATTACCCAATGGATAGCAATAATTCCCGGGCACTTTTCAGTAAGTAATCTGTAAAACTCAAGGCTGAAATTCCTCTAGAAGTAGTTGAAAATAGAGGAGCACTTAGAATAATATTATCATTCTCCACATGAGATACTGGGGTTCTTGGTGGCAAGGGTGGTCCAACGATAAACCACAAATAAATTTGGGCAAAAAACTGTAAGACTCTGGGCACGAGATGATTTAATGAGGCAGAGTTTCCCTGCTGAGTCCTAGGAAATAAGTATCTGTGAGCCAGAAGAGCAGCAGTTGAGTGCACATCTCATCAGTTAAAAAAAAAAAAAAATGAACAAGCATTCCCGATATGTTTATTTATTTATAATTATATGCATCTGCTACAGTTAGCCCATATATTAACTATTAGCAAAGCTTAATTACCATTTTGATAAAATATAAATATTAATAGAAACTATAATATTTTTTCACATCCCAGTGGAAGCCTAGTGTACCCTGGTTTGGAGAATGTTGCCTTCTGCAATACCCAAATCTCCAATAGTTTCTAAAATTGGTCTGTGATTAACCTGCAGTTGCTCAGTGTCCATTCACTTATGGACTAGATTAGGACACTGTATATGTTGAGTTTTTAATTCCCCTTTTAAAGGGATGTGCAAGAAATTCACACAAGCTGTCAACCATGAGTCTACCCCAGGATATTTTCTAGGGGATGTTCAGAAACCAGCAGGCAGAACAGTCTTCTCTCCATGCCTTTCCTTTCTTCTTTCCCTAATTTCCTATCCTTCCCCAGGAATGGTGGGTTTATGAAAACTTCTTTCTGGTCTAGAATATAAAGGCTTGGGCAGATTACATGATTTACAAAGCCAACATGTTGGCCTATGCCCTGGGTGTGACAGATTTCTAACTAAAAAGAAACACATATTTATCCAAGCTATTGAACAGCTAGGTCTAATCAATATTAAATTTGATCAAGCCATTTTCTAATGTGTAATAAAATACTAAATCATGTTCATAAATTCAATGGCATTTAGAACTGTCCTCTATAGTTCATAGTCATTAAAACATTTTTTAAAAAAGAGGTTATATTGAATTTTATTTTGGAACTAATAAAAATGTTGAACCTAAAGAACTTCTGAAGCTTCACTAGTGCAGCTGAACCTAGTAATATGCTTGTAATTTATTGAAGTAATTATTGATTCAAGTCTATGACAATGAATTTTATATTCCAGAGATTCACAGCTCACATTTTAAAAAAGTTTCATAGGTGCTATAAAAAATTAATCTGAAAAACTGTTCAGTAAAGTCTTATTCTTCTGGTACATAAACCAAATCACACACTGTAGTGGATAGTAGCAACACTGAAGTCGTTTTGACAGTTGAACACAAACAGAGGCCCCGCACAATGAACACACAGAAACAGTACACTCCCCTGGAGGGAGGCGGCTCTGTCTTTGAATGTCTGGAAGGGAGCCAAACAGGCTGTCCATTAACTCAGACCTCTCAGACACCAACAGTTACCTTCTTTTCTCTCTTGGAAGGATCTCCTGATCGAAATCTTCCTGCTCTCTCTCAGACCCCCAATCTTTCTCAACTCTGTTAATTAGAGGAGAGAAGAAAAGGAGAGGAAAGCCAGGAAGTTCACTACACATCTATAAATGTACAGCATTCACTCTCTTTTCCCAGTTTGGAAGTGTAAGACTTCTTTTTCTATCCAATAGCCGGGCAAGCTGTTCTTGCAAGGAGATACTGTAACTGGGCTTATCCCAACTTTTAGACCAATGATTTCCTAGAAACAGACCTAACATCTTTCTTCCTCTCTTCTAAGACCATTCAGTGCCACCAAACTAAACTTTACAGATTTTTGAACTTTTCTTTCAGAAGTCATTGATTATAGTCCATTCCTCCAAACAGAACAAAAATGCTTGGAAGACTTTGATTATAAAGTTGATGACTCCCCTTCAAGCTATAAATGGTCAGATGCAAACAAGGATTCACTGAGAATGATGGAGATTAATAAAGAGAGATAGGACTGCTGTATGGGGAAAGGGATGGTTCAAAGATTCCAGAACTGGCCTTATATAGTCGGTTGTCTATTGCTTCTTAAAGATTCCATTGTCACTAGAAAGAAGTTTTACATAGTTGTAAAATATTTTAGCAACATTAGAAAGACACTTACTTTAATTTACTATTCATTCAGTCTACAAAAAGTTGAGTACCTACTATTTTCCAAGCACTACTTACAAGGAACTAGAGAAACACAATTCATTTACTTCCCCAAATATATTTCTAGTATTCATTACAAGCCAGGCAGGTGCTGACCACACACCATGGTCCTAGCACGTAGCACCTTGATGTATCAATTCTAGGCTCTGATTACAAAGGTAGGGCCTGATAAAAGAGAACTCGAGGATTATTTAGAGCTTTAAAATCTGTAAAAATTACCTTCTTTCCTTCCATTATTCTAACATGTATTAGTGAAGGGTCTGTATATGTTTGGTGGCATGCTGGGCACTGAGGATACAGCAGTGGGCAGACCCAGATATGATTCCTGCCTGACACTTAAATAAGTTGACACAAATCCAATTTCTCATGTCTTGCCCAACTGGGGGAGAAGATATTAATGTGAGAATCACAATCACCTAAAGTTTCAACTGTCATTCATCTTTGGCATATCTTTTTCTCCAGCTTTATTGAAGTATAATTGACAAAAAAATTGTATATATTTAGGTTGTAAAATGTAACCTTCAAATATATATAGTGTGATGATTTAATATGAATGCACATTGCAAAATGATTATCGCAATCAAGTTACTCCATCATCTCATATAGTTAACTGTGTGTGTGTGTGTGTGTGTGTGTGTGTGTGTGTGTGTGTGGTGAGATCCAGGTTCTTAGCAAATTTCAGAGTATATAATATAGCATTATTAATTATAGATGCCATGCTATACACTATATCCCCAGAACTTATTCATAGCAGAAAGTTTGGACCCTTTGACCAACACCTCTCTGTTCCTGCCCATACTCCACTCTGCCCCAGACCCTGGGAACCACTGTTCTACTCTCTGGTTCTATGAGTTCTACTTTTTAAAAGTCTACATATAAGCAAAATCATAATTGTCATTAGTCCTTAAAGGTGAGGTAGAGAGGGTTGTAATACATTAAACAGAAGAATTTGGGTCAAAAAAGAGGGAAGAGTCTGTTAAGAATTCACTGAAAAGTTTTTGTTGTTTAAAATTCTTCTCTGAACTTGTTTACCTTCTGTTGATTCATTTTCATTTACTTTAGAGGATTTCATTGAACTGAAATTCTAATTAAAATAAGAAAAGAAAAGAAAAGAAAAAAGAAAAAAAAATGGGAGAGCCTAAGATGTCTGCAGAGGATCAGCTCCCCAGCCAGGATGGCTTGGGCTCCAACCTCTTACACATGCACATGGTTTCCATTAAAACCACGGAGAAGTACTTCTGAAAAGCATCAACCACACATTTCCTCAGTGAGCCACAAAATAAAGTGCTATTAATTCTCACCAATATTCATGAAATGATTGCTTTTATTGCATATGTGTAACCTTCTCCTATGGTCTTGAGGTTTCTCATGCTTTCTGACCCATGGGCAAACCTCTTTGCATCTCAGAGAGCATATTGAGTGGTCGAAAACACGTTCAAGGCGCCTTCAGTTATAAAGCCTAATATGCTATTCAGATAGAAATCATCTTGAGGTAATTATACATAGTCTTTTTAAAAAGGAAAGATCTGTAACACCTACTTTTCCTTCTTTCTCCCTGAACTTCATGGTACAAATAAGATTTATTTTGATTCTGTTAACACAGCATTCCAAATTTTCCTTCTCTCTCTCTCTCTCTCTCTCTCTCTCTCTCTCTCTCTCATTCACTTCCAAGTCCTGTTTAACACATCTTTTTAGATGTTATTTAAAAAAAAACGCATTACCTTTTACATCTACTTTGACCATTCTCAGGTTACAAGCCTCTGAAGTGTGCTTGGCCTGTTGCCGGGTGTATTTATTACCATTAATAAATGAGTCGCTGGTGTAAGAATGCAAATTTTATGTGGCCCATGTATAAATGAGCCTGTTAAGAATGACCAGACACACATTTTATGTGACTGCTAAATAATTATGTTATACAAGTATAGCTTGTGAATTCAACATTAAAGAAAAAAATGGATTTCAGTAATGCTAGAAGGAGTATTTGTCAAAACATGGTTTTGGTAAGTTAAGGTCATAAAAAGAGGACAAAAGAAAATGATCAGGCTATAGGAAGAGAAATGTGGAAGCTTAAGCTTATCACAAGAACCTCTTATCCCAGTGGCCTCTGATGGCTACTCCTTTATCATCACATCATTACACTATGAAGGCACGTACAATTCAAAAACTGCTCTTATGTTTTCAATATTTTCATCTGTGAAGACAGGTATTAGACAACAGATATCTGAAGCTGTGGTTATATAAGCAACAAAACTTGACATTAGAAATGAGCAAATGGTATCAGGTAATGGGGATGTGGTAGGAAGAAAGATAGATATGATCTTGGAGCTTGCATGCTGGGGGGTGGTGTGGGCATTTAATAACTGACCATATACTGGTTGATATTGTTATAATTGCTTTAAGTATTATTTGATGTCTGTCAAATGACACAAACTAGAGTTCTTCAAAGTGACATTTCCACATCAAACTGTCTCACTTAATCAGAAGTCTGAATGCTAATTTAACGTCATTTCTCTAGACTGAGCATAAAGTAGTATCCTCAAATAATAAGGAAGGGCTCAGACCAACTGGCCATAGGGAGAGTCGAGAGCAGACACTATGGCATTATGCAGAGCAAAAGACTATGGAGCTGAGCCTTGGTCTGAATATAGTTTTAGTACTTAATCTATATTCCCGATGCCTTCACTAAATATTATAGTATAATCTCTCTTTAATTAGTAGATCTGTTTGTAAACAAGTAGAGCCATGGTAAGAGGTTACTCTGGCAATGTGATGTTTTAAAAGTATGAGAAATAACTGCCAAAACTTAAAAATCAGATTTTATATAAACAATTGCATATACAGCCTTTCTTTCTTTTTTCTTTCTTTTTTTTTTTTAATGAGACAGTTTGGCGATAATCCCATATTAACATCAATCCACAGGTATACAGTGGTGTTCAGCTTCCATTTAAAATTGGGGTGTGCCATCTACTTTACTATAGTCTCTTCCACCCCTGACATCACACCTAGGGGGTGAGGGAGGTGGATTTTACTCACTGACTTTATATGCCCTGCATTTGGAGGCAACTGCTTTGTAAATGTCAAGCTTTAATTGCATCATTAATTCAGACAGTCAACTTTTCAGTATTTTGCCTTCCTCTGTGCCACTGATGCTCTATTATTACCTCTACTTTACTTAAGACCTTTATTCATCAATCCTGCATTTCTTCAGCAGTCCAAGTACACCCTTGACTATTTATACATTTATTTATTCAATAGATATTTACCTATTATTTTATACTAATTGGAGGTTAGGGGGTGGGGCAAATAGGTGAATGAGGTACATTCTCAGTCCTCAAGAACTCCATAGTCTAAAAGAGAAAGAAGAGTAGCAGGGATTTAAAAAAGTCTTAGCTGGAGAACTATGTGTTGGACCATAAATTTTGAGCTACATTTTGTAGGAGAAGAGCGAGACCTCTTATTTTGTCATGTCTTTCCACTTACGTGTTCTCTGTCTCCCCACCCCCACCCCCACCCCCATCACCACCCCTTTAAGGGTGTGAGGCAAATTATTTGTGCTAATAGCAAAGAACAGATTATACATTCAAGAATCATACCCACAGATCTGGCTTTGCAAACTCTTCAAATGCAAGACCTTAACGATGGTGTTAAAGAATTTAGATATTTATATGCCAAATGGCAATCATGAAAAGGTATCAGTAGAAAAATTAATCCAGCAAAGAAAGTTAGAGCTGGAAGAGACATATTTTACAAGTGGGTAAGTTAGAAGTAGGTAAGTGACATCTCTTGGGCCTTGGAGACAATTAGAATTAGACAGAATTCAATTTCAAATTTAAGCATCTCTCTCTCTCTCACTCTCTCTCCAAATATATATATATATACATATATATATATATATATATATGTATATATATACACACACACACACACACACACACACACACACACACATATATATATTTGTTTTTAAACATTGAATAGCAATACATACCATATGATAATCCCACTGCCTACCACCCTATTTTTTAAAAACTTCTAATGGTCAAGCAAAATTTTATAGTAAAAATTTAATTATTTAATAAATTTAACAGATATTTATTGGGTTCCTTCTCTATGTCAGACATTGTTCTAGGTACTAGTGATACAGCACGAACCAAACAAACTTCCTGTGCTAAAAAAAGCTCTCATTTCAATGATAAGCTAGCTCTCTTTGAATCCAATCCAGGCATAAAGGACATTAGATAGACTTTAGAATCACAGCCCAGTTACCTTCTGAGACAATTGTAACTATCTTGGGAAACAATGGAAAAATGCTTTGCAACATCAAAGGGCTCTACAAACTTTTGTTGCAAATTCTAACATGTCAATGACTGGTTCAGCTCATTTGGCCAGTCATGATGTAAAAGAAACCATAGTGATGGATTCCATTCTCCTATGAACCACAAAATATTTCCATTGGCTTCACCTTAACCCAAACTTGATGTAAGTCTGTTGAAAGAATGGTGACGCCACTTACTATATTAAAAAGAAAAGCCAAGCAGAGGCCTGAATATCATGTCTCAATTCCATCACTGCAGAAACATCCAAACTGAATAATTTGCTCCCCAAAGAGCTCTACTTTTTAAAACTTCATTTTGTCTCTGTTGACAGAATTTTCTTTTTCACTACTTCTACAACATTTCAGACCAGAAAATAAAAATGTACATGCAACTCACATTATCATAAATGCCCCTGGCCTGGCCTTTAGGATTTGCCTGCAGGATATCAAGAGTGTCATCATTTAGTTGGTTTTTTTCCAGTTAACATCTATTTCTCTGTTAGGAGACAAGTAAAACCCTTCTGTGAGCAGTTGGTCCTCCATTTTCTATTCCAACCTACAAGACTGTTTGTCTTCCATCAAGCTAAAAATAATGTATAATTAACTCGTCCAGAGGTCACATCTAATTTTCTGCAAAAAAAAAAAAGGTCTGCAATGATTCTCTTTCTCTACTTTTCTCCAAAGATATCTCTGCATTCATACTTGACACTTCTTCAGACTGGGAACTTCTAACAGGGACAAGACTCAGGAAGCCAAAATCATTTGTGGTGCCCAAAATGCTACCTGCAAATTAACCATAATGAAGGGATCAAAGAAAACAATTTCTTATCCTTTAAGTCTCAGCTTTTATCCCTAAATGGTTTCTTAGGTTTCCATAACTTTCCATAAACCATAAAACAATAATATAATGCACAGTGTGCTTTGTTATTTAATGTCCATATTCACTTAGAATATGAGCTCCAAGATCTCCTCACTACTGAGTCCCCATTCTCTAATATAATTCTTGCCACATCGGAGGCACATAATAAGTATTCATTGACTTAAAACAATTAATAAATTAGACAATGCCTCATTTGAGCCATAAACTCTTTCTGCCAGGGTTTACACAGAACAACATATTTTTCATTAACAGAATAAAAAGTCATTACTTATCTGCCCCATCACTGTCTTATTTAATTTATAGCCCATTTTCCATCGAGATTTGGTCTCAATGCCAACCATTTCCTGCTACTACAACAGGACTCAACATTCTTAACTTTTCACTTCTCCCCTGCCTCACCCTGCTTTGTCTCATTTGTATCCCTCTAATCAAATACAGAGTGCATGAAATATGATATGTGATCACATTAGCACAGCTTTATTTTGATGTATTTTTGTCAAGCCTGTACAGACAAGTGGAAAGAGAACTGAAACAGAAGCTGGGAAAATACTGCCAGAAATTATGTCAACAAATAACTTCAGAGTTTACCTTTCTATTAGTTCTAAACCTTTTAAGCAAAGTAGCTGCTCTTTTGTCTACAGGTCAAAGCCTGAACCTGAATTAGAGGGGAAAAAGGCAAAGCAAATCCCTACTAGAACATTTTTCATCCTATGGTCTCAGAGATTAGAGTTCTTTCTATTTTTGCTTGAAACAACAGAGGTTTATGTCTCCTTGTCTTTTCAAATCATACCCAGAGGTTGGCAATAAGACTCCAGTTGGTAGTTAATAAATCTCCAGTAATGTATCGACCACTCTTCACGCTTTTTTCTATTGTTCTTAAAACGTAAGAACTGTCTCATTATGTTAAGAAAAAAAAGAAAAGTTTCTACACTTAAATGCCAACCAAGGAAAGAAATCCCTGGGAAGCTAATAATGAAACAATGGTGGTTTTCTTCAGCAGAACTGTGTGCGCTAAATTGCACTTTTATGTGATTTTTAGGGCAATTTGCCACTTTCTTGGCACCACTTCATCACTTTCCTTCAGCAACAAAAAGAAAAAGAAGGGCCACAATGACCTACATATTATAGCTGTAACAGTGTGTTGGGGTTGGTCTCTCCAGGCGTATGAGTCTAATTTAACAATGGGTATTGTATTTTCTTATCTAAGTTAGAGAACTCGAAGGCATATTCTCATTTCCTCCAAGGAGTTTACTGCTCTTCCCAGTTGGTCCATCAGAGAATTTCCATCTATAAATGTTGTGAATGGCAGTGTTTCCACTGTATATAATGATTTATTTTTATGTACAACTTCATTTTTGCATAGATGTCTTGACTTCCCAGGGGTTCAACTCATAGAGCATCTCTTAAATTCTCTCATTACAAAAATGGGGAAACAGAGGCTCAGAAATGTAATGTGACTTGCCTTCACCTATGCAGACTGTCAATGTTAAAGGATTAAATGGCTTATTAAGGTAGATTATGCTTTAAAGTGGGGAGGACAGTTAATTGCTGAGTTAAACTGGAGAAGTTTTTAACTAATCTGAGCCTCATTTTTACCATGTCTAAATGGGAAAATATCTACCTTGCCAAGGTTGTTCCTTCTCATCTCCTGGGGTTTGAAAATAAAAATCCCCCCCTGCCTGTAATATTATTTCTTCTCTCTCCCTCAACTTGCTTTCCTAGTTAAGTACTACCCTTTCCTGTATTTTGTTAAATTTCGTATCTTTTCAGGAAGCCTTCCATGATCTTCCAGCTGAGTTAGGTCCAGGCATGCAGGACACTGTGTACTTCTCCACTGTAATTTAATCACAAAGGTAATTAAATTAGGGGGGTTACTATCTAATGTCTTTCTGCTTCATGGCAGTATAAGCTCCACAAAGGTAACAAGCCTGTTTTCATTTCTGCGAGTTCTCGCATGCTCTTTCTCGCCTAGTCCATAGTAGGTGCTCCATAAGTACTTACTAAATGAACACCACAGCACATACATATTCAAGAAATGAAAGTCAGTGTTCACATTTCTTCTCAGCCCTTCTGGTTATTGAGCCAAGTGACACGTATTTAGCTCTTTTCACCTCTCCTAGATCGATTCACTCTTCTCTTTAAAAATGACTTAGTTCATGGTTTCTGTGTAGTGATAGCAGCTTCCTGGTGTCTGACGTTTTCTCTATCATTTCAGTGTGAACAAAACAATTGAGGAAAAGTCACTTCTGTGTTTAGCTCTTTTGGCAAAACTAACTTCCCTTCTCCCTTCTCCCCCCACCCCACATTTGCCCTGAATTTGACTTTACCACAGTCTACATTAAGAACAGCAGCTAAACCTTCTTTGAAACTTTATTCACCATGGCCAACAGGAAAAAAAAAAGAGCTGGTGAAATTCCTTTAAAATGCGCTTTAATCTAGCTGGAATGCCATAAATTGCTTCCAGATGTGCACGATACAAAAGTCAATCAAAGCTATTTATACTGACACTCTACAGTCCAAACAATCTGAAGCCAAATGCCATGTCTCCGCTTCAACGAAGCTATAAATGTCAGTTTTGTTGAATTTGGAGAGGTGTTGAAGAGTTCATGCAAGTTTGAGTTCTTGACTCTTTTAGAGCCAGCAGTAATTTTGAAAGGGGGGAAATAAAAGCACGACACACACAAACTTTTGTAAATCCCCCTTTTCACAAAGCATACCTGACACCTCTCACATATGACCTTGAAAGTACCACTGGTTTGAAGACAATACTCATTTTTATAAGACAGAAGAATGCAGCTCTTGGACAAGATGCCAAAGAAGCCCAAAGAATCTGGCCAGATCCCCAAACCCCACCCTGAACACAAACACACACACTTGGGAGTCTGTTGGCTGTGTGACTTACAGTGATGTCTTTTTGACATTCTAGTAGTCTCAGTTCTCTCCAAAGTAGCCCTCCGCACAAAGACAGTTCATGCTGTTGGCACCACACTCAGATAATGGTGTGAACAGTGAGCCTGAGGTCTAGGAGGCTGACTGGTGGGTTTTGTCACTTAGAGTTGTTCGCCGTCTCTCTCCACTGAATTGTAATCTCCAGGCTTGTGTTTCTACCTTATTCAGCATGACTTTCACAGTGCTTGGCACACAGTAGGCCCCTAATAGATAATGTTGAAAGAACGAGTACTTAAAGGAAAAGATAACTGATGAGTCTAGTTTCTTTCCAGGGATGTAGGTGAATTCAAAATAGAAACTCCAGAAATTTACACAGTAAAATGGAGACAACTTAGGCTTTTGGGCTATAGACATGCACTTTGAAGTCTACCTTGTGGACTGATGAGTGGTGTGACTTTGTAGTTTCTGAACCTCAGTTCTCTCCACAGTACAGGGAACTGATAATGTCTATTTCATGCAACTGCTACAATGACGCTGTTCTTATTTCATAGTAGCCTTTGGTGTTCATTCCTTTCTTTTTGCCTTTGTGGCCATCATGTCAAATGTTTTTTTTTTTTTTAAAAAAAAAAAGGGGGAACAGGGTTGGGGAGCCAGAAAAAACTCAGAATTGGAACCAGAAATAATAAAGAATGTAAAAGTAAACACTAGTCGATTTTCATCCACAGATTGGCGTAGCACTTAGGTTGAACTCTATGAATTTTCCAATATTTGCAAACAATGATTTCATGTGGTTGCACAGACTATGAGGATGTGTGAAGGACCACATTACAATATCCATTGCCCTCTGCAGCAGTTCACCATTCAGTTACTGAATGTATAAACACCCTCAGTTATTGCAGTCACTGAGGCTCACAGGCTATGGATATAGACCAGTGGTTCATAAATGACAGCCTATAGACCAAATCCAGTCACTACCTGTTGGGATAAATAAAATTTTATTGAAACACAGCCACACCCATTGCCTTATGCATTGTGTGTAACTACTTTCAATCTACAGGGGCAGAGCTCTTGATAGAAACTGTGGGGTCCACAAAGCAGAAATGAAATTATTTACTATTTGGCCCTTTATGGAAAAAGTCTGCTGACTCTGTTTATGAACCTAGGTTCTCAAGTTAGATTCATTTCCCTGTACCCAACTGTCAACTGCATCACTTTATTTGATTTTACTCAGGAAAGGTCCTTAACTCCCTTAATCTCAGGTTTTTACCTATAAAATAGAAATAATAGCCACCTTATAAGGCTGAGAGAGTCAGATTAAAAAAAAATGGCATTAAAGCACTTAGCACAGTGCCTGGCACATGATGAAGGTTAAATAAATTGTACCAGCATTATTATTATCAGCTATCCATATTTCTTCACTTATAAGATATGTCACCTGTGGAATGATAAATGGCAAAGAGAATGCAGCTGTGTGTCAAGAAATACTTTAAAGTGGTGAGGGTGATGGTAATCAGAAGAGGGATAAAGGGGACAGCCACCAGTGAGCTCCAGTCACAGTTGTCACATTGGAATGCCAGACCAGTGTTTCTAGGTCTTCTGGATTTTTAAGAAAGACTGGAGATTTGAATACTTAAGCAATATCTCCCATTTTAAATGCTGATAACTGGTTTAAAATGTTTAAAATCATCCTGTGAGCAAAAAGCAGTACGTGTAGTCTCATTCATATTTTTCTTATTGATGTTTGGCTTAAGTAAAAGAGTGGAAGGAGGAAAGGAGAAGAACTTTTTGTACCTGGCATGGAAGGTGGTACATGTCTGTGTTGAAGTTGACAATAGAATACCTTTGTTCAGCCATTAAAAAAGAAAAGAAGAAGAAGAAGAAAAAGAAAAAAAAAACTGTTTTGGTGAAGATTTTCTTTTTGCACATCTATTTTTGTGATCCTGAACTGAAACTTGTATTCATCTTTCTCTGCCTAGAGAAATGACTGTCCATACACATTTACATTTACTCATACCCATTCAAGCATTTATTTTGTACCTACTCTGTGAAAGACACCACATTTTTTAAACTATGTTGCAAAACAGCCTCCAAACCACAATGCTCAGGCCCTCCTGACATCTACCCAAGAGACTTGAGCTATACCCAAGCCATCTGTCCTTGGGCCTCAGGGTGATCATGGGAGGCGCAGCTCAAATATATCCTCAGAGCAACACATGTTCTGCTAAGGGTGACTGCATCTCACAGCTTTAGCACAACTTGAAGACTAAAAATTAGTAATCCAGAGACATAGATTTAGCAACATTTAAACTGTCTGTCTACTCCTCACTGTTTCGTGAGATGAGGACTGGGAGAGACATTCATGTACTTTTTTTTGAACATAAGTTTTTTAGTAATGTGAGATTAGAAGGCTTAAGCAAACAAATATTTCTTGTGGTATTTTGTATTGAGCCAACTTGCCTAAGCTGAAATTTGTTTCCCAGAATTCCCTTCTCTGTATGGGTTCAAATTATATTTGGTCAAGAATACTTTGACTAAGCTCTGGAAGGGGAGAGCAGAAACGAAGTCCTTGTTTTTAGATGAGGTTCTGGCTTGTCCTCACTCACCTCCATGTCTAGCTCTTCTTTTTGACTATTGACCTGGTTGTCAATGTCCTCTGGTTCCCTACTGTTGCTTGGCAGGGGACCCACAAGGTGGTAGCTGCATAGACACAGCTTCCCTTAGCTCTCCCTCCCACACACTTTTCTTTGCAGATCCATTTTGAGGCCTGGAGGTGCTTGTGTCTTAGATTTACTGATTGGTATCTCCTCTGATTCACCGTCTCTCCCTTTCAGACTTTTACTTCTCAGCTCCTCCTGCAACAAATATCTAATTCCTATGATAAATCCCTTATACCCAGAGTCACAGTGGACTCTGCTTCCCTGACTGAACCCAGATGGATACAGCTCTCTTTTATAACAGTGAGGTGATTGCTACTTTATCTCTTCCCCACTGCCTATCAGTTCCTGGGGCAGGAGCAGGGGAGGGGATGGGCAGGCCTCCCTTGTTCCTTTATAAGTCTCCAGAGCCTCATAGCAGTATCCATTCAATAATTATTGACTGAATAAAAGAATATGATTTGTACCGTTAAACCATCTCTTTATTTTAAAAACAAAAGCATAAATTTTATTAGTGAAAACCTAGGTGAATGCCTGGCAACGAGAGACATTTAATATTGAGTAAATGAGTTGAAGGAAGACTTAAGCTGACGTGTGGTGAATGACTTTTCAATCCAACTTAACAGGTTTCTTTGCATGTCTTTGGTTGCAAAATACTGTATTCATGGCATGAGGTAATGTATTCTGTGACTGACAATTGAGTTGTTTTCTTTCGTTTGATTATAAACAATGCTACCACAACATAACCTTGCACTTTCAAATCTTTGTGGACTTCGGTGAGAAGATCCATAGCATAAACTCTCAGAATTGAAGTTGCTAGAACAAAAGGTGAGTTCATTTGTAATTCCTGCCCCTGGTACCCTTCCTCCCTGCCTACTGCTGAAATATCCTCTACATCCTACCAATTTAGACTTCCATCAGCAGTGTATAAAAGTGCCTGTTTCCCACACATCCTGACCAATGCTATGTATGACCAAGCTTTTCTAACCTCTGCCAACTTGACAGGGGAATAATGGCATATCAATGTTGTTTAAAGTGAACATTGCTTTTGAATGCTCAGTAGTACTTGAAGTTCTCACCTCTGCTTCACTTCAGATCCGCATAATCAATCAATAAACCAGTCTCATCCTGAGATGGGATTAACTTTATAAACCAACAAGGGACACTTAGCATTTATGTAGCACTTCAACTAATGACTGGAACTGGCTTTGAGGAAAAAACTGTTGCTGCTAATTGTCATAGCCCATAAGGGACATTAGCTTTTACTGTCTTTGTTTTACCGTTCTTGTATTATTAGGTAAGTGGAAGGTGTGGAAAGGCAGACTCCATTATGCAGACTGTGGGTTAATTAAGATAAATAAGACAGTTCACTGATTGCGGATGTCTTTTACAATGCAATTTCAGTGGTGGCTATTGTCGCCAACATTGGCTGATGTTGGTAGCAGAGAAAAACAATTAGCAAATTTGTGAATTATGGCACTGTTAATAGTTTTTTGGGGCACAAAGAAAATAATTTTAGCTTACTTGATACTCTGCCTTGATTACTGGGTTAGTAGATGGGTGTGGATGTTCAAGGAAGAAAATTCTTCTAATGGCTTTAATCAGGACACAAATCTCTCGGGAATAATAAATTATTAACTGTAACAATAGAATGTCAAGGAAGTCAAATTTATTAGTTTTCTCATTGTATTTTTCCTATTCAGGCCAGCCTTAGGTTTATTTTTAGCTTCTCTTTTAGCACTGACATTAATCCCCTAAAACTGGAATAAGGGTTTGGAACAAGTATATAAAAACATGAAATTATTTACAACTGCCCTTTTGAGTTGTTTTTACTTCATACAGTGGTAAAACAAAAAGGTTAATATTCTCAGGTGTGACTAACAAAAACAAGTATGTTGGGGATAGCGCCCTTTCAAGTCACTACCCTAAGTGCTTGCTGCATAGTGAGGGCAGGTGGGAGAGTGTCCATTGGATAAGAGAAAGCTGAGGTCAACAGAGTTGGGGAACACCAATGAACCTACTCATTCTCTTTGCCGTCATATCTTCTCCCTACATCCCTCTAACTCTTCTCCCCAAATTCCCTACTCTCTTGTATTCTCAAGGGGTGGGTGGGGGGGATTGCTTAGGATATGTCTTCTCATTAAAACAATCAGCTTTCTTTTCTTGGGAATTTGTAGGAAGAGCTTATGGACTAGGAAGAGGACAACAAAACTAGCTCAGGCCCTGCTCCTATCTTGTCTCTGTTTCCTAAAAGCTTCATAGTGTGAGAACCGACCTGTGTGTGTTAAATAGCATTGTCCAGTGGTTCAGTGAACCATTAGTCCAGTGGTTCTCACTGTGAGTTGAGGGGGAGCAGAGGAGAAGCAATGCTGGCCCTCAAAGGAGATTTGGCAATGTCTTGGCACATTTTGGTTGTCTCAACTTGGTGGAAGAGGATGTGACTGGCGCCTAGTGAACAGAGATGAGGATTGCTGCTAAACATCCTATAATACACAGGACAGCCCTTCGCAACAGAAATTATCGTGCCCCAAATGCCAATAAGTGCTGAATCAAGAAACTGCACCATAGCCCATTAAAACTAAGGTTTAATATTTCTATGAAAAGGTGACTTGGGAAGAAGCCTCCAGAATAAAAATCTTGAGATGAGAATATTCAGAGACTGATTTTCTGTTGTATATCCCTGTTAACCAACATATATTTTAATATCTAAAATGCACTAAGGAAAAACTAGAAAAAAAAATACTCCAAGGCCCTAGCTGTTGTAGAACTTATATTTAGGGTTATAGAAAGCAGACAGACATATTTAGTAAATTCAAGAGAGCTCTAGAACATGACACAAGTGACAACCAGCTCTTCAGCAGGGCCTGATGCTCCACAACTTTCCCAGAAAGCTGCAGGCCTTCCTCAGTTATATGATAAAATGTTGAATGTTCTCTTAGGTATTCCAGCTGCAAGAAAAGCAGAACTTCTCTAGGCCTCGATTTATTTGTTCTGATAGTTGAATGAAAGGGGCATAAGACAATTATACACTTTTACTAAATTAAACCTCAAGACTGTTTTTCTCATTCAAAATTTTGTTAAACGTCTTTGACATTATTGTGATTAAAAGCCCATTGATACTAAGTTTTTAACCTAAACCAAATCTGTGGAAGGATATGAAATTAAATTTTGATATGTCCAATACTCTTTCTTTGACTATAAATTTTAGAATCACAGAACCTAGCTTAATGATAATAGAAAAAGGCAGAAGAAATTACTCTAGGGTGATGATTTTAAAAATAATACAAAGTAATCTTCGGCTACTATTGCTGGCTTTAACATGTGTAGAAGCTGAATACAAAATACAAGTTGAACAAAGCCATATTTTTCCTCTCCCTGATCTTTCTCACTCTTGCACAGGCTTGAGCAGAAGATAATAATTATTTTTCAGTAACATAATAATAGAAAAGGTATTGACCAGCAATACAATCTACTTGATCACCCTGCAGGACTCCATTCTTAGCACTGAAAGCTCAATTTGATGGCATGAGATATCTGCCTCTCAGAGGAATAAAGAGCTTGCCAACTGCACTATAACTGAAGGATGTGATTTGTCTCACCTGACACCATATTCCATGAATCCCCAGATTCAGTAGTGATGCCTCATACATCATCAAAAAGATATTTTCACTCTGGTATGGTTTCTTGGACCTAGTGTTCCATGGCAGCTAAATGCAACTGAAGGATTTCTGCCTCCTACTGTGTCCCATGTTAATTTCCTTTTCCCATTTGGATGAAATAGTAGCATGACCCTTATTGCCCATTCCTGAGATTAAAAGCAACACTGCTGTGCCACATGTGACTTATTCACTGGTTTATGGACCGCGATCTCCCAAAGGATTATCTTTAATACACAAGGTCTCCTGGAGTGCTAAATGGGGCTTCAGGGTGTCGGTGAAGTGGTTGAGAAATGGGTCAGAATCACATGGAGAAAAGGAAACTCCCCACTGGCCACACATTTTAAAAAGCTAAGAAGGCTCATCAGTGAAGACCAAGGAAAAGGCTCCCTTGGGCCATTTATCCATAAATGAAACTTGGAAATACTTTCCACTTGAAATTTATTCCCAAGTCCCTAGTTTTGAAGCAGTTATGCAAATCAGAGTTGGACCTATCTCAAGACCAGTTTATTTAATTTATATCTTATCTTCGGAGTTTATTTTGTTTGTTTGTTCACTTGTTTGTTTATTGATAGAGGATTTTGCTTCCTAAGAAGAGAAACCATATCCGTCATTTGACTGTTGGGTTCTTCAGCATTGACCTATATAGTTTTATGAGAATCAGAAGGATATTAGTGGGAAAAGTCCTGGGGAACATAAGGGCTGCATTTTAGATATAGCTTTCAGACTGTGAACAGGTCTTTCCCGAGATATCGTCCTGTTCTAGAAAATGCCTTCTTTATAGTATAGAAACTGTCAGTGCCCCAACCAGCTTCGTTCGATTATAAAAGTTCCTAAAGTTGAAGTTATATTACTCTGTATGGCTGTTAGGATTTTGCAAGGAGACCTGTGTAAGAATGTGCCCTTCTGTGCTTTACTCTGGAGAATGAGAAATAACATAGACCCTAGGATAGTGGCTCTCTTGTGCCAGTGACAAGAGGCTAGAGCTAGAAGAGAAAAAGTGAGGCAGGTGGAGTGGGAGATGGTAAGTTCAGTAAGGGGTGGGACGGCCAAACCTTTTACTTCCACATAAAGGGCACTCCTCTTAAACCAGCTTTCCTCTCTCCCAACCACCCTTTATTCTAATGTACTTGAAACCACAGAATCCTTCTTTCTCACTGCTCCTCCTTCCTCCTCTAAATCTACTAGTTCTCTCAAACTAATGCATTTTTTACTAGGCTAAAGTTTCCTTCTCCCAATCCCAACAGAACTACCCAAGTTCATTACTTTAAATTATACTTTGGCCCTAACTCTTTCTCTTGCCAAACCCCATCATCTCCCAAATTTTTAATGTGTAGGTCTGACTGACATCCAGGAATTTGCATTTCTAACAAGTTCCCATGTGATGTTGATACTGCTAGTTCAGGGACCCCACCTAAAGAACCACTTGCCTAAAAAGACGAAAAATGTGATGAACAAATGAGAGAAAGCCTGACTCCCTGAAGTCTTCTATAGCAGGGCAACCCATCAATTGGCCTACATCAGAGTCACCCCAAGGGCTTATTAAAACACAAATGCTGAGCTCCATTCTCAGAGATTTTTGCTTATCAGGTCTGAGGGTGGGCCAGGAAATTTGCATTTCTAACAAGTTGCCAGGTGATATTGATGCAGCTGGTTCAGGGGAATATACTCTGAAAATAACTGGGGTAAGAATCATATCACAAAATAAAATAGATGGAGTGATCAACATATTGTAAACTGATTATTTTCATTTCTAGTTAACATGTAGTTATTTACGAAAGAGTTTTGTAATTTACAAAAGAGTTTTGTAATGGTTATAATGGCATATTTGCAGAAGAGTAAAAAAATTCATGAGCCAATGAAGATCCCTGTTTTTTCAGAGAGGATCTTAAGTGCACAAAACCCTATTTTTTTTTTTAAATAACCTTTTCAAGAGTACAGCAACAGGCTCCCTGCTGGGATGCAGTCAAAATATAAAGCATACACAGGCTTAACCACTGAACTGCAAGCAGAATTCCTCTGGGGTCACCTGCATTTCTGATACAGTTCACATACCTGTTCTTCTAAGTCAGATGCACATTTAAATGGGTTACTTGTAATTGCTTCCTAGGGCCATAAGGAAAAAAAAATGTTTTGAAAAAAACCTGTTTTTGATAAAAATCTTGCTATTAAAGACAACTTTCTTTCCATTAAATGTATCTTCTGAGATGACTATAAAACATGTAACAACAAACACATATCTGACCTTTAGATTGTTTTGAAAATTGGCTTGTAGAGACAGAAATGAAAAGGACTTGGCAATTATATAATAAGTGATAGGACCCCCGAATTTTAGGGTTGAGAGGTTCAGGGAAGGATGTATTTCAGAGAGTGGAAAACTGAGTCTCAAAAAGGCTGTTTTTGCCCAAATTTTCCAGCTTGTTAGGTAAAACTGGGATAGGAATTCAGGTCACCTGACCCCAGGGCTTGCTTTTCCCATCATGCTCCACTAATTCACTGCTCCATCTAAACTAGCTCTCCCTGCCAAACTCCATTTCTATTTTCATTCATTCGGTATGGATTCTTCCTGTTAATTTTCACATATATGCTGTCAGTCCTCATGTCCAATAGATTCTCTCTTTATAATATCAGAGAGAGTTGACCTACTCTTCCATTCCCAATGACAGACTTCTCCTTAAAAGCTACATAATGGAGCTGGTTTGTACTGGCTTTTGAGAACTCACTGTTAACTTTTCCAGATTTTTGCTAACTGATTGCTAAACAAACACAGCCAACAGTATAACTTAAATTATATAAATTTACAAAAACCAAATGATATTAATAACAAAGATTTAAAAACAACTAAACCCTCATCTCTCTCTAATTATTTTACTACATTTTACTATTACCTATGGTCTTGAGGTTATTTATATCTATCGTATGTGGATGGTGAAATTGCTGTGTCATATGTGTTACTGCACATACTATTCCAAATCTGTGCTCAGTGATGTCATGTCAGTAACCTGAAATCAGCCATGCTGGGAGAATTTACAGCACAGAAATTGGCAAAAGCTACAATTAAAGATTTTCCTTCCTAGAGAGCTGTTTGTTAATAATTTACCAGCACACCACTTATTATGGGCTAAATTGTGCTTTGTCTCCACTCTTCCAAATTTACATATTAAAGCCCTAATTTCTGGTACTTCTGAGTGTGATTGTTTGGGAAGACAGGGTCTTAAAATAGGTTATTAAGATGAAAAGAAGACACATAGGTGGGCTCTAATCTAATCTGACTGGTGCCCTTATAAGAGGGGGGAATTAGGATGCATGAAAGAACAACAGGGGCATGTAACACACAGAAAAAAGCCATGTGAGGACACAGTGAAAAGGCAGCCATCTGCAAGCCAAGGAGAGAGGCTTCAGAGGAAAACAAATTTGCCAACACCTTGATTGATCTTGGACAGCAGCTTCCAAATGGTGAGAAAAAAATTTCTGTTTAAGCCACCTAGTCTGTAGTATTCTGTAATGGCAGCCCCAGCAAACTAATATACCACTGTATTTGGACCTGCTCACACATATTACTTAACTTGATATCTTAATTCCTACATTTTATAACTCCCTTTCTCCCATATCTCTTTTATACAAAAGTACAAGTATCTAAGAAGCTTTAAACAAATTTATCAATGAAGGGGGAGTAGGGATTTTTACCCATAAGAAGTTAAATCTCACTTTATGCTATTTTTCTATTTCATCTAACTTACACATTGGATCTGACTACACAGACTATCAGTCTCAGTATTTTGGAATTGCAAACTATTAGGTCAAATCTTAGGAAACTGCTGCTATCTGACCACTTGTTGAGCTATAAAAATGGCAATGTCCTATGGTGCAATTTAACTATATAGATTGGATCTTCCTTCATATTTCTTATGCTTAAAATGGTCTTAGCAAACTGAAGATTATAGAGAGGTTCATATGCTCTACAGACAATATTGTTTGTTCTATAGCATGTTTATTTGCAATTTTAATTAGTCCCCAACATTTAAAAATTGAGTAAGTGCCCTAAAGGCTTTGAGATTCCAGGCTTCCATAAACCATGGAAATTTAGGCAACATTGTGCCCTTCTTCCTCTTGGCAGCTAGTCCTTCAATATGGAGCATACTCTCCAGATTGTCCCTGTCCCTTAAGTAGATCATGTTGCTTATTTGTAATTCTTGCCGAGCCTTAGAAATATTGATTGTGTTGGTAGCTCTAAAACATATAGTTCCTATTGTAACTTTCTACTATCCTGCCTGTCTCATATCTCATTCATCAGTCAGATATATACAAAATGAGATAATGAATCACCTAGGGTCAAGAATGCAGGCCCAGAAAGGCAAGTTATCTAGGACTTAACACAACCCTATGGGTTAAGTTTTACATGATACAAATTTTACTAACATTTGCAGACAAGTCTAAAGGAGAAAGCCTCTGAGACTCAAAACCAACTGGTCTCAAAGTTATTAATGAAATAATTTGCTTGCAAATCCCATGAGCATTTGCTATCATCTGAATACAATTAAATGACACTTTAAGTTCATCTTGGAAGTGCAATGTAGATAAAAATGTCAT
Organism: Eidolon dupreanum; assembly: GCA_028627145.1. NCBI lineage: Eukaryota > Metazoa > Chordata > Mammalia > Chiroptera > Pteropodidae > Eidolon > Eidolon dupreanum. The sequence goes on along the minus strand of CM053507.1, from coordinate 134,610,138 downwards.
AATTACTATATTTCAGAAGGACAACATCAAAGGAGGAATATCAAGTCTTCAGTCATATGACTGCTTAGATCTTTTATTGGCAGATATGGTTTTCTCTAACCAATTTTTTTTTAATTTGAAGATTTTATTTAATTTCTTATCTTGCTTCAGCTGAAATTACTGTCTAATGGCTTTCTAGCCTGTTAGGTTATTTCTCCTAATATTTAGGGACTATTTTAGGTTGCTTTATTGATGAGAAACTTCTCTTAGGCCTCTTTACTTGTCTGTAAAGAAGATAAATAGAAATTAATCTCAAAGGCACAATTTGTTGCTTAATTAATGTTTATGACAGTCTCTATGATTACTCTCAAATGTTATTACTTTTTATCATGTCAGCTTATATAGATTTAAAAGTACAACATAATGTATCTTTATAGTCTCAAAGTTAGGGCAACACACACTCAGGAATATTTCCAAAGTATTATCTGATAGTTTTATTGACTAATAGTCAATAAATAATAGCAACCAAATCATTGCATTTTGGCTATATCCACTAATCACACATTCATTTCAAAAACCAATGGAAAAAAACAGAACTGTCTTGGTTTTCTTGGGGCTACAAAGAAAAATCTACAAAGATTTTATGTATTTCTGTGTGTTTTAATCATTTTAATTTCCTAATTTACGCGTAAGGGATTAGGCTGTTATAGAGGGCTCATTGGAGAGCATGTTATTATGGCTGATTAATAATGGAAGACTAAGACATTAGATAATCCTTAAGGACTATCAAGCTCTAAGGCCAATTCCTTTATTTCACAGATGTAGAAACCAATGTCTGGAGAAAGATTATGAATTGTTCATCAACACAGCATTAATGGTAAACTTGAGTGCATAATAACAACATACATACATACATGCATATACACACATACATACATACATGCATATACACAGTCATACATACATGCATATACACACAGTCAACACTCACATATATTCTCTATCCCCAAAACATCCACATCTAGAGAGATTTCTACATATTACTTTTTAATTTGCTCTAAATTAATTTCTCAAGATCATTATATTGTCATGTTAATGACTGTTTAAATAGCTATTCTAATCTACAGAGGCTTCACTAGACAAGCTCACACAAAGAACTTCCACTCTATCCTGTCACTGCTGTATTGTATATAAACATCAATGTAACACATTTATATATTTCATACTCATGACTAATCATAGTAGCAAAAATTCATCCCAAGTCCCTAATAATAGTGACCTAGAGCCTACAAACCCAGACTTTAGTTTTGATCAGTATGCAAGGAGGATAAGCTCTCTTTGTCATAAAGCCATGTCAGCTACTACCTACATTTCCTTTATGTTGGAGCAAACCTCGGTTACGTCAGTGTATCCTGTGAGTGCTCTTAAACACATCTGAGCTCTTAGTGTCTTCATTTAATCAATAAAAGACAAAGTCAGCTTTTATCTCAACTTTAGTAAATGAATACAAGACTACTGAGCCCACCATTTTAACTGTTAGTCAATTAATCAATCTCCTACCCAAGTGCTTGGAAATTATAAAATAAGTTTCTTGATTAACTGGACCAATGCTAAGATTGTGGTCAGACTTTTCTCATATCACAGTGACGTGTAATTAGTCCCCACAGTTTTGAGGAACAGGTTACATTTCCCCAAAGGTGCTAAGGTTGTGGTGACATCAGATTCTAAAATTAGGCCTACTATGGATCCAGGCCCAGAAAGAAGCTTCTTTTCTCAAGAGCTGACCTCCTGGGCTACCATGATAGCCTCCTCTCCAAATCTATCTCCTTCCCTTATACGTCCCTGCCCCCTCTAATTTGTATTTCATGAAGCAACTAGAGAAATCAGAGCAAATCTGATCACCTCATCTCCATTTCTTAGAGTCTTATGATGATTCTCTGTTGCCCTGAGTAGAAAGATAAACCTCCAAGGTTCTGCTTTATTAAGCTACCCCTTGCACATATCTGCCCTCATCTTATCTGATTGCTCACTCCTGCTCCAGCCACACGTATTCCCTTCACCAGCTCTTTCTCCCATGCTGTTTCTGTCCACTAGACCTTTGCACAGCGCTGTCCCCTTTTCATGGAATGCTCTGTTCCCTTCCTCTCCTAGTTAACCATAGCTCACCATTTCAAGCCTCAACTCAACTGTCAGTTCTTCAGGGAAGCCATTCCTGCCCTCCTTCTTTAGAAATAGAATTAAAACTACACTGGAATACCACTATGCACTCAGTGGAATGGTTAAAATGAGGAAGACAGAAGATGCCAAGGGATAGGAAGGATGTGAAGGAACTGAAGCTCTTGTATGTGGCTACTAGAAAATGCAAATGGCACAGTTTGGCAATATCCGCTAGTGATAAGCATAGACACACTTTAATCTAGTAATTTTATTCCTGCAAATTCCATTTACTCACCAGAAACGTGTACTTATTTTCATTAAAAACATAGACTAGAATGTTCATAGGAACATTATTTAGAATAGACAAAAATTAGAAAGTACTCCCACTGCCTGTTAATAACAGAAGGAATAAACTGAAGTGTACACATAGAATGGAACATTATACAACTTATATATAACAACATGTATAAATCTCACAGAGGTAATGTTGAACAAAAAATATTTATGCCAAAAAAAATACAAACAATGTAATCTCCTTTACATAAAGTCTACAAATAGAGGAAATACACCCTGACTTTAGAAGTTAGAATATTGTTTGGGGTGAGTAGTGACAAATATGGCACAAGTGAGGCTTCTGAGATGCTTGTCATTTGTTTTTATGAAAATTTATCAAGCTGTACATCTATGATTTGTCTACTTTTCTACATGTATATTATACTTTGATAAACAATTTCAAAAACTCTGTTTAGGTTATGGAAATGACAAATACTTATTTTTATAGCACCTGTCTGTCAGATTTTTATATTGATTTGTGTCATTGCTTGATCAATGTCTGTTGCCCTTACAGACTTGACTGAGGCCCCATGAGGTCAAGAATCTCAGCTTTTAATAATCATTACTACTCATGGACATGGACTATAGATTAGTAGTTACCAGAGGGTAGGGAGTAGGGGGAAGTGGGAGGTAGATGAGGTAAAAGGGGTCAAATATATGGTGACAGAAAGAAATCTAACTTTGGGAGGTGAACACACAGTGTAAATATATATATGCTGTGCTGTTAAAGTGTACAGATGAAACTTATTGGATTTTGTTAACTACTGTCACCATAATAAATAAATAAATAAATAAATAAATAAATAAATAAATAAATAAATTTTTTAGAAGTGAAAAAATAATTAATAATAATCATTACTCTCCAGTGCCTAACTCAGTATTTATTAAATATTTGATAAGTGAAAAATAAATGCAGGAATGCATATGTTCACACCTAGGTGCGGTTCTCTGATCATTTGCTTATACAACCCTGCTTTAGTAATCTAAAGTGAGACACTAAGAAGCAAAGAACTTAAGTGCCAGAACTCATTTTGTAAGACCAGCACATATTTGGCTGAGGGAATGAGTGACCTGTGTCTCTCTGGCTGACCACTATTTCTTTGGCATTTAGTACAGTATTTGGAAAATTTCAGGCCCTTAATACTTCATGCTTATTCATACTGAATAAATGAAATATTGAAGGCACATTAAGTTGGATTAAATATCTTTTCAGTATACAATACCCTCAAAGTGAACAAAAACACGAAGATGAATCAATCCATTTTATATCTCCCATCCTGTCTGCAAACACCATAAGTATACAAGCCCATTCCTAAAGTTTCAAGATCACTACCTTGCCAGATGCTACTTCTACTTCTCATTACCTCTTGAGACCAGATTCCTTTAGCATCTCTTTAAGTTGTTCCTGAGACTTTATAGCTTGTAAGGTAGGTTCTTAGCTCACTTATAAGAAAACACCTTAGGACACTTCTGGTCTAATTGAAGGAGTAGGCAATAACTATGGCTTTCAAATGACAAGTCAATATACTTTCCTAGTCAGGTGACACTATAAAAAAATTCTAGACTGATCTGAACATAGAATCTTATAGGAATGGAGATTAAATGATTAAATATAGATTTGTAATATTTCTTACTTTAGGATATAAAATTATATCATACCATTAATATATTACTTTCAGAAATAATACTCCTCACCTTTTAAACAGTATTGTTGAAATTCCACATGTATTTTTTAAATGTCACCACCATCAAGAGAACCACACTTTTATCATCTAAAAATTTTCCAGAGTATCATTTTATTTCCACTTGAGATGCTGACTTTTTGAGTCCATGTAAAATGATGCTACTGGAAAACTTAAGTCAAGTCTTAAGCACTCATTTGTAAAACCTTAGGATTCATTACTTATTTATTCATCTTGTAAGTGTTCGTGATCTCCGCAGCACAGGCCCTTGCTCTGTTGCGTTTGAAAATGATCTTCAAAGGCCTTTTAGCCAGTGAAATCCAACACCATGTTAAATTTGTCTCATTTTGAAAGAGTGATTCTTTTCACATGGTCCCTACAGGTATTCAAAACCAGCATTAATGGGGAAGGTATTCCACTAATCTGTTTTCTCCAAACAGGATTCTTAGTTGTTCAGTATAAAGTGACTGTGAGACTATCCCATGAGCAAGATGCTTTATAAAGACTTGAGTATAAATCTTGAGTATAAATCTATTCTGAGGGCTTATTTTGGGTAAAATCTCCAATTTATATTCAGTCCTGTATAAAAGGTTAAATGCTCTGTGAAGGTTGGAAGAGAGCACCATGGGACAGATAAACAACAAAGCAATCTGTTCCCCAAGGTTTAGTGTGTGAGACTTGGGATAAGAGCCAGGTAGATAGCTACTCTGGAGCAGCTTTCTCAAAATCTCCAGTGACTCCTTAATCTCCAAATCCAAATTCTGAGTTCTGCTCAGCTGTTAATGAAGCGAGGTTTCCCATGGAAGACTTTAAAACTCAGAGCCAACTCAAACCATTCAGCATAGGTCGGCCTGAGCCGGATAACACTGCTCTCCAAAACACCCCTGTCATTCTTTGTAAGTACCTTGCTGAGTATCTTCCTAAGGAACAAGGGAATAAACATGCTATGCCTTAGCCTCCCCCACATTCCCCCTGCAGCAAAACGAAATGGAAATGAACACCCTACCTGTCTATCTTTTGAGCTAGTTTTAAGGTGTGGTTATTGTCTGTGCTTCCCTCACAAAGGCACAGATAAAAAGCTCTGATATTCACATTCACCGCACATTATGTATTAATGCAAATTAAGCTTTCTGAACCTTGAGCTACAAAGAATTATTTTTAGAAGGTTATAAACCTATGAAGAAAAAAGCAAAAGGAATCTGGCCTTACTAGCACCCTCATATACACAAAACAGATTTCATGTGCCAGTCCCTACTTGGCTCCATCCACATTTTCATGGCTTATTTCCCTCTGTACTATCTTTCCTATACTATATCATACTCTCTGTTTCCTTTCTTTCTCTTGGGCTTCTCTAACAATCATGCTGGCTTTTTTTACCTTATTTTTATTTCTTGAATTTCTATTACACTCAAATATAGTTCTAAGTCTGGTTCAACATTTTTAGGGCATTTTAAAAAATAACAATCATTCAACAATGCTAGACATGAAATTCCCTCTGCCCAGTACAGCTCAGTGGATGCCACAGTGAAATGTTCAAATGAGGTATGACATGGGCACTCTATGGCTATAATGAAAAGGTAATTTCCCATGAGTCCTCTCTTAGCTGAAGCCATTTAACTTCAAAACTAGCTTAGTATTTGAACAAGTTCTGTTTTCCTTCTATTCGTGATTTATACAGGCTGTACTTTTATGCCAATCATAAATGTGAACATGTTTAATTCGAAGTCTTTAGGTTTGTTAAATGGGTTCGTAGCATCAACTCTTGAGCAGGGATGGTAAGGGGAAAATGACTAAATGACTGAAATGAGTTTAAAAATATGTGCTCCCGGTGCTAATGCTGGTAAAAGTATCTTATAACATCAATCACCACGAATACTTGCTATTTTAGGACAATTTAATGGGAATAGAGCTGAAGAGATGAAAGGAATTATTGAGTTGTACATATTAGCAAACTTAAGTCTGGGCAGGATAGGTACTTACCTAAGGTGAATGAATCACAGACCTAAAGCCAGACTTTTCAATTCTGACTTCATATACAATAGCTTTTCTAACTATATCATCTTAAATTTTTAAAAGAATGTGACTTGCTCATATGTCCTAGGTTTCAAGATATAGGAGCCAATGTCTTTTAACAATTGCCTATCATTAGTGACAGTCTTTGAAGAAAGAAAGCGTTGTGATAAAGGAGATACCCTTCAATTATTAAGACTTTGAGGAATATTATCAAGATACTAAAATTCTTGACAACTTCCTAAAATAATCATTCTAAACTGACTTGTCTTTCTTTTTATCAACTGCTGTATTTGATTCCAGCCTATGAAATCAACTGGAATTCCATTTTTTGAGAAACCAAGATGGGAAGAATTATTATACTTCCTATTTTTATAACAATGCACTTACCTACCTATGATGGCCTACAGTTATTGAAAATATGATTTGACTGTATTTGTTATGCTCTGTGCTCAAAATATTTGTTCTACTGCAACCATCTGTGCTTGTTATAATTATGACATCCATCCAGTTAAACATTGAAAAATAGGCCTTCTAAAACTTCAAATTTACCTACACATTAAGGGTTGAGACTATTCTTTGTGATCTTCCACTTAAAAAGGACGTGACTGGCTCTGATTCAGAGGCATTAAGTTTAGTAGTACTTATTTAAAATGGCTTTTATCTACCTTAAAAGATAAAGAATTGTAGTCAGCACAGAATTAACAAGCTGTCTTCCTGTTTCTATCTTATCTCCTGTCATACAGATATTCATCTTTAAACACAAAAGTATCTGATCAATCAAATAGCTGAAGTCAAGGTAGCTTTTAGGTGTATCGTTTCTTAGAACATTATATGAAAAATGCTCCAGATAAGCCAATACTCTAGGGAAACTCTGACCTTCAGTTTCCTTTTAAATTTTATAGTTAAAAAACTGTTGATGGTAGATTCATCAAGATGGCAGAATTTTTCTTTCTTTCTTATTCTTCTTCTCCTTTTTTTTTTGTTAACATGATGAATGATTTGTTTAAACTTTGGGAAGATATAACCTGGGTTATGTTGGGTCTAAATGGAAATAAGAACTTTTTATTAATAGTCAGAAGAGAAATTAATCATAATTGAGGTTAACACTCATTTTGGAGATTTGGGAGCTGTTTCCCCCCCTGAAAGGGGGAAAAACAGTTAACTGGTAAATGATGGGGCCAGCATCCAAACATAAATGTGGCAGATTGTATATTCCAATGATGATGGCAACAATCTCTCTCATCCTATGTACTCTTCTGTAATGGGACTGCCACTCCCCAGTAAGACTTGGAATCTAACTCTCCTCTTGGGCTGGCTTTAATGACTCACTTGTAACCAATAAAATGCAGTGAAAATAATACTGTGTGGCTTTTAAGTCTAGGTCAGGGAATACATGAAACTTTTGCTGTAGTCTTCTAAAATGGATGTCCTTTCTCAGAACCCAGAAGTGTTAGTGTATCTCATGAGATAATGTAAAGAAAATGCTAGTGTCTGGCTAGCCATTATCAATATTTCTTATTTGCAAGTGCCATCAAGAAGACTGTGGATGGCACAAAATAGTTCTAACAGAGATAGTTTAGGATATAGACAAAAAGTCAAAAGGGGGAGAGGAATGGGGAAAGGAAAGGGGAGAAGAAAAAGAAAGAGGAGGAAGAGGAGGAGGGAGGGAAGGGAGACAGGAGGAGGGAAAAAGAGGGGAGAGGGAAGGCAAAGGGAAGAAGGAGGGGAGGGGAAAGACTAGAGCACAAGAATTCATATAGATCAAATTTAAAGATAACTAGGCACCAGTCAAAAGAAAGTAGAGAAAGTAACTTATTGAAGATGATTGGCTGTGGAAACTGATTACAAAGTGCACACAACCCATATCCCAACATTGACAATAAATCACGTAGAATATGGTGCTAGTCAACATTTAACCAAAAGGTTCTAGGAAGATGAAAATGGCCCTTAATGTGGGCATCTTAGATAACAACACTCATTTTCATTTCATCCTTCCCAGTTGTTTAGTCAGTCTGGAATATCCCACCTTTCAGAATGGGTAGGAGTAGCAGAAAGACTTTCCTATATCCCCAAATAGCACAGAAATAGCAGAGAGAGCAACCAAATCCTAAAGAGACTTGAGCACAGGGGAGAGGAATAATTTAGGACTGATTAACATAGACTAATGGTTCAGATCAAGATAAAATGATAGGCATCTCAAAGGATATACTAGTATAGGCAAATGATGTTGGAACCCCACTCCTGATTCCTGAGCACTATTTCCCTGAGGCTTGGCATACTCTGAAAAAAAATACTATATTAACCATGATTAAATTTCTGCTATCCTAGTGGAATGGGCCTGGAGGGGATATCTCAATAGAAATAAAGTAAAATCTCCCCCAAATAAAGTTATATTTTTGTAACACCTAAGTCTGTGGTCAGGTGATTGTATCCACTACACTAACTATCTTTTGAGCCCAGCCTTTCAGGACCAGTGATGATTTTTTACTGATGTTCTAATTACAGAATATTTCATGACATGTGATTGTAAACCACAGTGTGGTATCCATGAGTGTTCCAAACCAGTAGTTCTCAACTTGAGATGATTCCTCCCTTCTCCCACCTTTCCCCAGCAGAAATTGGTCAATGTCCAAAGATATTATTGGTTGCCACAATTGGTAGAGAAGGGAGCTACTAGCATCTAGTGGGTAAAAGGTCAGAATACTGCTAAACCTTCAACAATTTACAGGGCACTTTCCCATGACAAGGAATTATCCAGTCTAAAATGTCATTACCACCGAGGCTGAGAAACACTGTTATAACCCTAATACCCCACAATAGCTTTCCTTGGACGAGAGTTAGAGTAAGAGAGACTTATTTATACAAATAAAAATATCTTAATCCCAGATTCCTGCTTCATTTCCTTTATATTCAAATTTGTAAGTACAGTGTGCCCTATATATTACCCAACAATACTAGCACTTACAAAAGTCGTTAAAAACTACAGGCAGGTGACTCCTCTCTGACCTAGACTGAATCTGCCCTTGCTCAACTCCAAACATTTCTTCACTTATTCATTCAACCAACAAATAGCATGCAACTATTTTTCTATCAAAGATGAGATCTTATGGGAAGTTCATTGAAAAAATGAATTCATCCCAAGATTTTTTGTAAAATGCCTTTCTGTAAATCAAGTTAATGCAAAATCTGAAAGAATAATCCATTGGGGTCACTTGAGCTGTGGTGGAAGGAGTCAGCATGATTTGACTGGATTTACTTAGGGGGAGTCAAAGCACCTTCGGCTGGTCAAAATTTATAATATTTACACGCTGCTGCTTGTTCTTACTCTATGTGCTGGTCCACTGACTCCTTGAAATGGCTTGCAGTTTATATTTATGTGCATTTAGTCTAAAAGCACTAAGACTATTTCATCTATGACCAGAAAGAGAAAATATCTCCCCCTTTTTGATGTAACTAACAGCACATAGAGGAATAAATGGCTTTTAGCAATTGTAGATTATATCAGGAAGGAGGCTATGGGAACCAGGCTCATTTTGTTGGTAATGTCTAAACAAGTAGATGAATTATTTATATCAGTTTGGAATTATCAACAAATCCTATCAAGGAGTTTCTCATTATGCCTGGTTCAAGGGGAAAAAAAAATCTCTTACACATAAAAGAGGGAGGGTGTCAACCAGCCCTTTCACAGTTGTTTTAACAAGTTGTAAAGATATGCTTTCTCAATGAATGATTCCATTTCTGGAAAGTACAAAGTATTTTTCACACCTCTCCATGAAACATACTGTAATGATAAGAAATTTAGAATGAGCTAAAAAAAATCATGAATATTAAATTCTTTGTGTTTAAGCAATCACAACCTATAAGCAGGTTTCATTCCCTCCTGTGCTTTTGGATTTAATGTAAATTATTGTGGTCAGTATTAATAGGTATTTCTGAGGTGAAGTCATATCATACAGATTTTTTTTTTTTTTTTGCTGCAGAACTCCAATTCTTCAGTATGTTCCGTATAAGAAGTCATTTTCTTACATACACATTCTCAAAGCCAGATTTTTCATGACAACGGAACATAAAATGCGAAAAAGTCCTGATTATAAGCACCTCAGATCTGCTTGTATATAAATAGGTTCTTTCCCTGAATGTGTCACACTCATAGAGAAATGCAAAAAAGAAGTAGAGACAGTCTTATCTTTTAGAAGTTCCATAAAGACAAATAGAAACAGTAGTATAGACAAAATTAGAGAAATGTAACCAAAGTGGATAGGGAGGTGAGAGTTTTTTTCTGCATCATTATTCCTATGATAATATCCAAATTAAAAATAAAACAAATCTAATAAATACAATTTAACTCAAAATCAATTAAAAACTTGAATTTAAGACCTGAACCCATAAAATTCCTATCCAAAAACATAGGTGGTGAGCTCCTTGCCATCAGTCTTGGCATGATTTTTTGGTTCAGATTCCAAAAGCAAAGGAAACAAACAAAATAGTAGAGAAGCTAAGCTACCTAAACTAAAAAGCTTCTACACAGCAAAGAAAATCATCAATGACATGAAAAAATAACCTAATGAACAGAAGAAAATATTTGAAAATCATATATCTGATAAGGGGTTAATATCCAAAATACCTCAAGAACTCGTATAAGTCAATAGAAAAAAAAAAACTAACTTAAAAAATGGCATTAGACCTGAACAGGCATTATTTTCTAGAGATGACATACAGATAAATGGCCAACAGGCACATGAAAAGATGTTCAATATCACTAATCATCAGGGAGATGCAAATTAAAACTACAATGAGGTATTATCTCAGACCTGTTAGAATGGCTATCATTAAGAAGACAGTAAGTAACAAGTGCTGGTGAGGACACAGAAAAAAGAGAACCATTATACACTGCTGGTGGAAATATAAATTCGTGCAGCCATAATAGAAGACAGTATGGATGTTCCTCAAAAATTTACAAATAGAACTACCATATGATCTAACAATTCTACTTCTGGATATTTATCCAAAGAAAGCAAAACACTCACTTGAAAAAAATATATGCACCGCCCCCCCCCAGTTCATTGCAACACTATTTACAATAATTGAGATATGTAAACAACCTAAGTGTCCATTGATGGACAAATGGATAAGATATGGTATATACATATGCAATGGAATATTAGTTGGCCATGAAAAATAATGGAATCTTGTCATTTGTGACAGCATGGACTGGACCTTGAGAGTATTAAGCTAAATGAAATAAGTCAGACAGAGAAAAACAAATAATGTATCATTTCACTTATATATAGAATAAAAAAAAAAAAAAAGCAACTAAACTAAATCAAAACCAAAACAAACAAATGTGAAGCTCATGGATTTGGATACAGAGAACAGATTGGTGGTTGCTGGAGGAGAGAGGGGGTAAGGTGGGGATAAATGGGTGAAGGGAGTTAAAAGGTACAAACTTTTAGTTATAAAATAAGTCATGTGGATGTTATATACAGCATGGTAATAATTACTATAAGTATAATACTGTGCTGAATATTTGAAAGTTGCTTAAAAGCAACCCTATACAACAGCTGTTTTATTTGTCTGGTCTAATCAGATCTCAACCTGAGGAAGACATCAGGAGATTCTTAAACAAATAATAATAGCAGCTATTGTTATTTATGAATCCTAACTATGTTCCAGAAACTGTATGAGGTACCTTACAATCCATCTATTTGATCTATTGAATTGACCTCATCATTATTCTCATTTTTCAGGTATACCCTTCTTATTGTTTATGTACAATAAAGCCCCCAAATAATCAAATTATTCCATTTTATGACCACAGACTTCATATATCATTATTTGTGTAGATTACTTTTCCTCTAGAAATAAGATAAAGTGTCTCATTTTTCCTCCTACCTAAAGAGAAAGAACTCTAAATCACCTCAAACAACATTTAGAAGCTCACTCATTAGAAAGTCAAAATATGCCAACCCGCGGAAGCAATGATACAGGACATTTTCCTTTTCAGGCCTTTTATGTCTAATAAGACAGTTAAAATTGAAATCAGTATATCATTCAGGTCTCTAACATGTAGATGAGAGTAGCTAACAGTCCTATGCAATGCAGAGCCCTCTGTTATAGGGCACTTCTGAACCTGGCTGATTATCTGAATTCATGTGGAGCTTGTTAAAAATACTCATTCTGTTGCCCTACTCAAGACCTTCTGAATCAAAACATCTGGGTGTGCGACCAAGAAATAGCTTTTTAAATACTTCCTGGGTGATTCAGCTTGTCAGCTAGATTTGTGAACCACTTTCTTATCAATTAGAAACAAACTGCTTTAAAATTAAAGTGAATTTCCTACATATTGATAATATTTTAGGATGTTAATATAAGCTTGGAATCTTAAACATAAGCATTGAGACACTCTTTAAGTGCCTTCGATTTCCTGTTCAGTGTTTAGCTCGCTGATTTAATCTAGAGACAGAGACATGCAGACATTTACTCTGTCCAAGTCAGAAACTAAATGAAGCTTAATTACTATTCTCCCCACCGACATTAAATTTGTAGGTTATGTTGGAAGTATTTGTCACCATTTCTCAGTGTGGGATTTCCAGTCCAGCTTGTGTGATGTCAGTCTTCTCTGCTCTATTAGCACTGTAGCCTCCTGTGTCCTTTACTTGAAATGAATGACCCTCACTCTCTCGAAAATGATACTTCTTATTTCTAGGTACTGGATCAAGACTCGGTGCTCTAATCAACTCCATGCCTTAGTGATGATGCTCATAACTTGAATTCATACTATTGCTTATATTTCGCCTTTGCTAAACTTGGTTCCCAGGTAAGGGCTGGTTTTCTATGTAGATTATAAAATCCACCAAGGATACAACAGTTTCTCTGACATTGTTTCCAGACTTAAAGCACTAATTTCCAGAACAGGTATAAGAGCTTGATGAGTAAGTGGATGGATAATGGACAGATGACCTGGATCTTAATGCTCAACTGGATTTTCAGTAAACTGCTAATATTTCATTAGTCAATCTAAGACCAAGCGAATAAAACTGTGCACTTGACTTCTTTGAGCTTCAGTTTCCTCACCAATAAAATGCAGAAAGAAGAGAAAATGAGATAATTCCCACAGTCCTTTCTAGTCTAACATTAACAAAATATAGCTAAAATTAGAAGGAGAAATCCCACAATGTTTGGATTTACTATTAAAAAAAAGTTTCATATTCACACTAATAAAAGAAATGCAATGATATATGCACAGCTCATTTGCTCAACTCCTCAGGTTTTGTTCAATGTTACCTTCTCAGTGAGATCGTCTCTGACCACTCCATTTAAAAGTCTCCCCAGCCCTTCCCTCACCTTTATTCTTCTCCATAGCACCATTACCATCTGGTACTAAATAATATACCAGTTTATTCTGCTATTGCTTGTTTCCCTTCACTAGAATGTAAGTTCTATGAAGGCAGGGATTTCTGTCTGGTTTATTTACTTCTACATTCCTAGCAACTAACCAGGCACATTATAAGTATTCAATACGTATTTTTTGTCTGAGGAAATCAACAAAAAGTAACGGAATAGATATAGGTTAATTGGATTTGGTTCAAGAAACATAAAGAGTCACTATTTTAAGCAACTGTGACGCATGCTGGGTACTGGGGAGGATGTGAAAAGGATACAAAGCCTTGTTCTTGATGATCACACACTGAGAAAAAGAGAAGTCTGGAGAGACAGATATGGTTAGAAAGACAATAATACAAGACAGAATTGCATAAATATCAAGCAGAACCACAGGCAGTATTTACGTGAGTTTAAAGGCAGGAATGATTTCATTCTGACCAGAGAAGGACAGGGGAAAGTCTTGAGGTGGTGTCACAGGAGTAGGCACTAAAAATATTGTGACTCTGAAAAAGTCATAAAACCTCCCGAGCATTACTGTGCTCTTTTAGAAGAACAGAACATAACAAACTTTCCTCACAAAGATACCCTAAGAGTTAAATGAAAATGTCCACCTCAGTGTAACCTGATGGAAGACCGTCTAATGTTTGTTGAACCCAAATTCCTACAAGAATTTGTTGCTCTGAAAACAAGGTGTCAAATATAGTTGTGGACATAGATTTAAAATGGTGGAAACATTATGTTATATGACTAAAAGTCCATACATAAAATAAAAAATCATACTTTCTAAGCCTGACATACTTACATATCAGGTTCTTTGTATAATTATGCAAATAGTTTTTAAATCTAGTGCACACACAACTATAAAACTGACTGTTACAGTAATTCTTTAAAATCCAGCTTATTAACTTAAAAATTCTTACTATTTGTGTTAGTTTAAACAGGAAAGAGAAAGGAATGTTTAAGTTTGGGGAAGGCATGTAATCACTATAGGAGAGGCTGTTATTTAAGATACAGAATCTGATGGAGTAAGGAAGTAAAACTTATTGTATGTGATTCTTAAGTTTTTTGTATTTCCTCTGTCCTTTGGCCCTCAGTATAGAAACCCTATCTGACAAGGGGAAAAAAGGAGTAAATAATCCTAAGAGTACCTTTACCTGAACTAAGGTTATAAATAACAATCCACCAAAGGGTCATGACCCAGCACTTTGGACTGGCAAAAGGCAAGAGGGGCTACCAGAATCAGACAGCCTGGCTTTTATAAAATAAGAAACAGCTTTGACGTCAGTGCTGTCCCTGAACTGAACTGCTTAAAGGTTCAAATTGGGTTCAGTTAAATTATCCTTTCCTTCCTGCTTGTCTCCCTTCCACTGCTTCCCCTAACCCTGACACCAAAGTCATTCCACTCTGACCTCTACCAGACAGAACGAGGCAAATGAGTATATTTCCCATCCCCACTCTATGCCTTCTGGAACGAGGCTTATCCCAACTCATAATTGCAGAAGCTAGCAAGAGACCTGCTGAAGAAAAGTCAACTGTCTTGGGGATCTCTTGGAGACTCAAGCTGTGGAATGCCTAAAACTTCTTGGGTGTTGCCAGCAGTGAACCCACAGAAAGTGTGAACAGGGCCTTCCCTCCTGTCAACCAGGAGACTCCTCTTCCTAAAGAGATGACCTGAAACTAGAGATCTTAAAAATGCTCTGAAGTTCGAGCTGCTTACTAGAGCCACAATATTTGAATTTTTATGTTGGTAACAATTACATATACATATAGAGAGAGTTAAGATGATTATAGGAGAAGAGAGGCTTAAAGTCATGATTATTTTAAGCAGAATTGTAGATGTGGTAAATTATTGGAATATTTTCACTGTGAAAAAATGAAATATGTAATTATTCTAAAAGAGAAAACTGCTCCACTAACTCAGTCGCAAAACTATGGGCCCAAGGAGATAAGTATCTTTTGTCAGTTTTTCTATCCCTCATTTGCACACCTATGTTCCTTCTTTTCTTACAGACATAGAATTTTAGAGATATTATTTTGTAGTTAGCCAAATATATCCAGAATTAACTTATTTGCTCAAGGAAACCAGATTGTGCCATCTGGTCTCCTAATCCTTATTATCAGGGACTTCTTAACAGGTTACATTGTTTCTTTGGGTAAGTAGATTTTATTTCATTGCTTTTAGCTCTGAAGCAAATTCATGATTAGAATTAGAATTAGAATATCAGATCTTCAGAAAATTAATGAAGAGGGTACTATTGTTAACAATTAGGATTTGACTATGATGTTATCTTTTACTAGTAAAAGTTCCATATAATGAAACCCTGGAATTGATAAATAAGAATATGGAAAGCATACAAAGTAAGAAGACTATTTTTCACATGACCAAACTATTTACCACAGGCTACATTAAATTGGGAGTGCCCATATCAAATGCTTGGAGGGTCAGGCTGATAATAAATGTATGTATCAGACAGGATTAAAGAGATAAAGAGGGCCACTTCTAGAAATGGTGTACTTACTTATAGAAAACCAAAGTTTTTACTAACAAGGTCTCAAAAATCTAGATAAAACAGAGATGATGATGATGGTCACTATTCTGCTCCAAGGCATTAGAGAAGTACTAACAGAGCCAGGACTTGAGGGATCAAAGAGGAATGTTACTGAAGCAAACCAACATTCTGTACCAATTTCCCTCTCACAGCATTTAAAGACTCTTAAGCAGTCCCTTGAGGAGCTGAAAAGATGGGAAGAAGGCAGCTACTTAGAGATACAAGAGAGCTTTCATCATTCTCACAAGGTAGAACGTGATTTAAAAGCTGCTAAGACAGTTAGGATTTGAGACACCAAGCTCTCGCAGCAAAGCAGGCAAAAAGAAACTATGGTGATACAACTCAGAGCAGTTATGGAATGGGTATGGTCAGAGTGGCAAAAGATGGGCTACTACTCAAAAGGAACAAAAATTATAGGAGATGACATGGATTGTTGCAAACTGCTAAAATGTGTATGGCCCAACCGAAGGCATTTGAAGTCACACTTTTTAAAAACTCTGTATCAGTCAGACACAATACTTTTATGAGCTATATCTCATCCCGTGGACCAAGGTATTTGTGTATAAATTACCTATTGTAAGAGCTACAAACACAAGTTTGTATGTACGAGGTCTCAAAATTCAACTAAATGAAAATATAGAGCATTTTATATACCAAAAGCTGTGGGAAGATCTTACACATATTTTGTTTTAATAAGCCCATGAACACCTTGTGAGTTCAGCATAGGATGGTCAGCATGGTATAGTTGCTCAGGTTCTGTACTGTGCTCAAGGTAACTCTTGGGTGTACGGCAGGGTGTGGAGTCAAACTATAATCATCTAACCCAAGTCCAGACCACTTCTGATCACAAAGATACAGCATAGAACTTAGAACATCACAGAGCTGAAAAGGGTTGAACCAGAACTGAAGATAAAGCATCTTTGAGCCCCAAATGAAAAAGAAAACGTGACTTTTGAAAATCATATTTTTTTATGCAGTAGGCACTTGAGGCTTACTAAACAAACACTTATTGGAACTTTTAAAGTTTTCTTTTTTCCTGTTTATTTTTATTTTCTCACAATGCATAAACTGCTTTCAGAAAAATACCAAAGTGGTTTTGGTAACTAGCCTTGAGTCCCACATTTAGAATAGCATCCTTTGTCAATTAGGTACCTGTCAGTGACTTCCACTGACTTGGGTAAGATCAAAGGGAAAATGCTGCAATTTCCTCTGCCTTCCCATTTGGAGTAATCAGAAGATTCAGGTCCCATGTCCTTCTGCTTTATTGTAGGTTTCTTAAGCATCACTGTATTTATGCTATATCTTCTGAGCTTTGCAGAGTACAAATTTTAAAGTATAAATCAAACTCTAGGTTGAAAGTCACAGTTCTTTTCAGGATTCTTAGTGATATTCATACTCTTTCTTATTGAGAAGACATGGAAAATCAAAAGGAATATATAAATACTATGGATTATTACTAGATATTGCACTGGAGGACATTAAATCACTGACCTTCTCCTTCCACAGACATAAAAACATTTGGTTTTGTGGGAAAAAAAGTTCTCACTATTTAGTCAATTTATAAATCAAATAAGTACTTTAAACAGCAAAACTCAAAAAACAGAATTCTAAGGTGTAATGTCTGTCCAAAACAGAATTTCTCTGGAGTAAGAGTTGTCTCAATAGAGGAACATAGAAAGGAATAAAAATCTTCATTCAAAACCTATTATTTTTTTTACCTCATTGGCCTGAGATTAATGTATAAGGATTTTTTGTAACTGACCTTGGTTAAATCAGAAGTAATCAAACACTAAATCCTTTTTAATGATGATTTGTTTCTGTCTCATCATTTTTTTAAAAAAGATCTTTTTGGAGCAGTTTTAGGTTCACAAAAGATTGACAGAAACATACAGCGATTTCCCGTATACCTCCTGCCCCTACCCTTGCAGAGCCGCCCATTATCAGTATTTCCCACCCCAGTGGTACTCTGGTTATAACTGATGAATCTACCTTGAGACATAATCACTCAGAACCAACAGTGAACCTTAGCGTTCACTCTTGGTGTTGTGCATTCTCTGGCTTTGGATATATAATTAAATGTATTCATTGTTATAGTATCAGAGTACTTCAATTTAAAGTATAAAGTATAGTTTCAGAGTACTAAAAATCTTCAGTGCTCCTCTTATTTATCTCTGACACTCCTCCTCCCCAAGAAACCACTAACATCTCCATAGTTTTGCCTTTTCCAGAATGTCATAGTTTTTAGAGGTTGAGATGAGTTTAAGGTTTCTCCCTGTTTTCTCATGCTTGATAACTCCCTTCTTTCAAGTGCTGAATATTATCCCATCATCTGGAGGTGCCACAATATATTTATTCATTCACCTACTGAAAGACAACTTGGTTGCTTCCAAGTTTTGGCAATTATGAATAAAGTTGCTAGAAATGTCTACGTGCACATTTTTGAATGGACATACATTTTCAGCTCCTTTGGGTAGATAATGAGGAGCACAACTGCTGGATCATGTGGTAAGATTATATTTAGTTTTATAAAAAAACACTGCCAAACTGTCATCCAAAGTAGCAGTCAGTCCCATTTTGTATTAACACCAGCAGTGAATGAGAGTTCCTGTTGCTGCACATCCTTGGCAGCATTTGGCGCTCAGTGTTCTCAATTTTGGCCACCTAATAGGTGTGAAGTGGTATCTCATTATTGTTTTAATTTGCATTTCCTGACGTCATAGAATATGCAGAGATTTTTCAGTATTTTTCATTTTCATGGGAAATACACTATTTCCGATCTGTAGACCTTCTTCGTAAGGTGTCCACTAAGATCTTTAGCCTATTTTTCAACTGAATTGTTTGTTATCTTATGAAGTTTTAAATATTCTTTGTATATTTGGAATAACAGCCCTTCCTCAGGTGTGTCTTTTGCAAATATTTTCTACCAGTCTGTGGCTTGTCTTCTCATTCTCTTGACATTGCCATTCATGGAGCAGACCTTTTTAATTTTAATGAAATCCAGGTGAGTAGAATAAATTCCATTCATCATTTTAAAAGCAAAGACAAAAGATTTTGTTTTAAAGTGAGGGGTAATTTGATTTTAAAAAAATCAGCTTTGCAGGTCAAGGGAGTACTTAAGATTCCATGAAGAAAACAAAACAAAACAAAACAAAACCCAAAACCAGATAAAAGAAACCACAAAAAAGAGACTTCCTCTCATTAAATAAGTAAGAGAAAGAAGCCCAAATAACTGTGGTCCATAATTAATTGAGAATAAAGATATCTGGATAGTGCTCATGGTATTATTGTACCTGCTTCTTTCTTTGTTTTCCCCCCTAGAATTTGAAAGGTCTATGAAATGCTTGTATTATTTTGTATTGAGATTAAATGGGGCCAGTATAAAATTTTCATTCTAGAAACAAATAAAGCATCAGTATCTTAAATTTCTGAAACTACCAGAATTCCTAAATCATTGCACTGATGTGAAAGTAGAAACTTTTTAGTTGACACCCATTGTTTTGACTTCAGAATTCTATCTATCTTCTGGAAACATAAAACCTTTTTTGCCTTGTGTAAATTGTCCATCTGTCATTCCAGTGTTTGAAGCCTGATCTTCATTGCCACTGAACTGGGTATGTGACCCCTTCCCCTTAGTTACAGGTCTCAGGAATGAGTTCAAGATTCAAGCAGAGCTAGTCAAAATATTTTTGTAGATTAACATGGCTGTTGGGGGAAAAATGGGGCCTGACTATCTTCCTTTTGCATCAAAGTCTACAAAGAAGTAATTCTGGAACTCTCTAGGGCCATCTTTGCTATATGTGGAGAGAATGTATCTCATAAGAAAATTTACACAAGAGACGGTAAGAGATGGAGTGAGAGAGAGGCATATTGCCATGACTAAAGCCCAATCTATACCTTAGAGAAGTTAACTACAGGAGCTAATAGAGTCCTTCATGCTTAAACAAGTCTCATTTGTATTTTTAATGAATAAACCAGAAGCGTCTTGGGTATTAGCACCCTCATTTTGCCATTTTCTCCTTAGTCCTTAATTTGTACTCTATAATCCAAAAAACACCCATGTTTCTTTCTTCTCTGCCTGTGTCTGTCTATTTGATGTCATGAACTACTGACCTTAAGCAAATTTAAACAGATGTGTACATCTGTAGGTTTGATTCCTTAACTGGATCTATCTCATAGCCCAATGTTCATGGGATGTGGGCTATACGCATATATCTTCCTTCTCTGCTGTTGCAAAGGTCACATGAGGCATTGTTCCCACACTTGGAATACATATAAGCAGAATCTGATGCCTCCTGGGAATAAATCACTTTTATACAAAAGCATAAGGCAGAAAAGGCTTTTGGAGACATTTATGCATATTACATGGCTGGCTATATACTACAGGTTACACATTAATGCAGACTGTTAATTTTATAGCATGAGAAGAACATTCAGCAAATACATAAGGACTTCTATCTCTAATATATCATTTTGAATAAAATTAGAGTATGTTTATTTATCAATAGAATAAAAAAGGAGGATCTGAAGAATGTTGATGCCATGTAGGAAAGTGCACCAAACACTTGAGTTTTACAAAGATTCCACTCCTATTGGGAGAGTTAAGGCTCTGGGGTAATGGACAAATTATTTAACTTCTTTGAATCCAACTTTTCTCACTTGTACAGTAAAGATAATACTTCACAGTTAACCCCTACAATACAATAGAATCTGGCATGTGGAAGTTCCTAGCAGGATATCAAGAATGCAGTAGGTGTGTACAAATATTACTTTTTAAGAATATGGAATTTCAAATTTGTAGAAACATTATGACAATATCTAAAGGAATCTGTATGTTTTGGAAGACTGTTAGAACTTTAAACAATTTTAAGCAGACATATGTAAACTAGTTGAATTCTAAGTATTTAAAAAATCCCCCAGGAGACAGAAGTAAAGAAGAAATGTAACACTAGAGTGGCCCTCTCCAGAAGACAGTAGAAATATAAGGGATGTTGAACTTGATATAACTTCTTAGGATAAAAGGCAATGAACAGATGTGTGGCCTAAGGCTCATTGAAGCCAAGGCCTTCCCATAGCTGTCCTGAATACAAAAAAAATCATTTTTAAATGCAGCAAGAAAATATACTTTCAATTAGGGGTCTCAGTGGTGATGAACAAAAAAATCTTCCATAAAAAATACAAGTACTATAATTGTGCCATATAGCCTTAGTGCTTTAAAATTCTACATTAACGAAATGAGTATAAGAACTTTTATATAACTCAGATTCCTAGGTCCCAGAGACAACAACAACAAAAACACCAATAAAAAAAAACCCACAAAATTCACAAATCAAAAGGAAATGAACCCATGAGAGAGTTGACAGAGCGCAACCACAGGGAGAATTAACACCAAATGAGCTAAAATAATCTAAGAACATTTGGAAGTATGCCGATGATTCTTGAAAGGCTGAAAATAATGACTGAAAAACATTGTCAAGGAATAGGTAACTAAGAAAAAAGAATATGCAGGTTTGGAAAGAAAGTAAAACCTCTAGAATTAAAAGGCACACGAAAACCAAAAGAATGTTTAGGTTAACTATATCGATATTGGATAAAATACACTGTCGAGTTAAAAATATTAATGCTAAAAAAATCACAGTCATTCACTGATAAGAGAAAACTAATTTAGAACTTCTATGCATTTATTAACATAAATGTAAAGTGAGAATAAGGAGAATTCTAACAACTCAATTACAAAGTTAGATGCAATGCAGACACGTAGAACACTGCACTCAATACTTAGAAAGTCTGTATTTGACATGTGTACATAGAATATTTTTAAAATTTATGCTGACTAGGCTGCAAAATAATTTTCCATAAACACCCATACATCAAGAGTATATAGTCTAATAAATTTAGCACTCAGTTTAATTAAATTAGAAATACAATGTCATTGGAAATAAATAATAAAAGCAAAAAACAATCCTCATATTTAACCGTCTTAAGATATAGTTAAGTTTTATAAACCAAACAATGTATCATACTGGAAATTTCACCTGAGTGAGAATGAAAATACTACATGTAATAATTCACAAGCTATTCAGAGGCAAATTTACAGCTTTAAATATATATGTATGAAATAAAAAAAAAAAAAACACTGAAAAGTTAATAGAATTGTTTTTCAACTCAGAAATTTAGGGGGAAAAAATGACAGAATAAACCCCAAAAAAGTAAATGAAAGAAAGTAAAGACATCAGCTAAAATGAATAAATAGAAAAATAAGTAACAATAAAATTAAAAAATGATTAAGAAAGCTCTCTGGGGGTCCTTTTTATAAGGGTACTAACCTCATCATGAGGATTCCACCCTCATGACCTAATCATCTCCCAAAGA
Source organism: Eidolon dupreanum (assembly GCA_028627145.1). Lineage (NCBI taxonomy): Eukaryota > Metazoa > Chordata > Mammalia > Chiroptera > Pteropodidae > Eidolon > Eidolon dupreanum. Next base: position 134,587,673 of record CM053507.1, on the reverse strand, counting down.
CCTCACCTCCTAATACTATCACATTGACATTTATTTTTTCAGCACATGAATTTGGAGAAAATATAAACTTTTATTCCATAACAAATATAATTATCTATTTAGAAATTCAAGAAAATCTACAGACAATTAGAAATAAGATAATTCAGAAAGACTGCTGGTTACAAGACCAATATACAGACAATATTCCTATACTATAGAAACCACCAATTAGGAAAAACATTTTAAACAACCCTATTCACAAATGCAGCAGGGGCCATGAAGTATTTACCAATCAGTCTAACAAAAATGTTCAAGACCTCTACAGCATATTTTAAAACATTGTTGAATGATCAGAAAAACAAAATAAAACAAACAAAACAAAACAAAACAAAAAACAGATGAAAGGATTCAATTTTTAAAGATGTAGATTTATCTTAAATTAGTCTATAATTCAATGTCATTCCAAACAAAAATTTTATTAGGGATTTCTTGGAGCCCTGTTAAATTAATTTGAAATTCATATGGAAGAGTAAAGGGTCATAAAAAACTAAGAAATCTTTGAAGGAGAGAAATAATGAGGTGGGACTAACCTGAACAAAGAGTAAGATGTAATATAGGGGAAATAATTGAGACAGGGTAGTACTGATACAAAGATAGACCAATAGAGGAAATGGAAACAAATATAGAAAGTAGAAAAGTCCTGTGTATGTATTTAAACTTGGCTTATATGAGAAATGCAAAAATGTAGCAAATCAGATCTTTTCTGAAATGATTTAAACATTCCAGATGAATTAAAAATTCTAATTTTAGAAGTATAAGTACATTTGTCATGTTGGATTAAGATACTAGATACAAAAAATTCAACTATATTAAAATGAAAAAGATATGCTAATAAGCAATATAAATTTTAAAATTAAACTGTGGATTGGCAACTATATTTGCTTTCATATACTTCATAAAGAATTGTATTCAACACAACAAAACAATTAATGCCTAAATAAAAAAAGAGCAAAAAGTACGAATAAGTAATTCACAGATGGGACATTTTGAATTGTTAGTAAATATATAAAATAGTGTTCCACCTCACTGATAATTAGAAAAATATGCATAAAACATCAAGGAGAGATGATATTTTCAGCTCATCAGCAGATAAACACTATCGATCTTGCAGTATCAATAATTGGTGAAGATGTAGGAAAGTGGGTACTCTAATATATTCTTGGTAGGAGTAACTTGATACTACAATGCTGAAAAGCAGCTTAATTGAGTAGTTGAGTGTTTTCCTATGACACGATTCCTATTTCTAACTATTTACCTGAGAAGAACTCTAGAACACTGGACTATTCAGAGGGTACACCTAATTACAGTTGTGACAATTGTTTATGACTGGCCCCCACATCTGTTGTTCAGTATCCCATAATGATGGGCTGGTACTCATGCTGTACAGATTTTTAAATAATTTGACTACTGCCACAGTAACACAAGTATATAAGAGATATGCATATGAAAATGTGCTGTTAAATTTTATCAAAATAAGGGAACGAGATATCATCACAGGAGAATGGATAAATTGTAGTATAGCCACATACATAATAGATCACTACTGTATAGCAGATAAATTGATTAATTAGATCTACATCTACCAATAATTTGATATAATTGAGTATACAATACCAAATTTTTAAAAATAAAGTTGTAAAAGAAAAGTATGATATGATACTATTAAGGCGAAATATCCAAACAAACGAATGAAAACTATATATTATTTAAGGAAACAAGCCTATGTCACCAAAGTATGAACATGTGAGCTAGATGTGTACTTGCCAACTTCAGGGTTGTGATCGCCTACCTAAGGAGAAAAAAAAGGAAATGGGATTGGACAAATCCTCAACTACACATGGAATGTTTAATTTTAGTGTTCTTAATTAAAGTTTATTAAGTCTGGTAGAAAGGAATATGATGTTAAATTCCTCGATTATTCTCATGTATTCGAAAAATTTTATAATGTAAAAATAAAAATATGGTATACATGCATTTTCTATCTTGATTGAAAAAAATCCATTTCAGGTCCTCTACCGTCATACCTATTCACATGTCCTTAGCTCAGACAATGGCTTTGACTTCTGATTCAATCATCCCAAACAGTAAACAAGTAGAACTACATTGATCATAATGTTAAAATGCAGCAATATGCAGGTAATACACAGTAACCATAGAAACACCATGACACGAGTGATTCAGAGATTGGGATCATGTTTAATATGCCTTGTTTAAGGGTTTAATATGGAACAATTAAATATGGAACATCTGGCATCTCAACCAAGTTCATTCTAAAGTAAAGATAATTTCTCAAGTTCTCTAATAATTTACTGAAAAAAAGGAGCAAAAGTTCTTAAAGGTAATGTTTAAACGAAGGAGGTCAGGGCTTTATTTTTTGTTGGTATTATATTTTGTTTTGGTTTTGTTTGGATATGTGTGTATGTGTGCACAATGTGCATGCACACTCATGTGTGTTTGAAAACTTTGTGTCTGTATCAATTTTGAGGGCAAGAGGGCTTCAGATAGGGGGCTAGAAGAGAGCTAGGTGGCCAAAATGCAAACCTATTACCTTATTTTTAACTTATCCATTTAAGAGCATATGGAGTCAAATTTGGATATTTTCCATTTTCCATCAGGATTTGAACCTAAATAATGTCTACATATATTTTTCTCTCAAAATCTGGTCTTTAGCTGTGCAGTACATTCCCTCAGGAGAGATATAAGTCTCTTGTCTTAAAAATGGAATACATTTCTTATGTTGCCCCAAGGCAAGTTAACAGTATAACAGTTTCATGTCAGATGAACCCTCTCCCGCTTTCTCTCACCACCTTGAGTGTGTATTTAAGATAAAAATTCCATCTGCCCCTCTGGGGTCATCATTTATCACACTGCATCCTTTTTCTTAAGGCCTTTCTTCTTTGCTTGTCTCTTTTTCACAGCCACTAAAGGACTTACCCGTTAGAATTCCATTCTATTGACCCTTCCATATGCTTTAGTGTATGAGTCTTTACCTTGAAATGTTTTAATAAAAAGTGGTGGAGGGAGTCTAAAGGAACAGATGTTGATTTTGAGATATAGATTGTGAAACAACAGAAATAGAGGATTGGTAAAGGTTTATTTTCCTTGGTAAGTTCTTCATTTTATGCTGTGAATATATATTCCACTTGCTGCCCAAAGATTCACCCAAGTAACTTCCTGAAGGCTAATAACAATTATAACACTAAAAGCTGGGTGGTTAAATTAGAATTTCCTTGGGAGAGAGATACATCGTGTTTTCAAATTTGTATTTTTCTAAATGAGTATCAGATTCTTAAAAGTGGAAAGATGACCAAGTTGACTTCTCCAAGTTCTTAAGTCATGTGGTTTTGATGGGCCACTTTTGGGTTCTTCAGCCAAGCTGAAGCATGAAGTCCCACAGAGAGGTAAAACTGTTGAGGTTTGCTTTTCCACTGTTTCAGCAAAGGGGCAGGAGTTCACTGCACAGCTATCAGGAGATAGCAGGGGAGGGCTGCCATGTGAATCTCCGGCAGATTTCCAGCGAAGTTACAGTACTGCTTAGCTTCTCTGAAATAACATCTGTTATTTGAACCATAAAACATGAACGCTGCGATCTCCCAGAAATTAACTACAAATTGTTTTTATTCTCTTGTTTAATGATCTTTATGAATCAATTAGAACAAAAAATAGCATTATGCAAGCAGAATCCAGAGAAGACAGATTAAATTTCAGCAACACAACATTAACTACTATTAATATTTCTTTAACTAAAACCACAAAACCCATTTGGACATTAATCCCAAAGTAATCAGCAAACAGCCAAGACTAATTTTGGAAAAGTAAGATTCTGGCAAGAATTAACTGCAGAATGGGGATTTCAGAAAATATTTTTAAAATAATTTTTGTATTCTGGATCTTGGATTTTTATCTGCATGATAAAAATTTCCTCTTGAAGCAAGTAGATGAGATAAAAGTTGGGCATATGGTTAGTAATACTGAATAATTACACATGCACACAATATATTTAACATTTTTACCACAATGGAAATATTTATTAGAATTGAACATGTTCTGTATAAGTTCTATTTTATTCACCTCTTTATTTCCAGGCTCAACACAGGGCAGGAACACACAGACATTCAATAAATACTTCCTGAGTCAATGAACTATACTGCATAGTGTTCAGAATCAATTTATAGTTTAGCACTTAAAACCAGCTTGTCACCACTCTAGGTGATCTTACCCATGGTTCTTAAAATTATATTCAAATATTCAAGGCCAGAGAGAAAAGTGTGCTCATATTTAATACCATAAATATTTTATGGGATATTTAATATGGACACAGATGAGTGCTAAGTCTCTGTTCTTAGTTTATTTTTCTCTTTGCAGCCTGCCCTGTCCTTTCTGTGAGTCTGCAACTGTGACTGCAGCAGGATACTGCCATGCATGGAGGCTCCTGGCTGCCAATGTGGCAGCAGGCACCGGCCTCAGTGCGGTGACATATCTATTTAATTAACACAGCTGTTGTAGCTACTGTGTGAAGTACAAAAGAGTGGAACGGCTCTGGAAAAGCCATGGCTCGTAAAACAGAAAAAAATGAACAAAATTTCTGGAAACAAAACCCCACATGTCCCTTTTCTTCAAAAGGCAAACATTAATTCTTTAGAGGCTCAAACCAAAGGGCACTCGACATGTATTTTGTATTTCTTGGATCATAATCCTTGTTTAAATTTTCCCCATAAGGAAAACTTGTAAGGTAAGATTGCTGTGTGTAAAATTATTCATTAGCTAAGCTAACGTATCAAAGGTTTTTCTGTTGTTTGTTTGTTTATCCCTTTCAGGTTTAGCAAGGAAGTCACATAAACTGTCTCCTTAGCTTAATCCAAGTACAATATTGTTCAGTTGGGAAATAGTTTCATCAAAAATAACCACAAGCAAAATGTCATGGCAGTGATGAAAAGAGAATAAGTCCAGTTGTTGCTTTTGAGGTTTCGAGATGTTCATATGCAATCAAAATGCCCCATTAAATTTCATGGCAAGGAAGGGAAATTCGTATGATCTATATTACAACATATGATATGCAGTGACTACTAAGTTAGAATGTAAACAAGTAAAAGCCTACAAATTAAAAGACATATTAGCTGCTACTATTTTGAAAAGAACCCCCACCATCTCCATACTAGTGGTATTGGTGATTAACTGAATATGACTGTTTACTATGATGTGACAGAGAAGAAAGAACTGAATATTTGTTTAAAGTATTTGCAGAATCAAAAAGATGATCACTTTAAATTCTGCAAGTCAAACTCCCCACTTTACAGCTGAGAAAACCGAGCCTTACAAGGGAGAAGCGACTTGCCTGGGACATCTTGGTGATTGGCAGCAGAGTTTGAATCGGGAACATGTTATAGTTTATTTCTTTTGAACTTAACATTTTACTGGGCAGAGAATGCTACTTGAAGTTTAAAGAATCCACCTTCCCACACATGGTTTTTCCTTGTTCTATCCTTCCCTTCTAATAATCCCAGAACCTAATACAAGGCTTCTCACTAGTATGTATTAAATAAAAATGAGTTGAATGAATAAAGAAACAAATGAGTAAATGGTCACAAACATATTTCTGTACTTTATATAATTGTTTTATGCTTGTTTGCATGTTGTTATTTCTTTTTATACATTAACATTTCCATCTGTGCTTTGTTATTTAGGTTACTTTTACACTGCAGTGGACACCTTCATTTGTTTGGTTTATTTCTTCTCTTTTGTTTGCCTTGGCATAAATTTTCAGAAAGAATGACCAAATCAATAGGAATGCACATTATAATGACTCTGGATTACATAGCCAAATGATTTTATTAATTAATAATGATACTAACAGAGTAGTGGCAGAATGGTTCCATTACAACCTAAATTGAAATTAGTGAGAATCATGAAAAATAAAAACTAAATAGAAATTAATCAGAAATTAACTATGCTTTTTATTTGTTTTATTTTATTTTATTTTTTATTGCATTGTCTATTTCTACATGCCTTTTTGTTGTAATTGCACTTAGCTGGTTTTGAATTATATTTCATGTTCTTAAGTATCTTATTTTAAAAGTTAGGTGAAGACCTCCTCCTTAACTCCATATTTTATAAGCTAATCATTTTCTTCCACATAGTATGATTTAGCCATGGCTGAGGTCATGGAGAAGTAGGATAGACTGAAGGTATTATTTTTTTAAATTTAAATTTATAAAATATCCTGAAACGAAATTCATAGAAAATATAACCTATCTATAAACATAATTTTAAAAATCAATAATAGTTCTCTAATGGTAAGATAAAGGATAAACAAAAAGTAAATGATAAAGATGTAATACATATTTTTATATGGAAGTGTTCGGGAACAATTCTAGGAGAAGCCATAACAAGGTTGAGGGATGTGTACATTTATATTCTATATCATCAGGAATGTGACAGCTACAAATGCTGACTAGTGCATGTATGTTTTATTGGCAACTCAAATACCAGAAGTGGCGTTGCTATCAGTGATGTGTGCAAATTTACAAGCAAAAGATTATCTTTCCATTTATTTGGTTTTTATATTTTTGGAAAACAGTATATGCTGTTTAACGTACATGTGTGTGTATAAGTAAGAAAGAGTTATAATATAGCCTCAGATAATTTTAAACAGCCTTCCTATCTATGTCGATTGCTGGAAGGACATTTAAAGGTCATGCAGACACAGGATGCATGGTTTGCTGGATGGGACTCTAATGTTTTGAGAAATGTCCTTGAAATGCACATAGAGGGCCCTAATCATGATGATACCCCAACCACAAAATCCCCCAATACGTTTCTAAAATCCCCCTCCCCCCCACCCTAGGGGATGATGTAACTATTATTAACAGCCACTGAAAGAAGAGAAGTTGGAGCTAGGCAGAGTGGGAGAGTTAAAAAAAAAAAAAAAGACTCCAGAAAATTATGAGAAAAGGAGAAAAATGAGGGGGTTCAGACTTTTGTGCTCTGATGTCTCTTACATTATTTTTTCTGCCAGAAGAGAAAGTATTACATAAAGAGAAAGGAAAGCCAAAGATGGAGGGAAGCAGCAGATTCAGGACACTGAAAGGAGATGGTCTTTGAGACTGCCCCACCCCAGCCCCACTCAGAGAATAACCACATCACAGCTAACTGGGGAGCTCAGGGCGGGCAGGCAGAAGGAGAGCCGAGTTCAGCTTTCTTAAACCAGTCCCTCTGTGGTTCTTCTGTGGTTTGGAAGGAAGACTGAAACTTTCACATACCCTGAGAGGGGATGCAGAAATTAGTTAAGATTCTGGATAAGGATTAGGCTGGAAAGAGTAACAACAAGGAGGACAAAGTAGCCCTGTGCAGAGAGCTGCAAGTGGCCCACCTGCGTCAGAGTCACAACTGATTTCAGGAAGGTTACAGAATCACGGAAAGCAGAGGTGGAGCCAAATCAGCAGAAAGAACAGCTGGGCCCTGACCAAGCTGAAAGAGCCCAGGCTGCCACCAGTCCCACCAGCTGCAGATGTCATCTGACCGCATATGCCAGCAGGGCATGCCATGACTAGGCAGATAGAAAACATCACTGCCACAGAGGTCTGCTAGGGCCCAGAGGACAGCACAAAGATGCTGAAGGCACCGCCAAGATTCCTTATCATTCCGACTCCCTGAAGGTCACACTAACCTATCTACTCATCCAGACACTCAGATAGCATCTGAGAGAATTTAGGAGCAAAAGGACCAAAAATACAAGACTCAGCATTTTTATCTAAAGAAGCTCAGTTTAAGTTACCCATGCTTCCCCCCGCCCCTCCAAAAAAACCCTCAAAATTTTAAATTATCACATTGAACTCAAAAAAATTTCTGGATGGAAGCAAATTAAGCACTTCATCTTTCTTTTCCCCATGTGGTAGCATAGGGGGGATATAAGAGAAAATGGTAGAAAAATTAAATACACACATTCTCTTTGTACATTTCAATGTAGCATGAACAAATTCCCATTTCAATAAATCATCTAATTAGAATTAAATTCACTAGAATATAAGCGCCATGAAGCCAGAGATTTTATCTGATTTCATTTCTGTTATATCTCCAAAATCAAGAACAGTGCTTGTCATATAGTAGGTGCTCAAAAACATTTCTCAAATAAATATTAATTTTAGTAATAGCAATACTAATCATTATATTAATAGAAACTATCATTTTTTGAGCAACTCACATTAAGGGTATGGAATTGGAATTATCAATCCATGCTACCTGTCACCATGAAGGTCAGGTTTTAAATTCAATAGTTCAACTGATATTCATTATGTTCTAACCCCAAATCCTTACGATATTCATTATGAATGAAGTACAAGTGCATCCTTGATTCATTTCAGGAATTTATTTCAATTCAATTCATTAATTAAAATAAAATAACATTTAAAAGTCTCTTCCTCAATCACATTTAGCAACATTAGTCATTTGTTAATCGACCATTCAATAGTCACATGTGACTTGTGGCTCCCATATTGGGCAGTGTAGCCCTGGAAACTAAACAAACGTTATGAAACATTTCCATTATTGCGAAAAATTCTATTAGTGCTGACTAGAGTGTAAACATAGCTTTTAGCCATCTTGAAAGACCGCTCCAAAGCTTTCCTCCTCCTCAAAATATTGATGGTTGAGAGAAAGTATTTCTTTTAGTGGAATAGTGGCTGAGAAAGGGCTTTACATTTTATATTTGCTGAAACCCATTTGGAATTTTTTATGTGTTTCTTTCTGTATCAAGACTTGGAGATATTGTGTGTATATTTATAAATATATTGATTAACTTGCGTTTATCAATCAGGAGGCTAATGACTCCATAGACAGCCTTATTGGGATGGAGCACAATTATTCAACAGGATGATTGACATGATGGAGCATAAAATAAAGATATTCTCTTTACCTCTCCTTTAAAAACCTATGAATTCAGGTCAGGTCATTCCATCACATACTATGATGTCCATAAAACTGAGACCAAGGAGGAGAAGTGAAAAACAATAAATAGAATGGATACTATGCTAAACTCTTACTCTCCATATAGGCTTCTTTTCAAAGGCAGGACTTCTGAAAGTTCATATTTATTCATGATATTGTAAATAATTCAATGCTTGACACGAAATCACCTAATTTTTTTGATCCTCTGGATATAGAAGGTTTATAGGGCAATGTACTTTGTATACCAAATAGCCAAACCATACCAAGCCAAAATTATGCTATTTTTAAAAGCTCATTAAAAGTCAGAAGATTCATATGCTTACTCTCCCACATGCTGAAGCCTCTGCCTTGATCTGATCTTCATCAATACTTCCTTAGACAGGTATATGCTATCTATTTTAATAAGCCAACTTCTGAAAATAACATGTTACTTTTTTTTTAATTTAAATTTTGGCACTTGAATAAACTGCAATTATTTAGAAATATTATTTATAAGAAGTATTTCACAATATTCGATGCATAAGGAATTACTAGATTGGTATATTTCTGATTTAAAACACTAATGTTATTTTAAATTTATTACTAGAGTTATAAATACATTCAAAAACTAAGGATGAGTATCATCCATGACAATATTTGCGTCCAAGATTTGATTTCTCATATTATTTTTTTCAAATAATGTCAAGGTAATGTCCAAACAATAAGCCCAAAAGAAAAATAAAGTCAAATTAAGTGATTAACCTCCTGACTTCAGTTTCCTCATCTGTTAAATAATTGTATCCACCTCAGAGATTTTTTGTGAAAAATGACCTACTGTGTAAAGACAACTGGCCTGGTACCTAGCACATCATAAGTCTTCAAACGATATCCAGGTCTCTAGCACTGGGTCTATCCAGGTAATAGAGTCCAGTGGAGCACCAGAACAATGATACTGATATTGCCCAAGGTGAAGAACTGGTGAGCAACAGAAAGTGTCCAGCTCTGAGCTGGATCACAGTATTAGGGGGCAATTCACAGCTGTGGAACAGAAGCAGCAATAGCCAAAAAAGATACATAGCTTCAGAGGTGTGGGTTCAAGCCCCAGCTTAGACTAATGAGTTTCATGAAATTAGGCAAATTGCTCAGATCCTCTGAGCCTCAGTTTCCTCATGTATCAATTAATTTAATGAATGCTTAGCTCACTTTTAAGAAAATCCAGTCAGAATCCTCAAGAGAGCAACCAGCAGTCAGTTGAAAAGACAATTCTTGTGCATGTCTGTAAGTATTTTCTTCATTAAAGAAAATGGTTTGGGCATCCAGTGGAAAGTTATTTAGTCAAGAAGATTCTGAGAAGTCTTCCTATTCTGACTTGGAAGTAGAGGAGAAAAAAACAGTAGTTGTGATCAAACAGTCTGGAATATAAGCTTATGGATCAGAACTGCTCCATGCAAAGTATTTATAAGCAATGAGGGAAATACAGACAGTATTATACACAATGCTCTATTTTCTAAATCAAAGTACTCTCTACTTTGAGTACTAAAATAAAATGTCTTTTTATAGGTGTTAGAGTAGGTGCTGGCAAAGAAGGTGTGCATTGTGTGTTTAAATGACTTAACTATAATTTATTTTAATCAGAAACTGTGTTGGTCCAATATTTTTTTTTTAATTTAAATTTACTGGTCTGTGAAATTCAGAAATCCAGTTGAATACACCATTATCAATATCCATCTCCAAATGAAAAGACATACAGAGATGACTTCCCAAAATAGAATAATCTAAAGAAAACAGAATCATCTTCTTGTTTGGTTATCTTAAATGTTTATGGCTGATACCAAGCTTACAAAGGAAGCAGGGACGTTGGTGGTTGGAGGTAGTTCTCACCACCACAAACAATTATACCTATATCTAAAACTTTTTTAGAACACAGATGTTCTTATCTCTGTTGATTGCTTAAAAGATTTAGAATTCCTTCCAGGCCAAGGGTACATTAACCATGGCCACAGGCCAAATCTGGCTCCCTGTCATTTTGCTAAATAAAGTTTTATTGAAATATAGATATCCCCATTTACCTATTGTCTGTGGCTGCTTTTGCTTCAAAAGCAGATTTGAGTAGTTGCAATGGAGACCTGATAGCCTTATGAAGTCTAGAATATTTACTATCTGGCCCTTTACAGAAAAAGTTTGCTAACTCTTATTGTGGGTAATAGTTTTATTTTTTCCTTTAAAATGAGGTCAGGGTATATAATGTCGTGTCCAATAAAAGATTTACTGAAAGCTCTGAGCATTGTATAGTAGACAGAGCTCTTCAGCTACATGTAAGGTTTGGTTGGGAAGGAAATGCATAGCTAAAACTATATTTAACAATGAAACCGTAATGCTCTAAATGGACACGCCACTCTCTGAGGAAACATCTTCTCCACATCGCCTATTATCCAAAGCTCTGAAGCAGAACTTCGTGCCTCATCACAGTCATTGGGAATTACACAAAGGAAACAGTAATTGAAATTCAACCTACTTTCTCTCTCTCTTCTTAAAATGAAATTAGTTGGAAAGTTGATGTATTAAGACAGATATAACGACTAGCTATGCTCTAGTATGGTGAAATGAGATGGCACATAAATAAATGAGAGCCAGGGAAAACTTATACATAATTATGCCAGGATTGAATCTCCCATCTGAAAGGTGGATATGCTATAGAAAAACAATAGTTGATCTAGATAGATTTGTGGCTTTTATATGATCAAAATCTTACTTCTTGGAAAGATGCCATAACTGACATTATCACTATGATTAATAATAGCAGCAGAGCTGGGCATCATTGCTGTTCCATACTGTCTCTCACAGATAACACTTAGAGAGTGCTTACTATGTGTCGGGCGCTATGTTAAGCTTTTAATTTAGTCTTTGCCAGAGCTCTATGGGAAAGGCAATTTTGCAGTATGCTTTATACAGATAAAAAAATTAAGGGTGAAAGGAAAATAAACATGCATAAAAATGTGACAAATATTTTCATATTTGTATGTTTACATATGTAGATTTATATAACTTCAAAAGACTTATCATTTATATATTTTATAAATAATTCAAAATAAATACTGTATTAGAACTGCAAATCAATCTTTGCTTTCCTATGCCTAAAGAGGTAATTGATTATAGGAAGTCTTATTAAAAAAAAAAAAAGTTGGCTAAATATATTTAAAATTACCCAGATACATACTTAGCATGTATGAGGTAATTCACATTCAATAAATGTGAATTGGCATAAGTCTAAAAGAATACTTACAGTAGCTAGTCAAAGCAGTGGTCTTCATTTGTTTATGCCTCCCTGTATCCATGTCATTGGATAGCAGTATAGAGCATAAAGAAATGAGGACTTTTTGGACACTACAAAAGGGATTCCACGGGAGCCATGACAGTAATGACAACTTGCACAAAAGGGGAATACCCTTAGGATATAATCGAAAAGCCCAAAACCACAAATGTCAGCCCCCATCTGCAGGAGCTGATAAGCATGAAGATCCCACCTTGTAAGGTCCATATAAGCTGCACACCTTAGACAGATGATGCCCAAGCCTACTCCGAGAGCATCATGGACAGGTGCTCTAGAGCTGAAGACTCTGACCTTCTGACCCCTCCTAGCCACTGGCTTGGGCCCCATGCACAGCTGTCTGTACCACCTGTCAACAGAGCTCACTTTGGAGACGCTAAGGGCTTTCATCCCTTCTCTCTGTCGTGTAAGACTCTGGACGGTCCCTCTCCGTGTGTTCTGTGTTAACCTGCCTGGGTACCTGATCAATTTATCTGAGAAAGTTCTACTTGATAAACCTGGCATTGTGGAAAGACACAAATGCATTCAAGGATGTTACTTTGGTAGCTGCCTTCCCTGCTTGCAACAGTAGTCCACTTCCACACTGATTTGTGATTAGCCATGTGACATGCTTTGGCCAATAGTTCAATTGCAGTTGTAAGGCAGAACTTAAAATGTGATTGCACACTGGAGTTTGCCCTCTCTTGCTGCTCTTAGAGTCCCATGAACACCACCTGAACAAGCCTGGGCTAGCCTGCAGGACAGTGAAAGATGATATGTAACCTAGCCCACAGCCAGCCAATCAGATATATATATGAATGAGGCCATGGGGGACTAGCCAGCTCCCAGCTGACTTGTCAGTTGACCGTAGAAGCAGGAGGCAGCTCAGCTAAAATCAGCCAAACTCAATTCAGCCCAGAAGAATCGCACAGCAGAATCAGAAGCTAAATAAATGGCTGTTATTTTAACATCATGTGTAGGAATGCTGTTTTTCTCTAGGATTAGACGTTTTCAGTGATGGAGAATTACTGTATTTTGTAAATGAAAACACCACTACTAAAAAAAGAATGCTATAAATAGAATGATGTCATTTGTTTCCAAAGACTATCGACATATTAGGTTAATGTGAAAATAATAATAAAAGCAAGATATAACATGGCAAACGTTGGGGGTAAGGTGAAGACTGTAGTCAGCGAGTTATCTCAGGGTAAGCACTGCAGCCACAAGTGTTGCTGGAGAGTATTCTCCTAGCAAAGGAGAAATGAGTTAAGCCATTAAGTTCTCAGGTGGTTTATTAAGTGGCAAAGTGAACTGATTCTCTACTCCTAAAAAGATAGTGTGTTATTTTTGTGATGGAAAACATGAGAACTATAGTCTTATCAAAAGAATGTTGATCTTATACTCAGTCATTACAGGAAATTTCTGCAGGGGAATTCTTTTAAACTGATTTAAGTGGTAGGTATATAAAGATAACTAGTCAAATTGGCTATGTGGCAGATGATATTGGATTTATGTATATTTATGGAGCACATGTTTAATTGCCGACTTTGCTGTCCATCTCTTGCCCCTTGAATAGATGGTTATTTATAATAATTGTGATACTTTAACTGGTTGGCCCTCTAAACACAGCTTTTTCCTTTGGATATACTAGGAAGAAAGCAAAGCAAACAAACAAACAAAAGAGCCACCAAATCTCCAAAGGGCTATTATAATTGTTTTACAGTTTCATTAGAAAACATCCTGTCTGTTATGCTCGCTTCCGGAAACTCTAATGATAATAGTGTTTGTTGCTACTGCTTAATCCCCCCTCAGGGTGTCTGCCTTTTACAGTTACAATTACAATTGGAAAGTCGTTCAACCACATGTTCACATCAATTTACCCATTAATTTATTTGACCTGTTAATTCATTAGTTACTCTCCCCGTAATCCATTAAACTGCTTAAAATAATATTTGCAGTCTCTAGTGTGGGATGCCTTTGGGTCAAAGATGACGAATCCAAATTATTAATGATGAGGCTATTTTATTCATTTTGGAAACTTTGATAATGCTATAAAGCAAACTGTGAATGCCTTCTTAATTACATGACTGCAAAGGAGCTCATAAAGGCCGGTGATAGTGTAATAACTCATTCCCAGGCTCTTACTATTATTCAACCAGTTCATTCTGTATCTAGGAAAATATGCTTGCTTAAAAACGCATGTATGTGGAGAAATACTGCGACTTGGTGCTATCTGAGATAAAGTAGGAAGAGACTGGATTCTGCCCTGAAAAGATGACCACATGAATTGATGAGACAAATGTACAAAGCAACTCCTTACAAATCTAAGAAGAAAGAAATCAAATGCTACTCTGTCAACTTGCTAAGGGCAACGCAGAGGTATGAGCAAACCCAGGACATATTGAGGGATGATGTGGCTTCTACTCCAAGGTCAGAAGCTGCAGCCTTACAGGAATGAGAAAGATACTTTAAGGAACTGAATCTGGCCAGGGGAAAGAAAAAAGCAAATGCGAGTGGTGGCAACCGTGACCAACTAGAGAGCTTATATGCTGTCAAAAGTATCAGCGACCATGTAGTTCTGGTCACTGCTATAGAGGATTGCAGGCCCAAGTTGCCAGATCTTCTGATTTTCTAAGATAATATCGAAATCTATAACTGTATGTGAAATCTTTTACTTCTAAAGTATTTTCAAATAACTCCATTTAAAAAAATTACACAGAGTGAAAGAACCATATCAATGGATTTGCTTGTGAATCTAGACAGCTGGTTTGTGACTTCGATGATAGACAGCATCTTGGGAGGAGCAAAGTATGGGATTCGATGTAGAGTGAATTCAGGGAAGAGTGTGGGTCTGTATAGCTGCAGGGTGCAGTGTTATTAATTAATGTATGCAGTGACCATCTGAACTATATTAAGGTTATCCATGAAATATTTTAAGCATTTATAAACAAAAAGGTAAAAGCTGAGTCTGAATTTTGTTGTTGTTGTTCTTTAAAACGAGTTAGCCAGTTTTAGACATCCCTGGTCTGTTAAACATCTGCCCAATATCTTCACTGCTCTGTTTCTTGTTAGTGACTTCAGAGAGAGGCGAGACGAGTGTAAACCAAGGTCAGATACAGATAATAGTAAAATAACCCTTGACATTCTTGTACTTAATCAGACTAAGGAGTATGCTAAGAAAAACACACACTGAGGTGTGGAAACCATAAAATATCACTAAGGAAATGAGAGAGCGAGTTGGTTAGAAATGCAAGCCACCTGCTGATATTGCACAAGTGATAGTAAGAGACAAATATGAATAGAAACCCCCAAGTCTTAAACTAACACCTACCCCCTGCTTTCATTTTCTAAAACTGTTTCTCTTAAGTGATTAGGTTCTGCTATCCCCCAACTCCCCACCTCAGTCATTTTCAATCTCACTTTTGGCTGACCTAACACAGTTTGTCTCTGTCTGTCTTTCCTTCTGACTTCCCCAAATTCAATCATGGATATATGTCCACTCTCTGCTTTGCAATAACTTTGCATTAACTATTAAAAGTGCCAAAGATCAGTGCTAAAGAAAAATAATATAATGACAATATAAAATAACAAAGAAAGTATTCGAAGATAAAGTTATCTTCAGCTGTATTTTTAACCTTTCTGAATAAGTTTTCCACTCATCTAGTGCAATGAAGCTAACCAGACCTAAGTGTCTTTCAATATGAAGCTGCATAGTCATTCTAATGCAAAACAAAGACAATTACAAAAAAAAAAAAAAGGCAATATAATACCACATTACTTTTTTTCAGTGCTCTGCAATTACAAATTCATTCATAATTATCTCCCTTAATCTTCACAAGAAGATTAGAGGTGGTATTATTATTTGATAGGGGGGAATGAGGTAACTGGGACTCAGCTATAATGACAACTCCAATAAAGGTGATAGAACCAGATAATTGTTATAGTAACAAAAATAATTTGTTGAGGTTTCACTATGTGGCGGATGCCTTTCTAACCATTTTACATGTATTATTTCAATTAATCCTTATAACCCAATGAGGTAGTACTAAATTTTCTTATATTTTACAGGTGACAAAACTAAGATCCAGAGAAGGAAAGTAACTTGATCAAGGTTGTCTAGTGACCTTTGGAGTAATGCTGAAATTCAAATTAACCAACTGGCCCAGAACCCATACTCTTCATGGCCAAAAAATATTGTCTTTCTATAATCAAACTCTGCCTTGCTGATTCCAAACTACTATATTTTTTAAAATGCTTTTCCAATTGTTTCACTTCCAAACCTGAAAGACAAAATTGACAACTTTTTCCATTGAGTAAGAGAGGATAGGTCATTAGCCTTCCTCAAATGATTCCAGTAATGTATTTCTTGTTTCAAATATTTTGATGTTTTGTTTTGTTTAGTTGTAATCCTTTGTCATGACTATTCTACTCCAGGATTTGGAAGTTTTGTATTTATTTTTATACTCCCCTGGACACTCAAAAGGATACAAAATACCTGACAAAACATATTTTATACAAAAAAGTAGAAAAAAAGAGAACATATATGTTGATGTCATGAGATCCTGTACCCTTACTAGAGATGAGTCCAGTAAATGTGGCTTTGAAATGTGTAAGAACCAACAGGAGAGGAAAAAAAAAGGTTAATTTATTGCATAAGACATGGTTTCTATAAGTCTAGAATTTAGTTTCAATTCTGTCAAACTTCACATTATCTTTGGTTGGCAATATTTCCTATCACTATGGACAGCTCATGACTGAGACCAGTACAAATGAGCATCCACAGATGTGATGTTAACTAAGAAACCTGTCCACCAATAGCTTCCCCACAAGGGTAAAGGTACTTTAACCTTCAACTGCCTTGAAGGAAAACACCAAGGGAGGGGCATTACCTTTGGAGGACTTCAGTAACTGCATGCAGGAAGCCCGGCAGAGACAAGATTGCTAGGGTGTCCCCTCCACATATCTCTACATTTGCACTAAAGAATTCATCAGATTAGATAATGGTCACTTTTAACTTCACCAGCTTGTGGGCACCAGCTTGTGGATAGGGCATCCGTGAGCATCAACATATTCACACTCCATTTGAATCTACTTCTCTTTATATGTTCAGAATAACTGTGCACCAGTCCTCATCAGTCTTGGATGTGTTTTCAGAATCTGAAGTTTTTTGAATATTAAAAAGGATTAAATGTGAAATGGGGAACAGAGACCAGTGGTCTGAAAAAAGAAGTTCTCTTTGGCATTAGGGTACCAAAAGGAAGATTCAAGAACAGTTGCCAGAGTACTAACAGTATTTTAAAACCCATGCTTCATGTGATATATGCAGAAAAAAAGAGAATTAGCAATGAACACACTCTCTTGAATCTATTTGATTTGTAAATTCTACAAAATATCAATTCCTCTACACACAGTATTCTTCTAACCAAATAAGCATAAAACATTCCTACAGTTCTAACCTGACTTCTTACAAAGAGAAGCATACATGATATGAGAAAAAAAAAAGTTTTATAGTTTAGTAAAGACTCAACTTGAAAGAATTTTGGTGATAAAAATAGGAGGAAAAAGAAAAGCCAAAAAGGAAAGAGAAAAATAACGTTAAAATATTAAGAAATATTCTCCATCCCTTTTGTTCTGTTCGGGCATCATTTGTCAGGTATGGAAGCCCTCTGCTGGTCAAGATTGTATACAAGGCAATTCACTAGAATTCTGGAAACGACATTTTAAAGAGAAAGTAGAGATTTCTCTCCTTCCCCCAATTGCAGTTCGACTTGTCCCTAAAATTTCTTTAAAGAGTAAATATTGTTGAACTTAAATAAGTTGTTTTCTGAAAAAAAGGGAGTCATTTATTCTAGTTTCCTTATTTTGCTAGACATTTTCTCATGGGGGCATTTTGGTGATGGAAACTATGAAGGGTATTCTGGTGGAGACCCTCTGCCTGTGCTGACTAGTTCCTCTCTTCTTAGTCGTTAGGAAATGGCTCTTGTTTGTGTGACTGGTGAGCATTAGGCAGGTTTCTTGAATTCCCCAAAGCCACTATGTTTTTTTTTCAGGATTTGAAGGGTTTAGTTCTAAAAGTTATTCTGCTTCCTGAATTTGGTTCATTAAGCAAATAATAGTCATAACGTAATGGAAAATAATCTCATTCACAGAGGAGGCTAAAGTAAGGCCAACGCAAGCACGAGAAGGCAAACTAGATCAAGAAGCCATGAGCGTGACAACAAGGACGGGAAGCCATTAGGCGCTAATGCTTCAGATACAGCACAGCTGACCAAGGACAAAAATAGATGAGTTCCCAGTGTTTGCCCCTGTGATAGCCTCTTTAATTAATTCACTGGCATTTATACCAACATATTCCTTTGCTTGAAGTTGCAAAGGCACTTGCCCAGAGCTTACCCCATTTCAAATAGCCAACGGGCCAAAGAGAGATCCACCATGCCCTGTGGAACAAGACAACTTCTCTTTGTTCGTAAAAATAGGATCAACATCAAAAACAAATTTTATAGTATCTAGAAAAGACGTTCACAGGCTGTTAAAATGCATGAGTCATTAAGAAGCTCAAATCCCTTACACAGAACAAAAAAGAATAAATAGTTTAAACCGTAGAGCTCTGTAGCCAGTCTGAAGGATGAAGTCATAATTGGGTAATCTCTGCAAGTTACTTAATCTTTCTGTGTATCAGTTCCTCACCTCTAAATGGGGATGACAATAGAATCGACTTTATAAAGAAGCTATGACAATTAGAAATTATTTATATCATTTAGGGCACCCTCTAAGGCAGTGGTCCCCAACCTTTTTGGCACCAGGGATGAGTGCTCCTATGAGAATCTAATGCCTGAATTATCTGAGGTGGAGCTGAGGCAGTGATGATAGTGCTGGGGTGTGGCTACAAGTACAGATGAAGCTTTGCTTGCTCACAAACTGCTCACCTCCTGCTGTGTGGCCCGGTTCCTAACAAGCCACAGACTGGTATTGGTTCATGGTCCAGAGATTGTGAACCTTTGCTTTAAGGCTGTGTTTTTTTAACTAGGGGTGATTTTTGTCCCCAAGCAGCATTTGGCAATGTTCAGAGACATTTTTTGATTGTCATAACTGGGGTTACTACTCACATCAGGTGGGTAGAAGCTAGGAATATTATTAAATATTTTAGAATGCACAGGAAGGCCCCTAACAATAAACAATTATCTGGTCTGAAATGTCAACAATACACACACACACACACCGCACATACTGGAGAAACCAAAATGCTTTGTTTTTTGTAGGCATTAAATACACGGTGTTCTCAACCCTCAATAATGCAATCCAATGTAGTTAGATGCTTTGCTGGTGGCCAAATGGCCTCTTGGGCAGCTTCCTGCTTACCCGTCATCCCCTTTTTGAGTTGATCCTTTATTTCTAACACTCTCAGACACCCTGATCTTCACCAGAACTCTTTGCCCCATCCCCCTTCTCACAGTGCGGTAAGCTTCACTCAATTCATCTCTCCAGATGACCTAGAGTCTCAGATGATTCATCCCACAGAAATCATGAGTTATTACCTTTATTAGTAGCAGACTGCTTGATCTAAAAAATTAATTCCACTTTTACAAACTCTCTCAGATATAGAAATGGCCAATTGTAACGTGATTTATCAATTTCATCATCAGTTAATACCCACAAAGCTGAGCAATGAAGCCATTAGTCTGTGGAGAAGATTTCAATGAGTGTATGAATATGTCATGTCCAGTTATTCATTGCACAATATTTGTTTTTGGCCTGGAAAAATGGGGAAAATCAGAGCTATTGTATAACTACCCTAGTAGGGTGCCTAGCACAGTAGATGCTCAATAAATATTTATTTATTGAACAGCAGACCCTAGGTTTCTATTTATCATAAATATTTATAATAGCAAAGTAGCTTACAGATGTAGTGCTTTGCAATTTTCAAAAATGCTTTCTCACTTCTCTCATTTAATAGTTTTATCAAGACAGGTTGCATTAATTAAATTTGACAAAAAAGAAACAGACTTAAGTTAAATCCTACTCCCATTCTGCTCTCTCTCCCATTCTGCCTTTTGTACTCATTTTTCCCAGTCCCACCATATTTTATGTTTATGTCAAGAGATACTCTGCCTATAATCACATATTTTATCCCAAATTTTACTAAACAAAGGAAAATAGAGTGACGAGAATTTTTTACTATTAACCTCAAATGTGTAGAAATGAAGAATGTTATATGACACATATAACTGAAAAAAAAATTCCAAGGTCTAATTAAAGATCTAATTCTCAACTGAAAGTTGCAATTTTCTATTCTTTTATACAATTTATGGTTGTAGCTACATTGTCAAAATTAAATTATTTCATCTATAGCATTTTATTGTGAATTTGTTTTAATCAGAAGCAATAGAATGCATATTAAATTTAGCACACCCAGAAGGCTGCCACAATT
Source organism: Eidolon dupreanum (assembly GCA_028627145.1). NCBI lineage: Eukaryota > Metazoa > Chordata > Mammalia > Chiroptera > Pteropodidae > Eidolon > Eidolon dupreanum. The sequence goes on along the minus strand of CM053507.1, from coordinate 134,566,977 downwards.
TTCCATTTCCCATAATGTCTCCTGCCAACACCCTGTCTACCCTGTATGACTTGCTCTGCCCCTGAGCCCAAGTATGAGTATAAAAATCACATGGGTTGACATGCACACATGCATAAAAACCGACAGGATATCTGGCCAATTGAAAAGAAAAAATAGAATTCATCATAAACGGGGAGAAAACCTTTTCCGTGAATTTTTTTTTTTTTTCTGGAAGCAAAACTATTTTTTTCAAGAACACATCTCAACATTTATAAAAGCCATTGTGATGCATAACTTATTTTAGCAGATTGTATTAGTGATATATAACTAGAATGTGTCAATTTCATAAGATGCATCTAAATGATATTTTAAATGCATTCTTCTAATATTCAAAGTCTTATAATTAATAAAATTAAAACTTCGATTTAAGTATTGGATGAGATTTTGTCTCCCTCAGAAGAGGAGGCCATAATGCATTAGAACTATCAGGAGGTATTCAGGTTCAGAAGAACCTGAAAGAGAAAATGTGGATGATAAATTAGAGAAAATGGTTCCACATACTCAGCACCATCTTTTCTTCCACTGTGATTTATTAAGCATTCAGTATTTGTAGCACTTCTTTTGAGCATTAGCCACTGTATTGGGATTTATGGGTAGACTCAGACTCAAATTGTAAATCCAATTATCAATTGCCAGATCTTGAGTAAGTCTCCTAATGTCTATGAACACCCATTTTTCTCGGCTATAAAAGTAAAGATAATAACTGATGTTTTAGGGTTCTAGTGGGGATGAAATAAGATGAATATAAAAACGGGCTTGGAACATAGTAGGTGTGTTCTCCTCTCTGCCTCACTCCCCTTGTTCCTTGTCTCTAATCTCCCCTTGCTTTTTTTTTAATGAGCATAAATAAAAGAGCTCACTGTCAAAAACTATTTTTTTTTTTAAATTCCAGCTACCTTTTTGACTTAAAATACTTCTTCTAGAAAATACATGAAAAATTTCAAGTGCAAATCCTAATATAAGTCCAAGAGAGTAACTACACTGTCACTTACAATTAAAATATTCATGGCCAAAAGACCTTTTCCCACCAGGCATCAAGAAACATCTTATTAGCAAATCTTAATTTTATGAACTCCAGGACTCTATAAATTCTCTTAAATTAACACATGCTTTGTGTTTTCCTTCTCAGAGTCTCAATGATGTTTACCCTCATTGTGTCATGCAGCTAGCTAACCCTGCCTGTGGTCATTCTAGAAGAAACCACAGGGAAACTTCAAACCCATGAAAAAGAAAAAGGAAAAGAAAACCTAAAAAGAGCGGCATGCATTTCTAAAAATCAGGTTATGAGAGAATTTTAATGACTCTTTGTTTTTTTTTTGTTTGTTTTTTGTTTTTTTGTTTTTTGTTAAATTGCCTTTATGGTCGCTTTGGCGGGCATCTGGGAACCAAATGACTAATTAAGAACAGAAAGAGCAGTTTGCTCTTTGCCTTTATTAGAGGTCATATAGGGAGAATGAGTTTTGAGTAAACTATTAATTCTTAAATTGACTGAGTGCTTCCTGATGGCTGAGGAAACCTTCTAATTGACTGGGGAGGCCACAAATACTCCTCACATTCTGTGATGTTTTAACATGTCCCACACTCCACACCTTTCACTGTGGACACTAGAGCTCAAAATATCTTATCAAAAGCTCCCAAGTTAGAGCTTTCCAGTCCCGCAGGTGGTGTGCTGAAGCTGGCTTCTCCTGGTTCATGACAGCCAGATGTTCAGTTGTCAGAGATTTTTGGTAAGCAGGTTGTGAAGGTTAAACACAAGCACCAACGAAAATTATGTTATGTAAACTTACAATCAAATTATATTAAGACAAAGGTAATAATTTATCAGCATTCATTTGCTTAGCTTTTCCTTATGTTGACTATTATCTTGGGTGGATTTACATCTATTTTATCTATATGGTATGAACATAAATGATGAAATAAAGACTCCTGTGATTATACTGGATATATAAGTCAGATTTTGCCCACCTACCAACCCTTTTCTAATGTTGTCTACTCTGCCCAAATCATGGGTTGCCTGAGTAGCCACATTTTGTCTGTTTGTGACTGAACTCTCCCACAGACAGCAGATTGGACTTCAGACAGGCATCTGACCCAAGAGCAGCCAGTCTTCTGACTTGCCATTGACCCGAGTCATGCTAATAACCTAGCATGAGAAATTCTCAGAGCTCCCCAGGGTCCAGAACTGTCCTCTGCTTCATACTCTTTGAATTTGCAATGCACAGTGGCTCTTATTCTGGGGTCCCTCTCTATCCGTACTTCTTCACATCTATTCCTATAATTAAACATTCTTTATGGAGTGTCTTTCTTTTTCATACAAGATCAAATTGTAACAATACTTGCAAAGATTGGGGGGAAAAACAGACCTAATAAAATCATCCAGAGAATATTTTTTTAAATTATATTAAATTCTAGAATGAACCAACTAAGAAATTATTTTGATAGATTATTCTTTCTGCAAGGTACAGAAGAAAAAAATAACTTGCATCCATAGCTCTAAGAATTCCAAGCACTTAATCTGATCAGAAAATAATTTTATCTCATGTTTCATTTGATGAAGGGAGTAATATTGTTTTATAATTAAAAATCAAATGTATCTGTCTTTAAGGAGCTAAGAGTATTATGTATAACATACTCATTCACTAAAAGGATAAACTGATAACACTTTCTGGACATGTACTAAGCATCAAACCTTGTTCTAGACACTGTAAAACAGAGAAATAGCTAATTCTGCACTCTCAGTTATTTCCCTTCTGATTGGAGATAAAGATGTATATATAGACCACCATATTTCTTAAACAATTTGAATGTCTTGACAGATGTATGAAAACACAGAGGGGCAAGCAACCTGGCAAGGAAGGGACATGGGCTTGGGGACATCAGAGGAACATGTCATGGAGAAGGTGATGCTTAAGCTGTCTTGGGTGATGAAAAGTCATTGGCTTGAGGATGAAGGGCATACCTAGCTGTGGAAAAAGTCTTGAGACAGTAGGGAAAGTAGTTTGGCCTACATGGAGCAGGAGTCCATGAGTGGGGAAATCTAATATAGCAAGTAGGGGGTCAGTTCATGAAGGGCATTCTATGACATTCACAGAAATCTACAATTTATTCTGGAGTGTTAAAAGGGAAGCAATAAAAACATTTGTTTGAGATCATTCTTACAGTGGTCATATGAAAGATCATTGGAGGGGGCCAAGCCAGGCAAGGAATTTCTCTATTACTATAGCTAGGAAAGAGACAATTGGATCCAGGGTAAGGCAGAGGAAGTAGAAATTATGAGGAAGACAAAGCTAGGGTATTTAGAAGACAGACAGGCAGTATTTGGTGACTTAGTAAATATACAAGATGAGCCGAAGATGGTTTTATTTTCTGAGAAACAAAATTTATTGTTGTAGCAAGTATTTACTGCTAGGCACAAGCAGGAGCAGATGAACAAAATATGGATGAGAAAGGGCAGCAGCTTAGCTGTTTCAGCCATGTTCAGTTTAGTTTTCTAAAAGAGTGGCTATTAGGCAAATCAATCAACCATAGAAAAATGTTGATTATTAATAATATTTCTGGTTAAAATATTTGGTTTAAGAGCAGAGTCAAAGTTGAATTATCCAAACTATCTTGAGAGATCAACACATTAGCTGTGTACATGCTTTAACTCATCTGTACCAAAGGCTTTACCTTAATAACACTTTATTCATGCAATGAATGAATAAATGAGTCAGGCTAACTCCATAAAACTAATGTAGAAATTGCTATACACACATACAAAAACAAAAACAAAAAACAAAAAATAAAAAACAAACAAACAAACAAAACGGACTGGCCTCAACACAAAGAATTCTTAGAGGATATAAGTTCTTGGTGAATATATGAGAACAATATGGCTTAATTTACAGCTTGAAGACTAGAGTTATAGTCTTAAATCTATGTATATAAAAAGAGGCAAATTTAATAGTTAGAAAATTCTCACTATTGGCAGACAACTTAGTTTGAAACATGCAAATAATCAAGGTAAGAGATTAACTTTAAGTCTCATAGTATGTGGATAACAATTCTGTTTTCTCAAATTCCATGAGTAACCATAGATTTTACTCAAAATCAATCTTTTTCCTTTTACATCTTCACAGTTCTGGTTGTGTATACAAGACCTTTTTCTTTGACATCTGGCCACTGCCTTGATAGAATGCTGAAGTAAACTGGGAGAATATTTGTTGTGTTCTCTCCAGTTCCGCAGTCTGACAACACTGATGGGTCTATTTTCAGCCAAAGGTTCCAATTAATCTCCTAAATGATATTTATAAAATAATGATATTTTTAAAACTTGAAAGAGGTCTGGTTTTAGACTTTATAAGGCAGAATTTGAAATAACATATTTCTTTGGGTTCCAAGTGCCTTTACTTCCTTTCTGAGAGCTCATAGTACCCTGAGAACAGCAAGACGACACTCTCCAAGCTACTCCAATCTATTTAAAAGATAGCTTGTTCTTATGTTTTGGGTTCTGTGATGTTCTGTCCAGAGCCCACTTCAGAAGGGAAGTGCTCATTACCCCTGCTGCCTGCAATGTTGGCTGCTACTGGTTCTTGGCTGATGCCATTTTTGGCAATTTCTCTCAGCAGAAGATAGACACCTTGTTTAGTGTCCTCCTTTACAGGGGCACCTAGCAACTATTGGTTGATTTATACAGAATGCAAAGATCCAGTTCCTTTTCCTCAATTCTGGATAATTCAAAAGAACCATTCCAACTCTATAACTTGTCAAAGGATTGGCTGAGAATCATGTGAGCTGTTTGCAACTGTGTTGAATTCTTCCTCCAACCTGATCCAGTTTTCTTCATTTTATCACAGGTATAGATTCCAAGGGAATTTTCCAATAACCTTCCTGTGTGCAAATACCCACCTGACATTCTGTTGTTTCCTGGAAAAGTAGTCTAAATTCATTTCTTAAACCTTTATGTGACCTATGACTATGATCAGGCACTACAATATTAAGAACATCCAATATACCAGCTTTCATCAGAATTAAGACCAAGTTACTGATATTTACATGCATGTGGCACCAGTTAATCATTTTTGACAAATAATCTCTTTATCTGTATGTTACCTTCCCTGGGTACAGTTTCAACCCGCCAATTGTGGCTGGGATTGCAAGGAGGGAAACATCTTGGGGCCAGCTTTCAGATTCTTGTTTCAAAGCTAGGTAGAATTAATTTGCTTTTCAATAACCTTCAACATGTTTAAAAACAACTTCAGTGTCTCCAGACCATTAAGACATGAGTGTTAACGATTCTTTATATCAGGGTAGTTAAAAAGAAAGTACAGTCACAAATCCAAAACAATTGTCACTATTTGTTGAGTGTCTTCTATATATTAAACGCTTTAAATTTTTCTCATTTGATCATGGAAACAGACTTACAATGAAAATGTTATGTGCATCTAACAAATGAGAAAACTTTGGTATAGAGATGTTTCTGATCATTATCTTCATTGTTCCCCTCTTCCTGCACCCTCCTTGGAATAAACATGGTATCTCTCCTATTATAAATTTTTTTCTTTCTCAACTTTCCTTAACTTGGAGAAGGACCCGTAATTCTAGTACAGTAGCAGTAATGACTCTCTCTCCTCTGTTCTCTCATGTACCTTTCTGTAATGAGGTGAACTGAATAAGTCACTTGACCATATGTCAGAATCCCCAAGTTACAGAGTCTTAGAATTATCACTTATATGACTTTGAGCAAATTATAAGCTCTCTGTACCCCAATTTTTATTTATCTGTAAAATGAAGTTAAATTTATTCTTTTATTTTCTAAAGCTTCCCCAAGGAGCACCTTGGCTTCTGATTTCTTCATGATTGCCCATTGCTCTTAGCAAAATTCGGGACTCGGTTGTTGTTTAACAGCCCATAAAATGAAGTCTGATTTTTCAGGCTGTCAGAAGTTACACTGCAGAGAAAATAATAGAACTGAGCTTACATTCTTACCTATTTATTCTACAAACTCCTTTCTAGGATCCAGACCACTGGGCAGGTGCCAAATTTAAAGATGAGCTTTCCAAGGTCCTTTATCTCACCAGCATTTTATAAAATGTGTAGCTCTATCTGGTGAAATTGCCCTTTGTCATTTTAAGAATAAAGTGGACTCAATGTGTTAGAACATCTGGAATTAGAAAAATATACAGAGGTACCCATAAAAAAGCACAGACGAAAAACAGTGAGGCAAGAAAGTCAGGAGGACACAGAGATGGGAACAAGAGGGGGAGGAGGGATCAGAAAATAAGGATAAAGAAAGAAAAAAGGAGAAATAGATAAGTAAAAGGTAAGGAAGTACAAAAAGGGAAAATCACTGGTCTGAATACATAAAAGGATAAAATAAGAACAAATAAAGCCCTTATTTATTAGAAAATAAAGAAACCTTCCTGGTCAGCTATCTACTTTCTTGCCCCCTAGCACAAGTAGTACATTCAACCCTCTGAAGAAAGTTAATCTCTAGACAAGAAGTCAAGGAGGAATCAAAGGGGCGTAACACATCATAAATGTGATAATAAGAAAAAAGCTTTGGAAGAGTAGGAGAATGCATACAGAGTGGGAGTAAAGCAGAGAGTTCTATTTTTGATTTTGACAGAAGAATTGTTTTTGAAAAAAAAATCTGTAATTTCCTAGGCACAAAGGCCTCTTCTGACACATGAAGTCATTTATCTACTATCTATTCAGTGTCTATCTATCATCTAGCTATCTATAATCTAGTTATCTCTATGGCAACGATCCCCATTGCATGTAGGTGTTTTGACACTCCAGAACCAGGCTTCTAGTTCATAGGATCTGTCACCTGAGGTGAACACAATGCAAAGAAAATGTTCTTAGGTGCTTTCTTAAATGCCCTGGTGCTTCAATGGTGGCATTTCCAGATGATTGCATTGCTTGGCAGTGTAAAGTGGGGCCCTGGCCCTTTAAAACAATTATAAACAAGATGTTAAATTTATTTTAGAAAAAAAATCAGGTATAGATTGCTTTTTCAGGTTTTTGCTTCCCAATTTTCTCTCTTTTTTCCCCCTCATCTACTTTTGAATATGCATTTCTTTTCCCCACCGTGCCTGCTGGCAAACTTCCAAGGATTTTTATCAAATGTTCTAGAGAGTGAATTACTCATTTTAGGTTATTTAAATGAAGGCGATGCATAATACCACTTCACATTCAAATTTCATGAAACCCTGCCCATGAACTCTTTTATCTTCATGCATCTATATGCCCCCAAACTCCAACTCAGGCTTCCTATTAGCCTCTCCCTGGAAGGGGCTATAACTAAACTAAAGAGAGTTCATTTAACACTAAATAATCAAAAAGCATTTTTCCCCCACAATGAATAGTTTCAATGGGATGTACCATATATTCTTTCATAATTAATGTGCATTGTGAGCTACATTATATCCCTAAATTACACAGCTTCTGATGCAAAAAAAAAAAAAAAAATGACTTTCACTGTGAGACTTTGTTACCTGTTAACATCATTCAATGAGTTGCACAAATAATTTAGAGAAATTGAGGACTGGGTTTAATGACTTTGTGATGAATCCATCAGGTTGTGGTAAGGAAAAGGGAAAGAAGAGATATTAGAAAACAGCTTCAATAAGCAGGTACATGGAGGCAGTCTCCTGTAGTAATTAACTGGTTTAATGAATGTTTATTGAGTACCTACAGTGCCAGGCACTGTGCTAGAGGCTAGGAAGCTGGCGTGAGCCAAGCCCATATAGTCTTGTCCTTATGAGACCTAGACTGGGGTCATTTGATCTTCAAGGGTGAATTGGTGGTTAAGCATTTTAGAAAAGGAAATCCTAGAAAAGAGTTCTAAAGAGGATCAAAGACAAATTTAAAATCTTGGGAAATGCATGTACATTTAATTCTGTACCAGTAAGAAAAAACTTACTTTATTAATAAATAATAAAAACATTATTTACAATACATTTCTCTAATCATTGTTTAAATTTAAACCACTGAGAGAAGCAAATGTTACTTTTTAAAAAAAGGAAAAGTATTTATTAGGCTGAATCAGTTGTTTCTGTCTAGCTAAATATATAGTAAAATATTTTGACAACTGCCCACAGACAATCACAATGCACTGCATACAGCAAAATTGTATTACCAAGTTTTCCATTTCCAAATTCGAGAAATTATGTATTCCCCATAAGAAAGCAAATATAAGTCTAATCCCTCTTTGTTTTATCTGTAAGGTTAATTGATAAATTGTTTATTTGAATAGATTCATGAATTTGCAAAGAAAGACGGAAGGCCCTAAGAGCAGCATCTCACTTCTTGCATCTCCTATTTCTTTGGGGGTTGTTGACACTAGTTTTCTGCTTCCAAGATGATTTTCTTTCCCTCAAATATCTATAGACAAGTCTTTTTGGACCGGATCAGAGTCAGGTGTTCTAGAGTGAATGTCCCAGAAATGGATCCCACAGTTCCACAATAGGTGCCTAGTAATGGATTGTAAATAATTATTGATCCCATTTACCATGGATCCCAAAATGTCATTACTGGGAATATTAATTTCAGAAAACTTCTACAACCATTTCATTTCACTCATTTAATTCTCACAAGACCCGAATCACATCATTCTCTCCTTTGGGATGTCCAATGAGTCCTAAACTTTGCATACACAATCTTATCTGTGGCCATGGCCCCTCCAACCTTTTACACACTACACGCACTGACTCCCACTCGGTTTCCCAGGGTGCCATGTTTTTTCCCCTCTGCATGCACTGTGTGTACTGCCTGGATCCTCCTTTTTGCTGTCCCTTCTAAAGATTTGGCCTGCACTATGAACTTGAGCCTGGGCAATGACACAGTAGGAAACAGGAATGGCTATAACTGAGTGGTGAGAGTGAGCCCATAACTCCAGCCTTGGATAAGATTCTCTCTATGCTTTTTACATGGTTCCTCTATCTTAACTGTCATGACATCTGTTACCTTGGAAGTCACTGAAAAGGTGCTACTTTCAAAACACTTCCTCCAGGGAGAATAAATTCCACATATCTCTACTGTGCTCTGCTCTTCATCTACATGTCCTTCAGGTCTCTGATTCACTCTCTCTCACCACTGGGCTTGGTGCCCCTCCTACAAACATGCATATCATCTCAAACACTCAGCACGCTATTGATGCATGTGGAACCCTCCAGTAGACTGGTAGTTTTCAAACAAGCGCATATCAGAACCAACTGGAGGATTTGTTAAAACAGACTCCTGGGCCCCATCCCATTATTTCTGATTCAGTATGGAGATCAGGGTAGAGCCTGAGCCATTCACATTTCTAACAAGTTTCCAGGTGATGCTGATGCTGCTGGTCCAGGGACCACACTTGAAAACCACTGCTCTACATGGATGCTTTCTTTGTAATCTCTATGGTATGCTCAAGCTCTTGTTTATATGATACAATCCCTTTCCTTTTGCTACCTTTTGTCTAATCCCCCTTTTTTTCCAATTTTTTTTCTTTTTCTTTTCTTTTTCTGCTTCTCTCTCTCCTGTCAATGCCTTACGTCTTCCAGTAACCAGCTCTTGGGCTTTGTTTAGATTTGCTCATAGCAAACAGGACAATGATGGTTCAGTGTTACACACTGTTGTAACTGCCTATCTCTGGCTGCATTCTGTTTACCTCTCAAATATCAGATGTAACTGCACATTCTGCCAGTCAGACTAATCTATGATACTTCAAACGAATTTCATGAACCAGAATAAACTAGCATATTTGAGCAAAGCCATGTTCTGGATATATTAAAGTATAAAAACTGGCATGAAAATCAGGTCTCATGTAAACAGGAGATTATTATTACTTAGAATCCTATAATGTGCCCATCATATGGATCTCTAGGGCATTTGCAAACCCATTTTTACATAATTATGTGAAGAACATGTATTTTATATGAGATGGTGAAATTAAATACAAAATAGGGCATTCTGAAATGGCTGTAATGTTTTAAATGAAGAAATGAAACTGTTTCGAGACATATGTAGGCGAGAAAATTTATAGACAGTAGTTTTTAAGAGGCTCTATTAATTCCAAAGAAAACACAGGATGAAAATGAAATACTCAAAGAATAAAATAAGAGGTCTCCCATAAAAATCAGTCTATGTGATTCAAGTGGTTAGGTTTGCCTTCCAACAATGTGAATTTTACAACATGATGCTCACCCACATTAGCATTTCAATGGCACAATATTTTTGTTACACACTGTTGTAACTGCTGCATTCTGCCCCTTCGCTCTTTCCTCTGATTTTGGGTGCATTCCAAAGGTATAAAAATATTACTGGCTGGTGAATCTCGTATTGGTTTCCTACACCTGTGCCAACCTATGCTAGTATTTTTTACCCGGTTGCTATATATTGAAGAAAAAATTAAAGGAACAAATCAAATTCATCCTGTGTCCATTCAGAAAACACCCAATTCATAAACTAGCTTTGGAACTGAAGAGTACTTTATTCTATCTCAGGGACTCTAGTGTATAATGTCCTACACAGAGGGAAATTGCAGGAATACTTACAAAGATTGTAATAAATTTTAGATCAAATCAAAAGATTCAAGAAGTATATATTCTCATTTCAAAATTTAATGTTTTAGTTTCTAACTTTTTAATGTAATGTGTATCTTTAAAGAGAGCAAAAAATGTGTCAGATTGCTTTACAGACTAAATTGCCATAATGTTAGTTATTTTAACAATTTGCCTTTTATCTAATTTGATCCTCAGTTTCCCTGTGTACCCTTTTCCAATGAAGTGAATTAAGGGTCTACCTATTTGCACAAAATGCTCTGGGGGAGAAGGAGAATTATATTTTTTACATATCCTAGGGGAGGCACTTGGGATGACCACATTGGCTGTGACCAAAGTGTGTATTCTGTGACACTTTTTCCCTTTCACTGGCACCATCTGTAATATAGCTTCAAAAGAATCATGACTGCCCACTCTCAGAGAGCTAACCCTCTGCCAGCAGCCCGAGGTCACCAGTAGGGAATAGCTTCACTCCCATTCTACAGTGAGAGTTACTCTGTTGCTTTGACATTGAAAAACTATGTTCTGAGAGATGAAGAGAAGGATGTGCAGTGACGTTTCCCAAGTTGGTAGGCAGCTGATGACATGGGTCAAGAGGTAACCAGGGCTAAGGAGGTCCCACTCCTTCAGCAGGATCTAGGTGTACCCCTTGACCTTGCACTACAAAGTCATGGCAACCAAGACAGTGTTTTCCCACCAGGAACAGTAGGGGAGATAATTACTGGAGTTATATGGATGAGATATTAAGTAACATAGAATCAGAGCATGAGCATATTTTCTCCTCTTAAATTTTCTTTTAGCCTTGATTAAACAAATAGAAAAGAAGCCCCAGAGGTTTCCTAGCCTAGAATAAAGGGACCCAGTGGAAAGGATGGAAATAAAACATCTTTTCTGCTTCTATTCATTTACACTCATGTATTTGACTTTCTATATCTTATAAATGAAGAAAGCAATGTCACCCAGCTAGAAAAGGAGGAGCTAAAAGTTGAACCCAGAGTTTGGCCATATCTGTGTCCCCTTTGCCTGGACTTTCCATCACTGTGGGCAAAGGAGTCTGCTTCTATAACTGGTGCTATTCCAATGGCACATCAAGACTAAGTCTCATGGGGTGCTAGTGCTTCCTTCTCAAAGATTCTTTCAACCATCTTCAGCAATCAGGCAGAACCCCTCAGTCCAGCTGGCCTGGCCTAAGAGATGAGCCTTGAGTCAGGATCTGAAAGAGGCACATGTATTTTATTTAGACTATGGTAAAGACATCAACAGTTGGGCACTTGTCATTCTAGATAGAGCAGAGTAGTACTAAGGAGCTTTACGTGTGTTACTTACGTAGCCACCTTTTGAAAAAACAATATGCAATCTTATTGCTGTGGTTAAGGACCATGGTTTATGAGAATAATGAAACCAACCATGCTATTCTAACCCTACTAGACTAGATGGAGATTCTTTGCCACAAGCGACCATTATTGAAGGTTCTCTGTATATGTGAGCCTTCCTTGAAGTCATAAAAAATACCTTAAATAAAGATACACATGGTCCCATGTAGGAGAGTATATGCCAGCTTATAGCCCGAGGCTCCTTTTAGTCCACCTTCATGATTTACATACATTCTATTTCTCATATGAAGTAACACTCCTCTTCAAACACAAAATGTACAAGGTTCAATCAGGTGAATTATTCTTCCAAAATTCCAATAAACTCACAGTCTGTTTTGCTACAAAATGTGCATCTGTAACATAAATTAGCACTATGGAATTATTAAATAGAGGAATGATATCATCTTAAGGAAGAAATTATATAGGTTTGTATATGACTTTTCCCAGTATATTAATATCTTTTAGTCAATAATAGCAGTTGAACACAAGATATTCTAATATAGAAAGCTGTGGAATAATGTACTATACACAATTCACTTATGTTTCACCACTGGCTCAATTTGGCCACATGCCTTGTCTTGGAAAGGCTAATCATATGGTTCTCTCCATTTAATCTGAACTCCATAACTCAGCAACCTTAACCCTGCCATCAAGTTACTTTCATTTGTTTTTAAAGGTAAAGTTTCATATATATATACATATATATATAGTGTGTGTATGTGTGTGTGTGTGTGTGTGTGTGTCACTTTTTATGAGAAATTAAGCATGTTTTTTCCTATGGCACTAATCAATTTTAATTAGGTTTATTCATGCTGAGATTACAAAATTGCATCTCTTTTGAGTGGTCTGTTTTTAACACTATTTTCCCATGAGATTTGCCATTATTAATGTGCCATTTTCCAGAACTCCGGGTTTTTCTAAGAGTGCGTATATTGTATTATGGCAAAAACATCTGTATTAGAGAAAGCTTCGTAACCTTATTTGCAACAACATTCTGCAAAGAAGGCAGAGTACTCTTCTTCACTATGTGCTGACTGTCCTCAACTGTTCCTCAACCCCCTTAGTTTATAAAGGCAATCAATTTGGTTATGTAATTATAACTCTGAACTGGCTGAGTTTTAGTAAAAATAACATTGAACTCTGGAAAAAAAATATTGTTCACTATACTAACTATACAACCACTTGAATTACAACCATGCTTACGTAATATATTATGGGTTTCTCAGGGTGGTTTGAGACATTAGAGTCGGAGTTCCAAAAAGAACAGTTGCAGATAAATTTCCAAGCATAAATTAGTGCCAGTTTGAGAGCAGAACATTAACTACTATGAACTAGTCTCATTGCTCACCATCCCTAAGCCCCATGGATGCCTCACTGACTTTGGAGAGGAGTAATGCTGCAGGGAATTGCATAAGGTGTCAAGGAAAACAAGACATACAGCTTTGTTTAAATTTGTGGTCTGGTGGCTAGAGGCCAGCATTTAAAGATACCGCAGTGACCAAGCATACTAAGAGAATTCCATTTTACTTCCTGGCAAGGGAAGGTCACCAAGAATAAGATTCTAGAAATATACTGGTTCAAAGAAGTCATCTTTCTTTGGAACAATAGGAATGGAACAAACAAGACATCCAGAGAAAGAATCATATGGGAGAGGCAAGCAGTTCCATGAACTGTTGCTTGTATCAATTCCGAACATAGTTAGGCCCCAGGAGATGCCAGTCAACCTTCTCCCTCAAACTTCCACTGCCACCATGTGTGTTTCACAAGTGTTAGCAGGTGTGCATGTATACGTGTGTACATGCACAGACACACACATACCCCTGTTATCCTGATCCGGTTTCAGTTCAGTCTCTGGGTGACTTATGATACCCAAGGACTGATGTAGGCACGCTCTCCTCAAAGAGTATACAGATCCCTTTCAAAGGAAAAAAGAAAAGAAAAGAAAATTATGGCTCCCTCCCCATTTTGGAAAGATTTAGTTTATTACATAAACATACACAAACATGAAATTGTTAACTCCTTATGTCTGAGGTGTTCTACAGCCATAAAATCAAAGTAAGTTAAAGAAAACCCAAATAAAATTATGAAAAAAAAAGGAAATTAACCACATATCTTCAACATAATGGATAATATTAGTTTACTGAAACTGTGTCACTCATTCCCATGTGAATGTGGCCTGACTGGAATGGCCCAATTCCTATAGTATTGTCACATCACCATTGCTTTATGCTCTGTGGAAATTAATTTTTTCCACTTCAGTTCTCTTTTTAAACCACTCCAAAACACTTAATGTTACTAAACCTTCATTGGCACAAACACATTATCATCTCCATATTTAGTCTGCCTCTGTTCCTCCCTGAATAATGTTCTACAATTAAAGTAATACTAGTTGGCACTAATGTGATAGTAAACACCATCACAATATGGTCATCCAGATGATCAAAAATATACTCAAATTCATTCTTTAGATTACCAATGCAATAAAAACAAACAGAATACAGAACAACTCACTCATATAAATTCACCAACCCTTAAGAATATATACAGAAACTCAAATATGAGGACAATTAACTTAGCACAGAAGTGCCTAAAAGACAGAATCCATATCCTACAAGACTGAGTGACAAGGTCAGACATTCCTGGGATCAAATTCTTTTTCTATCACTTTTACTTGTGTGATTATAGGTAAGCTGTTTAAGTTCCCTTAGGCTCAGTTTCTGCATTTGGAAAACAAGAGCAGCCAGCACTCATTTAAGAACACATCAGTATGGATTCAATATCTAAAGTCAAATATTTACAACATAGTAAGTCCTCAATAAATATCAGCTATTTTTATGGTTTAATCCACATTCATTCAGCAAAAATTTAATGTGTGTTAAGTAATGAACTTTGTGCTGGAGACTGAGAAAGAAAAAGTGGAGTTCATAGTTTCAAGGGGATCAAAGTCTGTGGAAAACATAAGAAAATGGGACGGTGGGATATAAGTGAAATGCTAGAGGAAATGATGAAAATATGCTTATTGATTGAGGACTGGTTGCCAATCAGCTGGTTTCTTGCCACTTTTAAACAACAATATAATCCAATCTCAAGAAGTCTCTGAGAGTGGCAGAAACAAGGATATGTTAGGTTTACCATGGGCTCTGAAACAGGCAAGCATTGACATGTCCAAGACTTCATGATTTCTAGGTAAAGGGGGGAATCTGGGGTTCCATCTTGACACGATTTAGAGTCTCGAAGCTCCCCTGACCATGTGAATCAATGTGCATACCGTGGCACTATCTTCCTTAATCGTCATACACAGAAAGTGTCAGACATTCACAATATTCACTGCTGTTTTGAATCAGCACCATTCTTCTTTCATTTTCACTTTGAAAATTCAAATTCAAGGATGTTTGATATTGAAATAAAATGTCCTTCTAAAATCCCCAGCCTCCATGTCATAGTGACCATGGCAGTTGATCCCAATAAATGTTAGGTTTTCAAACTCACAGCAAGACTGCAAATTTTAATCTTTGATATTCTGTCATTCCACTCTGCTTATTCAGAAAATGGATCCATCTGTAGGTGCAAAATGCAATTTTCGGGAAAATGGCACCTTAAAATATTCTGACACAATGTTCCATCAGCAGTCCTTATAGTTAGACAAATAAAGACAATGAAGAGCCTTGCAGACCTGTTAACATCTGCTCAAAACCTGTACCCTCATTTCCTTGCCTCTGCTAGCACTAACTCAAGCTAGAATTCATTTAGATAATTCCTTAAGCTCCGAATGCTTAGCATGTCACATTTCTACCAAGTCTCATTTATATAATTAGTGCTAACATATGGCCCACAATCAACATTGGAGATTTGGAATCATTTTTAGCATGCCGTTAGACCTAAAGGGGTATGGATTCAATATGGAGGAAAGAGAATTAGGCATGCAAATTCTATTTGCGATAACAAGAGCATAGCAATGGAAATTTACCCCCAAAAGGTTTGGCTGCTAATCACATAGCAAGCAGAAAAAATTACATTCTTAATAACCTTCATCAAGCGCAATAAAAAGAAATAGAAGTTTGTTTTATGTGATGCTTTTGGTTACCATTTCTCCTGGTAAACTCAGAAGTATTTTAGAAACTGGTATTAACCACTACGATTACACCAACAGAATTCTCCCTTGCATGGTCTGACTTAGGTATCTAAGTCAAGAAACCCTCTTGGCATCATTCACTAAGTTCATAGTCAACATTTTAGAATCCACAGTGAACACTCTCTCTGGATTACATTAGATGGTTCTTAACTCATCTTTCATTGTTCCATATTTTGGCCTTTCTAAAACTTGATAGCCCAAATATAGTCTGTTTTCCTTAAACTTTTTTTAATTAAAAAAACTTTGATATAGATAGAGAACCAAGAAATAAAAACACTAATTGAAGAACCAAGTTCTAGAGGCTTCACAAACCCCAAATTGAATCTATAAGTTATGGTGAAAGAGGTCTCCTAAACCAACATCTCATTTTTTTTCTCACAAATCAATACCACCAATGTTCTTGGTATTAGTAATATTGTGTACTTACTATGTAGCAGGCAGTGTAATGCAGATTTAATAAATATAATAGTACTTGATCCTTACAAAACCCCAAAAGTTGAGATTATCTTGATTTAGTGACAAATAAACTGAAGTCCCATGATCTAACAAAGATCCCTCAGGTAGTAATGGCAGAGAACTCCCAAGTCTATGCTTTTAATTACTATGCTATTGTGCTCCCAAGTTTCTTAATGCTCTGTCTTTCATTTCTATATCTTTCATTTCTCTTTTAGCCTACATGGTTAATCAGCCAAAAGTCTTATTGGCTCTTAACATCAAAATTACTCAAATATGTCTATTCATCTCAAGGTATTGCATTAGATTAGGGCCATATTATCTCA
>CM053507.1:134378011-134549631 GCA_028627145.1 Eidolon dupreanum | reverse complement strand
GTGAGGATCTGGTTTAGGAACACATCTACATTACAAAAGACAAAGTAACCCTTCTGATGTGTTTGTAACTTTTGCTTCAGAGCACAGTAAATTTTATCTTATTTTCTGCAGGCTAGAATTAGTTTGTATTAAAAACATGCAAAATTTCTAGCACCAACACATACCAACTTATTTGAATGCATACCAAAATCAGCCTAAGGGATATACTTTTAAGAAATAAATTTTAACAAGATTAGAATGCTGAAGGGTAAAAAAGTAAATTAGTGAGTCTATATCATGTACACATATCAATTATGGGTGACAATATTTCTTAGTACGTGTTCAAGGAATAGGTGATTCTTGGTTACAGATACTTTTAAAGCCATGAGTTCCTTTGCATGTTTCTGTGCACTGGCCATACATCTTCAGCAATTATCGGAACTATTGCAGACACTCAATAAGACCTGATAAATAAGCCAATATTACATAGCGCTTTCAACCCAATACAACCATAAGCAGAGACAGACATGGCCACTGCATCCCATTGCTATGTAGAAGCCATGTGGGCTACAGGATTGCCTCATACAAAGACATTGTCTTTATATGAGGTCTACTATGTGCATTTTTAAATTATTATTATCCTTTAGGCATAATGGGGTACATACGTACTTGGGGACTCAGAACTGAGGAACTCAGAACAAGTAATTCCTATATAATGATAAATAAATTTAATAATAAGAAAGCTTCTCCATGGACATTTCCAGGTTTCATCTTTTTCTATACAGATAAAAGTCTAATTAAATATTATAGCCATTGGATGAAATATTTAATTTGGTATTGTAAAGACAAAAATGATTCTGCAAGAAAAGTATAATTTGAGGATGACAGTGGTTAGGGTAACACTATTATTGGATCAATCTACCCTGCTGAGGTAGTGATAAAAATATGTCCAGAGTCCATTCTTTCCATCTCTAAGACTCTTGTGTGTATTCTGTAAATTAATGAAATCAACCTTTGATGGCTCTTGTTTGGAAATTCAGCTAAATTATGGCAAGAAAGCATTAAGAGTGGCCTTTTCACTTAATTTCTTAAGCCAAGCACATTTAGTTTGAGAATAGGGTAGTGATGGGAGTATCATATTAAGTCTCATTTGGGTAATTTATTCTGATCTAACGATACAACTATTTGAACAGTATAATTTTTTCTTACGGCAGCTTAGAAAAAGCACCCAGGGGCTTTGTTTCTCTAGTGCACACTATATATTTACTTATGCTTGCCCTGTTATTTCCATCCTGATATATTTAAAACTAAACTCCTCATTCTTACCACAAAAATAGCTCTTAATCTTCCTCTCTTTCCTTGGCAGCCCCATTTTCTCAATCAGGCTCAAACACTTTGAAGCCATCACTAACTCATCTTTCTTGTTTGATAGCTGTATCATAAGTCACCAAGCCCTAGTGATTTACTCACATTTCCAGTGATATTTTAGCACCATCCACAGATAATTGTTCCATTTCTCAATTCATTTTGGGGTCAGCATTATCTCTCTAGTTGAACCTGTATTTGAGGGTAAAAACTCTGTCATTTGCATTCAAGGCACCACAGAATTTAGCAAGTAGTAGTGAATCAATTAGCTGTGAAACAATGCCTTGATTCCCACTGTTTAGGGTAACCTATACTCCAAAAATAGGCTTGAATTTCATATGCTCTTCACTGTAATCTGGTTCAATGATACTATTGTCCTCTTCTCCACCTAATTATTTTAAACTTTATCTTTCAATTACAGTTGACATATAATATTATATTAGTTTCAGGTGTACAACATAGTGATTAGACATTTATATACCTTACAAAGTACTCACCCCAAAAAGTCTGGTACCCATCTGACACCACATTCTGCCTACTTTCTAATGCACTAATGCACTGATACTGCTTTTGCCTCATTCTTTTTGTTTAAAGACTGAACATTATTAGAATCTCATAGTACACAAAAATGCCAAGACATCTTTTTATTGATAATTTGTTACATTCCCAAAAAGGTGGGGGGGGGATTTCAAAATTATATAAAAGAAATCATGAGATTTCTTTTAAAAGCAGATATATAAAACAAATATGGCAAAATAGTAATGATCTATCAACCTAGTTATAGGTAAGTGGAGTTTGCCATGTTTTCTGTATTTTTATAAGGTTACTAGTATTTTATGATTAAAAATAAATTGAAAATAATTAAGCGAGAATGATATATTCTTGAATTTGGTAAATATTTGAATGCTTTGGGTATGCCAAGTTGAGTGTAAGTTTCTAGGGATATAATTTTTGTTTCACTTATTAATGCATATTAGAGGGCTAGGCAAAGAAAGATGAGAATGACAAGCTTAGATCTTTGTTATTATATATTCATCTGTGCCAAGAGGAGATTGGGGCATGAGGGATAGTGGTAGTGCTTAATTGAGGAATTGATAAGAGGTTACACTGTCTGTAGATAATTTTAAAATGGAAAAAAAATACTGAATAAAAGTCTTCTTTCATTTTATTATCTCCGTGCTTCAGCAATTCTGAACAATTTCAGTGATAAAACACCCCTTGCCACTGTAGCCAAATGCCGCCACTATTCCCTCTTCTCAATACATCACTAGTCTGTGCAATTAAATGTCATGATTCTTCTTTTTTAAGGGTTGTAAAGCCATATCTGAGTCATAGAAATCAAGGAGTAATGTTCACCACCAGGTATTTTCACAGGTAGTGTTCACCACCATCAGCATTTTGCATGTCCTAGGCACTGTCCTAAGTGGTCCACAGCTTTTAACTTCTTTACTGTTCACTTCATTCCTCTAGGGTAAGTATATAACTCTGCAAGAAGTTAAGACACTGGCCTAAATCACACCCAGCTGCCAAAGCTAAGTTTAGAACCCAGGCTCTGTGGATCATGTTCTATAAAACGCAATGCTATTTTCCTCCCAAAATACAGGATTGAGTCTAAAATAATATATTTAAAGACAATAGCATAATATCCTTGACAATCCATGGTTATATAGCTTTATATACTGACTAAGCAAAAATATTTAGAGCTGTGCTGCCCAATAGGGTATCCTCCAGTCACATATATATCAAATTAAAATTAATTTAAATTAAATGAAAAATTCACTTCCTTAGTCACACTAGCCACATTTCTAGTGTTCATTTCTAGCCATATATGACCAGTAGCTGCTATATCAGACACTACAGATATAAAACATTTCCATTATTATAGGAAGTTCTATTAGATTGTCTTGCTCTGAAGTCTGAGGCTTCCTCAACCACGGTTCCTTAGCTGAGCCAAAGAATGCAGAAATTCATGTGAATGACTATTTTCATAATTTTCTCAAAGATGGCATGTGGTTACTTCCATTCTAGGTGCAAAAGGTACATTAGGATACTGAGGCTTAATTCTCTCTAGACATCCTGTTGAGAAGAGCTGATTCTAAGTTCCTGCAGAAATGGGACACTTATGACTAGAAGACTGTGGTTACTGGAGTACAGACACTTGGAGTACAGACCTGGCTGAGTCACCAGATTTTGCACTTGAACAAGCTATGCAACTTCAATGGCCTTGATTATTATGTGAAATGTACAATTTGACCTATTTCTAAGATCTCATTCTGTTGAAATTTTTAAAATCTACAACCACAGAAACCACCCTACTCACCTAGTCCCATTCCAAATTGACTGTTAATACTTTAAAGAAAGAATAAACATATACTACAATCTAGGAATAAAAATTTTCTGGGTATTTTCTCACCCTCTGCCAGTCATTAAGCATCTTAGCTATTAAATCTGGGTCTGTTCAGTCCCATTTATTTTCTGAGCCCATCCCAATAATTCCACATAATTTGGCCAGCTATCTTCAGAATTAAATAGTCTTCTTTAAGTCAGTTCTTACATCTTGTCCCAAGCAAAGGACCTCTAAGGTTAGTGCTAAGTCTACTAGGGTTTAATCTTGATATTTTTGCTCAATATTTCAAAAAGCAAATTGTCAGAGCTGAGACTTTGCCTGTACATGCTGCAGATTCAAAATAGAAAAAAAAGAAGAAGAAAAAAGGAATGCCTATATAAGGTTTTAAAATAACGATTCTATAATTATTGGTAGATCTCAATGGATTTAGTACATCACTAATTATACTGCATTACTGTCAAATGAATTCTTTTAGCATGATTAATGTTATTATGCCAAATCCCAAATTAATTCACAATGAGTATCTTAAAGTCTCAGTGATGCTTTAAAAGGAGGGGGAAAAAAGATGACAAATTAAGCTGGGCCATTATAGTGAAATAGGGAGAGGTTTGCTATCTTAGCACTTCAAATATATTGAGAGAATTAACCTATATATTTATGAAGCACCCTTCTGATCTTAGTTCAGTTTTGCAGTAGATTTCCCATCTGGGAAAATAATGTGCTAAATGAATAGCTTGAATACCCAGCCTCTTGACCTTTTACCCTTGTCTGAACATTTCTATTGTTTGTGTGTCTTTTGTTATAACCCGCCACAAGTCATCATTTTGGAAGTCAGCAGGATATAAAGAATACAAGAACAAAGAAAAAATATAGTCCCTTTGTCAGTTAAAATTTTTATTAATAATTACTCAATTATTTTTCTGATACATTTAGTCTTCTCCAGTTGTCCCAGAATTTCATTATCCTTGGCCAAGATGACCATGGAGACCCTGTGGGTTCATACCCTGAGACACCCTCCTCCTTATCCCCTTTCAGGAGAAGATTCTCAGCAGAGCTGTAAGCAGCCAGCTGTAGCAATGACACTTAGTCTTTCCATTTTGAATGCAAGGCTCTGTATTTCATACTCAAATCTGACCCACTTTCTACACATCTTTTCTTCAATCATCCATGAGATAGACTAATGTAGTGGCTAAGATAGCAGATTTAGAGGTAGACTCCTTGTTTGTACATCTTGGCTCTCTCAAACTGTGAGTGACTTTGAACAAAATAGTTAACTTCTACCAAACTCAATTTCCTCATCTGTGAAATGGGTCTAGCTACTACTTCCTGTAAATGCCTATAGCATAGGCTTGTTTTGAGGACTGAATGATCTAATAATGTTTGGCATGGCACCTAGAAAAGTATAAGTGCTCAATACAATTTGGCTATCATTATAATCTATCCCCTGCAGATGGAGGATATAGTTAAAATCAAAAACCCAATATTTCCAGCATCATTAGCATCATCTCTAATAGAGAGTCCTATGTGCCACGCATTGTACTAAGCACTTAGCAAACTATTTCATTTAACCACATGTATCTTTATTTCACAGGCTTATACCAATGGCATTGGTGGAACAAGAATTTGAACCAAGGTTGTTGAACTCTAGAGCCTATGTTCTTAATATTTAACAGAGAAATTCATTACACTGGTGAAGTCAACATTTTTTGTTTGTCTTTTCATTGGCTCTGGAATAAAAATGTGTAGCACAGTGCCAGACACAAAACGGGATCTCAATATATATATTTGGAATGAAATAATGAACCTAAAGTAAAAGTCACAAACTGATAGACTCATGGTGTATATTGACAAATTGCTAGGGCTACTCAGTATTTTAAAATTTAAGAATTATCTTCCAGCATTTACTGATTGCGGGACTTTATATTGAAACCTGGACTTACCACCTCTTTTTGAAAATAGAGCAATTTGTCAATGCTGGTAGCACTTAGCAAGAGCTGAGAAGTAACTGCTCCCTATAGAACAGGCAGGTGCCCTCTTGACCTGTTTTCACCTGCTTGGGTTTTGTAGGCATCTGCAATAGCAAGCCTTGACCTAAAGGCATGACTATAATAGTGGGAATTATAGGCCACAGGAGGGATAGTAATGCTATAGAAGTCTTAAGAGAGCTAATAATTAGGAGTGAGGGGGACTTTGATTTGCCCCTCAAATGCTATCACCTAAGCAGGACTGACTGACTCACTCTGCTTCTGTTGGGGATGTGCTATAAATGCAGCATCCAGTTAAATGACAATTGCCGAAGGTGAGCAAGACTAATGGCGACTGACGGCAGCTGAGCCACAGGCAAAAGTTGGCTCTCTGGAGGAGTTCATGACCCATGGATCTGAAGGCAGAATGGAAACAGGTTGTGGCATAACCAGAAATAGAACTCAACACAATGTATTGGACAGAAAAAGGAATTAGGAGTCAGGAAAGAAGAGTTCCTGTCCAGTGTAGCTGCCAAAAAGTACTGTGACCTTGCCCAAGGTCATATCACTGTCTCCTTCGTTCTTTATCTATAAATGGGGGAACTGGAATAGAATATTTTAACCCCAGCTTCAACTTAATTTCATAAGGTCATGGAAACTAACAGCTGCGGCTGAAATGTTTGAGACCCGGAAAATCAGAGGTAACAATGGGAAAGATCATTTTTGGTACCAAATTTTCCAATTTTAAATCTGCGGTTATCCTTCTTGAGCTGGTTGTAAGACTCAATATATATTTGGAAATATTTAGTAAATATTTGCTCTAAAAAGTAATACATTTCTTTAATATATTGACTTTGATTTGGGGTGGGGATAGACTGTTTAAGGACTTCACATAGTCTTTATTTGTATGTAAATGGTGCTACTAATTGTCAAATTAAAAGAAGTCCCAGCAGGACCTCTTCATGAAAACACTTGGTTAACGGGCTAGTTCACATTGTTAGTGTTCTTGTAAAGTAATAAAATTGCTTTTATTTTCAAATAATCTTAAATTTAGTCTCATTAGTTCATATGACTGGTATTCTCCCAATTTCTATGAACAGAAATTCAACTCTTACCCTCTCAGCACACCCACTAACTCCTAACAAAGTTTCACAATAACCTGCTCTTTTTCTTAGCTGAGAATTCTCTCTCAAGTGATGTCAACCAAAAATTACACAAAAAATAAGCATATGAGTGTCTAACAACATCATCACAGGATGAGCGAATTAAAACCCACACATTTCACTTTGTAGGTGAAGACCTCACGACTCTCATTTAGCTATTTTGGACTTCTCTTTTATACGCAGTTGCTTCAAGGCTGATCACAGAGTTAAGCAGCACCACAGGAAGCCGCAAATGAGGAGGAATAGGAAGCTGTTAGGGAGAGCACTGAAAAGTCTGATAAGAAGAAATTAAAGGCACCACAGCCAAGAGGGAGAAAAAATAAAATTAGAAGTCAGATAATGAACTAGAAAGGTATACCATCCTAGGCTCTTTCAGGAAGGTCTACAAACCCAATACCAAATCTTGGCAGCAAAGTTGTTTATTGAAGATTAAGATCTTTGAGCCAAAAAAAAACTGAACTTACTATGGCCAGGTTCTCCTACATCATCGTTATCATGGTAATGAGAGTTGACATTTATTAAGTTTTCAATGTACTAAATGCCGTGTTAAAGTACTATTTATCTAATTTAATTTTTGTAACACTAATATGAGGTAGATATTCCTATTTATATAGGAGTAAAGTAAATCATAGAGAGGTTAACTTGTAGAAGTCACACAGTAAGGGTGAAGGAAATCATATATCAGATTCTATTCTTATAGCCTCAAAACTCTACCATCATAGCACTTTAGAGGGAATCCAATAAGTTCCATCAGTCTTAAGTTTCCTTTGCTATTCTTAACAGCTTTGAGATAGTAACATAAAGTTTTCCTGTTCTAAATGTACAATTCAGTGATTTTTAGTGAATTTACAGAAGTGTGAAACCATTGCCACAATCCAGCTTTAGAATATTTCCATCCCCCCGCAAGACACCTCTTGCTCATTTGCAGTCAATCTCTATTTCCCTCTTGTCAGTAATTTACCTATTTCCGTCTCTATATACTTGCCTTTTCAAGACATTTCATACAAATGAAAAATTATAATACGAGGTCTTTTGTTATCTGGCCTCCACTCAGCAAAATGTTTTTGAGGTTCAACTAGGTCATAGCAAGTATTAATAGTTTATTCCTTTTCATTGCTGAATAATCCATTATATGAACATACCACCTTTCGTTTAGCCCTTAACTTGTTGAAAATTAGGATTGTTTCCAGTTTTTCTCCTATTAATAATGCTACTCTGAACATTCTTGTTCAAAGTGCCTTACATGGACCTATGGTTTCATTTCCCTTGCATAACATCCTATGTGTAGTAGCCTTACTGCATTGCATGGTAAATTTACACTTAACCTTTAGGAAAACT
This sequence comes from Eidolon dupreanum, assembly GCA_028627145.1. NCBI lineage: Eukaryota > Metazoa > Chordata > Mammalia > Chiroptera > Pteropodidae > Eidolon > Eidolon dupreanum. Next base: position 134,541,475 of record CM053507.1, on the reverse strand, counting down.
CAGACTATTTTCCAAAGTAGCTATACGCCTTTACATTCCTACCAGCAATGTATAAGGGTTCTCGATTTTCCATATTCTCTCTAATACTATGTGTTTTTAATTATAATAATTTTAGTGGACGTGAAGTAGATTGTGATTTTCCCTAAAGACTTATGACATTAAGCATCTTTTTGTGTACTTCTTCAGCAACCTGACTATTCAAATCTTTTGCCCTTACTTAGTTGGGTTGTATTATTATTGAGTTGTAAGGTGTTTTACATATTCTGGACACAAGTACTTTATCAAATATACAATCTGGAACTATTTTCTGCTAATCTGTGATTTATCTTCATTTTCTTAATATTTTTTGAATCATAAAAGTGTTACATCTTGAATTTACCAATTTACCATTTCATCAATTTATTAATTTTTTTCTGTCAGTATTTTTGGTGTCATATTTAAAGCCTGTTTAATCTGAGGTCATTATGATTTATCTTCTTTCTACAAGTTTTATAGTGTTAGCTTTTATTTTTAGGGCTGTGATCCATTTTGAATAGTGTATGGTATTGTCATTTGTTCCCACTAAAGTACCAGAGTTTACAAATAATTTCATTTTCTTCTCCCCCAAGACTTTATGAATTTTTTTAAAACACAGAATAGTTGAAAAAATGTATAGTAAACCTCCATAGACTTATCACCTACATCCTAAAATTCTTAATATTCATTATATTCATTTTATCACATACCTACCCATTTATTCAGCCATCTATTAGTTCATTTTACTTTTTGATGCATTTCATAGTAACTTTAAATGTATCTCATTAAAATTCAAAATGGTTTTCAATTTTATTTTATTTTTAGGTAAAATCGACATATAGTAAAATGCATAAATTTTAGGTATACCATTTGAAAAATTCACATATTCTTTCTCACATTTTGAAAAATTGACACACTGTTTTAGCCTAAATCCAATCAAGATATAAAAGATTTATCGTCCCCCAATTTTCCTCAGGTCTCTTTTCAGTCAGTTCTCTCCAACTTCATCAACCATTGTTCTGATTTCTTTTCCTAAACTAGTTCTGCCTCTTCTTCAGCTTCAGAAAAACTTCATACGAATGGAATTATATGATACGTACTCTTGTGTAATGCTTCTTTCATTCTAAGTATTACTGACATTCATGCATGCTGTTGCTGAACAGTATTTCATTGTACGGATATACTACTGTTTGTTTATGCATTCTCCTGTGCATGGACTGGGGGTCATTTCTCATTTTGGAGAAGTACAAATAACCTGCTATGTGACTTCCCATACAAGTTTTTTTTTGGACAGTAAACAGGAATGTGACTGGTGGGTCATAAAATGAACATGCATTTAATTTTATGAGAAAGTACAAGACTTTTTTCCCAAGTGGTTATACCATTTTATACCCCTATCAGCAACACAGGAAATTTCCAATCATTCCACATTGTCAACAACAAATTTTCTGGGAAAAACAACTCTCTTGGAGTGTATATTACTCATATCAGACATCATGGCTGTCACAGAGGGTAAAGAAATAGTTCAATAATATGTCTAGAGGGAGTGAGTAATTTAAGCAATCCAGGCATTCATTTCCTAAGTAAGAGACCAGGACCTTCTCTTCAGATGCTCTAGAGTCTAAAGGACTATAAGTTTTAGCACAGGCAGCCCTGGGAAAAAAAATCATTGATCAAGAGACACTAGATTCCATTAGTCTTACTCTATTACCTTTCTGTGGAGTCTTAGGTAAATTCGGGGTAGAAGAGAAACAAGACTGGTTGTCTCTATAATTCATTCCAACTTTCTCTTCTTTGCACCTATGACTGGAGGGGAGGAGAATGCTATAATACCCTCCAAATTATAAAGAGGATATTCCTTTTCACTGTACTCTCATTACACAGAAGTAAACTGATATTGACAGGCTTGTGTTTTTATTAATTCTCCACATCCACTAAAATCAACAAACCATCTGAAAAGCTTCTGCGTGCTTTTTACTTCTGAAGTGTTGTAACACTCTGCTCCAGCCTTGCCCATAGCTGCCTCTTGCCGCTACTCCTCCTTTGAGCCTACTTCTATTCAGCCTCTCCCTTGGGGCACTATGACTTCCCTGTCCAGCTTAGTAATCAACACTGCATTTCTTGGCTTCAGAAATACCATTCCTTCTGCTGGATGATATCTCGACCAATTGACCATACAGCTTAATGCTTTCCCTCCTCACCTGTGTTTGTTCAAACCCAGGTCAACTGATTACATTTCCAGAAGAATACTGTTTGGTGAGCTTGCCATGGCTGAGAAAGTCATCTTATCTCACATGTCATTTGGAACACAGCCAAAGTCACAGATCACACAGACAATACTGCATGGCAAACACATACATAATGCCTGAAAATGTTTTTCCCATTCTGAGGGGCCTAAGAAACTCCCTCATGAAAGAAAATTTGGCCATTTACTCTCCAGTCAGGAATTGTTCCAATGGATTGAGCATGATTTCTCAGCAAGTTAGGGGCCTGGCCTTAAATCTAGAGCCGCCCTGTCCAATGTAACAGGCACCAGCCACACCACTTATGGAGCAGTAAAAATTGGGGTTCCTCAGAACTGAGATATGCTATAAGTGTAAAATCCAAACTGGATTTTTAAAATAATTAATTTTTTTATGGTGACATTGGTTAATGAAATCCAATCAGTTTCTGCTGTATACTTTAACAGCACAGCATATATATATTTACACTATGTGCTCACCTCCCATAGTTAGATTTCTTTCTGTCACCACATATTTGACCCCTTTTACCCCATCTACCTCCCCTCTCCCCCCACTCCCTACCTTTTGGTAACTGCTAGTCTATAGTTCATGTCCATGAGTCTCTGTTTGTTTGTCCTGTTCATTTGTTGCTTTTAGGTTTATATACCACATATAAGTGATATCATGTGATTTTCAATGTTTTCTGTCTGGCTTATTTCGCTTAGCATGACTATCTCGAGGTCCATTCATGTTGTTGCAAACTGAATTTTAAAGATAGTAACAGAAAGGTAAAATACATCCGTTATTTTTAAAATATTGACTGCATGTTGAAATATTTTTGGATATACTGAATTAAATAAAATTAATAAAATGAATTTCACCTGTGTCTACTTTTCTCAATGTGACTATTAGAAAATTTAAAGTCATATATTTGACTCATATCTTATTTCTGTTGGACAACATTTCCTTCCAAATAATTTGTCCTTATTTACTTCAACTTTAGCATCTCTCATCTAAAGCTAACAGAAAAAGTGCTTCAGAAATGCCTTATATAGAAATATTTTTTTTCCTCCACTAAATGCAGAATTTTAAATGGCCACTTTTATCTTTCAAATCAGCTTTTTAAAGCCAAGCAATATAAATCTCCATGGTGCTATACCTGGATCTTCCACACAAAGCCAAGGTATTAGATCCATTTCATAAACAAGACAACAAGTCTAAAGCATCACAGAAACTGATCACAGTATATTTGTAATATGCATGTGGTTAGGACAGGCTGGTAGTATCTGTTAGTACTGAGATTACTATATCATTCTGCCCCACTGTATTTTAAACACAATTGTTATAAGATGTTCCAGATGGTTTACTTGCCTCTTCCCATGAGAAGGCATAAAACCTGTCCTGCCCTGCCTCTAATAATCTGGTAGCATCATCTCCCACTTTGAAAGCTTAGAAGCTTCAACAAGTGACAATATTCTAGTAATCCAAGACACCTCTCATCACTGAGATACCACAGAAAGCCCTAGAAAATGTTGCTGGTCAAGAGACCTGAGCACAAATGGGCTCTTCCTGTGCCATGAAGGGATATCAGGCTATTTAAGCATTCTGTGCCTCTGATCACTTAGCTATCATATTTGGGGCATACAGAAAGAAGGTGGAGTGATACAGGATTTGGGACGATGGCATCTCAGATACCTTCTCTCTCTTACATTGTGTATCTAGTATCATTAACCACACAATTTCATGTGTGTTTGGCACTGTATTGGCCATGTGCATCTCTCTCCCTGTGGCTATAGTGACCTTCCACATTTGGTTCAGTTGTATATATCTCCATTGCATAGAAACAGACAAGTTGGCATTACAAAGGATTTTACAAAGCTGACTGAATTTCTACAATAAGTTATTCTATTGCTAACACAGAGTGAGTAAACCAAGCAAGTTAGTAGGTAGTGCTGGAGTACTGTTTTATAGTAGATATCCACTATACTCTCAAGTTGCTTTTAGGCTTCTTTATGAATTTATAATTACTGAACCAATCATTAAGATTAATTGTGATACTTCTTTCTCCAAAGGAGGTGAAAATATGAGACTATAAAGACAAGTGTTCATGACAGGCATAGTTTTATGTTGGCTGTTCAACAGAATCAGATTGTGCATCATTTTACTTTAAAACATGTGATTTTATTTTTGTGAAAAGAATTTTGGACATAATGTTATCTATTAATTGTGACAGACACAAGAGAAAGCTATTTTTTGTAAATAATATTTTTAAAAATATTATTTTAGAAAATAATAAAAAGAAATGCATAAATTTTTTCCAAAAGTATATTTTCCTCTCTGCCTTTGAGTTAAAAGACATGAGTTAATTGCATTTCTGGATTCACTATTATAGTTGATCTTGATTTAAAAAAATAAATGAAAAGGAACAAATTATTACTTCATATATTTGCTATGTTCCTACAGAGTTATCTGTGAATAAAAGTAAATACCAGTAAGAAAATCCTCTGTTAAGCAAAGGATAACTACCTTAAGTGTATATTGTCATTTTAGATATCTATGGGCCAAGCTTTCTTAAAAGATGACATTTCTTAAAAGATGAATGGAATAATTTTCCTTATTATCTTCCAATCTCTTGCTGGAGTTGAGAAATAAGTGGCTGCTTTTATTTAAATACTCCCAGTGATAGAGCTCATTACCCTGTGCCCTGATTCTATTTTCATCCATTTCTATAATTATTAAAAAAGATTCTCTACATTAAGCTGAAATGTGCCTTCCTATAACTCTATTTCCATTCTCCCCATAGGGCCACCCATAGTAAGCCTAATTCATCATATACTTGGCAGATATAATACTTAAAGACACCAAATATTACCCACAACTTATCAAGATTTTATTGTTTATATTGGGTGCCATATTAAACATGTTATGTGTACCATTAATTTAGTCTTCATAATAATACAGAGGAATAGGTACATTAATTTTCCTTTTATAAAAAAAAACTAATGGAGGGATGGAGAGGTTCCCTAACCTATCCAAGATGACACAGACAACCAGTGGAAGAAGTGGGTTTTGAACCACTGTGTGCCTGATGCCAACACTTGAGCTCTTAAACACTATTATAGAGCCATGTTTCCTTCTCACCTCATCTCCCTCATTCTAATATTTCTAGCAACTCTCCCTTCATTTATTAGGATATTTAAATATAACATGCAACATGAAAAAGGCACCCAAGCAATATTCGTTTGATGAGTATTCACATGAGTAAACATTACTCATATGGTTTTGGGATCCCATGTTTGTGCTTTTTAGCATTCTAGAATGTCACCTTCTAGGCCTGGAGACTTAAAATTTTTAAAGTCACTATCTGCTCTGTGTTTTCACCAGTCTTAAGATTGAAGTCTTCTATAGGTTCTAAGCTTTTAGGGGAATATCATAGAATGCTCTAACAATCTAATGAAAGCTATAGACTCTCCCCAGGAAAATGTACTCCAAAGATACACATTTTTAACCCTCAAATTGATAAATATATAGATTCTCTGATGCCATCCATGGAGGAACCATAGGATCCAAATTTATTCAATTTTTTGTAATGTTAAGTTGATACTACTTTAAAGGGAAAACAAATAAGAAATAAAACTTGACATTAGGTAACACGCTTAATCCAAATCCATGGCACTATTTTTCCTCCATTTTCCTCCAAATATGCATCAGAAATTTGTTGTTTCTAGAGTTTTCTTTCAGATATATCAGCTCTTTCAAGGGTTAGCATTCCCAAAGTTATTCTTAAAAGTTCCTATCACTCATTTTCATATTATCTTGGTAAAAAGCTCCTTTCCGTATTTTATTTAACTTCTTTATTTTATATCTTTATTTTATAATCAAACTTAACGATCCTGTCGATGTCATTTATTCAGAGGTCTGTTAGTTCATGTCTTAAGAATTCTAATTCTCTTACACTGAATGTTCCAGCTGTGAACAAAGCCAAATAGATTTGCTCCAAGAGAAAATATGGTTTTATCCTAGAGATACTTTTAATTATTAAGCAGTCCAACTTAATCCATCATTAGCGTCCATAATGAAACGCAATAAGGCAATTTAGAAGGAATGGAGCAGAGGTGCTATAAAATAAAATATAAAGTCATAACATTTATCACAGCTTGCCGTAGAGAAATTTATCCTGCTGGAAGCAATAGTTTTAGACGTACAACTTGAGCTGTTAAAGCACTTACATCCACCCTGTGGCAGAAACTGGCTAGCTGTTCACAAAATGCAGTTCCTTTCCCTGTGGGACACACAGACTACATACAGTCCTTGTGGTTAGAAGTGGCCACATAACTGAGTGTTAGCTAGCGTAATGGAGCAGCAGTGATGTATGCCATCTTGGGGTCTCCACATAAAATCCTACCTCTTAACTCCCCATGGTCTTCTCTGTTTCTGATTGGCTGACTTGGGGATGATTCCCAGGGCAGACTGAGACTCGTTCATTGAAAACTGTAGGATTACCAAATGGAAAGAAATGGAGGCTCTGAATTCTAGCTTGGAGAAGAGCTGCCAGACCAAGGGCATCCAAATTGGACTGTTATGTGAGTGACAAATAAACCTTTCTTACATTAGTCTATGAGGTTCGAAGGGGTCAGAGGTTTATCTGTTACAGTAGCTAGCATTATTTTAAGTAAAATAGCACAGATATCCATGGGTCCTGAGAAATTGCAAAGCTTTTACTCTGTACTTTATACTTTTGATTACATGTAATTTGGTTATTTTTGTGTTTTTAAAAAATCTTTGACTATTAAATGGTTTGGGGTAAAAAGAGTTAGGCAGTGTTAGAGGGACTGAGTTTGAGGGAAAAACTACAAAACTTACTCGAAAGAGTGATAGGAAGGAAAACAATTTAACATTTTTGCCAGCATCCTCCTCTTCAATTTCTAGGCTTAGGTAGAATAATTTTTAAAATATGAAATTCAATATTTAGCTTTTTAGAAAATAGAAAAAACACAGAGAACTGAAAAAAGAGTTATACAGTAAGATTGTCCTAGGTTCAAATCTTTTTCCAAAAATGGGGATTACAAACACCCAGATTTACATTTTCTGTGAAATTAAATAAAATGATAAAGTACCTAGCCCATAGTAGCTTTTCTTTAATCCCTATCTAGAACAATCAAAAGCCACCATTCTTTACTTTTGTGATATAACTATTTTAAGGAAAGATATATTGAGGTTAGATGGTTTACTGTGGAAAATATATACACAGAGACACACGACACATACATATTCATTTGTTACTCAGCAAATACAGGTATTTACATGGCTATGCAATATATACATTATTCAAATCCTTATGCCCTAAAAGATTACACATTAAAAATCAGAGGGGCTAGAATACAAATAGGTCAGGGCAGACCATTTAGAATGTATGGACCTTGTCACCAGAGCACAAACAAAAATAACAATCCTAATAAAAATACTGGCAGTTAAAAGACATGATAAATCCCTGGGTAAATAAAACTGTAGTGTACACAAGGACTTTAGCTCACAAACAAAAAAAAAGAGGTGAGAGTAGCTTCATGGAAGTAGGTTTAAGGAAAGGTTAAACCCGAGTCTAAGAGATGAAGTAAAAATGCAAAAAGGTAAAAACTAGCATGACAAACGCTTCCAAAGCAGAAGACATAGCCACACTGCGTCAGGAGGAAGAATGTAGGGAAGGGACACTGTCCACATTTCCTCGAGAATGGGTTGCATTTAGCCGTGTTAGTGAACTTTAATATGTTAAACATTAATGTTCCTGGAAAAAACCAAGATGACTGCCATGTTTATTGACATCACTCCCTTACGTACCAATTGCACATGTGCTAATTCATATTACAGAAACATGCATTAGAGCAGAATACAGTAAGTGTTCAATAAATATTTGTTGAATAGATAAATAAGTACGTGCTTCAGTAGTTCAGTGCGGGAAAAGATAACCACTTAATTAGAGGATGGAGTATAAAATTTACAGCATAAATCCTGACTTGGGTTCAAGTCTACAACTTATTGGTATTTAACCTCGTGAAGACTTGGTTCCTTCCTCCATAAATGGGCCATTGAGATAATAACTTGCTTCTCAGGGTTTTCTTAAGGAGTAAAAATGATTCTTTTGTAAAAACTGTTTTGATACTTTTAATGTGCTATACAAATGATAGTTATCGGTGTTTTTAATAGCATGCTTTTCTGTTGAAGTCCTCAGCAAATAAATACTTCATGGAAAAAATAGAATTCAGCTAGATCACGATGGGAGGTTGCACGTGGGCAGTTGAAGGGTCTAGGAAGGTGGAAAGTGTGTATTAAGACACAGAAGTAGGGAAAAAATAAACTTACATTTTACTCAAATAGTAGTGAGTTGACTAGATACATTAGTGTTGATAGTTTTTAGGACTAACATAAAATTAGTCTATTAAGGGGCAGTACAGGTCAATGCATTTTCTTTTTTATTCCGCCCCCCACCCCCGCCCCACCACCCTCACCCAAAATTTTCCATACAATGTGAATTAACTTTCATGTTAGCCAAAAAAAACACAGAACTGGTTACTTATCAAAAATTATGACATTTTAGAGCTAGACAGGCTTTATGTTTAGGTAGTTAATTTATCCTGCTCCCACAAAGGTCCTTGATTTGACCTCATTTCTGCTCTTCAAGAAAGTATTTCCAAACCAAAGCAGCTGAATTTTATTCATTATGTTGAACTAAGCTGCATATAAGAATTAGTCTTATCTAGGAGATCCAAATTGTTAAGGTTCTTGCTTCATTGATTTTCTTCGACTGAAGCTGTGTGTGTGTTGGCTTGCAGTGTATAGAGCCTATGTTGGCTACAGTCTCTTCTAGTATAGATTATGCTGTTACATATTTTAAAGAAAAGAGGTGTTTGAAAGAGTAACTAAATCATATAGCTACTATATGTAGCATAGAGGTTACCTTTAACTTCAGACAATTTTTTTAAAGAAAGAATTTAAAGGAGCAAATGCCTTGAAATCATTTTGATGATAAAAATCCAAGCATACCTCCAGGAAACCAAATACCTAGACAAGAATCAGTTCTTTTTCTCCAAGTTGTCCAGCAACTAAAAACTTAGAATGCACTGTAATGATGCATAGGTAGGATGCTTGATACCTATGACTTATGTATATAGTCCTAGGTTCAGAAAATAAATTCCTTCCAATTCCCAAGCTTTCCTGGGAGGTTGATAAGGATACGACACTTCCCTTTCCAGTGACCCCCAGAAACCATGATCAGGTTTGGAACTGCAAAAAAACTATTTCCAAAGCTTGTTCTTTGGTCTACTTGTCCCTAAAGTTTAGCATTATAAAGGAACCATTTCCAAAAGAGACTCCTGGGCTACTGATCCCTAAACATTCAGACAAAAATTTCATTGTCAAATAATTTTAGAAAACACTGTTAACTATATTTCTCTATTGTCAATGTGCAAAGTTCATTTGCATTATAAAGGCACAAAAAAGTTTGCTAAAACAACTCTGTTTAGCTTTACCTAAGACAATATTCACTAGATATTTATGCTCAGAACCATTCCTTTTCAAATATAATTCATCTACCCACCCAAAGCACTTTGGGGAAAAGGTGTTCGAAGCCTCTATTAATTTAGGAGAGAAGCAAATTTCTTATGTAAGTTGACTTTGTACATCATCCCAGTTACCTTACTATTCACATTCCTCTATCTGTTCTCATCACAGTCTGCTCAGGTTCTCTTGACCATTTTACTAAATCCAGGGGATGTTTTGGGTTCAGTTTGACTTTTCAGCACTCTCAGCACCACTTAACAGATATACCTATTGCTTTCTTTTCAAAAATTTCATTTTCTTGGCTTCTCTCTATGTCCCTTTGCTCTTCCCTCTCAGTCCCCTTAAAGCCAATGCTCTTTTCTAGTCTAGCACTACTAACGCCAGCAGCATCAGCATCATAACCTAGGGGATTGTTAGAAATGCAGAATCTCAGCCTTCAGTTCATATCTACTGCATCAGATCTCTGGGGTGGAGCCTTGGAAACTTCTTTTTAAAGAACCCTTCAGGTAATTCTTTTGCTAAAGTTTGAGAACTACCATTCTAATCCTTATATTCTGTTCCCGCCCCCCCCCCTGGAGTTTGGCCATGGCCCTTTTCTCCTAGCTTCAACTACCATCAACATACCAGTGCCTAGCGTAACATGGTGGGTGCTCCATAAAGAGTGGCTGATTAAATGAATAAATAATTTCAAGCCTATATCTTCAGTTCAGCCCCAAATTCTCTGACTAGATATGTATACTTGGTAGTCTTTTGGCATAATTCACCCCATACAAAATTGACTTCGATCTCTTCCTTCGCTTAACCTGATCCAACAATAGTAAACACTAAACTATTTCTATGCTCGAAGTTTCAAGTGATTGTCTCATTTAGTCTTCTTAATACAACCTTTAAGTTATACATGATTAGCATAACATTACAGATAAGAAATCTTGAGGATTAGAGAGTTGATCTTGCCAAGATCATTAAGCTTATAAAAGATGAAACTCCAATTCACACTTACATATTTTTGATTCAACGATCTGAACTATATGGTCCTTGACAGTGCCCCCTTTCTTGGTCATTTCTAATACCACTTTTAGTCTATGCTAAAAATTTTGGACACATTCTGGATTTTGATTCTGTCTGCATCTTTTATATCTAGTCAATCTAAAAACTAGTACTCATCTATCCTTCTACAAAACCACTGCCATAATTGTATCCCAAAACTCCAGTATTTCTCTGGAATCTGACAAAATCCTTTCTACTAGACTCCCTCCTTTTGTCCAGCTACTAGGCATGGTTAACTTCTTAAAATGCAGAGAAGGTCAAAATACACCACCTCCCCAATCCCATCCTTGAATAAAACTCATCAATACTTACCATTGTCCATAAAATATGGTCCATATTCTTATGAGCTGCAAGGCTCCCTTTCTCCTGTTCTTTTTTTATCATTTGATACTGTTCTCTTTCAACTTTATCAACTGACTATGCTAAACTTCTTTCACTTTTCTGAACACAACAAGCTACTTCTGGCTTCCAGAATTTTACACATATTCTTACAACTATCGTGCACTCTCTCCACCTGGCTATTTTTATTCTCAGGTATCTATGGTACGTTCTCTGCCTAGATTAGATCCTCATTCTACAGTCTGCCCCAACATTTCGGTCTACTTGCTGTTGTTGTTGGATTGTATATATTTTCTTAGAGGAACTGGGGCTTTACTTTCTATATCACAGGGCTTAGCTCAATTCTTTGAGCATAGTATACTGAAGGAAAAAATTCACCAGTGAGTTCACTGTCTTATCTAGTTTAGACAAGAAACCCAGCAATTAAAACACTAAGTTTTTTGAGGTAAAATGTGAAAATAATGAAATAGGCAAATTTGTATTTATAACAGAAAACCTAACTGTATAAACTGATATTAATCAAATTCATGTAAGAAGTCTCAAAAGAGGCACTATTGGCTGGTGCAATTGTTCAGTGATGCTTTCAAGGTATCTGGGCTCTAGCAATGTCTACAATGTACCATCCTTATGATGTGGGATTGTTCCTTATTCTTTGTTTGCCTCGCTCAAGATGATCACTGCTTCCCCAAAGTTTCAAGCAGGAAGCAGGAATGAGGTACAAAAGACAAAATGCTTGCCAGGTCAAACTTTTTTTTTTTATCAGAAAAGAGAAAACTTGTCTAAAAGCTCCACCCTAATAATCTCCTCCAATGTTGCAATGGCCAGAACTATGTCACTTGACCATCCCCAGAGAGTGGGAGGCTGCGGGTAGGAGTGAGTCAGCCTACCAACACTATCACTGGAGCGGAAAGATGAGCAGAGTGAGAATAGATGTAGTCAGATGCATAAAGCAAGCAGAGAGGTTTTCATGTCGTGTTAAAAGGTTGGATTTAGCCTTAAGATGATGAGAAAAACAAGAGATATCATCAGATTTGTATTTTAGAAAACTCATATTTACTACCATTATAATCAATTTTGAAACTACCAAATCAGAAACCACCTAGGACCCAATGTAAGGATGACATGGCTTTTTCACTCTATCATCTATTAAATGAATAAATCACAGATTCATTGTCCTCTAAGTTAGCACCATATCTAGATTTGATTAATTTCTTTTTCAATGAAGCAAATATGTGTGTGTGTGTGTGTGTGTGTGTGTGTGTGTGTGTGTGTGTGTAGAGAGAGAGAGAGAGAGAGAGAGAGAGAGAGAGAGAGAGAAATATAGCTTAAGAAAATAAACTAAACTGAAGCCTTGGAAAAATGAGCCATGACTACAACAGTGTAAAAAGTAATACACACTGGAGTACCTACTATGTGCCAGAATTCTTCATATATTTTGGCAGTCACAAGAATATAGCTCACAGACCTTTAATTGCAGGGACTGTCCCAGGGCCCCAACTGTTGTGCTTAGCTTGTCTTAGACTGCACTGAGGTCTAAAGCTTCCTCAACCTTCTTCCCTCTGTCCTTTCCTTGGGGTCAGATTTGCATCCTTCAGTCTCTGGCCCTCCACATCTTCTTTGGTTTCACCTCCCATCATCTTTCACAAGCATTACTCCTAATAATAACCTTGCACATTTAATCCCATCTAGGCATCTGCTTCTCAGAGGGCTCAGACTAATGACACATACGGTACATCATTTAATCCTCAAAACAATCCTATGAAGTCAATGCTATCTTTCCCACTTTAGCGATGAGTAAAGAACTTGCTCAACCATAGGCCTTGTTTAATTAGTAAGGGCTGAAAAAAGAATCCAACTATCAATTTTTAGAATTAACACTTCAATTTTCCTCTGCTTTAAGGAAAAAGACTGATTCAGTTAGATACATGTGGAAACTGAGTCCAACCTTTTTATCAGACTTTGAATGTGACCTGGGAAAACAAATTATAGAGTGGCAGCATTCCTTCAGAGATATATTTCTTATTTTTAGGACTTGTGATTTTGGTACCTAGATCAACTTCGAAACGTGACTTATTAAAACTATTGCATATTACATAGTAGTAAAATTTTTTCTAATTAGGTTCAAAGTTTCTTTTAAAATGTATGAATATGTTTAAGTACCTCCACGTTACTATACACAAAATACTGATGTTTCTCAAAATATGCTCCCTTTCTGGCTCTCACCTGAAATTTACCAGAAGCATAACATATTCCACTTGAGTATCAAGGTCCTGAAGATAGAGGTTCATTATAGAATTCTCTCATCTTGAGATAATTTTATTGATACTTTGACTTTTATTCAAGTGCCTGTCATTATTGATAATTTTCATGGTTATTTAACCTATATCATTAAAAAAATATCACTTTAAGTCCATTTTTTCCATTTGTCCCTTTGTTTTAAAAGCAAATTTATTTTGGCTTGGATGAGTTAGGGGCCTTTCCTTCCAGTCTGGGGTTCAGTCACAGAGCAGATCAATCAGCACATTCCTGGGCCTTGGTGGCTCCATCTGTAGAAGCAGATGACATCACCTGGCCAGAGTAACCGAGGGATTTTAAACAAAGACAAAGCATGTATGTCAAATCATTCAAATGCTTCTATAGATACATGTCACTCGCACAAAACACTGAGCATTTCAGAGAAGCTCTCTGTCATTGGACCAGGGTTACTGTGCTCCTGTGACCTACTTCACATAAAATTTTGTCTTAATGTAATATATTTTTATGTTTATGGTCTCATCCTACTACTCTGCCCAATGTATCATTTTTATTTTATTTCCTGTGGTCAAAAGGCTGATCTACTGTAAAAAATAAAACGTCTTTTGGGTTGAATTACTATTAGTTATTCTATTTTAAAAATTATCAAAAATTCTTAGAGCTATTAAACGTAAGGAGAAGCTGCATTAGAAATTTATTTTAGTGATATGGAGCTTTAAGTTTTCTCAATAAACTTTGAAAGTACCTTAAATGGTTTTTCTAAGACAACAAATGACTATTAATTATGCCTTGTGCTCTTTTGCTTAGAGATATCTTGTTTATCTCAATATACTTTGAAAGAGTTAGAAAAATCAAAGTATTTTAATTAAAAAGCACCTTTATCAATATAAAGATAAAATACTTTGATCTTATGTGTTTTGTATTTTTTGCTAATACCTTTAAACTACAATATAGTGTATGCAATTTATTTAAAATATCCACCATAAAGCCAGAATGGCAAAGTCAGTCCTTCATCAAACCAATCAGCCAATTAGACTTAGATTTACCAGAAAAGGCAGGCCTCCAGTTTTTATTTCAAATAAACATGTCAACAAACATTCCTATGATCACCATATTATTCTCTATTTCAGAGACAGAGACAGAGTTGAGCATTCTTTGACACGTCAGAAGATAAAAGGTGGAAGTCATTGAATAGTCTCATCATACTCAGTTGACTCTACAATATATTTAAATTCAGAAAAATTTCAGCGCAAACCAAATTACCCATTTCTTTCATCTCAGATTGTTCTCAATAGACTATAACTAAATCTCAAAGCCCTACCAATAAGCCTTGGCAAGATTCGGGAGGGTGAAAGGTGTTTCTTTTGTAAAGTAGAAGAAAAGTAGGAAAGAAGAAATGGTTTCAAGTGAGGTTGGATGTGATTCCGTGGAAACACATACTCTTTCTATTCTCTTGATTTACCTTCTCCTGATGGGTCTATAGGTTAGGTTTACATTAAAACCTAACAAAAATAAGGAGATGTATTTTGGAAGCAGTGCTCTTAGTAGTCTCTGGGGACAGATAAATCATGGTCAAATTCTACATTTGCTATATCCCAGCTGTAGGAACTTGGACAAGCCACTTAACCTTCCTGAATCTCAGTAAAACAGATAATGCTAGTTATCAATCTCATAAGATGATTAGAGAATTTTATGAAGATATAGGTATAAACACTCAGCACCTAGCATAGTAAATGCTCAATAAAATATCAGCATACATAAAGGCCTAATGACTGTATGGTTTGACAGTGCTTCCAAGGAAGTGAGAATTCAGAGAGGAGTCAAAAAAGGCTCCCTGAAGGAAGCTAAACTAGACATCACAAGAAGATTCTGACAAAGAGAGAGGAACTAACAGACATGCTGGAACCTAACTCACTAGTGTTTGGAATTTATTTACAATCATAAGATATGAGTATAATTTATATTATATATACTTTTTAAGACTTGATAATCACAGGCTTTGGTGACATTGTGCTTACCTTTTAATTTTTAAAATCCCCATAAGGCTTAGACTTTGTTCTCTCATCTTTTTCCTTCTTTCAAATAGGGGCCCATGATAATGCCCACTATTCCCCTTTCCTTTTTACTTATAGTTTGAAAAAAACTTTTTTTATTTTATTGCTTTGTGTCTACCCTTAATACACTTGGGCTCAGTTTAAACATCCCATCACACACTGGCGACTGTAGTCTCTCGCTTCCAAGCAAGGGGCATAACCCTCGAAATTTTTTTGTGGCTGACAAGTACAGTCATAGTCTAATCCCCTTCTTTCCTTTTTCATGATATCTGCCATAAATTCACAACAAGATTTTTATTCAATTTACACTGAGTAAAATACATAACTAACATATTCAACAGAGCATAGTTTAATTCCTACTGGTGTAGGGAAGAAATCAAAAGATGAGACAAACATATTTTAAGTCTTTAGTTATGTAAAACCTATCATTTTCTTCAAATATTGAATCAATGGACCTTGTATGTATGCATTCCAAATTGTAGACATGTTATTCAGAACCCCAAGAATTATTTATTGCTTCATATTCCTTTCTATTACAAACATCCAACTTCTCCCTATAATTTTATCACACCTTCCCTTTCACATATCGCTGTCAAACTTAATGTGCTACTTTGCTCAAATTAGACATGCTTAGCAACATTTTTAAGAACTAAGATTGTGGTTAAATACAGTGGCATCAGCCCTCTCATCCCATCTCTAGAGAAATAGGCAACTCTATTGTACCAGTTTTCAAAAAACATTTTTTAAAGCAAGCTTTGGCAAATTAGATAATTATTAAGCAAAACAATACGGCGCCCAACATGATGCATTAACAGTTTCTAATGTAATTGAACTGAACGACAAGAGAGGCACTTTGTTCTTACTTACTTGGCAGACAATTATTCTTTGCTCCAGCAATACTTCATGTGCATACTTCCAAGGAAGACTCATGAATGCAAAGGTTCATTAAGGGAATGAGAGAATCGATTGTAAAATGGAAAAGGCCGGGTGAGGTCATATTTCAAAGAGATGAATATGGTACACTCCATTATGTTGTAATCAGCCTCTCTCTTTCATTCCACAAACTGTAATAGTTTATCCTAATTTTGAAAAAAGGAAAAATAATTCTTGCAGCCCTCTGACCACCTTTCTCCTAAAGCCTGGGAAGGAGTCACACATGCTGCAGGCACTTTCCATTTACCACAGTCCTTGGAGTCCACCAAGCCAATGTTCCTGACCATTTTTCTCCTTAATAAGAAAAACATTCAAATGCTACTATTATTGCTGCCCTGGCAAACCACACTTAATAGATGGGACTTGCCCTGTACATGACACTTACAACATCAATCAAGACTGAATTTTATTTCAATTTATTATGGTTGCTGTCCAAATGAAAAAATGCTTATATCGTAAAAGTGTCTTGCAATATAAATGTGCCAATGATGTAATCACAGATTTCAGGCAAGAAAAATCCTGATTTGGGTTAAACATTTGCCCATCCTTCCTCCTAAATTTTTCATTGAAGTTAAACATAACAAAATAATGGGACCATTAAGAGGTGATGCTGGTACAAAGCAGAAGTCATATGTTAAATATTTTATATCTTTATGAGGGAGCTTTATTATATTTTCCTTCTTTAAGAAGGGAGTTGATATTTCCAAATGATCTGGGATAAATGACTTTAATTTCACTTTCATTGAAGGCTCATCTGCAATTTTTTATTCCCCTTGAAATGATCATTTATCAGGGGAGCAACACTACCCAGCTTATTAGTCTGGAATTCATCCTTGGCCACAGCTGTTGGCTAGTAGAAGGTCCTCTGGGTCCTACTCAGTTCCCACTGGGCTTTTGTCCCCTGTGAAGGGGAGAGGCAGATGTCAGGAGATGCTTTTTACCAATGATATATATATATATATATAAAATATATATATATATTACAAACTTTCATTTCTCACATGACTGATTGGTGACTGAATCTTTCTACAAAGCACCCAGCAGTTTTCTCAAGGAGCTGGAAGGTCTTGAGAATAATTAAGTGCCTATTCCAGGCTGTCAAATCCTCTCTAGTGGTTCTCAAAATTGAGCATGCCTCAGAATCACCCAGAAAGCTAGTTACTCTTTCTGTTACTAAAGGTAGGTCTAATTCACGGACATGTGACTTTTGCCATTGCTCTGCTGCTGTCTTGAAATTTCTAATACTTTTTGAACTAGAGGCTTCACATTTTCATTTTGGACCCCACAAATTAAGTAGCTAATCTTGACAGAAGATCAAGTGTAGAACAGGAGAATTTCTATTCCTAACAATATTCTGGGTGATGCTAATGCTGCCAGTCTGGGGACTACATCTTGAGAACTACGTGCTAGAACTCAGAATGCTAAAGACTTAATTTCCCAGCCACTTCAAGCCAGGGATGGTCATGAAGTAATTCTGGCAAGTGAATTATGAATAGAATTTTACTGAGAAGGGTCTCCTTTCCTTGCAAAAAGTAAATTTTTCACCATTTCCCTTGCTCATCCCCACAGTTGTGGGGCCTGGTGGTACAGCAGCCATCTTGAAACAATGAGGGAAAACATAAAATGCTGAATGTGGAAGCAGAAAGCTAACAACAGCCACCACAGCATGGGTTTCTACTATAGGGGAAGGAAGACTTCCTAGGAAATGAAGCTGATCAAAAAAAAAATCTATATACTATAATTATTATGTAAAATTGAAAAGTACTCACCCCAAACCCTTACCAAAACAAAATATTGCTAATATTTGAGCATTAGGTGTCCCGTTATTGTTTATTCCATACATAAATTTATTTTTAGACATTGCTGGGATCATACTATATGATCATATTATATATAAAATTTTGCATCTAAATGTAATCACAAAAATAGTAAATATCAAAGCTGTTATCTAATTGTACTTATTCTCATGATAATGATGCTGTGTAATTGTTCTTTGTAGTTTACAAGGCTATTTCACAGGTATTACCTCATTTGTTGGCAACAATTCCATGAGTCGGACATGGGAGGGAGCAGTGCCCCAATATAGGTATAAATCATCAGAGTTATAGAAATGTCTGAGGCTGCCCAGTTACCCAACTGAGTAGGGAATCAAACTCTGGTTTTGACTCTTAATCCCATGTCTTTTTACTCCAAAGTGAAAAATAATCTAATTTCAAGGTCATAGAATGCCAAATAAACCAATACAGGAAGTTGGACTAACATTTTTAAGGTCCATTTTATTTTCCCCTACTTCTAAGAGATGCCTCTGAGAAAACTTAAAGATTCTATAAGTAAGTTTTGGAAGACTGAATTCTACTAATTTCTTCTTGGCAATTCACAATGCAAATTAGAAGTAAAGTGTTCTTTAAAATCCTGTATTTTTTAAATTTTTGTTTAACCCAAACTTTGTCAAAGTTATTTGACCAAACACACTTCCTTCAAAGAAAAAACTCATCAATATCTCTCAGAACACTGTGTTCTGTGGAAGTAAAATTCCCTTCTGATTTTAAGAGTATATTAAATACATACAGTAGTTCCCCTCATTCATGGATTTGCTTTGTACAGTTTTAGTTACCCATGATCAACCACAGTCTAAAAATATTAAGTGGAAAATTGCAGAAATAAACTCATAAGTTTGAAATTGTATGCCATTCTGAGTAGTGTGATGAAATCTCACACAAACCAGTTTCATCCCGTCCAGATATGAAACATCCCTTTGTCCAGCATCATCATAATGTATATATACACTGCCCTACCATTAGTCACTTAGCAGCTGTCTCGTTTATCAGATTGACTTTTGGGGTATTAGAGTGCTTGTGTTCAAGTAACACTTATTTACTTAATAATGGCCCCAATGTGCAAGAAAAGAGAACTGGCAATTCTGATATGCCAAAGAGAATTGCGAAGTGCTTCATTTGAGTGAAATATATGTATGTATAGGAAAAAAACATAGTACATAGGGTTTGGCACTCTCTGCAGTTTCAGGCATCCACTAGAGGGGGTCTTGGAATATATTCCCCACAGATAAGAGGAAACTACTGTAAAAGAAATGGAAAACACAAAAAAAAGAATGACAACCACATCGTTATCAAGTATTAACCTTGTACCTAATTTTTGACCTAAATAAATAACTCTATCATTTATAGTTTTAAAACATAGTTTTATACTTTTAATATAATTTAATAGCACATAATATATAGTTATGGCATTTGCAAGGATCAAGAAAATTGGTCACTTCAATATAATAAAATTTTTATTAAAATAGACATGTGGCATGTAATTCAGGAATAATCTTCCCCTTCATAAAAGCATAATTCAGAGAGAAGAAATTTCTTTTGAAAAATGATGGAGAACGATACATGCTACCCAAAATTAATAGCCCTGACTTGAGTCACAGAAATCACCCCTGAGCATTTCACTCCATATATTTATTTTACTATTAGGTTTTTCAACGAAGATCACTTTGGTCACATTTAATTGCGTTAAACAGCTATGCCTAAGGTTAGAAATTATGAAATGATGGATATGGACAACTACCCAAAATGGCAATGCCCGCTTTATGAAGGAGGAGAGACGGGGCATGATTCTGGTTTAACACGTTTATTTAATTAGCAGCAGTCTAATTTAGACATAAGTGTCAGAGACAGACATCAGGGATGCCGAATCAGACAGCTCTGACTTCCAGCCATTTCTACGTGCTAAACTTATGGACAGTGGCTTCCCATTCAGGCAAATTGAGAAATATTATTTCCCTGGAAGCCCGGCCAGTGGTTGGATGTAAAGGGTTAACTTCTGAGTTGGTTCAATGTGTACATTTTTCTAGGTCAAATTTTGGTATGCAATGTATCTAAAAAAGAGGTTTATTTTTCCACTGTAGCAGTAAATACTTCCCCATTCCAAGTTCATCAGTCATTCGAGCAAGACTGTCTAGACCATTCTAGTAAGTTCTAGAGAATTAGTGAGATGAACAAGAGGGTATGTACAATACTCTTCATAGTCCCTTTTTTATTATAGTAAAATAAGCATAACAAAACTTGCAACTTTAACAATTTTTAAGTGTACAGTTCAGCAACGTTAACCACATTCACAATGTTATACAGCCATCACCATGACCTATTTCCAGAACTTTTCTTAAATAAACTCTGTACCCATTAAATAATAACTCCCCATTCTCCTCTCTCTCCAAGCTCCTGGTAAGCACTATTTTACTTACTGTCTTTATAAATTTGACTATCCTAGATATCTCATATAAGTAGAAACATGCAATATTTGTTCTTTACTGTCTGGCTTATTCAACTTAGCACAATATCCTCAAGGTTCACCCATGTTGTAGCATGTACCAAAACATAATTCTCCTTTAAGCTGAATAATGTTCCATTGTATGTATATAATGAATTTTGTTCATCCATTTGTCCAGCCATAAACATCTGAGTTGTTTATACCTTTTGGCTACTGTGAATAATGCTCCTTTGAACATGGTTGTACAAATATCTGTTTGAGTCCCCACTTATAGTTTTTGGAGGCATACACCCAGGAGTTGAATTGCTGGATCACATGTTAATGCTATATCATTAACATTCCCACCTACAATGTACAAGGATTCCACTTGCTCTGCATCCTCACCAGTACTTGTTACTTTCTGAGCATTTTACAATAGCCATCCTAAAGGGTTCACAGTTTCTTTTTAAAAGCCTACTTGTAGTGAGCAAGTGGGATAGAGATAATTAATACATGGAAAGAGAAAAAAAATATGTGTAAATTTTACTTGAATCTGTGAATGCCTTTTTTAATCCATAAGTACATAAACCTTCTTTAAGCTATAGCAGTGGTTCTCAAAGTATGGTCCATGGACCCAAATTCTGGAGCTCCACTCCACCTACTGAATCAGATACTCTAGGGATAGGATGCAGCAGTCTGTTTTAATGAGAATTCCAAGTGATTCTGATGTGCACAAAAGTTTGAGAACCACTAATCCAGAGCTCAGGACTGATGAAAATTGAGCTTCTGAAAAATGCAGTCCCAAATCTAACTAGGAGCTGCCTATGATCTAAATAGATTGAGCCAATTTATGTTTATTCTCCCTATTTAATGAGTTAGCCCTATAATCAGTCTACAAAATTCTGAGCTTCATTTCTTTTATTTGGAAATGGTTGAGTAAGTCAAATAGTTCTTATGAAAGCACTTAGCTTGCCTCATATCCCATGTTCTTAGCTCAAACCTTCTCTACAGCTTGTATCACATTGTTTGTTCCCATTGTATACTGGCCTCCATAAGGGCAAGCACTACAGCTTCCTTATCTTTGTTTCTCTAGCACCTCACATATACTCGCTACAAATAAGCTAAATAATCAAATTCTCTTATTGATATAATTTTATTATCACTAGCCAAAAGCAGACTGGCTAAGTCACAGAACTCTGAATAATTATCATTGAAAAGGACAGGGTTACATCAAGCAGACTAAAACTACAATTGTTCTTGATCTTTTGGAGTCACTGGCTTGTTTGAAAAGTGAATGAAAGTGTTATGTAAACATTTTTTCTAGGAAATGCACATGGCTACATACATACAAAGAATTTTACATATGCAGGTATTTTTATTTCACCAAGGTAAGATCTTTAAAGTCAAAAGCCATATCTTATTCATCTCTGTCTTGCACAGAGTGGGTGGTTAAAAAATTAAAGCTATAAATAACATCTCAAATATTTAAATGAATGTTAGACAATTCATTCTAAATGTTTCTTTTGTTCCTCTATTTTGAGATTGCATTCACTTAACAATCTGGGCAACCATATACAAATATTGTTCTTAAAATTTTTCCCACCTTAATGTTTAACAAGGTCAAGATAGTGAATAGGTCAGCATAATCTCTCAACATGGTTCAGGTGCAAATTAATTTCATGCAATTGAAGAGAAACCTTTGTGAAATTGTCATTAAGTACATGTCCCACTGTTACTGAAGCTCATTCAAAGGGTCTCCATTTGGGCAGATATGGAAGGGACCCTGGTCCTTGATAACTCAAGGTAACCCTGGTATTACATGTGTTTGGGACAGAAAACACATAGTATACTCCTTAATCAGCTACTTTAAATGTGGTCACTTGGAAGACTCAGATAACACCATCCTGAATGAAAAGCAAATGCCAAAAGATCACTTACATCATCACATCCCAGAAACAGCTTCAGATCTCCAGCATCTGTCACCATATTATGTTAGATCATCACTGAATTTCACATTATGATTTGTGGGTGCATTTTTAATATTTCAATGCCATTTATTCTACATGAATATGTGCTGCAAAAAATATATAGAAGTTACTACTAGCCCTTGCTTTTTATAGATAAGAAAGTACTGTTAGGAATTTTCCTGGTAAATCTTGGGCAGAATCATAATTCTTGATTTTTGGGGTTTACCGACTCCTTTGAGAAGTAAACAAATGTGTTTTGGTCATTTTCCCTGTCAAGCACTCACAGAGAAATTCAATAAAACCACATATTTTACCTATTGATTGAGGCTGCAAAATTTAATTCACAGTATAAGTTGAAAACGCAGGAAACCTATCTTTTATTTTGTCTCAATTAACCTGGCCTACTTCATAAGTCTCCTGCATCTGGTTGGTGGAGGCAAATAATTGACAAGTTTATATCATCAGTTGGATTAAGCTTTTCCCAGTCCCTAGAAATAGTATTCAGCTCCCTTAAATAAAAACATTTCATCTCTCAGAGAGGCCTCATTCTTCCATCTCCAACCAATTCTCTCCCTGTGAAGATATCAGGCGCAAGTAAAAGAAAAAAGTCAACCACATTTTTCTTTGTTCCTAAGATGGAGCTCAAGTGAATTAGAGAAAAGGTGTTGCTTTCTATCTCAGGGTTGATGAGCCAGAAAATGTCCTCATCCACCTGGCTACCTCTAGCCCTCTAAAATTTCCCACTGATGTGCAGGGATGATGATAACCCACCGCTGTCTCTCCTCAAGTTCTTACTCCCTCACCTTGGCTCCCTCAAAAGTCTAGCTAGGCTGCCTTTGGGCCACAGACCAGTTTTCTCAGCAGCCCTCTCCTCCCTCCCTACATGTTAGTGATCTACTCTGGCCAGCTCTCAGCTACATCTCACCTACTTCTATAGGTGCCTTTACAAAATCGAGGGTGGCTTAAGAAAGTTGGACCTTAGGGGTATGCCCCCAGCTGTGGACAGTCCGAAGTCCCTCTCCCAAGGTCTTTATAGGTAAACAAGGTAGAAGTTCTCTTTAATTCTTTAATTTTACCTATTATAGAATGTTCGACTGATTTGTTCCCTTTTTTCATAGGTCAGAAAATGGTTAGACTTTTCTTTAGCATCCCTTGTGTCTGTTCATTTTTGCCTAACCTTTTTTCACTATTAATGTTAATATTTAATTAACCATAGAGAAAAATTCTGATAAAAGCAAATGTTCATTAGCATTAACTATATACTTTAGGCACAGGGATGGATAAGAAGCAGGTAACATGTGTACCATATGCCGAGAAAAGCATATAAAGCACCTAAAACGGTATCTCATAATGCACGTAACTAACATACAAGGAAGCTGTAGTTATTCTTCCCATTCAGGAGGTGGGAAACTGAAGCACGACCAGGCTAAGTAACTTACCCAAGGCCACTCAGCCAGTAAGGGGAACAGACAAGATTCCGGGCCGGGCAGTCTGGGCTCCCTGGTATTAACTGGTGTGCACCATATGCCACCACTACCATGACTGACACACAGCCAGCTTTGAGAACAATCTAAATGAAAGATGTACAAAGAGACTTCAAAGGCAAAATATCATGAGGGATCATGTAAATTGAAACTTATAGTCCTCGGTAGGATTACTTTTTTACATTCAGTTCTTCATTTGCTTAAAATAAAATTTTATGAGCTATATTGGTCACAACTTTGCAGAAAGATTTAAATGCACTGAGCTTTTCTATGTGCGTTTTAATGTCGTGCTACTTTACTCACAAATGTAAGTTAGGCTGCTGCAGGGCATCCATCCGATAATACCCTTTTTTATCCCCATTTTAACAGATGAAGAAATGGAGGCTTAGCAGGGTTAAGCAATTTGCCCAAGGTCATGTATCTGCTAAGTGACCCGAAACTCAAACCACATCTGTGTGACTCCCATCATATGTCATGCAATACTGCCTAGCCATTTAGGGAGCACCTACACAAACAACTCCTTGCCCAGGAAAAGACAAAAGAGAGAACTTTCTATTCAAGAACTGATGTAACACCAGCTATTCCTCAGATCTTTCCATTCTTCTGTTTAGCCAGGTTTTCCTACATGCTCTAGATGCCTACATTCTAAGGCTATTGTCAATTAGAAACATGATAAAATCACGTTTGTCCATGGTGCTGCCCAAGAAACACAAGTCCAAGTTCTCAGAGAGCCTGGGATGTGATCAACTCAAAAGTGAGTCTTGAGTTTCCTGGCATCCCCCATCAGTAACTGTGAGAGACTAATCTAAGGAACTTTGACACCAGCCATGGGCAAGAGCTTGACAAGTTAGAAACACATGCAGGTTGAGGCTCAATACCAAATGGAAAGAGAGGAGTCACCACAGTTCTCATCAAATCTCTATAGACAGCACCAGCAAGGCAACCATCATAGGCCAGTGCTTTTAGATGGCAGAAAAATGCTAAGCTCTAAGAAAACAAATGAAAAGAGTACATCTATGGTAAGACATATGGAAGTCACACCTTAGTCAACCATAGTCACACCTGGGTTGGCCTAATTCTTCACTATTTTCACCTGGTAATGTAGAGTTGCTATACATGAAATTATTGTGTGCACTACTGGTCACATTATAGTAATGGATATGCTACACAAACATTATTAGCATTTTCTTTCATAGTAATCCAAGAAATTCCTTTGAGTTAATTGTTTTTAACATTCTTACTCTTAGCCTGAAGGTAACTTCTTTGAATTGTCTGCCAAAAATTTTTAACAACTCTTTTAATAACAGGAAACTGTTTTCTTATTTACAGAAAACTTTCATATCTTGGACAACATATTAAAAAACTAAAAACCTCTGAAAAACAGAATTTCTGTCCTTACTGAAGATACCTTTAAAAAAGTGTGTGTGTGTGTGTGTGTGTGTGTGTGTGTGTGTGTACATGTGTATTAAGATGTAACTATATACATTGGAGAGGGGAGGGAAGGAGAGAGACACTACCTAAACACTAAGAGTAGAAATCAAAAACTTAAAAATATTCTAAGCAAATGTTTCGTATGAAGATTTCAGAAATACCAAAATTGCCAATAACTTGTACATATAATTTTATTAACATAAAAATATCTTTAAAAATATTAATATTATGATTTGCTCCTATTATTTCCTGAGCCAATTTTCACCCCTTCAACAAATATAAGGTAATAAAAAATGTAAACATTGCAGTAACTCCAGAGAAGAGTCAAGATTTTCCTTCTTGTTCTGTTTCACCAATGAAAAGCCCTGATTTGAAAGCATGAAGTTTGCAAACTGCCCCAGGATGAATCAGTCAAGGAAAGCAAAACTACAAAAAATAAGAGGTGATAATGATAGTTTGTGGTGATAGCACTCACACATCCGGAAATAAAAACAAAAGAATATAGATGACAGCTCTATGGATTTTGATGAATCCACACATTTTGTGGCTTGGATTGTGTGCCACGAGCTCTTACATAGTCCAGCACATTGCTATCACTTCCTGCCCTCAGCAGATTGTCCCGTTTTCTATTTTCAAAATTCTCAATAATTCTATTATCTAATTAGAGAAGGAAATTCACAATATTATTAAGAGGAAATTAGACTAACAGTTACTGTTTTCTAGTTAAATAAGATCCAGGAATGTCAGACATAAAGTGAGGTGAATTTGCTCAAAATAAAGGAAGTTGAAATATAGGCCTGAGGCAAAATTTCTCTACTACAGGGCCTCTATGGGGAGGGTTAAACTACCTATTCTAAATGAAAACAGGAGCCATCCCCCCTCTGCTAACATTCCCCCTCTGGCTACCATCCCCCCTTCATGTGTGCCCATAAAACACAGAAATACACACCAGGCTCTTACATATCCATCAGTTGATAGCCCTTCTATTTCTATCATTATAAATTATACTAAGCTAACATTTACTGAGCACTTGCTATATGCCAGAGATATCACAATTTCCCAAGCGATGTTAAGAGTTAGATTTTATTACTATCCTCATTTTACAGATCAATTAAAAAAAAAAAAGCTTGAGTGTTAAGTATCAAGTTTTCAGCCCTGTAATGTAGCTTTGACTGATTGCAGGGCTTTTAGCCACTGTGTATAGTTGTTAAGAAAAAAAAGCTATGATTATTTGTGTTCAAATCCCAGCTCTGCCACTATTACCCATGTAAGTTACTTTACTTTTCTAGCTTCAGTTCTCACAGGGTTGTGGGCAGTATTTAACAAATTAATATATATGAAATATTTGTTTAGCATGCACCGAGAACTATCAAAGTGTTTGCTATTGTCAGTATCCTTTATTGTTATTATGCTTTTAAGAACAATTTCATATCCTATGTAGAACAGCCCATCTTTCAGCTTTCGGGATGTATGAAAAAGGTCACATCTGGCTTTTCTAGTATTTCCATGTAACAAGGGAAGTCATCTTATTTCCAAAACGAAGACCTATGATACTGAGTGTCCTGTAATCATAACAGTGTCCACCATGTGCCTGTATTCCTTGGGCACTCAAACCATGCTGATGGACCAGCCAATTATATGGGCCAAGACCCAGATAAAATGTTTGGAGGTATGCCGCCTTAATCCCGGCTGCCCTGCTCTCCCCACTCCCACCCCTTGAGGCTGTCACCGTCCCCCTTTTGCATGCCAAGAGTGCTAATGCCACAATTAAACCACTGCTGGCAAAACCAAAATCTGCCAGAGTTGCTGCAAGTCAATGATGTCTCCCTCCAAGTGGTCAGCTTCAGGGGTGCATCACAAAGTAAATATTAAAAGAAAGGTAAAAATAATATAACCTTTAAGAGGTCATAATGTATAGGCAGTCACCACAGTGAGCATCATTTCCAGAAGTAGCAGCTGTGTAAGGTATTAGATTATTCTAGAAGCTAGTCTGTACTTCATTCTCTCTCACTACAGTAAGTGAAAACAATATATCTCTTAATTAAGTACTCACCAGTCATTTAATAAATATTTTACAAAAGCCTAACCCTGATATTCCCTCATAAAATAGGGCTAAGCATTAAAGAAGGTGCAATTATTAATCCTAACACCAAAGGAGCAAGAGAACTTAAAGAAGTGGACTTCAACATGTACTTTCATGAAGTACAACTTGGGGTTAATACACTGTAGAGATGTGCTATAGTAAATAGGCCTCAGCCAAAATTTACCTTCTAATATATTACAGATATAATCTTATATTGAGATAATAGCTTAAAAAATATTTTCCATTGTATTAGAAGTACCTTTTGTCTCTCCTTCCTGGAAAATTTTCACCCTACATTATTTTTTTCTCATGCACATTCGTTAACAGAGACATCTGATTTTAAATTCTTTGCAATCCCGTTAAGCACAGACTATTATGCAATTGATGGTCCTTACTTATGAAACCTGAATCAACAGGTGGTCAGAATACAACTGTTTTCATGCCTGCATAGCATTAATTCAAAAAAGCAGGTATTAGAGAAGTAGAAATCTATGGTTCTTATGCAAGAAATACTTTTCAAACTATTAATACTATATTTTATGTAAAATACGAATCTTGAATATGAGTTTATAACTATGAAATCAGCCAGTTTGTATGCAAAACTCCCAAAGGAAGAGAGAACATTTTAAAAATAATTAGAAACGTTTTTGTGAGCACAGGGTCTGTGCATCATGGATCCTGGAGCTTAATATCAGAAAGCAGTCTAAAACTAATTTAAACAGAATGTCTCCTTTACAGTACTGCCTTTTATAGACATCGTTAGCCTTCCCACATTATTCAAGCTGTCCTAAGAGGGAATTTTTCTTCAAGTCTGAAGCTCTCCAATCTATACCTTAATTTTGTCTCACCCAGTTCTAATTTAGCAGTCTTAGGACTAGATCTTGCTACTCAAAATTAGGATCCTGAGGTTTCTGCCCAGCTCAGTCTTGGCCAAAACTGAGGTTCATTTTGATGTCGGTAATTTAGAGCTATACAACAGCCATGATAGATTGCACTCATTCTAGAATACAATTTTATGGATGGATTCTAAAACAAGTTATTTAGAATGTACAGCTCTCCGTGAGACTTCATTTAAAATTTAGAACCACAGATTTTCAAGGTTTGTGAAAACATTAAAGTTCATATGGTCCAACCATAATTCTGAGGTTCAAATCCCCACTAAAATGTCCATTTTAAATGGCTTCACAATCTCATTTGAGCAACTTCACTGACAAACTGGATATTCCCAAAGGTAAGCATCCCATTTCAGCCACTCAAGTTTCTTAGGAATTCCTTCTTTACACAGAATCCAATATCTGTCTCTCTCTATCATTGATCCTACTTAAACTCTTTGAGGTCAGCAGTCAAACTCCTCTTTTTTAAAATTAGGATGACCGCACAACCTGTTTGCTAAGTGCAGTCCTCGTTTATCATGGTTGTCCCAACCTAATCATTAGTATAATCTCCCTTTTATTCTCAAAGATAAACCTTTTGGAAAATTAATTACATTGTCATTCTAGTACAACGGATCTTTACCAGCTGTTAGACTGCTTGAGTCTGAGTCTTCTTTACTTCCAGCTAAAATTTTCCAGATTCTGCAAATTTTCTTCACCTGGAGTAATTTAAGTTCTTTAACTATCCTGTTTCCTTCTTCTGTGTAGATTTGGGAAAAAAGATGTCAGATTACAAGTTCCCTACACTCTGTAAATATATTGTTTTACATTTAACAGACAGTCACTTCACATCGTGTATTCGGCTATAATTCTCTCTTGTGAGTAATAGCTTCTATTTCTAACTATTTTTGCAGTGAACATTTGGATCTCACCTACTCTTCAAAATGAGGTTTCTACAGAGTTAATTAACCTGTCACGGAGGTCAAAGACAACATATTCCCCACTGTCACATATTTAACCATTTGATAACAGCCAAAACATTATTTGAATAACTTCCTAAACAGCTTTCATAAAGAAATATAGAAATAAAAAGGAAAACAAAAGACTCAGAGACAAAATGCAATTAGTAACAAAATGTGAGGAAACACTACTAAAAGAGAAAAACCAAGCTCAAATCTACCATTACTCCATCACTGATATTTTAACTTTAGAGAACATCCTCGGATTAAAAAAAAAAAAATTGCGCTATATAACTTTGAGAAGTTTGGGTACACTCTTTTAAGAGTTGTGCCCTTGGTATTTCCACCCTTATCCCATGTAAGACTTTTAAAAAAATTCATGTATTTTCCCTCAAACTAGTCCTTCATAAAATGCACAATAAGTAGAGCTTCTAATGGCTTTCGTATTTCAGTCTAATAGATAACATAGCATCGCCCTTCCAACCTCCTTTGCTGGAGAATCACAGTTTCACAGCCACATTTTCCTTTCAAACAGACCCCATATGTGGTAGTCACAGGACACCGGCATTAACATTTAATAGAGTTTGTGGGCATAAAGCACTTTTATGGACACCTGCTAGAGAGCTTTATTTTCCTTTGAAAGTTTTATTAGAGCTGTTACATTTTTCTGTAGTGTTTTATGTGACTTGCTGTAAATGATTATTGTATTGCATTAAACAAAACAAAATCATTGGTGTCAGGCAACTAAAACACTATGTGACCAGATGCTTGTCACCTATTTAGAAGAAGGGAGAAACAAATCTAACATTACACAAAACTACCTGGTTTTGCTGGTGAGGATAATGAAAATTAAGTAACCACGTAGGGTCTAAAATGACAAATTTGATATGATGGTACATAGATACAAATGAATTGTAAAACTACTAGCAACTTACACAAAAATCATTGATTTTTTTCCCCCCTCTGATTACTATTTCAGTGATCAGAGTATATTAGGTACTTGTTTGCTTGCAATGTGTTTTATTAATGCTCTGTATCTGACACCCAATTTGGAAATCAATGCTTATTTCATCATTTTTCTCAGAGAGGTTCTATTATTTACAATCGATTTAACAAGAATGAAAGGCTTACCATTAACAAGACCCAGCTGCTGACATTCCGCAGATGAATTATTGAATTTCAAAAACTGAATTAACTTAACTATCGTCAAGACTGATGGTTTGATGATTTTTTGCGCCAAGTCTAATGTATTTATAATTAGAATGTCAAAACAATTGTGTTCCTGCTTTGCCCTCTTTCTTGATTCCTTCACTTTATAGTATTTAAAAGTTTGTTTGCTTCATAGACCACCATTCCTTTGAGTTTAAAAGCGTGATCTAAAAAAATACCAAGTTTTGACTATTGAAATTCTAGCTTCAAATATGTCCAAGTAAATGTATATTTTTCACCCCTGAGTATCAAAGAACTGATTATATATAAAACAATGTAATTATTAGAAGTCAATATAATTATAAAGCACAATTTACTCTGGGAAAAATATCAATTGAAATGACTTCAGTTGCACTTTTTAAAAATCCAGATTCAATTTATAGCTCAAGTAAGTAGATTTGTAAAATCTAAGTTTAAAAATCCCTGGAGTTGGTTTCTAGGGTTAGTTAATTTAATGATTCCACAATATCATAAGGACCCACATACTTATTCTCTATTCGCTCTGCATACTCAGCTTCAGCTCCTCTTGGTGCTGCCTCGGGTTCCAGAAATCACAATCAACCTCAACGCCAGTTACCAAATGAGAATATGATCTATTCTATATGTTTTTATAATAGGAAACCTCTTTCAGATACTCTGCTACTACCACCACCAGTGAAGCCTCTCCCTTATGTTTAATTCTTCAGAATTCTGTCACATGTGCATTTGTAAACCAATCATTGGCCAGTGTTGGTTAAGCATATGACCATGGGAAGGAGGGTGGAGTTTCTAAATAAATGTGTATTCTTTCAAAGAAAGGACATGGAGAATGACATAAATATTTTCAACCAGATCTTTATCTTACAGGCAGGGGATAGTAAGATTTGTTCCTGGGAACTCTTATTAGCTCAAGAGGAACCACAAAAATCCTGACACCAGGGGCTCTCCAATGAGTAATACATGCAGATCATCTTATAACAGCGATTCTCGACCAGGTTGATTTTGCACACTACACGTCACTCTGGCAATGTCTGTAGGTAGTTTTGGTTATCACATTTGGGGAGTACTAATTGCATTTAATAGGTAGAGGCCAAGGATATTGTTCAATACACAGGACAGGCCCAGATAACAAAGAATTATCTGGCACCAAATGTCTATAGTGCTGACATTGAGAATTTTTGTTTTTAAGCAATTCTCACCATTGATATGACCCAGTTACCCTTTTAAAGCCTCAGTCAGCTTATTTCCCACTCTAAATAATGAACAGTTAACCAAGGCTTTTACCAGATATCTGAGGAAAGCATTTAAAATGGAAAATAGAAGACAGCAAAGAGAAAATACAAAAAAAGCAACATAAAAGAAATAGGCCAGTCTACGGCCATGCTACCCTGAACAAGCTCGATCCTGTCTTATCTCAGAAGCTAAGCAGGGTTGGGCCTGGTTAGTACTTGGATGAGAGACCACCTAGGACAACCAGGTGCTGTAGGTGTAAAAAAATAGAAAAATAAGGGATTGTAAGCTGACAAGGTCCTTGTAATCTGTGAGGTCAACCAAGAGTTGCCTTGCATAAAAAAGAAAAATAAGGAAAGGGAAAAAAAAAAAAGGAAAAAGAAATAGGCCAAGCGAGAGAAAGAAAATTTTGAAAACAAAATTCAACTGTATGCTATTATGAGGGACACACATAAAGCACAGAAAGGTTAAAATAGTGGGAAAAGATATACCAGGAAACTACCCACACAAAGATAATTGGTTTAGCTAAATTAATACAGATGAAAGAATTTAGGACAAAAGTTTGACATAGAGACAGTTACAAAAGAGACTTCATTTGGCAGGACAAATCAATTCCAAACATGTATGCAGCTAACAACATAGCCCTAAACACACTTATTTTGTGTTTTCCTTTACTGCTCTTATTTTGGAAGCTTGCACATATACTACTTTTATTTTTTCTTTATGTCAGTAAGGTTGGAGAAATGGGATTTTTTTTTGTCTCTTATTCTGAAAATGAGAGAATTCTGTGTTGTAAAAATAGTAAATGGTATACTTTGAAAATTATGTAAGAAGGAAAATCTGACAATATCTTTAGAAGCTTATTAAAAAGTCCAAATGCATGCTGGAGCCCAATAGACAGAGGCCCATTTCATTAGCAGGTTCTCAATTATTACATATAGGCTACCCCCACCTACCACCACACAGAGGAGATCTTCAATTTCCCTTCTGAGAGGTATAAGTCAGTCCACCATTGTTCTTAGTGAAGAACAAAGCTGGAAGTCTTCTGCATATAGGTTTTCACTGAAATTCCTTTCCTTTAGGATGATGTATCAACCTTCACTATATTTGCTATCTTGGTTGCGGTCTTGAGGTCTTATTGGATCAACATTTTCATAAGTGAACCTTGAAGATTTTGCAGAGGAGACTGAAGTCATTATAATTGTTTCTTTTACAGACTTTTAACAAATTCTCCTATTTTTGGCCATATCAACACTCCACTTTTTAAAAGTTCCTTAAACTTTCTATTCTTAAATCTTTCTAGCGTTTTATAAAGATTATGCGAATTTATATATTAGAAAATAGTAAAGTTACTTTCTTCAGAAAATAAAACACCAAATCATATAAAATTTATATGACCAATTTCAGCAAGGAAATGTACCAAAACTTTTTAGAGTTTACATTTGTCCTTTTTTTGAGAACTACATTTCAATAGTTTAAAGAGAGATGCTAAGAATCACTGTAGCTAAGGAATGCTTTCATTTAAATTGAAACAACCATTTAAAAACTACACAGATTTTTTACACAGTACACTAACCATTAAACATTCTTGCAACTCAGGGCTCTGCTAATAAAAGTTAGGTAAAATATACATGATAGAACAAATTCATTTGCATTTAGTAGAGGCATATATTGTCATTCCAATTTGTACTATTAGCTCTCAGGCCTAAGTATTCTCATTAATATTCCAAGATAGCCCCAGGGTTAATAAAATGATACTTCTCTCACTACTTACTCTTTTATGATAAATTTATGTAAATTTTGCTTCTGAATATGCTTATGCCTGAGAATAAGATTATATACTGTAATTCTTACACCAATCCATAGCGATAAATACTTGATAGATAAAATGCCACTGTCTAAATTCCACTTTTCTAATTGGCATCATGTTTCTATATACAAGGAACTTTCATTTTCTAATCCAAGTCTAAAAATTTTCAGCAATTAATATATTGTGGATCATTAAAGATACATATTTTTAAAATTGCAATGGAATTAAGAAAACACTTCAGACTAAACAAAAATGATAATACATCATATTAAAATATGTAGGATAAAGTAAAATCACTTGTTCGAAGAAAGTATATAGCTATAAATTCTAGGGACAAAAAAAGGCTGATACTTAATGAGCTAATTGTCCAGAAAAAGTAAATTAGCTCAAAGAATAAAAAAGTGTCAAGTAAAAATAAGAGCAGAAAATTATAAAAATTATAAAAATATACTGTAGACAGCATAGACAAAATCCTTTTGGTCCTCTGAAAAGAAAAAAAAGTAAAATCTCAACAACATGAATAATCAAGAAAATAAAGAAGGACTATATTAATATTTAGAATTAAAAACATGACCATTGGTGGAGAAATTAGAAAGATAAGATAATTATGAATGATTAAATTTAAATTAACAAATTAATTTAAATAAATTCACTTAAAAAGAATTGGAATATCTAAATGGTCCTAAAAAATTAATGAAATTGAATAAAAAGTATTTCTACAAATAAAATGCCAAGTCTAGATGGTTTTATAAGCTAATCATTCATGAAAGAGGTAATACAAAACTTAGAAAAAGATGAAAATAATAAATGTAGAACAAGATTCAAAAGCCCATGGGGTAAATTGGCTTGCTGTTTTTGTAAATAAAGTTTTATTGAAACACTGCTACACTAATTTATTTTTTTTCCATTTTGTCTTTGCTATGATAACTTTCATGCCACAATGGCAGAGTTGGGTGGCTGCGACAGAGACCATACTATCCTCAGAGTAAAAAAGCTTTACATCTGGCTCTTATAGAGAAAGTTTACTGACCCCTGATACAGAATTCCAGTGAAAAACTGCTGTGGAAAAAAGTAGAGCAGTATAAACAAGTTAGAATGAAGGGATGGGTAAGGAATATGCATGGATGCATAGTTTATAACATTAAATAAGGTCATTATAGAGAAGGTGAAATGTAAGCTAGGAGTTAAAGGAGATTAAAGGTATTAGTTAAGTGAATATCTGTTTGGAAGAGCCTTTGAGGTAAAAGGAAGAGCTAATGAAAAGGCTCAAGGCAGGAGTGTACCTTCTATGTTCAAGGCATGTCAAGGAGGCCAAGTGCAAGGCAGATAATAGGAATAGCAGAGGAGGTCAGAGAGGTAACATGTATGTTGTGGAGAGATGAGATAGAGTAGGTTTATGTAGATCCTTGCAGGCCATTAGGATTCTGGCTTTTACCTAAGTTAAATGGGAAACCACACTAGGACTTTGAAAAGACAAGTGTCATGACCTACCTCACCCTCTAAAAGGAACATTATGGATATATTAAAAATTGTTTGTAGAGGGACAAGGGTACAAAGCAGAGACCTGGTGTAAGAGATGGCAGTGGATCAGACCACAGTGATAGCAGTGGATGTGGTGAGAAGTGTGAAATTTTATACATATTTCATAGGAAGAACTAATGGTATTTCTTAACCCAGTAGAAATGGGGTATGAGTGAAAGAAGTATAAAATTATTCTAAGGATTTGGTCTAATTATTTCAAGAAATAAATTCACCAATAATAAAATGCAAGAAGTCATGTGGAGCAGGCGGCAGGTGTCAGGGATAGAGGCCAGGCAGTCAGTTTTAGACTTATTAGAGCTATCTTCCAGGCATCCAAGTAGAGGTGCTGAGTTGCAGTTGAATATCCAAATCTGGTGTTTGGAAGAGAGGATTTGGCAGAAGATATAAACTTGGAGACATAGACATAAAAACATGGAGATCACCAAGAAAATAAGTGTTGGTAAAGGACAGAAGTCCAAGAACTGAGCCCTAGGACACTCTCAAACATATAGAGATCACAGAGAAGAAGAAGAACTAGCAAGGAACCTGAAGTGGAATAAGGAGGATACCCAGAAGAGAGGTGGTAGTGAGGGGAAGTCCTAAAGCCCAATGAGAAAAGACTATCAAGAAAGAGGAAATGAGCAAATTAAAGGCTAGGAGGTAAAATAAGACAAAAGGTAAAAATTGACCATTTGGTTCATCAAAAGATTTAAAGAGGAAACTATATTATTGTCTGAATCGATATAAAAAGACAAAATAAAAATCAGCTACCATAGTAAAAACTCATAGAAAATGAAGACTATAAGTGAATTTCTTTAACCTAATATGGGGTTCCTATACAAAAAATTTCAAGCTCACTGGTTCAAAACATTCCCTCAAACATTAGAAACAAGACAGGATTGGCCAACATCATGAGATATATTAAAAACTGTGTTAGAGGTTTTAATCAGTGCAGTAAGATGTACTCATCCACCCTATCCACCTGCTTCAACATATAGATACAGAGCAAAATGATTGGAAAAAAAGAATCACAGATAATATGATCTCAAAAAAGCATCAAACATTAAAATTAATGAGTTTCTAAATTTTTTTGGATATAAAGTCAGTTATATTTATTTGCTATGAACAAGCAGAAAATGTGATTTAAAAAAAAAACAGTCATTAAAATATTAAAAATATATCTATAATAAGTCAAACAGAATTTGTCACTTCTATGCAGAAGAAAATATATTAAAATATATATATTAAAAGTCAAATGAGAGTAATATTCACGAATTATATCTGCACCTAGATTGATCCATACAGACAAAACTATTTTAATCAAAATCTCCAGAGTTTTTCATGTATCTTGATAAGCTGCTTCTGAAAATCATTAGGAAAAGCAAAGCAAAAGAGAAACCAAAACATTCCCGAAGTAGTGCAAGGTAGGAGGCTTAACCTATCAGAAAATCAAGATTTAGTATAAAAAATAGGAATTAAGCAAAAACAGTATTGATATAAACTTCTAAACAAGACAGAACTAAAAGCCCAGAAAGGCACACACACACACCAAAATTTTATTTATGACAGATATTATATTACAGAGATAAGAATAGATTATCAAATAAACAGTGTTGGAGCAAGTGGTTTCATGCTTTGGTAAAAAATTGATCCCTATCTCACACCAGTTACAGAAATCAATTCCAAATGAATGATATCAAAGGAAAAACTAAGATGTTTATAAGAAAATAAAAGTACTTTTATCTCGAGATAGGTCATAAAAGAAAAGAAAATTAAATTGCATTAAAATTAATAAGTTTTGTTTATCAAAAGATCCCACAAAGATAGTAATATATACTTTAAACTGAGAGTATATATTTTCAAAACATACCATTAATAAGGAACTAATCTTTAGGATATATAAGAACTTCTAGAAGTCAATAGAAAAATATCACAGATGCTTTGTAAAAGATAAAACATAATGTTAATTGAAGATGAAGAGATACATGACCTTATCAGTAAATTAGGTAAATGCCAACTGTTTTCCAAACAAGTGTGGAAAAATAAAGAAGTTTAGCAATACAAAATGATGGTGAACATATAAAACATCCATAATACTCATATATGCTATATATTACTCCAACATACATATAAATGACAGAATCATAAACAAGGGAATAATTAACACAAAACTCAGGAGAGTGCTAAGACTCCATTAGGAAAAGAGACAGAAAAAGTAAAAAGGTACCAGGGGTTCAAAGGTCATGACAGCATTCTGATTCTTAAACTGGTTGTGTAATATTGGGGTTCTGTTTTATTCATTATATATTTCACTATTTGATTATCAATTTTTCTTATATTTGTTAATATATTACTTTATTGCTGATTATATTATATATTTCATTATTTTGTCATTGTATTTATTTTTATTTCTATAATATAATAAAGAAGTATTTATTTATATTTATTATTCAATCATTTCCAAGTATTTTATTAATTAATTTACTATCTTCTATGTGTATTTTTCCTTATATATTGTTATGATACTATAAATTACCCTGAAAAATTAAACAATAGAAATTTAATCTACAAAGCTGAATGAAAATCTTAGATAAAAGTCTTCATTATCTCAAAGCAATTAAAGAACAAATGACCCCTATGCAATAAGAATACAAAGATGAAATGCAATATTTTCAAAAACCATAAAGAACAGAAAGAGATGAAAATTTAGCTAGCCTAGCCCAGAAAAGAATAGCACTAAAAAACAAAAGTGTTACAAAAATGAAATCACACTAAATCAACCAGACAAGCCTGTTGATTTTTTTTTTTCAACAATTTGAAAAAAATGGTCTAGGCGAAACTAAGTAAATAAAATTAAGATGCTAAATTGGAGAAAAAAGATTATTGATGTCTAAGTTACATCAAGGTTATACAAAAAGGAGGAACTGAAAGAAATATTCAAAGAAACTTTTTTTCTGAAATAAAAGGAGGTCTGAATCAACAAATGAAAAGGGTATAGTGGACTGTGGGGCTGGAGGAAGATACAGTATAAATAATCAACACTAAGGCATATCTTGGTAAAGTCACCAGGTTCGAAGACAAACTAAAAATAGGTGGACAACCGCAGAGATGAATAAAAAGACAAATTTATTCTGGGTTGGAAATTTAATACTGAAATGATAAAAATTCTCCCTGAACTATAATTGTAATTCAAATTTGATTCAAATTTTCAAATAAGAAAAATAAAATAGGAAGGTATGTATAGTCAGGAAACAACAAAAAGAATAATGAGAGACTGACTTAATTATTAAAGTTTATTATAAAGTAATAGTAATTAATGAATCAACAGATGCATCTATGGAACCAAATACAGAAACCAAATGTAGACACAAATGACAAACTATCTCACAGAAGCAGGCTTACTAGAGGAGAATTTTTAAAATTATAAAATTTTTACACCAGAAAAGGAACAGTAAAATGAGTACTTTCACGTACTCTGATAGCAGTGTAAATTTGTCTACCTTATCTGAAAAGTGTTTTATCAATATAAATAAAGCTCTCTTTTGATGTAGTAATCTAGTAATTTCATTTCTAGAAAGCCATTTTAAAGGAATAATCAGGATAAATACAAATATTATGTTTGTTGTTTACTTATGAAATACAACAATTAGAGATGTTTTAATGTCTATTAAAAGGAAGTTAATATAGGCTACCATACATCTATATAAAGAACTATATGCAGACAATTTTTAAAATCACAATTTCAAAGAATTTTTAATGATGGGAAATAAGTTATTGCTTAGAGAAATGTCAACTTACAATATGATTCTAATTTAGAGGAGGGAATACATTAATGTGTATGTGTACATTTTTAAAAGCTGGAATGTTATATGAGTGATTTATTTTCTCCATACTTTTTCTCTATTTCGCAAATTTTTAACATTGAGAATAATTAATCAAAATAAAATAAGCATTAAACTCAATTTTCTAAGGCCATAAAGCACTTTAGTTGGTTTAAGCAAATTTCATATTTGTGCAAGAGTTATATATTCTAAACTCTAAATATGTACTCCGTGCTGATATTTTTTCAATATATCAAAATACTGTACACAAATGACAAAATTGTTCAGATTTACAAATCAACAACTTAAGAAACAATATTATGAAAAAGTTTACATATGCAAGCTTAGTTGCAATGAGTAAGTTTAATTGCACATTTAAAGTAAAACATTTAAACATCTACATAAATGAATAAGGGACTATACCTTATTAAGAATTAATCAGATTTCCTTGGACAAAAGGGAGATATAACATGAAGAGTTGATTTATTTCTTCACAAAAATAGAAAGTAGCCACAAATGGAGTTAACATATAAAGTATTTTGACAATGATTCATTTTTTAAAGACTTACCAGTCTTATAAATAGATTAAATACTAATTGGACATCATTTGTTACAAATATGCTTCTAAAGTATCTTCTATTCTTGTTGTGTATTAAGTGAATTGTTTTGATCTCAAAACCTAGATTTTCTACATTCAGACAGGAGGCTAACACCCACATGTACAACAAGCATTTTATACTGTTTTAGTAAATCAACACTAAAAGGATTCAATTTTGAGTGCTAACGTGGCCAAGGAAAATTGTCGTAATTTGATAGTTCTTACAACACAGATATCAAGCCCCATTTTCTCTGCAACTCATCCAGAGATATGGAAATGCATTTTCTTCAATAGGGATGAATAGTCTCAAACACTGACACCTTCAATAGACACCTGTAATCTAATAGTGAGTACTTTTATCTCAATGAGGAATCTTTATTTGTCACTTGACTTGGTCAACTTGATATCAATGGTGGTCAATGAAATTTCTCAGACCTATACCCAATTCTCTTTTGTCATCTTGTAGATTTTTCTTAAGATAATTTCCAAAGTTGAATTTTCAACCTGTTGGATCTGGTAGGACTTGAATGCTAAGAAGGCAGAGGAGTGACAATAACCCTGTGGTCTCATTCTGAGTTGCTTGGACATTGAGCCAGCTCCCCCTTTTGCACCTAAAGTCAGATTCCAATGGGATCAATGGCCTATCCTCATCATGGTAATGCTTTTTTCACCCCAAAGGAGGGATAAGAAATTTCCCATGGATTTTAAAGTGTCCGAGTATTGAGTAGCTGGCTTTCCAAGACACCTCTATGAATAGCTGCTACACCAAAATTCAGTCTGCCCAATGCCAAGTTTGTCTGATTATTCTCTTCTGAGAAGGTTGTCCCCTCAAGCTTTCCTTGAAAAAAGGAACATAAAACCACACTGTGAGGCCAGCAGATAACTGTGATCCAGCAGCATATCTTGGTGGGTAAGGAGAGACTGGGAGACCCCCAATTCCCTTCTCTTACAGATGATCCCGGATTTGTAAGCCTACCTCTTAAACCATGCTGTGTGACATTGTGGAACTCATTTTGTTACCTGGTACACAAGAGGAGGCAGCTCACAAGGGCCTTGCCTGGCTTTACAATAAGTCGCTCGTTAGTTTTCCTATATGTCAGTTTGATGAGTTATGAGGTATCTGTGCTAAAGTAGGATTTTAAGAGATGAACAGGAGTCTAGAGTGGAGTGGATTTAAGGGGTGGGCTTGAGGATTGGAAGAGTAAGTCATTCAAAGAAAAAGTTCATACAAAGGCCTAAAGGAATGAAACTATTCATTGAGTACCTGGACTTACAAGTAATGTAATATTAATGAAATGCAAAGTAGGAGAAGGTAGTAGGAGATGAAATGAGGCCTGGGTGGGATGGGGTGTAAAGGCCCTTGAACATCAACCTAGGACTTAGACATCATCCTGGGCACCACTGTTCCTCAGATTGGGGTCTGAGGCTAAGGACCTAAAAGCCACCCAGAATCCCTGTGGAATTCAGGGCCAATGTTTTTCTTTTGATTGTGTGGATGACAAGATATACTATCAAGAAATAGTTTTCACTCATATGTGGGATGTAAAACAAAAAGCAACAAACAAAGAAAAAAAAACAAAGAAAACAACGAACAGATACAGACAATGGATTGGTTGTTACCAGAGGGAAAGGGATGGGGAGGAGGACAAAGAGAGTAGAGGGGTTAAATATATGGTGACAGAGGGAGACTAGGCATCGGGTAGTGAGCACGCAATAGAGTATACAGATGTTGAATTATAAAGTTATACACCCGAAATTTATAGAATGTTATAAACCAACATTATTCCAATAAATTTAATAATAAAAACAGAAACAGTTTAATAAAGGGAAAAGAGGTCAACTTAATATTTTTACAACACACTCAGGTGAAAGATCACCATACTACAGTGTAAAAATGAAGGCTTAACAGGAGTTTGAAAAAGAAAAATGTTTAACAGATATAAGGTGCTTCAGGGTAAACAGTTGGGTCAAATTCACAAGAATCTCACTGCAACAAACAGATACCAATTCATGTTGTAAAAGGATTTAATGGTCAGTAAAATATTCATCATTATCTGTCACATCAATTCAACGTTAACTTAGATGTTATTAGTATTGAGTATTCTTTGTATTCACTTTGGATTTATTTTATAGCTGTGTAGGAACTATTAGCACAGGGGAGTACATCTAAGTTTACAATTCTAAATATTAAGATAATACTATAACAAAAGAAAATTAGCACAGGGCATGCATTGGGGGAAGGGCTATATGGAGACTCAGCAAAGCAGGGGCTCTGGAGCCAGACAGCTTGGGTTCAAGTTCTGATTCTACTACCTTCCTGCTGCCCGGCTTGTCATTGAATCTTAGTTT
This sequence comes from Eidolon dupreanum, assembly GCA_028627145.1. Lineage (NCBI taxonomy): Eukaryota > Metazoa > Chordata > Mammalia > Chiroptera > Pteropodidae > Eidolon > Eidolon dupreanum. The sequence goes on along the minus strand of CM053507.1, from coordinate 134,499,488 downwards.
ACTCATCTGGAAAATGGGAATAATAAAAGCTCCTACCACAGTTGGGTCACTGGGAAGACTCAAGGAGTTAAGGCTGTAAAGGGCTTGGCACAAAATAAAAATAGCTCATGCTCATAATATTGCTGTCTCTTTTTCCTTTTATTGGAATCTATAACTTGTTCATGTTGATAAAACATACCTGTAGGTAAGGGGAAGACCCTGAGAACTTGTCATATTATAGACAGAAATAGATAGATATAATATATTTCTGAAAAATCTTTTGAGTGAATAGACTTGATGGAGAAGAGAGATTTCAACATGCTTCAGAGATAGAAGGGAATGACAGTGTGATTGAGGACATTGTTACAGCCTGTTCAAAGGGTGGTTTCTGGACCAGCTTTGCCTAAGAACTTGCTGGAAATGCAAATTCTCAGGTCTCTACACCAAAAACTCAGTGGTAGCACCCAGAAATGTATTTTCATGAGCCCTTTAAATAATTTTTGTGTTCTGGACTAGGAGTTGGGAAACTCCTGCCAAGGGTCAGAGAATAAATATTTTAGGTTTTGCAGGCTATAGGCCACCTGGTCCCCTTTGAAACACATGTTAAAAAATGGACACAGCTGTATTTCAATGAATCATCACTTATAAAACCATGTGGAGGCTGGATTTGCCAACTGGCCATAGTTTGTGGACCCCTGCCCCAGCTGCCGATGACAGCAGCTGAAATTGGCGATAAAGTAGGAACAAAGCTGAAGTACAAACTAAGTCTAGGTTTGAAATGATGAGTTTGAGGTAGAAGTGGCCAATTTTCAATTGAATTAGCTGTTACTAATGTTTGAGGGAAACAGCAGGGCTGAAGGTGCAGGTTTGATAGAAAAGATAACACTGATTTAAAAGGTAGGTGCAAAAGACACTACCCATGATGCACATGGAGCATGAGCAAGGCAGATGGCCATGGATGAAATCCAGAGGACACCAATATTAACAGCGAAGAAAGAGAAAACATCAGGAATTGTGGGCTTGATGTCGGAGGAGGAGAGAATGTGACTATGATCAGTTTCGAGCCCTGCAGTATCATAAGCACTGAGCAGTGCCTACCCCATCTGCAGTCAGGACTTCACCAGTGACTGTGTGTGTGCTCGCAGTTAAGCGTGGGGGTGAAATGGATATATTCGAAGTGACAGCAGTCAAAAGAAAAGAGGGAAGCAGAAGTTGATAAAACTTCTACCTTTCTGAGTAAGGGCAAAAAAAAAATTATGATCAGAGGTGGACTGAAGAGAACAGAAGAGGAGGAATGAAGGATTGAGGTCCCCGAGAAATTTTAAAAAGGGGTGTAGGGTGTAGGACTAGCCCGAATTATGAGGAAGCACGCCCCTCCCCCACATACCATCAAGAGTAGAGACACAGAAGTTTCAGAGAGGGCAAGAAGTACAGCTTTTTTATTTTTAGTAACTTCAATTTTATCAACAAAGTAAGAGGTTCAACTATCAAATAAGATTAGAAAGGCTTTAGGCTGGGGACATGAGAAAAGTGGAGAAAATAATAAAGCAGCATTCTCTAAAAAATAAGTCAAACTTCTCACCAATTCAGAGTATATTTCCCCCCAAAATTAGTGGAAATGAGAGGTGTTCTCTAATTACACTGGATTTATGAACAAGCGAGGCATACAAGAGGCTTTATTCCCTATTCTCTGTTTTGGCATTCACTTCCTGATGCTCTCCTTCACCTAATCCAAGCTACGCCAACGTGATCTTTGACTTCCCATGGAGAAGTGTTCATTTTAACTGTCAGGCAAATGATATTACTCTCTGTTGGCCCATCATGCTAAATGACCATTAAACCATTACACTTAAGAACTGCCTCTCAAGATAGAGATTCCAAGTGCTTCACAGGGTATCACCGTTTAACTCTCAGCATTTTATAGACAGGGAAATATCATCGCTAAACCCAGGTGAACTCTTCCGGTTATAAACAAAACATCTGCAGCTGCTTAGTTCCCTTGGTTGGTTCATCCACGAAGTGAAATAACCAAAATCTTGGGTGGAACCCTTGTAAAGCTCAGTTAGAAGGGCTCTGTTTATGAGTCATTTATCTGCAGCCTCAGTTAGATGCAATGTCTCCCAAAAGGAGGCTCCGATTCAGACAGTGTCCATCACCCCACCAATAAGCCTCCTCTTTCCTCATGCTTCAACATGGCCCCTCCACGTCCACCAGGCCTTTCTCCTTTCTGGCCACCCTGCCTCCTTGCCTTTCCCCAAGTTCCTCTTTCTACTGTGATTTTTCTGTTCCCCTCCAATCCATCTGCACATCAAAGTTTGCCTCAATTACCCAAAGTCCCAGTATTTTTCTCAACTTATTCCAGCCTTCACAAGTGTCTACGTAGCTGAATGACTGCTCTTGAAAGCTATATTTTATAATTTTGTTCACAGTTATATTGAGTTTGATACTCTAAGCTGCTCGAAGGCAGGTAATACGAGTATAGCACTATATAATGTAAAAAGGTCTTTTTTCTATTCCAAGTGTAATACTTCCTAACTGGGTAATCTTGGGCAATGCACCTAACCTCTATGAACATTCATTTTGCATTTGAAAGATGAAAAGTCATACAACTGTAATTCTCTGCCTTACATTTTTTAATCACTTCAGTCTTTAGTAGCACTCAATACATTTGATGACTGATAGACTCCTATGAATAAACACAAATCTATAACCACAGTGAAAAATAAAATAAAATACCACACATACATCCTCCATCCACCCAACCCTTATGGGCAGTGTGAGTTACCAGAAATAGTTCTTCTTCTCCTTTATTTCTTATTTTCAGCTGTACCTTCTTAAGTTGTAAAAAGCAGTGTACGTCATATACAGGTAGTAGTGTCAACTTTGAAATATTTGCTTATATTTTTACAAGTGTTCAGTTGACAACCATCTTTAGGCCACAACTTCAAAAAAGCAATCACAGCAAGAAGTTTGTTGTTGGTCAACAGGACAGGTGATCGAAGGAGCTGCAAATATCTTTTCTTTTTGTACTGCTGTATCAGTGGTTCTCAAACTGTGATCTAGCAATTCCTGGCAGGAGCCCTATAGGACATTCATGAAGTCAAAACTATTCTCGTAATGATATATCACTTGACTTTTTCACTCTCATGCTCACATATGTGCACAGTGCAGTTTTCCAGAGCTTATCATGAAACGTGATATCACCACAGCTTGAACGCAGAAGTAGTTATGCAAATTTAGCTCTCTTCTGGTAAGCCAGACAAAATAGAGACTCTCAAAAATGTGGGGAAATGCTATGCTTCTCACTAGTCTCTTTGCTTTGGAAGAATTATTTTTCATAAAAAACGTCATTTATGTTAACATGTAATAGGCTTATCATTTTAAATAAACCAGTACGCAAATTTCTCAGGTCAAATTGCTAATGTGGTAAATACTGATAGCTATACCCCACATACGAAAGGTCTTTGAGGTCCTCAATGACTTTTAAGTGTATGAAAGAGTCCTTATACTAACAAACTTGGGAACTGCTTCTCTATGTAAGATGTATGAAAAGTACACTCACAGCAGAATATGACTATTTTTTGATATCCCAAACACCAAGCATTTTCTCTCAAGGATGGCAGTAAGGTCCACATGATGCTATTGCCTCTGTTTTCAAAGCTGCCCCCACCAAAGGCTCCTGACCATGAGTTAGGTAGAGCAAGGTGTAGGGAGGGAAAATGCTCATACTAGTACCTCTGCTCCGTGAGATCAGTTCAGGAATGGTGCCCCTACTTTCACCCCTTATAATACCATGTATGTTAGTTTGCTAAGGCTGTCATAACGAAATACCACAGACTGGGTGACTTAAAGAGATTTAATTCTCACAGTTCTAGAGGCTAGACAATCAAGGTGTTAGAAGTTTGGGTTTCTCCTGAGGCCTTTCTCCTTGACTTGCTAATAGCTTTCTCCTTACTGTGTCCTTACATGGCCTTTTCTTTGTGCTGGAGTATCCCTGATATCTCCCTCTTCTTATAAAGACACCAATCCTATTGGATTAGAACCCCACCCTATTTGCCTCATTTAACTTAATCACCTCTTTGAAGACCCCATCTCCATATACAGTCACTTGGATTAAGGCCCACCCATATTGCCCTCATTTAACTTTGCCTGTTTAAATGCCCTGTCTTCGATATGGCCACATTTTGAGGTAATGGAGGGCTGGGACTTCAATGATTGAATTTTGGAGGAATACAATGTAGTCCATAACACCATGGTAGGAAAATCATGCTCTTCTACCTCCTAATTTCTAAAGGCTTATCTACCTTGCTACACTCTATACTAAGTCAAGTTTATGTAGGAAGCACTTTGAGTTCACATGTTCACATAGCTCAAGTTCCTCATTTTACTAGACATATATAGGGAAGTGAAGTAATTTATCTAAGGTCACACAGCATATTACTAGCTAATACAAGGAAGCTATGCTTTTAATTTCTAAATATAGTCTTATTTTCAACATATTTAGGGAGTACATTATTCAGAAAAAGTCTATGATAATTTTAAGGGAATATTATCTAAGGACCACTTGCAATTATTTCTTTTGTAAAAATTTCTTAAAATTATCATGCTCCAACTTATTTCTGTATGTATTTAGGTGTGTGGAGAGAATAAGGGGTGAGGGGTGGGGTACATGGGTTTGTTTGTTTCTGATATTTGGGCTTGCCTACACTGAGGCATACTTATGCTCAAACAATCCTTGCCAAGTGTTTGAAATAAAACCCTTTAATCACAAAAAAGCAATAAACAAAATACAAAGCAACTTCCACTATATAACCTGTTGAAAACCAGCTGCCAAGCTTCCAACTCCCCCAAGTCCTGCTAACCAGTTAAAGAGCTAAAAGAAGGCTGAGAGAAGGTGGAAGCAGGTGGAAGGGCCCTGGCTGGGAGGTGGAATGGCTCAGATGCAAGAGGTTTGTTCCTAAATCACACAGCATCAAGATGCCCCCAGTTTCTTCAATATTTGATAGTCGTTCATTCTCCCACAATGCACAGCTGATGCTATGTCATCTGACCCTGTGAGGCACTAACTGCTCTCACGTGGGCCCAGTTCTCCTTGGGAAACCATTGCTATAACATGACATGATATAAAGTCTCAGCAATGTTAATGCATACAAGCTAGATGGAGATTTTCAGAAAACTTGCCTTGTTTTATTAATCTAATGCAGGGGCTAGCAAACTACAACTTGCAAGCCAAATCTAGCACTTTTTTTATTCCTAGCCTTTTAGTTAAGGGGAAAAAAAATTTGTGACATATAAAATTATACACTTCATATTTCAGTGTCCATAAATAAAGTTTTATTGGAACACACCATAGTCATTGCTTTACATATTGTAGGGCTGCTTTACTGCTGCAATGGCAAAATAGAGTAATTATGACAGAAACTGTATGGCCCACAAAGCATAAAATATTTACTATTGGGTCCTTAACAGAAACGTTTGCAAACATCTGATCTAAACTCCTGAATCTCCCACCCCCAACACAGAGCATGTAGGCACATGTTTCAGATGTTAACATCTGCATATTTTACCCTAGGAAACCTTAATGATTTAGCAAAGCATACCAATAACAGCTGAATTTAGGAATTTGCAGGACATGCTGAAACAGAAAGATTTAGAATTCTAAACCTCATTTAGAATTGCCAGAATATAGTGATTTGAGACCAAAATCTTCTCAAGTGAGAGAACTGCTTTAGAACATTCTGTTTAATTTGTAGGTGGGGACCATAACATGATGGCTAAAGTTATGCTAATATGTAACTATTACACTGGCACAAGAGTTGAAATATGAACTTTTTTTCTTATATCACAAAGCTCTAAGACAAAAATCCCACCCTGTCCCATCCATCCATCCTCATTTTATCAGTAGCAACCCACTTCCCCACCCCAAATAGATTCAATCCGTTCAACCCCCAGAAACACCTTGTTTCAGGAGGTAGATACTTAGCTACAAAGCAGGACAGCAACATCAATCCCTTTCTCCGAGCTCTTGCTGGCAAGAAACTAGTGCTATGGACCAAACTGATTAACTGGAGTAAATATTCTGATAACTAGATAGGGCCATTTACAAATGGAATTGCTCAACACAGCTTCTAATAAGAGTATCAAGAGCTTAAAAGGAGTAAATCTAAACATACCTCCTGTCTGCAGGTCCCGAGAACAATTCTCTAGATGAGAAGGATGGGCGACAGTCTCTTTATGGTGATACTCATGATCCTGCAATAGACATTATATTCAGTTAGCTGTTTTAAACAGCACTATGAAGAAAAATAAATTTATAGTGAATTTGATTATTCAGAGTCTTTGCCTGCTTCTTCACAATTTCTCCTTCCATGATGTGCCATGTTTATTCTTCTTACAACGAGAAGGAACCACCAAGCTCCTTTGTTGAACCAACCTGGAACATCGCTGAAGCTGTGACCATCGAGAGGTAGAAAAAACGAGTGATAGAATGAAGCCTCTTTGTGCTAAGCTTTGTATTAATGGGGCTTGGGTGTGAGCTATGGTACTTTAATATGCAAAAGAACTCACAAACGTGACATACATTAATTATAATGGTGCATCTACCACTGGGATGGACCTTTGACCCAATAGCAAATTGAAAGCAGATTCGATAGAAGTTCTGCTATAATTCAGACCCATGAAGATATAAAGAAAAAATAGAGACATGTTGTGATCTTCTAGTTTTTTTCATTTTTTTTTTTACATGATAAAATACATCCTAGGGTCTTCTGAGAAATATGTCTAATTAGTGCTTCAACCATCTTGGGAAATATGACAAGGGCTTCTAATTCTAGTTTTCTACCACAAATAAATTCTAACTTTCTAAATTATCTTTTACTCAGAGCATATAATTCAGTTTTCTTAATTTCTGTCTTGTAGAGAAGCTAAATAACTCATCTCCAAGATTCCTTTAGATTGAGATTTAATAATCACAACGGGATATTCCTGAATTCAATTGCATTAGTCCAAAGAGAAGCAACTAGGGTTCTCAAATTTAACAAATAAAAATACAGACCATTCAGTGAAATTTGAATTTCAGATAAACAACAGATATATTTTAGTATAATTGTGTCCCATATATAAGGATGTCCAAAACAGTGCATGGAATATCTGTATATGAAAAATATATCTATTGATTATCTGAAATTCATATCTATCTGGGCATCCTGTACTTTCTCTGACAAATCTAGAAGCAACTTTAATTCAAAATGCTTCCTGCTGAACAAGTAGTGGGGAAAACATTTGGTGACTATGTTTTAGCTAATTTTGGAAGGTAAAAGTTCTTAAAAGCTCTGAAAAAGACCAAAATACCATTAATCCTCAGTTCTCTAATCTATGAAATGTGAGGTGTGCTATCTACATATTGCATGGGCCTGCAATGAGAAGTTATCACAAGTAATGACAGTCCAATTATGATACAAAGTAAACTGCAACATCCTTGATTTTTTAACTTCCTTAAATTGCTGGTCTAGATATCTTACTGATTAGTATAACTAATTTATAATACATACAATGTATAAGTGAATTAACTGAACAAAAACTGTTTGGGTACTTTCAGTTCCACTCTTGGCTATTAGCATGAACTATCAGGCACAGCTCAGCAACTAAATAATGAGAATGCATTTTCTCTTCAGCTTTGGTGTATTTTCTCTAGCAAATAAATCAGTTTAAAACTCATCTTGACACTCTCTCACCCCACTATTTCAATGTGTAGGGGGAAAAAAAGAAAGGGATTCAACCTGACTAATCCAATTGCTTTCTCAAGATAGTCTCCTTAAGTGTTGCCTTAGACTGTGTCTGACCTCTTGAACTCACAGGGGGGAAATTAAGGCAGAAAAACCTAGCAGTTCAAATTGTCACAGCTTCAAGAATTGGTAAAATTTAATCTCTGAGCCTCCCTAAGGCAAATAAGGTTGAACAAAATAACCAAAGAATAACATGTTGAAGAACGGTTTATTTTTAAAGACTGAAAATGGCCCAAATACCAAACATTTAGGAGGGAAGAAGCTACCAAATTTCAAGGTTATCATATTACCCTACCAAAGAATAATGACATAGGAAACTCATCAGGGAGATGGGAGTTGAGTACAATGCAAAAACAAACAAACAAATAACAAACTTAGAAAATTAAGTACAAAGAATCTTTTACCTTGGATGGCTTTAGCCAATCAAGGATATCATGGTGCACCTAACAATTTGTCTACCTCAGAGTTACTTTCATTACACAGGAAGTGGATCTATTTTTTTTTTTTTTAATATTATTGATTGGCTTGAGCAAGTCAAAAAAGAATTAGTCCTCTGAATAGTCTCCCGAATGTTCAGCTCAGGAAGCCTTTCTATGAAGTTATGAGCCCCTCAGTATAATCCCCTGAACAGGTCATGGAAGTCCTAAAACCTGGCCTCTCCTTGAGAAGGCTTTGGTCCCTCATTTAATTTTCATACCTGATAAAGTCCATTGCTATGGCATTTCAAACAATTAAATGGAAACCAGGATACAAATATATGAGAAGAATGAAAATTCTCAGAATGGTGTTCATATTCAAGAATTACTTGGGGAAACTTGTTAAAAATGCAGATTATCAGTATCACAGAGATTCTGATATGTAAGTCTAAATTTCTCTGGATTTTATTTTGTTTGTTTACAATGCATATAATATTTACTGATTATGTACTATTGGCAATGTAATATGTTAAGCAATGAAAGTTTAGAAAAATAAATTATACTATTCCCTCTCAAAAGTTTACCATCATTAGAGCATTTTATTTCTCAGAACAGATCTATAGAGGACAAGTATTAATCCTGCTTTAGAGAAGAGAAAGTGAGGTCCAAAAAGACTACAGTATATAGTAAAAGAAACATAGCCAGTACAGAAATCAAGTTCCAAAACAGATAAGTTCATTCATTCATTCATTCATTCATTCATTATTGTTCTCAACTCTTTCCAACTACGTTCCTCTTAGACCCCTCCACTCTGTTGTTCTGGGCTACTTAATGTTCTCTGAACCTACTAGATACAGTCTTGTCCCAGGACCTTTACTTTTTCTTTTCTCTATGTCTGAAACATTCTTCTCCATTATCTCTTGACTCACTCCTTCAGTCTTTGATCACATATCACCTTCTCAGTGAGATCTTCAAAGACCATATTATTAAAAATTCACAACCTTCCCCTCCCTGGAGCACACTGTCTTCCTTTCCTGTCTTCTCTAGTCCTCCAAAGTGTGAAGTTTAATGGAGAAAGTGAAGACACTCCATCTTACAGAACTATGTGTAGCACACTAATCATTCTGAGTGATTTACATGTGTTTATATACATTTAATCATTTCTTGCCTGTCTCTCCTGCTAGGACGATGGCTCTCAAACTGTAGCACTATCAGAATCACTGGAATGACTTGTTAAAACACAGATACCACATTCCTGTCCCCAGAGATTTGACTTATATGATGCTAAAGGTGCTGGTCAGCAGACCATTTTGAAAAGCCTTGCCCTAGGGTACCTGTTTTTATCTGGGATGATTTTGTCCCCCAGGGAACAGTTCACAATACCTGGAGATATTTTTTATTGTCACAACTGGGGTTAAGGAGCTACTTGGCATCTCTGGAAGTAGAAGCCAAGAATGCTGCTAAAGATCCTACAATGCACAGGACAGCCCCCCACAACAAAGAATTATCCAGCCCAAAATGTCAATAGTGCAGAGGTTGAAAAACTCTTCCTTAGAAGAACAATTCTGAAACACTATCATGCACCAACAACTAGAGGGCTGGTTAACATTTGCATTGTCAGACTGTATCCCTAAAGTTTCTGATTCATTAAGTAGGTTCATTGAGGGGCCTGGAAATTTATATTTCTACTAAGTATACAAGTAAAGGAGATGCTGTTGGTCCAAGGCCTCCGCTTGGAGAATTAAGTAGAGTAAATACTCCATAAAGCAGGGATCTTCGTCTTGTTTACTTACTGTTGCCCTAGCAACAGAGCGTAGCATAGTATGGTCACTCAAGTTTCTAATTTTTAAATAACAGATCCCTCTCCCCATCCCCATAAGGTGATTCTGACACCAATGATCCTTGTATGACACACTGAGAAAAAAAGAGTTGTTTTTGTTGTTATCATTGTTTTGAGACTTCTTCTATTCCTGTTGACTTTTCAGTTCATTTACCACCAACCAAAAAGTCTTATGGGAATTCATGCAATAGCCCAGAGATCCTATCTGCAGGGGTGGGATGAGGGAGTGCAAGGGAGAGTATACTCAGATTACATCTCCACCGTAAGATGTAAGATCCCTACCAAAGAAAAAAAACGTAAAAGGCAAGTGCCTGCATTTTCTATGTATTTATGATAGAACTGCCCTACGAACTACCTGTCAAGCAATTTCTGTTTTCAGAAAGGCCAGAGAATTAACACACACATGCACACACTTAGTTCTTAAATCTGATGCTTAAATGAAGTCCATATATTTTAATACAGTGAGATTTGGTGTATCTTCTTGAATGTACTTGTGCTTCCATAACCACATATATAGCAGTTCTAAGATAGTATCTTCCAGGTGCTGCCAATTATCTCTCCTTACATCATTTTCTGGGGAATATTAAATTCAGTTCCTTTTATCCTGTGCCCAAGGCCAACGATGAAGCAGTTGATCTCCATAATTCAAACATGTCTGATATCTTAGATTCAATTGCCTGTTTAAGACAGGCATTTAATGAAGAACTGGTGAATGAGAAGTTTAATGGCTAAAGTGAAGACACTCCATCTTACAAATCTCTTTTTACTCATGTGGAATCATCAGCCAGAGTTATTGATTTACATTTACTGACTGGGCTTTCTATTGTTTTCAGATGTTGTATCCCTAGCTGGTGCCTGCAGGCCATTAGTTTTAGGGCTGTCCTGAAAAACCCAGCCTTCCCTAATGAATTGAGAATGCTGAAGTATTCACGATAGGGTGGAGAATCCAACACATTTCAAAAAGTGAAAAAGTATTTCACTGATTGTCTACCTCTTATAGCAATGAGAATCTACAGAGAAATAATCAAAATCTTAAAAAAATAAACATGGTCCACTCCATAGAAAAACCACATTACTGAGTTATAATTTACATGCTGTGGAATTCACCTATGTAAGTGTATGATGTAATGATTTTTTGTAAACTTAGAGTTATACAGCTATTAGTACTATATAATTTTAGAACATTTTCATTATCCCAAAGAAAAACGTTGAGATCATTTTCAGTTAACAACTATCAGCCTCAGTCAACACTAATCTACTCTCTGTCTCTATAAATTGGCCTTTTATGGAAATTCCATCTAAATGGAATTATACATTATGTGGTCTTCTGAGCCTGACTTCTTTCACTCGGTGTGTTTTTAAGGTTCATCCATGCTGTAGCAAGTATAGGTATTTAATTCCTCTTTATTGCAAAAACAGTATATTTATTGTATAGATATATTAAAATTTGTTTATCCATTCATAAGTCCACTGATATTTATTTTGTTTTGGCTATTATGCACAATGTTGCTATAAATATTTGTGTACAAGTCTTTATGTGGACATATTTTCATTTCCCTTGGGTAGATTCCTAGAAGTAGAATTTCTGAGTCATGTGGTAAATCTATGCTTAACATTTTAAGAAAATGCCAAACTGCTTTCCAAAGTGGCTTTACTTTATTACAATTCCACCAACAATGTATGTGGGTTCCAATTTCTCCACATCCTCTCCAATGCTTGTTATTGCCTATCTCTTCTACTATAGCCATACATGGTTCACTCTCAATGTTGAGATAAGAATGATTTCAAATTTATATTTGTACCACAAATAAAAATGCACCTAACATTCATTGAGAGTCTACCCTGTATAATGTTCTTTAAATATGTTATTGTTAACCCATTATTAACTCAATGAGATTTTATTCATAGTTTACAAATAAAGAAATAAAGCTCAGAAAGGTAAAACATTTACCCATGGAATCCCAGCAAGTAGGTGGCAGGATCTGAATTCAACACCAAATATGTGTGGCACAACACTTAAATATAAGAGTTATTTATGCAGAAGACAAGACATATTTAAAATACAAGCATGGGCTTCATCTTAGTAATCATGGCCAAGACACTTCTGTTAATGTCATCAAAAGGAGGAATCAACAAACCATAAATTCAACTGTTTTGAATAACTACAGATTTTTCTTTGTAGAAACTATACTGAAGTTCTAGAGAATAATTTCACTTTGAAATTTTCTCTTCAAATGACAAATCCCATAGTTGTAATTTTGATTCAGGATTTAACTAGCAAGATATTTATGACAATCAAAACTCAAATGAAACATATTTCATAGCAATGATATTGCTGAATGGTTTTTATTAACTGTACTGAATCATTTGCTACTATCTAAAGACATGAATTCTGACAACTGCTGTTCATGTCTGAGTGCTCAAAAAACATTTATTGTCAGTTTCTGGCATTCTGTCTGTGATTGAAGAATATTGATGCTTCATCTGTCTTGCATTCTATTACAAACAGGCTGTTGGCAGAATGGTGGTGGCCAGTTGTCAGTGGATGGAACTGCTTCAGCTCAAAATCTGTAACTCACTCTTCTCTGGCCATATCTCTTGACCTACCCATTCTTCTACCACCAATCATGATTCCATCTGATCTGTTCATTGTCATTTGAAAGAGCATTCTACTCCCTCAAAATCTTGCTCTTTTCTGCCTTGGAGATGCTCTAAATACTAACTAGAAATGCTCTACATTTTGGAAGGGGTACCTACCTTTATTCCTTTAGGATTCAATATTTATCTGTTTGACCAAGATGGTTTGCTAATGAATATTCGCTTCCCTGTTTTATTTTAGACTATCTGGTGATGTAGATTGTTGTTACTCAAAGTATGACCACAGACTGGCAACATCAGCCTTCCATGGGAACTTGTTAAAAATGCAGAATTTATGCCTCATTCCTAATCTACTGATCAGAATCTACATTTTAACAATCTAACAATCTCCCCAGGTGTTCCCTATGTGCTAGATCTTTAACTTCAGTTAGCATGGACTACCAGGTCTAACCACCAGACTGAGAACCTCACATTACCCAGCTGAAAATCTACCCTTACCAGGAATCACAGCAAGGGACATTTATCATCCAGGAAGCACTTCTCTCTTCATAGATTTCTTCTCTCTAACTCCAAACATACTATAGCCACTCTCTTAAATGACAACAGAAATCTCTTGACCTTGTTATACTTATGAGAAGAGTGAGCTGTTATTCACATTTATCTGCTTCCATTCCCTGTAGGAGTATTAAATAGCCCCATCCTGTTAAACCCAGATTTGCTTATATGACTTGCTTTGTCCAATGAAATGTAAGCAACGGTAATATGTATCATTTTTAAGCGGAAGCTTTAAGTGTCAGTTGATGGCTTGTCCTCTCTCTTCCTCCTCCACCCTTTCTTTCTCTCTCTCTTTCCCCATTATCACAAGACTGGCAATGACCCAGATAGAGGAGGCTCTGTCAATTTCAGTCCAGAGTGAAGACAACAAAGAACAGAATCAAGGTGATCTAGGCAGGGAAAGTAGATTTGCTATTGAAAGCCACAAAGACTGGAGACTCATTTGTTACAGCAGACTTTAGTAAAAGCTGACTGATGATATACTGAATCACTATCATTTTTCTCTTTTTCAATTAAATAAAAAATAGGAAAAAACATACTTAGAGAGAGGAGTTTTATTTAGAGGTACACTTACATCTGAATTCTCTATTAGGTTGTCCCCTTCTTTGCCAACTCTACCATTATATTTTTAATTACTATTCTTCTGATTTTTAGATTCCTCCAAATTTATAGTCTAATTTTTATTCCTTTATAGCAGGGATCAACAAATTTATTCTGTAAATGTCCAGACAGTAAACATTTTGAGTTTTGCAGGCCATGCTACTCAGCTCTGCTGTGGTAGCATGAAAGCATCCTTAGAAACTACATCAATGAATGGGTGTGGCTGGGTTCCAGTAGGGCTTTCTTGGTCTAAGGTTTAAAATTTTGGGGTTATTCTTAACTTGTCCCACACTCTAATTCACTCCAAACTAAGCCAGGGATTAAGACCTGACAGAACCACAGAAATTTCACCTGAAGAGATAATTGACATCTTTCAACCCTATAATTTTATACGTCAAAAAATCTGTGGGAGAAATGTACTGATGTCTTTAATTTACTTTGAAATGGATAAAAAATAATAATATGGACTGATGAATAAGTAAAGGAATAGATTAGATAGATAGATAGATAGATAGGTAATAAAGTAAGGATAGTAAAATGTTAATTGTGGAATACGGATAGTGACTATGTGGCTATTCACTGTAAAATTCTTTTAATCTTTCTGTATATTTGAAAATTTTATAACAAGATGTTGGAGAATAAAGTGTGCAAAAACTAAAGTCTATATGTCTTAGACATAATCAATTGGTTTGTGAAGTACAACTTTGTAAAGGGCCCGTGGAAGTTATTTGATCAAAGTAAGGCCTTGAGACACCAGCTCAAATCCTTTCATATTCATTCAGTAAGTACTTTTTAAACCTCTAATATATTCTAGGCACTGAAACACCTTATTAAAACAAACAAACAAAGAAAAAACAGATGTGGAACTTGCAGTCTAATGGGAGAAGAAAACTAGTCAACTGCTGGTGGTTTTGAAATTTTCTGTACCATTAGACACTTAATGTTCACCAAGTTGTATTTGAACCTCATTTTTTTCATGGAGATTACAAGCTCCTTAAAACACAGAGACCCACGTACATTGCACCCAACAAAAGCCTGCTGCCATGTTTGTTCATAAAATGAGAGCTCTTGATACTGTTATTTGAGAAGGTGTGGCCCAGGTATGATGCATCTTCATTTATTTAAAAAGCAGGCCTCCACCAACATGCTTCCAGCAGTTATTCAACAGCTGAAGGCAAACGCTTTTACTCCTCTAACTGAGAGTAAGTCTATGAATTCTCATCCTTTCCAGACTAAAGAAAGCAACTGTCAAAAGTATGGTTATACTTGAATTAGTATGGTGATCAAATTGTAAGGTATATAAACATCGAATCACTAGATTGTACACTTGAAACTAATATGTATACCAAATATGCTTAAATTAAAAATTTGTTTTAAAAAGAGTATGGTTATATAACAATATAGTCAATCTTCTTTACTCATGGAGTCTCTATTTGTGAATTTGCCTACTCAATAAACTTTAATTGTAACCTCAAAATCAATACTTGTAGCACTTTCAAGGTCATTTGTGAATACGTGCAAAGTTGTAAAAAATTGGAGTCACCCTATACATACATCAGCTTAGGCCAAATAAGGCGACAACTGCCTTCTTGTTTCACCTCTTATGCCATAAACAAATGCCCCTTTCATGGTCTTTTTAGTGCCACAATTTTCACAGTTGTTGTGCTTTTTGCTGATTTCACTGTTTAAAATGGCTCCCAAGAATAGCCTAAAGTGCCATCTATTAGTCTTAAGTGCAAGAAGGCTGCAATGCTACTTACAGAGAAATCACATGTGTTAGGTAAGCTTCAGGCATGAGTTATAGTGCTATTGGCCAAGAGTTCAATGTTAATGAATCAACAATATATATTAGATAAGACATCTTTGAACAGAAACAATCATAAAACAATGTTATGTATTGATCAGTTGCCAAAAATGTTGTGACCAGAAGACCAAGAACCTAACCCTGTATTTCCCCTATGGGCAATTGTTCAGAATTTTCTGATTCAGGGTTTGTGGTGTCATTATAGACCAAAACTACTGTGAATAATGAGAATTAGCTATATATATAAACAACGTTATACATTATTAGAAACTGCTATGACCAGCAGCTTTGTGAGAGCCATTACTAAGCTCTACCACAGGCCACTTTGCCCATGAACAGATAAGGCAGGTAGCTAGGAAAACTGATTATGGGGGGATATAAGCAGAATGAAGTAGATGTCACAGGGCAACAAAGCTCAGTGCCTACCTATACCTGTCCAGAGTACAAAGTAAAGAGAAATCACATCATCAACACCAGTGAATTATTTCTTGTGTTTTGGGTGGTCGTAAGGTGCAGGCTGGTGTACCTAGATACAAACACAATTTATGATGATCTAAAAGGTCACACTGAAGTCTGATTTTTTTTTTTAAGTAACTCTCTAGGACACCCTGAAGTAAAAGACAATCAATCATGGAAACAGATGGGATATAGAATGTGCTGCTGTGTTGCAATTAGTAAAGAGGGATATGAATAAAGCAAAACTCATCTGCTGAAGAGCAAAAACCCTGCAAACAACAAAGAAACCCTGTGGCTGACCAGAGCTGTAAACCGAAGAATAAATGTACCATTTGTGAGGCAGATACAAGACCAAAAGTGACAGAAACACCATCCTGGGTAATGTGCAGAGGCTCAGCCCAAACAAGGAGAAGCATTAAGTAGCAGTCAAACACAAACTGAGAAATCAATAGGCCTGAGAATGTCCTAGTCATGAGTCAACATAGTCACCTGTCCTTGTAATTAATTTTTTTAAAAAAGTTTTTGAGTTTGGGCTAAATACCTATAGCCCAAAGGGTAGATATTTATTGATATTAAATATTTGAAGCCAAAATCCACAATTGTAGAGGCTTGGAGAAGGCTCAAAAAGTCTTTGAATGTCAGGGCTGAGCAGCCCATTTGCAATGTAAGTGGCTATGAGGCACCCAGTATATTTGCACATAGGCCAGTTTTTGTATTCCAGCTGTGACATACTGCCTTGCTACTCAAAGTGTGGTCTAAGACCAGCAGCATGTGTCACCCGGGGGATTGTTGGAAATGTAGCTCCAACCTAGAGTTCTGATTCAGAGCTTGCATTTCAATAAGACACTCAGGTAATTCACACTTTAAAGCTGGAACGGCACTAAACTACAAATAGGGTGACCGATAGTCTGGGGCCTGGTGTAAGTCTCATGCTGTGGGGAACCTCTCAGCCTCAGGCAAATCTGGACAGTTGGTTACCCTATTTATCCCAATACCATAACCAAAGAAAGTTCTCAATGGGGAGACTTGAGACTCACAGCCTCTTAGGGATCACTGCACCCTGAAACAGTTTCCTAGGCTTTATTCTGAAGGCACACTTGGTTTTGTGTGGTCCTCACATAAGGAAAGTGAAACAAGGGTGGAAGGATGCATACGACAAGCTAAGACTCTGAAGAACACTCTTCTTCCACACCCAATCCTTTCACTCCAGGATATGATGGCCCATGGAATCTAGTGAAAATGAGCAGAAAGAGACCAAGAGACATGCTCCAGGAGCCCAGATCCATTCTATAAGAGCGGTTACGTCACCACCAGACCTTTCAAAGCCAGGGTCAGCTGTCCTAGTGAGATGGTTCTCCAACTTAGCTATATGAGAATCACCTGAAGGGCTTGTAAACACAGGCTGCTGGGTCTCAACCTTGGACTAGCTGATTGAGGAGGTATGCGGATGGCCCTAACATTTTGCATTCCTAACCTGTTCCCAAGAGATGCAGATGCTGACTTGCTGGGATCACACTTAGTAAACCACTGTTCTAGAGGGTCCCAGTCTTTTTATTCCGGGAAAAATGGCTTCCCTTATTCATTCCTTATTCTCCAAAAAACAGAACAAAACAAAACAAAACAAAACAAAACAAAACAAAACAAAACCCAACAATGAAGCAATGTAGTATTCCCAAAAGCTCTCAAAAGCTTTTCCTACTCAAAAGCGTGATCCCGGACCAGCAGCATCCAAGTAATGTGAGAGCTTGTTAGAAATGCAGAATCTCAGGCCCAACTGCAGACCTGTCAACATGGGCTCTGTATTTTACTAAAAGCCCCTAGTGGTTTGCTTGCACAATAAAGTTTGAGGAGCACTACATACAGAAACTATTAAGAGGTTGTTAAACCTGAATCCTGAGTATAAATGCAACTGCTTAATCTCCTCTGAGGCTGTATTCTATGCCCTTTCTCCTCCTTTTATTTATTTATTTATTTATTTATTTATTTATTTATTTTATTTTAATTTAACCATAGAACAAGAAGAAAGTTCATTTCCTCACAGCTATGCATGTTCACTGGTCAAGTGGATGAAATAAGTTTCCTTTAACACCAAGAGCAGAAAGCTTTATTGCTGACAGTGAAGGAGAATTTGCACTGGCTCGAGAAACATAACGTCTGCTCTCCCTAGGGAAGCAGCCACTCAGGCAAAGCCACCACAATCCACTAAGGACATCTGGACAGAGTCAGCACTCACAGCCAGACCGCAGAATCCCTGCCTTTGTAACAGTTCCTATACCCTCTGAACTGAGGGACAGCAGGCGGCTGCAGCTCATGGGAAGGAAGGTTGCATTCCTACCTGTGTGGCTTACTAAAAAGCAGCATATTCCCTTCTGCAAATAGGTAATGCTGCCATCACATTTTTTACCTCCACAAGGCCACACACCCTGTGATTTCTTCTTTGGATTCCTTAAACTAGACACCAATTCTCCTGCAATTAAAAAAAAAGTAACTAATATTTACAGAGCACAAGTTATATTACAGATATTGTCTTAAACATTTAACATCTATTATCTTATTTACTCCACATGACAACTCAGGAGGTAGCTACTTATAATTAGCCCCATTTTACGGATCAGAGAATTGAGACAAGAATGGCTAATTAACTTGCCCAAAGTCACCTAACGAGGTGGTTCCAGAGCCAGCACACAAATAAGACATTAAGCCATCATGCTTGTCTTATCTTTCTTTCCATAAAATTCTAGGTTTTTTTTTTAATTGTAATAATGGAAAGGATATTAAATGCAAGAGTGACTTTGTTGCACCAGACAGAATGTGCCTTTAATCGTTGTGCATCTTAGCTTCCTCCTGTGGTAGGCAAGATAATGAAAAGCTCTCTGCCTCTCATCAAGGTATTGTATAAGTCTGTGCCTGTATGTGTAAACTGTAAAAGCACAAGATGAAGACAATGATCAAAGGGATAATCACCCAAAATAATTAATTAATTCTCACAAGATCCTTGTGAAATTCAGGAAATTGAGTTTGGATTAATTGTTGGCAACTGTAAAAATGTGGCATGCCAAGATTCTATTCTTGTTCTCTAGGTGGGTGGAGTGGGGCTTCCTGATACAGAAAATTGACTCAAGAGGCAGAGGAAATGTCAAACCTCTCTGAGGAGTTGAAGGAGAAAGAGTAAAAAGGAACAGGACAATTCCTTTGTGTAGAGCAGCAATGATGAATGGATGGGGATCCAGCTAGTTTGCATTTCCCAACTTCCTTTGCAATTAACTATGACTATGTGATTCTGTTTTTGACAATGGAAGGTGAGCAGAAGTCATACATTCCTCCTCCAGTTCCACTCCATGAATACGTGTGATGCATGACCCTCTTTCTCTCTTGTCACATTTACCAACTAGATGCAAATACCCAGGGTAATCTAGGAAACCACACATGGAAGATGGCAAAGTCTTTGTCAGCCTGGGTCCCTGAATGACTACATGGACCTACTGCTT
This sequence comes from Eidolon dupreanum, assembly GCA_028627145.1. Classification (NCBI taxonomy): domain Eukaryota; kingdom Metazoa; phylum Chordata; class Mammalia; order Chiroptera; family Pteropodidae; genus Eidolon; species Eidolon dupreanum. Next base: position 134,479,968 of record CM053507.1, on the reverse strand, counting down.
CTCCCCACTCCAAGTATGCCATCACTCCACTGTTACCTTCATATTACATAAAATCTAATTTTATTAAGCCACTGAAATGTGGGAATTTGTCTGTTACCACAGTTAGTATTAGCCAAACAATTATGGTGATCAATATCCCCTTTACCCAAAATCTGCCATATGCTATGTTAAATATGTCACTCAGATTGCTGCAAATTCCCATGAGTAAAGATTCCTTCTAGCTTAGAATGGGGATATAGCCTTAAAATGATTAGGGGAAATTTTACTCTCATATGTGTGTTAGTCTGATTGTTTTCCTACTAACTCCCATCTGGGATCAGCCATGCTGGATAAATGAGAGTTTTGATCATCAGTTAGAATATAATGAAAGATTTTGCAGCAAAGATGGAGGAAGGGTTTCCTGAGGAGGAAGACATTGGTCATTCTGAGTTCACCAGATCTCCAAGACTAAAACAGAGTCAGACAGTAAAGTAGGATGGCTCCAAAAAGAAGTCTCCTGACTTGACAGTTATGTCAAGACTGACTTCGGCAGGAGGGAGAAAGAAGAGCGTTAGAGTGCAACCTCACTGAGGAGGCAGGTTCCAGATCTCAAGGGTCCAGGAACCTCAGTATGAACTTCACTGAAATATACTCGGGTAAAACTTGCTCTAAATGTATTTATTACAATTTTACAGATCAGGGAAGTGCCATATTTGATTCACTCAAGGTCGTGCAGTACAATTCATTTCCCAAACCTTCAAGAGTCTACAGTTTCCTGTTTCTCACAGTGCCTGAAGCAGTGAACTCTCTGCCCATTTTATGTGTTTCTGGGTCATCAGCTCCCAGGTTTTCCCCTACTGCAACCACACTGTATGCCAGTCTATGAACCAGCAATTTAGAAATTTGAAACCAATAGAGAGATTTTGAGACATGGCTCAGTTAGTCACACATGTAGGAAAATATGACCCCGATGCATTGCCATTGTACCTACTCTTTTGTCCTTTATGAGCAAGAAAGACTATCACCAAAAGAAAACTGCTCCCAAAGCATTGTGGCACCAGCCTTGCCTGCCAGGGAAAAAGAAAGAAGAAAAGCAGCTCCCTGTCCTTTGTTCTGGCAGTGCACATTTGACAGGCTTTCACAACCTCAGCAGATCTCCTGGCAAGAATAGCAGTGAACAAACCCCTCCTCCCCACTGGGCATGGGTAATGCCTCCTGGCAAAGACCTCAAGCACATACATCTCTCTCCAGGCCCTTCTAGGACTGCTGTGTGTCTGCAGAACAGATGGGAGAGTCTACTTGTCTGACTGTTGACTGTTTTATTTCACTCAATAAACATTTATTGAGGCTCTACTTGTGCCAGGCCCTCTGCTGAGGGATGTTCCATTGATGTGTGTGGAAGTGTGCATGCATTGATCTGCCCCAAGGTACAGATGCTGAAAGAATACCTTGAGCATGTCTATCCCCCCAAACATCACCAAAATAACAGGTGAATAGTGAAAAGGAATAAATAACCAATGGCACAATGGATCAACTGTTAGGAGAGAAATGGCATGGTCTATCTAACTTCCATCATCTATCTTCTCAAACTTTGCACACAATCACCTGTAGACCTTGATAAAATGCAGGTTATGATTCAGCTAATCTGAGGTTGGACCCGAGATTCTGTATTTCTAATAATCTCTCAGGTAATATTGATGCTGCTCATCTGAGGACCATACTTAAGGTAGTAAAAGGCTTATCTAATTTTCATGCTGCCCTGATATATTATTTGCTGTTTTGTGGGCAGGTAGGAGGTAGATATTTGATTCAAATCTACATGTGCCCATGAAGGAAATGAGTGTATGTAACTCACTTTATAATGAGCCTATAACATGTCAGTTACCTTGCCTATGTAAATTCAACAAATTCTCTCAGGTAGTACTTTTATATCTCTTTTACAGGTGAGAAAACTGAAATTCAAAGCAATGAAGTAACTTGTCTGCAGTCCCACAGCTAGTAAGTAGTAAAGGCAAGATATGAAATGAAGTTTATCTTCTAAAGATTGTTTTACCTACTCCCCTAAAATGTTCCCTCATCCATTTAGGCTGATGCCTATCTGGAAATAGATTGTTTGAAGTGCCACAGACTTAGATATGGGAGTTACCTTCCTGTGGGCTTTGAAACTCAGTCAAATCTAGTACGTGATTCTCTGCTCAGAAGCATTACTCAATTAACCCAATTTTTAATAACATGGCTATCGTTAAAACCTCTAGGTGGATGTTAAAAAAATAACACCACTAAATTAGCTGATTATCCCCTTCTGCCAATGATCAGACAGCAGCAAACAGGTATCAGCATCTGGAAGGTGATAGATTGTTGCCACATAAGAGCAAAACAATAATAAATAAAGGCCAAGTGTAAAATTTCTTCTGCCATAAAAAGAAATACTGTGAGGACTGTTTACCAGGAGGCCTTTGGCACAGCCCAGCAGTCTCTGGAGAACGAACATATGATGATCGCCATGGCAGCCCAGCCAAGTATTCAAAATATATTGGGTTTCATGCTTAAAGAATTATGTTTATTGTTTCCTCTAATCAATTTCACTTCACAAAATAAAGAGTGATATATCACTCTTAAGTTCTCGGAAGAAAGGAGTGTCAGAAACCTTACAAATAAAGTGCGTGTTAAAGAAAATGGGTATAGAGTGGGTTCTTAACTGAAGAGAGGATGTATGGCCTACACTTTAAGCTCATAGGAAATCGTGACCTCGAAAAAGCACCCATGATTTCTCAAGAGAACAATTACTTAACAAAATCTCTACAGTAACAATGAATAACAGCCTGCCAAAGAATATAAATAGAAAAGGATTTAATATATATCTCATAGTCATGAGATTACTGGCCAAGGGAGTCTGGTGCTAATAAGATCACTCCTTCAACCCTCAAATTAAATTCCTCACAAAATAATATTTATATTACTATCTCTTATAAGGAGAGAAGATAATCCTCTATAATTTGCAGCTCAATTGGCATTTATTTTTCTATAAGGAAAATAAAGAACTCAAAATGATAAAATAATTCTATTTTGAAGTAGTTTTTAATATGCTGATATAACTATAGCTATGAATTTATAATGGGATAGTTTCCATGTCTTATATATAAATACAATGAATCTCTGATAAGAACGAAAAATGAAAATAACCTGAATTATTTCCCATCATTTTCTTATTTCCATAACTGTAGCCAATATTGGGCAGTTCTCAATCTTTTCCCTCTACTTTATTCTATTACTCTCAGGAATGTCGCTCAATAGAAAATCGAACCAACAAAAATGGAGAATTCTTAATGCATCATTAGGCCTTTGGAGCATGAAAATAGACAACATCAATTAAAAACAAGGGTCCAGGAATATATTTTCTACCTTCTGATTATTAAAACTAAAAAAAGAATAGGTTCTTCATGTATATGTTTGTTAGCTCCGTGTAATAATTTAAAAGACAACAGATACAAAATTGACAAAATATATGCATTAATAAATACATTTTAAGTAATAATCCCTAAAATCTGTCTATTTTATACTTTCAAAACCTATTGCATATATATTATCATTAATATATAAAACTCCTATTTGTAATTATGAAATATGCTGCCAATAATTTCATTAATAGTAAATCATTTTATTAGTTGTTATATTAGAGACATGTTTTAAGGAAGATATTAGAATTAGAATTGTGTAATTCATGTGCCTTTGGTTGGTCTAATTTTTCTACTCATCTAAAATGTGAGCTAGACACAATATTATTCAATTTTGATAGAAAGGGTTACTGTAAATTTGATTATTTTTTCTTTGAAATCTAGTTTTTAGTGACCGTACCCAAATAATTCATGGTATTTTACAGTTATCAACACTGCAACACACCTTCTGGAATATCTAAAATTAAATAAGGACATTCTGATTCACTGCAGCAGTTTGAGGTTACGGTAACACTCATCTAGGCAGCAGTTCTGAGCAATTGCCAGCACATGGCAGGTGCTATGACTGAAGAACAGGGTTCATGCATGCATTTGTACGTACAGTCTATGTTGATATTATCACTGGGGCTGTGGCAGGTAAAGTCCTCTTTTCCTAACTATATTTTGAACACATATAATTTTTTTAGAAATGTGATCTTAGGTGAAAAAATTGGGAAAACATCCACAGAATTCTTCAATTGAGTATATAATAACTGAAGTTCAAAATAAATAAATAGGGAAATATTTATTTATTTATTTATTTATTTATTTATTTATTTATTTAGGTTGGTTGTTTTTGTCTGTTAGGGTATCACCTGGTAGTGTTCTCAAGCTAAAAAATATTTTAATTATATTTCATTTAGGATATCTTCCTCGATTTCCTCTCTACACTATTGCCCCATTGTTCTCCAAAATATTTTGCAAGAAACTGAATCAAGGTGTGTATCACAGTGTATCATGGTGTTTATCTTCTTGGATAGACCATGAGTTCCAAGAGGTTAGGCATTGCATCATTGGTTTCTGTTTGTTGGTTTAGTTTTCATTCCCTGAACCTAGTATAGCTGAAAAAAGGATAGATACTCAATAAATATTTATTAAATGATTCAGTAGTGGCTGTGCTGGGTGTCGTCTTCATATTTTTCTTTCTCTGACTCATGCCAGACCAAAGAAAAAGGCCCAACAGGAAAAGTAGCAAACATTAACCATTTAGATTCCAAATCCATGAAAAGCATTTATATTCCTTGCCTCAAACAATCCTTTCAAGCTCACTGTGAGTTAGCAGACTTGGTTTATACTTGTCCATTCAATCTAGTTGGCAGGTCACCTACTCTGTTTCAGTTTGACAGGCATATTCCCTTGTACAGGCCCTGTGGCAGGCAAAAATTTTGGTCTCCATATTTTTTGCTCTGTTGTCACTCCCATGAATATGTTACCTTACCTGGCAAAAGGGACTTTGCAGATGTAATTACAATTACTAATCAGTTGACTGTAAAAGAGGGAGATTATCTTGAATAATTTCCGTGGGCCCAATCTAATCATACAAGGCCTTCATTAAAAAGCAAAGAATTTTCTCTGGCTGGAGGTGAAAGAGATGTGGGAAAAGAAGTCAGGGAGGTTTGAAGCACAAGAAGAATGGAATCCATTGTTACTGTTTTTGAAGATAGAAGGGTCCATGAGCCAAGAAATGCCTCTAGAAGTGGAGAACAATCCCCCAGTGACAGTCAGCAAGGAAATGGGGACCTCAATCACATACAACTGAATTCTACCAACAACTTGAATGAGCCTGGAAGCAAATTCTTTCCCAGAATCTCCAAAAAGCTCAGGCTAACTGAGCCCTAGATTTTTAGCTTTGTGATATCCTACGCAGATTATCCAGTCAAGCCTACCTGGAATTCTCACCCACAGAAATGATGAGATAACAAATTTGTGAGATTTTAAGTTTGTGTTAACTTTTTAATCCAGTGAAGGAATACAAATACAGGCCCCATGGTCACCAGGGACTCCAGTGGGTGGTATCAGAAAGACTGAACACTTCATCCACAGTAATCATTATTTCTTTGTTGGTACGACTTTGCCATTAATCACTTATGTTTCTAAGCCAATCATATTGATTTGGAGCCTGTGTTCATTTTCTATCACTGCCATAACAAATTAACATTAACCAGAAAATAAAGAGGCCAAAGCTGGTACTGAGAAAATTAAGAAATGTAAAAATCACATGGAAAGTGAATCTTTTCAATTTAAATTTTTACAATTATCTCTTTTAATTATAATGATGAATGTATTGATGTCTGAGGCAAGAAAAGAACCCTCTACACTAAACTGACCCTTTTTTTATTAAATTATTTATCAAAATAATACTACAAGTGTCATTGTATCATTGAAATATTTCCTATAGCATTAAAATTAAATGCAGAGCACATTCACAGAAACCATTAGTTTGGGACCTTCTTTTGTCAAACTCTGTTTTTCAAATATTTTAAAAGAAAGTCTTATTTTACTAGTGGAAAATCTTAAGAAAGACAATATACTCACTCAGTACAAGACTGTTTAAACTATAGTCATTTCTGAGATCTGCACCATTTTTAGCAGGGGGACAAATGACCACATAATTCAGTGTTTAATGCCGAGAAGATATGGAATCTGCAATTAAACTTATCTTGCTCCCAACTCTATGCTAAGGTCCTTTATAAGGTTCTTTATAAAACATGTTGCTACCTAAAATTATGATTTTGTCTACTTTATTACAATATATGGCTCCTAATAGAATGCCAGCCACAAGGAACCGGTGACTTTGACTTCTTGTTCATTGATGGAAACCCAGCCTTTAAATTTGTGCCTGGTACATAGTAGATTCTCAATAAATACTTGTTAAATAAAGAAATGCTAAAAACTCGAGGTCAGCATCCAGTAGTTCTGATATACTGCTTTTATCTTCATTCATCCACTTACCAAATTGTCTCATGCCTTTTGTTCCTAACCTTAATTTCTCTAATGTCTTCATTAAAATGGTGAGTCTTCTCCTTCTTTATTTATTCGACAGACACTATTGGTACCTTGGATATTCCCTGGTTCATTCAAGAGTAATTCACTCATTCACTTATTCATTCATTCATTTATTCATTCATTCAAAAGAGACCAGTAAATGAGGTCAGAAGGGTAGCAGGGGATCAAATCATGAAGAGATTTATAGGCCACCGTAAGGTCTTAGGCTTTTAGTAAGAGTGAGAAGTGGGAAGCCATCAGAGGACTCTGACATAATTAGTGTCATATTCTGATTACAATTTGAATAAGACCAACCTAGGTATTTTGTGAAGCAGCATTGTAAAAAAAAGGTCATAGTCTGGAAGCTGTTAGAATACTCATGTTTTTGGACTGCCCATGTTCTCATGTAATTCAAACTAGGTTCTGATACGAACTTTGTTAGAACACAGGATTAATTTTGGAAGTCCTGGTAAGACACTCAGCACCTTTTGCCAACTGTCTTCTTGTTTATACTCAGTCCCTTCCCATGTATAGGATCATAGGGCATTGATGCTGCAAAATATGAGCCCACCTGATTGCAACGGCTTCAGTTTACGTTATAGGAGGTTCCATTTTTCCCACTCTTCGGTCAAGGCTCATTTCACCAACATTTTATTTCAAACCTAGTGCTCTATACCATTCACTCTCACAAAAGACAATCTATAGCATGTTTATCCAAAAAATTAAAAATCACTGCCTTGAGAGAGAAAGAAAAGCATTTGTCAGGAGCCACTTAAGTCTCTTTCAAAGCCTATGATGTCTGGATCATCCCACAGTGAAAATCCCACAGGTTTTCAGTTTTCCCCAGTAACCACACTGGAGAAAGAGACTATGATCAGCTGGCTTTACCATATTTTTCTATGAAGGATCTCACTTTAGGATCTATCTGACTGTCCTTCTATACAACTTGATCCCACAGGGCCATTGAACACCACACTCCCCACCTATCATTTCCTTGAAGTGTTTTCCATTAAGGCAGACACTATGCTTCAGGGAATCCCTGTAGCTCACTATCAATATGAATGTATTCAGAGACATAGCATCTGGGTGATGCTGAGGAAGTACCTCTACTATAGTATAGAGCACAGCAGCTAAGAAGCTCTGAATCACCATTCTAATTCTTTTAGTTCTGCAAACTTGGTTCACTTAATTTAACCTTGTTTAGTCTGTCTTTAATATGGCAAGAGTCTATAAACTACACTCTAGTTTATAATATCGTCTGTCTATAATATGGGACTGCCAGGAGTGAGGAATAAATAGAACAATATGTATCAAGCATTTAGCACAGAGTCTGGCACATAGAAAGTACTCAATAAAAATTAGTTATTGTCACTTAAACCATTATTCTTGCTGTTATCAACACTATGAAGATGGACGTGCATCTTCCAAAAGGGTACCTGAGCTCAAGAAGCGGGTATTCTACCTTTATATCACATGATGATAAAGATTACTTATTGGAAAAAAGTCATCTAGAGCATGGTAGTATGGATTCACAAAGCAATTTTACCAATCCCCTTCTTCCACCTCTTATATGTTTGTTTGTTGACACAGGAAAAACTGACTCAAGAATTTTAAGGTTCTTAAGATACGTTTGAAGTGATGAGCACCAGGTATAAAAGTGAAGAGCCCCAAGTACAAAAGGCAGGGGCAATGTGGTAGATTAAATACTAAAATAACACCAGGGGCAAAAGTTCAGGTAGATCTTTCCTTGTTGTTTTTACTTATACAGGAATGAAGAAGAAAGACAATAAAACAAGATGAGGCGGCAGAAGAAGAGAAAGCAGGAAGGAATAAGAGAAAGTTAAGAAGTAAAATGAAAGAACTAAAGAAGAGGAAGAAAGGAAACAAATAGTGAAAGAGAAGGAAGAAGGAAGAGAGAGAAAGAAAAGGAGAAAGGAAGGTTACAAAAAGTCTGAGTCTACAGCCCAATATAATCCAAAGGTAGAAGCCAGGATCAGCATCATCAGACTACCAGAGATTATAAAGTACACTTACAATCTAACCAATTCTTCTTGCATTCTTGTGCCTCTTTTGTGAATGAAGGAGCCTCTATCTTTAGAATATTGAAGCTTAGACTTTTTTTGGTCTTTCAGTTCCAATGACATGACTGAGAAGTTACTTGAGCCTTGTTTACATGGTTACATGCATGTCATTGCTACCTTGTTGAAGTACAACCTTGTAATTCACAAATGAAGTGAATACAAAGTGAAATGTACTCAAGGATATCCATTTTGCTAAGAACACTGGCTCCTAGCAAAAGAGGGAAAGACTAGAATAACAAGCAATTCTGAAGATGACTCTGATGATACATCTTACTCCAATTATTTTGCTTTCATTTGCTATTATTTGTCAAAAAATCTGTATATCGATATTTAACATTCTTGATACTGACTCTTAATTATATTTCTAGATTAGCTTTTTGATTGAATGTTCTCTGTTGGTCAAGAGGAAAAAATAGACCATTCAAAATTATGATTACTTGAACTTGGAACTTTATCTGACTTCAGTTTTCTAAAATTAAATGCAGGCATAGTATGCCAAATTTGGCACAAAGTTAACAACCTGAAATTCCATAATCTGTTGTTTTGGTATGGAAGCCAACCAAGCATAGTTCCTCACCCACAAAGAAATTCCTCCTTAAAAAGTATCCAAACTCATAGCATTAAATTAATGGGACACTAATTTATTGCAAGGCAGTTGCCCTTTATTGATGTCCAAATTCCTAGTACTAAATTGTATAAAATGTATTTAACAATGTATAAAATGAAGGATGTCAGGTTAGCTTTAAATAGTTATACTAATGATTTACGCACAAATTCATCATATATGGACAAAAATAAATAGGTGAGAGATGATATTGGCTTGGACTCTGGAGGGTTACAGTGGAAATGGACAGCAGCAGACAGATACAAGCAGGGGTAACAGTAAAAAATGTTCATTAGCTGGTATTGTCAAAGCACAGCTAATCAGAGCAGATACCAATTATAAACCACCAACACTAGCAGGCCTACCTGTGTGTATTAGGCAAACACCCACCCAGTAAATAAAGTACATGATAAAGAATTAAAAATATGCTAGCAAAAAAAGGGATTAAGTTTTTGGATTGCATAATTGGATGTATGGTGGTGTCATTTCTGAAAATGAGAAAGATTGAAGGAAGAATAAATTTAGTGTGTTGGTGGTAGTGGCAATATAGACTTTAATTTCTAAGGTAAGAAGTTGTAAATGCTTGTGAAATAGCCAAGTGGAGAAGTTAAACTGACAGTTGAACAGATGTTTCTGAAGTTCAGAGGCCAGGTATGGACCAGAGACATAAATTGAGTCAGCATATAAATAAGATTTAAAACCATGAAAGTGGAAGAAATTACTTAGACAGATAAAGAGAGGAGATATAAGAAGGGGTCCCAGGATGAAGCCCCAATGTTGGAATGATCCAACATTTATTTAGAGATGGAGTAATAAAGGAGGAGCCAGCTGTGAAATAGTAAAGCAAAATGAGGAAAACTGAAGATGTATAATGTCATGGAAGCCACCAAAGTCACTGATGCCTAGTGAAGATAACTTATAAAGGAAAAGGGACCAGCTCCAACAAGTTGAGTAAGAATGCAGCTCACTGGATCTTACCACATGATGGTTACTGCTGATCTCAACAGAAGTTGTTTCCATAAGTGGTGAAGCTAGAAGCCACATTGGAGTAGGACGGATAGTAAAGGAGAGAGGAAGTGGAGATAGCAAATATATGGACAAGACTCAGCAGAAATTTGGCAATGACATGGAACAGAGAAATGAAATAAGGCATGCTGAGAAGTATGAGATCCAGCATTTCTTTTGAAGATGGAAAGTATTAAAATATGTTGACATGTAATCTTCACAACTCTGTAATCCAGGGATGTTACTTTCCTGCATTATCAAATGAGAAAAATGAGGCTCAGAGAGGTTAAAAAATGTAATCCAGTCCTCACAGCTAGTAAGAGGCAGAGCTGAAATCTCTGTCCAAAGCCCTAAGATAGACTGCCACTTATTACATTTTATTGTATTTATTTTTCCACATAACTGTTTCCCTCACTTTCTAAATACAGAGACTGAGTCTAACTCATCTTTGAATCTCCAGTACCTAGTACAATAATGGTTAGTTAATAATGGGTAGTTAATGAGTATCTTGCAGAAATAAATCAATGAATTAACTAAAAGTCAGATTCTAACCTTTAAAACAAAGAAAAATACAGAACTCCTCTACAGAACAATAGTATGAAGAACAATAAAATATAGAAAAAAAATGAGCAGCCTTTGTAATATTTGGAATATAAAAGTGAGAACACAGAAAAATAGTGACTTTGCTTAAGGATGAATATAATACTTGAACTTGTATTCAAAATGTGCTTTGTTTGCACCATTGCATTTCTCAAGTTTGTAACCAGTAAAACTGTAAGGACTTGCCCTAATCTAACACAATCACCAGTTTCCACAATAATGAACAACTCACTTGTCACTTTTTTTTCTTTCTGCATTTAAAATATATACAAGGTTCTTATTCCTACATGAAATCCATTCTCAAATACTGATTTCATTGTGCTATTTTCCACATGAGACCAGCATATTTGTATGAAAAGGAAAAGGTGTGTTCAATCATTGTGGTATTTTGTGTGCCTGGCAAGAATAAATGGATTTTTAAAAACATCCATGTGATTGATTCCTTCCAAACACTACATGTTCTGCTCAGCTGTTTTGTTGGCATATCACTTCAGAGCTCTATTAATACTGGTATTACTCGTTCCGTTAATCATATGAGTAAGGCAGTTTTAGAAAAGATCCTAAGGCAAAAAATATGCACAATAGTTGTGAAATGTGTGAACTCATGTTTATTTATCTTAAAATGTTAATAACTTAAGTATCTGCTGAAAGAATTTTGTTTTGAGCTTTTCCCAATAAACTCCTTTCTTCTCAATTTCAGAAAATTTACTCTGAAAGTTTGACTAGAAAAAAAGTTTGTCAGGTTAACAAAATTGCTTTGCGATGTATGTAGAGTATATTGGTTCAGTATGGTTTGGTTTGGTTTGGTTAAGATTAGCTAGAGAAGTTAAGGGTCTGCCAATTGACTACATACATATTGTTAAAAACTACTTAAATCAGGTTAAATAAAATAAGGATGCCTAGGTAAGTTGAATTTGCATTATGATTATTTCTAGATGGTTTCTAATGCTGCAAAATTTTTAAAATTTTTTTTGTGCTTAATGTAAGAATTATCTATCTACTAATTTCCCACTAGTATATCTATAAGCATCAAGTATTTTTTTTCCTAAAGGGGATATACTATACAATTTAGCTATTCATTTATGCAAATGATAGTAAACAGAATTATAAAGACAGATAATAAACAGCAAATGAGGTTATTTTCTTTCACGCTTTATGTTGTCAGAGTTCTGAGCATGGTTTAGTGTTTTCTATTCATGACTTTATATTACCAAATTACTCCCTGATGGTGTCTCAGATGTGCTTTTGTCTGCAAATGAGAAGGAATAAAATACCAGGACATTAACGTTAAATTACAATCGTTAATGGCGTAAATACGAAAATAATTACTGCATCATACCATCAATTGTTATGTGTTCATTACTGAAGTTCTTGTAAAGCCTTCATTTTCTTGTTACAATTATTTTTTTTCCTGTATTTTTGTCTGGCTATTTTATAGCCCTGACAGTACTTTAGCAACATTCAGCATTTACACAAGCCATTTAATCCTGCTCAAAGCTTCATTTAAACTTCATTTTAGTTGCATTTTATTTGTATATATATGCCTTTTACTTCTTTCTGACAGTAAAAAGGTACTTCCGGAGGTGCTGGAAAGATATGTCAAAGGAGATTATCTAAAACCAGCAATAAACTTCAGCGAAGGTTTCAGACTTACTTTAACACCACTCACTTACATACCTTTATCAATCAAACTTACTGCACCCACTCCTCTAAAATTTTAGCTTCAGGGTCTCCCCCACCCCACCACCATCTCTTTAAAATTTACTTATAATTTTACAGCCATTCAGGCAAGATGCTTTTAAATCTGCTTTCTTTCCTCCCGTTCTGTTTTTTTCTCATCGGCTCAGCTTCACCTGTCTTTCTCCAGCTCCTACTCTTCCCTCGGCAACCAGTGTTTTCTCCCTAGATGGCGAAAAAAGGAATCCCCTACGCGCGCACACACACGCGCGCGCGCGCGCACAGACACACACACACACACACACACACACACACACACACACACACACACACAGCAGCCGCCTGGCCTTCGAAGGTTAGAGGGTCGTCCAAGTGCCCCTTTTGTCTGCTTCACTCCGCGACCATCACTTCGCCTCTCGCCTGTCAGCCTCAGGCAGGGAATGGCAAGGAAACTCACACCGCGGCTGAGATCTGGAAGGGGGCGGGGTAGAGGTTCAGCGGACGGTCCAGCATCCTCACCGCTGCGCGCGCGCGCGCACACACACACACACACACACACACACACACACACACGAAGTCTCTGTCACCTGTTCGCTTTTAAAGCCAGCTCTAAGGTTGGGTAAAACTTAGCCTTCCCCCCACCCCACCTCCAGGAGTTCGGGTACAAGAAGGCATCCTGTCCACAGCTGTTCCAAAATATCTGGAAGAGGAAAAAAGTGCACACTGGGTACTGCAATTACATATATCCCTAGTACCTCTCTCTTCCTTTCTCTTCCCCCCCCCCACCCCAATCTTCTCTGCAATCACACATAGCCTTTTCATGCCAGCGCACGCATACAACGAGCACCTCATCTCCACTGACAGCCCAATCTTGGAGATTCAGCCTCTAAGGTTCCATCTCTGAGTCCCTCTGCCCGGCGCCAAGCCCCTAGCACTCTCTCCAACTCCTGCCATGTGCAGCCTGGCGCTGCCGGTTTCCTAGCTCCAGCCGAGTCTCCAAACTTTTTCTTGTCCTTTCTCCGGCCCCAAATCACTCACATCCCGGAGGTTTGACGCCCTACTCTCGACCCTGGAATACACAGGGGAATAGGGCGAGGATCGCTGCTCCTGTGGACGCTGGATCTCTGAGTGCCCAGCACCAGTGTACACAGGACCGCGGTAGAACTGGCAGGGATGGGAAGGGAGCTTGGGCGGATCCTAGCTGGCAGGTGCAATTTGCCAGCGCCTCTAGGGTTCACGCCCTAGGGGACCGAGGGTTTGGCCTGATGAGAACAAAGCTGGAGTCTGGGGAGACAGTCAGACGGAAGGCGCTAAGACAATAGCAATAAAGGAAACTTGGAAAAGGACCACTGCGCAAAGTTGTCTCCGAGTCCGGATGTCCTGGGATGGCAAGAGGCTCCCGCTGCAGACCCCAAATATCCCCGACCTGGCCCCGCCGCGAAACATACAAAACCCTGGCTAGGCAGCCGTTCCCTGGAATCTATGCAAATACCTGGGCACCCAAACGCAGCTTGGGGCGCCAGGAACGCTCGGGGACTTGGATAGCTGCTGCCCGGCTTGAAGACCCGCCGGCGCGCTCTCCCGGCATTACCTTTCCGCGGGCTGCCTGGGAGTCCGCGGCGCGCCGCCCGCTGGCTGTGCCCTCAGCCCCTGGCGCCGCGGCGGAAAGCAGACAGCAGGAGAAGGGCTCGCTGAGCCCCGCCCCCGGGCGCCAGGCCCCGCCCCCGGGCGCCAGGCCCCGCCCCCTGAAGCCAGATCCCGCCCCTCCACGCTGGCCGACAACCGCTCCGAGCCACGCTGGCCCAGGGGGTTTGAGCGCCTGCTGCAATGATGAGGCGGCTGCTGTTGCTCCCGCTGCTGCCACCGCTGTCGTGGCCGCTGCTGCTGATGCATCCCATAGACTAAGATGCCCCAAATTGTTCAGGGGTACACCCACCCCCTGCAACGGACAGGGTTGGAAATGACCTCTAGAATAGGCAAGTATGGTTCATGCACCTGCAGCATCAGCATCATCTGAGAGTGCTAGAAATGCAAATTTCCGGGCCCCACCTCAGATCAACTGAATCAAAATCTTTGGAGGTGAGGCCTAGCACTGAGTATTTTAACAAGCTCCTGGAGCGATTTCAAGCACATTTAAGTTGGAGAAGCACTGCTCTTTTCCTGGAGAACCGAGGAGCTAATCAGATGCAATCCTAAAACCCAGGAGGAGCCCACCGGGTCCGAGGGGTTAATTTGGCAGTGTTTGCAAAGGAAGAGAGTACTTTGCGCCCTGGATGTCATTCATCTTGCTTTATTGACTACATAGTCTTTAGAGATAAACAGAGGGGGGACACATTTACTTCTGATCTGACAGCTCTAATGAGCTCAAGGAAGAATTATGTAAACATTATTAAGTGTAATAAACACGTGTCGGCATCAAGCAATCTCTGGAGTTGGCAAAAGCCGGCATGAGCCACCGTTTTATTCATAATGTCTTTTTAACTTTATGTTGTCTGTGTAATAGGCCTTTGGCTTTGCTGTTGCCCAGACGGAAAATCATTATCCCACTAATGGATGAGCCAGTTCAAAAGGAAAGCCACTGGGATGCTGAGCACTTTCATTCATAAATGCTGTGTATCAGAGGGAACCATCTCCTGCCAATGTAGTCATTTTAATTATCCAACTGTTGTCCAGATTTCTTGTTTCAACTTCCTAAGGCACCACTCAGATCAAACTAAAAATCAAACGGAAGTTAGCCCTTCAGTCCCTTTACCATTTTATTTGTGATGAGCTCTCCCACTCCATTTTCTACCCTACTTTCCAAAGCTTCAGGTGTTATTAAATACTGGAGGAATTGATGATTTTTTGCCAGGAGGAGAACATGACAGGGCTGCCTTAGATTCCACCGCTAGTTTCAGGAATTGATTCTGGCCTCGAATTCTTATTTTGAGTAGATTTGGAATTATATGGGCAATGGTGGCAGAGGTCCATTCTTACCCAACTCCATGTCAGGGTAGTTTTCTTAGGTCAGGCTCCCAAGGAACATGCCCTAAGTGAGGATTTATTAAGAAATCCTGGAAGTGATTGATTAAGAAAGCGCTCCTAGGGAAAACCACTAAGGGAATTAGGGAGAGACAAACAAGGAAGAGGAGACAGTCCCACAGCGAGTAGGGCTTGGCCTGACTGTGGGGAGGCTCTGGAGTTTAAGTTAAGCCTCCAAATTGTCCCAAACTGAATGAAGAGAGCTGGATATTCATATTTCTTTTCTAGACAGTACATTGGTTAACGACCTCTCAGGAGAAACAAATTTCTCAGTACTTTGGTAGGCTCCAGTTGCTTGAGGGCAGTCCCTCAAAGAAAAGTCAAGGTTGTTGGCTACCGAAAGCAATGGAATCAGGAATTTTGAGGAGGTGGGATGTCACACAAAAAAATAACAAAAAGGATTAGAGAGTATCTGAGATGAGCACTGACTTTTTCTTTCAATATGTGTTTCCCATTTGAGTCAATAGGGATAAGCTGGGTATCTGAAACCTTACCCAAAAGGGATCAACACTGGGAAAGGGAAGCTCAGCAGCAAGCGGCTATAGGGTGTCCTATGGGATCAGGTGGTGAGGGCATTGAGGGGACTGGGATATGCTCAAAGTCATGTCAGGTTGCTGAGCTGTAGGCTGAATTGGCAGTGTCCTCATAACTGTTGCTTGTGAAAGCCAGCATTTGGATGTCTGGCATGAGAACGTATGGATGCCCAGCTCATCATAGATTGAGAAGCTGTGACAGCCCACACAAGGCAGTTAAACACCGAGAATTTGCTGCTCCTCTGTCTTCCCCTCCCAACCCCTAAGACCAGAGGAGAAGGGAGTTATGCCTTGAAAACGGGATGAAAAAAAGATATCCCAAAAACAATTATTGGTTCTCTTGGAATTCTAGGAGATGCTTTAAGAAGACAGAGAAGCACAGGCCATACTCTCTCTCAATGAAGGCTCCTTAGACCCAAAACTGGCCTGTGATCAGAAAGAGAGACCTGAACTGGAGATGAAACTGGAAATTTAAACTTGGTGAATTTTTAACACATGTAAGTGAATAACTGAACGTGACCCAGAAGTTATGGAATCTGTTTTGCTAAGTGATCTTCTACCTGATGCGGAAGAGAGCTTTCACATACACATTTGGGATCAGTGGCTTGAGAAAAATATAATAGTTTCATGTTTATACTTCAGTTTGTACAATAAATCAGTAATCATTGAAATTGTTTATTTTTTTTGGCTGCCTCTCGTGATGTGTCCTTAAGTAACTTCCTCTACCCTAAGCGAAACTCCATAACGATGTTTACTGGGATGGCTGTGGTCTCGCAAGGCTTGTCCACTGCCTGAGGACACATCATGCCTGATTGTTATATGTCCCCAAATGTTGGAAATATTAGCAAGGCAAGGCACAAAAGAAAAGCTATAATATAAATGCAGTTAAACATCATGTATAAGTCTATTCTGTTCTTTGAAGGAAAAGCACTAGCTTAGAAATATACATAGAATCATTCATTTCCTTATTTTTCATTCATAATTTCCTCTAAAATACCTATATAAATACTTCATTTTATTTTTGGTTGGAATTTGTGGCTCTGGTTATATACCCATGAGTTCAACACTTGGGGATATTGTTATGACCATCCATTGGAAAGTGATTCTGATGATAATTTGAAGCTGGTTTTATAGACATTGTCATTTTACCACCATGTAGATGGCAAGAATCCACTGTTGTTTTTCACTAGTGTTTGGAATATTCTGCACAGTTCCAGCTGAAGATTCCAGCTCAAGTTTTCTCTCTCTTCCGCCTTCCTGTCCGGAGCTCTCTAACCTGCCTTCTAGTTCAATTTTATTCCCAGACCTCACTGGCTCCATTTCCCACTTGGACCATGGCTGTAAGATAAGATACAGTGCTGAATGTGTGATAAATATGATTCATTAAACACAGTATATGTCAATACCAGGTCAGGGTAGAAAATATACAGCATAATGAGAATTCTACAGTTTGAGACTCAAGAAGTACAGCCGTCTCCTGGAGGGTTTTCAGTAGCATCATCAATCATGGGAGTAAAAGTGGAGTGGTTTGTAGTTTTACTAGAATGCCATAAAGATAAGCTGTTTTCCATTTGCCTCTCACTCCCCCGCTAATCCTTACCTGCTCTCCTTAATGATAGTAAAAATCAACTCACTACCTGTGAGTAGCTCACAATTACCATTTTTTCCCTACTGATACAACTTTTTAGGGTGTCTATTAGTGTCATATTATTTTCCAAAAAAAAAGCTTTCCAAGATTAATTTAATAGGTTGCCAAAGTTTATTCACTGATTACAGTCTTAGAATTCAACATCTCAGAAGAGATTTGAGTTTCTAATCTCTCAACGATTAGAATTTTTTTTTGAAAAAAAAATTATAAGATTTAGCTCACACTGTCCACTTGAAATTTTTTTTCCTAATATTTCAAATTATTTTTGTAAAGGTTCAGTTTCAGGGAATCAATAATAGTGATGGGAGGACATGCAACTCTCCAGAGAAAAATAAGTATTTTTGAAGAGTGTACTATGTCTATAATACAATTGACTCACGGAAATTTGTATACACTATTTTTTTTGACTTGTTGAATTTAGCTAGATTGAATAGTTGTTTTCAAAGAGCAACTTTGAGCTTCATATAATATAAATTAACTCTCTTTTTTCATCTGCAAATGAACACTACAAAATTCATTGCAAGAAATATTTACCAAGTGCCTACTATGTGCAATGAAATATGCCAGATGCTCTAATGAGTTCAAAAATAAATTCTTTTCTCAAAAACTTTAAGCATATTTTCCTTATTATAAAATAGCATTAAAATATTATGGAAAGAAAAAAGTAAGATAATGAACAATGTCATTTTCCTAATAACAAGCATCTTATTTTAACTTTTAATTTATATCTATGCATATCAGAGTATAATACAATCTTATATTCATGTACCACAGTCAAACTGTAGAGCTTTTTCCATGATACTAAATAATCTTTAATGTGGTTTAGTTGTTTAGAATACAGATTTTCCCATCTACCTTTTTAGCCCAAATTGACATGCTAATCCTAAAATTAACCTGGAAATGCAAGGGACCCAGAATAGTCAACACAATCTTAAACAAGAAGTACAAATTAAGGGAGTACTTCAAAACTTACTACAATGATACAATAATCAAGACTATGTAGTACTGGCATAAGCATAAACATATAAGTTAATAGTTTAGAAAACAGAGTCCAGAGATAAATCTGTGAATTTATGGTC
This sequence comes from Eidolon dupreanum, assembly GCA_028627145.1. NCBI lineage: Eukaryota > Metazoa > Chordata > Mammalia > Chiroptera > Pteropodidae > Eidolon > Eidolon dupreanum. The sequence goes on along the minus strand of CM053507.1, from coordinate 134,461,262 downwards.
AATTTATTTTTGACAGGAGTGCTAAGACCATTCAATGGGGAAATAATATTTTTTTCAATAAATGGTACTGGGACAACTGTATGTCTATACATAAAAGAATAAAGTTGGGCCCTACCACATGCCATATACAAATATTAACTCAAAATGGATAAAAGATCTAAATGTAAGGGCTAAAACTATAAAACTAGTGAGGAATTAAGGCCTGCCTACAACGCCTAAGTAGATGTGGAAATGGACTCTCCAGCCCTGGACCTCCTGAGATGACCATGGCTTTGGCTGCAACCTGAACCAGAACTACCCAACAATCTGGATTTTTGACCCTCAGAAATGATGTGAGATAATGAATATTTGTTGTTTTTAATTGCTATGTTTGAGAATAATTTGTTATACAGCAATTTGTAAGTAATACAGTCCATTCATTAAATTAAGTTTGACTATTTTTATTTTATTTAAAAAAATTTTTTTGTTATTTATGCCTACAGCACCTTGTCTTCCTAGGTGGTCTCCCATCCAAGTAGTAACCAGGCCCAACCCTGCTTAACTTCTGAGATCAGACATCAGGCTCATTCAGGATGGCATGGCTGTAGACCATGGACAATGGTTCCACTGGGATGTGAACCCAGGACCTTCTGCGTGTAAAGTAGACATGCTAACTGTTACACTATGGAACCATATCCTTGACCATTTTTATAAACATTTATTTTTAAGTAACTTTAAAGGGCTAATAAACACTAATTTCAAATCCTGATAAATATTTAAGAAATATCTTTAAAATACATAGCAATTCTTGAAATTTAGTGTTTTCTAACTTAAAGAATAATAAATATAGAATCTTGGAGATTTTATTATTTGTTATATTTATATACATTATTATTATTTGTTATATCTCTTGTATCTGTATTGGAGATAGCTCACAACAGAATGCATAGAGATAAATGAATAGATACTGTTAAAATAGAAATGTAATATCAAAACTATAAAAACAGAGAAAGCTAATACTGTTATGGTTATTAAGCCACAAAGTTAGTGTGGAACTCCTGACAGGCAAAGAGGGAAATTTTCCCAGTCTCTGAAAGAAGCACAAATTTTTTAAGAGATACAAATATTTTTCTGGTAATAAGCTTTAAAAGAATTGAGGCAGAAAATATAAAAGGTGAACCTAGAGCATCTTATAGTGTAAGAAAGTAAGGAAGCGCTACAAAAAAAAAAAGCTCATAATGTTGGGGATATAGCAAAGGGACACAGAAATCAGCTAAAAGAGCTCCCAATGGCCAAAGCTAGACTAATTTGAACAATAAAATAATTATTAGATTATAGTCAAAAATAAATATCCAAAATAATATAACCATATGAATATAAATAAATGACTGAATTAGTAAATAAATGGAAGAAGAAATAAATCTCCCACGTAGAAGTCTTCAGTATAACTTGTATACATATTCTCTCCTTAAGAAGGAGGGATATAAGTATCCAATCTAAAGGATGGGCTATTTATAGTGACTTTCTTCCAAAAAGTACAGTATGAAAAGGGGTTAAAAAAAAAGAATAACTGTACTATAGAAAACCCTAAGAAATACTCCCTTAGCCAAGGCATCAAGATGAATCTCAACAGTCATAAGTCACATTGATAGTTCATAAACTGGCCCCCATAGACAGGGGTCAAGGAGAGACTGAAGAAAGAGAGAGACCACTTGAAGTTGATAGGTGGCAACTTTAATAAGCAAGGGAGTTTACATATGAGGCTTGTCTCAAGTAACCACAAGATAAGTAGAACTCTGTATTTGTCTGCCAGAATTTTGAAGTTTATATGGAGGCCTGAAGTGGGTTCAGTCACATATTTCAGTCAGATGGACTCAACAACACATTACTCCCTCAAGGCTACACCTGAAACAGCTCCCACCCTTGGAAAAGGTGGGCAGAGTGTACATTCCAAGGGGAGGGAGTGAGGAGTCTTTGATTGCCTGGGGCCAGTTTGCAGGTCGACTGGACTGGTCATTTCCTCTGATTAGCACCTCCAACAATAGTATATACCCTTGATATCATGTGATGAGAGTAGCATTGTGCCTCTGTGGTTTTCCTCCCCAAAACTCATAGCCCCAGTTTTATCATGAGAAAAATGTCAGAGAAATTCCAATTGAGGAGCATTCTGCAAAATACCTGACCAACACTCCTTAAAATAGTCAAACTTATCAAAAATAAGAAAAGTCGGTTACTGTAACAGCAAAGAGGAGCTAAAGAGAATGACAACTAAATGCAATGTGGTATTTTGGATAGCATCCTAGAACAGAAAAAGGACATTAGGTAAAAATTAAGGAAATCTGAATAAAGTATGGTCTTCAGTTAATAATAATGTATCAATATTGGATCATTAATTATAACAAATGTACCATACTAATATGTTAGTGATTGGGGAAAGTGGGTGCCATGTGTATGGGAACTCTATCTTCATAATTTTTCTGTAAATCTAAACCATTCTAAAAAATAAAGTTTATTTTAAAAACAATATTAACAACAATTATTAAAATAACTAATATTTATAGTCACTCCTTGTTCCTGGAAAGTACTGAGTCTAAATTTTAAATTTCAGTATTCAATGGAATTTTGAATACAACTTTTTCTCAGTTGAGTTTTCTGTTTGGTTTACTTCTTTATGACTAGAAGACAAGGGAACATCGTTTTCAGGAATTTTTTTTTCTTAGCAGGGCTATTGGAATGGTAACATTTTTAAGTCTATGAATGTCTGAAGGTAGTTTTTGTTGTTCCTTGCTATAAACAATAGCCTAACCAGGAATAGATAGAATTAGAAACAAACATTATTTCCCCTAGAAATTCTGTAGAGGCTCCTTCTACTTTTCTAACATTTAGATTCATATATAACCTGATTAGGTAATGATATTTACCTGATGGTAATTTAATAATTTAAAAAGGTGTATTAGAAAATGCTTGTATATTAGCTATTTTGGTAATGTCGATTAGTACTCTAAGAATGCTTTCATCCCAAGGCTTAAGATTTAAAAAAAAATTTATTTATTTAAATTAGTTTCAAGTGTATGGTACATTGGTTAGATATCTATATAGTTTATAAAAAGATCCCCCCATTTGCTCCCTCCCTCCCTAGGCCCTCCACCTAGCCATCATATTAATGCTAACTGCATTCCCTATGCCATGCTCCCCATCCCCATGACCAACTATCAACTATTAATTGGTACTTCTTTAACCCTTCACCTCATTCTCCCAGCCCCCCCAAACTCCCTCCCCTCTGTCTGTCCCAAATTGTCCACTATATTTATGAGTCCGTTTTTGATTTGTTTGTTCTTTTTGTTCCTTAGGTTCCGCATATAAGTGAAATCATATGGTATTTATCATTCTCTGTCTAACTCATTTCATTCAGCATAAGAATGTCTAGGTCTATCCATGTCATTGCAAATGGTAGGATTTCATTTTTTTAATGGCTGAGTAATATTCCATTGTATATATAAACCATAATTTTTTTATCTAATCATCTGTTGATGGGCATTTAGGTTGCTTCCATATCTTAGCTATTGTAAATTGTTCTGCCACTAATATTGGGGTGTATAGATCTTTATGAATTATTGTTTTGGTTTTCTATGGATAAATATCCAGAAGTGCAATTACTGGGTCAAAAGGTGTATTCATTTTTAATTTTTCGAGAAACCTCCATACTGTTTTCCATAGCAGCTGTACTAATTTGCAATCTCACCAACAACGTATGAGTGTTCCCTTTGCTCTGCATCCTCACCAACACTTGCTGTTTTTTGATTTCTTGTTGATAGTCATTCTGACAGGTGTGAGGTGATATCTCATTGTGGTTTTAATTTGCATTTCTCTGATGATTAGCAACCTTGAGCATCTTGTCATATGTCTATTAGCCATCTGTATTTCCTCTTTTGAGAAGTATCTATTCAGGTCTTCTGCCCATTTTTTAATTGGATTGTTTTTTGTTGTTGTTGTTGAGTTATATAAGTTCTTTATAGATTTTGGATATTAACCCCTTATCAGATGTATCATTAGCGAGTATCTTCTCCCAGTTGGTTGTCTTTTGTTTTGTTGATGGTTTTCTTTGCTGTACAAAATCTTTTTAGTTTGATGAAATCACATTTGTTTATTTTTTCTTTTGTTTTCCTTGCCCAAGGAGATGTATCTGAAAAGAAATTCCTGTTAGTAATATCAGAGAGTTTGCTGCCTATGTTTTCATCTAGAAGCTTAATGGTTTCGGGTCCAACGCTTAAGATTTTTAGAGAAATTTTCTATATTTTTAAATTTGTAGCAGACAACATTCATACATCTTCCTCCTATCTAACAGAACCTCAATTTTATTGTTATCTGCACTCCTTCCTTCAACTTTGTTTCAGGAGAAGTGAGAGGGTAAAATGTAATTGGTCTAAGTCGATCACAGTGACCCCTTTCCTGAACTGGGGGCATGAGCATGGGATGCAAGTTTAGTCAAAGTTGTATATGTGTGTTTGTGTGTGCACTCTGCACTAATTAAAAGATAGATACAGTATTTCTTCTGTCTTTGTGACCACTGCTCTAAACAAACAATATAAAATGAAGAAAAATGCAGAGCGGAAAGATGAAAGAAACCTTGATGACATTGTTTGGCTCCTATACGAATCTAACCTGGAGACATCCTATTTCTAAATTTCTTGTTTTCTAAGATAATGCAAGTTATAGTTGTAACTATTCTGAATTGTTTTATTCTACTTATCAACAAAAGCATTACAATACATTTTCAATGCTCTTTTATCTATTCTCTTTTTTTCTCTGTTCCTAATCATTTGTATAGAATCTTCTGGATATATTTAATTTTTTTATTATGAAGGATAAATTATTTTCATAATTTTACAAAACACAAATGTGGAGTATGATGAATTATTATAAAGCAAACACTACTATAAACACCACTTTGGTCAATAAAAAGCAACCAGCTACCCAGAAGCCTCTGTATATCTTTAATGATAACAATTGTCCTTCCCCTTGGTAGTAACCACTCTCTAAACTTCTATAGTGCTCATTTTTTTGCTTTTCTCTATAGTTTTTCACTTATACATGCATCTTTAAATAAAGTAGTTTAATTTAACTCTTTTTGAATTTTATATAATTGTAAAAATACAATATGTATTATTTTAGGACTACTTTCTTTCACTCAAATTATTTTATGAGACATTTGTGCCATTTTGAGTAATTACACTTAATTTTTTCTGTCACTTTTTCAGTATAGTATTTCAATGTCTGAATGTAACACAATTTCTTATCTATTATGCTATGGACGATAATGATTTGTTCCTAGGTTTTGGCCTATTGCAGACAATGCTGCTATGACTGTTGTATGTGTATCCTGATGTTAATATCCACCACTTTTCTGAGAGTGCATACTTTAAGTGGATTTACAAGGTTGTAGGGTATGTATTCTGTCAACTTCACCAAAAAAAATGCCCAATTATTTTCCAAAGTGATTGTACCAATTTATGCTCCCCAATTAAGTGCATGAGAATTTTCTGTTGTTTCACATCTCTGCCAATATTTAGCATTATCAAACTTTAGAAAAATTTACCATCTGTTGGATAGGCATTAATAACTCATTGTGATTTTATTTTGCATTTCCATGGTTATCAGTGAGGATGTTTGAAACATTGCACTTTTCATGTTTATTAGCCTAATGTATTCCCTTGTTTGTTAAATGCCTATCCTAGACTTTTATGTGTTTCAGTGAAACATTTATCAAAGAAAATTCTGATTTAAAAACTTTGACAATGACAGCATGGAGCCTTTAAAAGGACTTGGTGTTGTTAAAATAAATACAACTCATCATTCTCAATGCACTTAAAAATCATTTCACTTGGACCTTGAACCCCTTTTAACATTTCACTGCCAAACCAAGCCAATAATTAATTGTAACTGCTATAAGAAAATTAATACACTTAAATTCATTAGTGTGTCTACATCTGGAAGATAAATTGTGCAAAGCTCTTAGCTACAATCTGTAAAATATATAGTAAATACTTTAGAAACCCTTTGGTGGTGTTCTGGCTTAAATTTTATAGTTAAAATATCTGAGATACCACATTTTGTCTCTTTAGAAAAGGTTTAAATTTTCAGTAGATTGTTACTATATTAAAGAAATACAGAAAGCTGAATGGCAAAATCATTTACTAAGATTTCTTCCACTGAGAGTAAAGGTCCTGGTGAAAATTGGTTTCATAAGTTGAACCCTGTCCTTAAGAGACAAAGGTCTCTACCTGAATTAGGCATGACTGGCAGACGTCATACAAAGGTGATTTGCTAAAATATCAAAATAATTGAGTTCCTTTTCTCTATAAAATGACATTAACATTTTAAAAATAATGCTTATTATAGCACATAAATATAAATATATAGGTTCCCATGACAAAATTGTATCTTTGTATCTGTCTAAATATAAAATATTGATATTAATTAAGTAGTAAAGCCACTTGTATGTTAACCTATTTTCATTAAAATAAATTTAATCCATGTTATAAAACGTCTAAAGAAGTTCTCTATTTTGGTCATGTATATGGCATGTGTATATGTACTAGGGGTTATTAGGTTTTTCTTTATTTCTTTGGAGGGTTATTTAAAACATCCTAACAAGCTATCTGAGTTTACATGTCAAGAAAAACAAGAAATGTTACTGCAAACTGGTTGAAAATATCCATTTGAAAGTGACTTCAACTGTTGACCTTGACAGTGTAACTAGTACCAGATGTGCCCTCTTGCCAAAAAGAACCATAAAATTGGAAAATAATATAAAGTTATTGTTTTCAGAAATTGAACAATAAGCTGGACATGACTGTCATCCTTGAAAGATTATAAATACTAGAGATGAGCCTCATAATATCAACCCACAATCACCTCAGCTTTCCTAATGGCAGGAAAGTAGAGCTAACAGTGTTGGTGGTCTCACTGATCTGAAGAGAGAGATTGGTGATCCAGACTGCTGAGATATCTGGAATTTAAAAGCCACATGATCTTCGAAAAGAAGCTATGCTGCTGGAGGCCCCAGAAGTGTGTGTGGGGATTAACTGCTGGCCAGGGTCTGGGCTGCATATGTGCAGAGTGAGACATTACAAGGCCTAGCAAAGATTGCTTTTTCAGGGCTGAGAGCTAAATAGTAATGCTAGAGGGCATACAGTTCATAAAGTTCTGGAATCAATTGGTGTCTCAGCCAAAGTGAAGAGCCCTCATTCATCATTCAGTTGAGACTTCAAAGAAATGATATCTTAAGCATAAGAAACATGCTTTAGTATAAAGACATGTGCTACAATGAAGTTAAAAATGAAATACACATAAAGCTCTAATAAAGAATAAATCTAAGCCTAACAAGATAAATTATCCACAAATAACTTATCCATCAGTCATAAAATGTCAACGTTGTTTAAGCAAGACAATATAACTCAGATTCCCTATAATTTATGATCCATAATGTTCAGCATAGAGCAAAAGTTACTAAAAGTAAGAAAACAGAAGAAAAAACATGAACTGTATTTGAGAGAAAAATCAATCTGTATAAATCAATACCAAATATCTAGATATTGGAAATAGAGACTTTAAAGCAGCTTTTATAAGTATTTTAAAGGACAATATGATCACAATGAATGAACAGATGGGGATCTCAGAATAGAAATGGAAACTATAAAAATGAAGCAAATAAAAATTGTAGAATTGAAAATTACAAAAAATTTACTTGATAACTTTAATCATAAATTGACAACATAAGAAATATCATTGAGCTCAAAGGAGGATAAGTATGTAATTATGCAATTTGAAGAACAGAGAGAAAATAAGAGAAAAAAATGAACAGTGCAGAACCTGTGGAACAATATCAAATTATAACGCAAACATAATTGGAGTCTTAGAAGAAGAGGAGAAGAGGAGAGGGAGAAAGAGAGAATGATACAATAAAAATACATTAAATATAATGCCCAAAATTTTCCTGAGTGGTATAAAAGTGCAGCTCACACTACTTTTGAAACATACTAAACAAAATTATTTGATTTAAAATAATAGGCATGCATTTTCACTGAATGTAGATTTATTTTGTTCTTGAATTTTTCATCAATTTGTAGAAATAGATGAAAAATAAAAAAAATCACAGACTCATGAGGGTAACATGCTAAAGTTCAGGATATCCAAAGTTTAAGTATGAAATAACCACTTGTGAGAATAAATCAATATAACTATTCAGCAATTAAATCTACAATTAATATATTAATTACCAAGCAGTTAGTCTCATTTCACAAGCTTACATTGTATTCTTTATAACTGATGATCATATAATTCTTTATAAATAACATATGATAAAGAACAGCTGCATAACCTTAGAATGCTCATCGAGACATATATATCAGTGGTAAATCACTTTTGGCTTGTACAATGCCAGTAGATAAAGTACAGTCTTTTAGCTATGTTTATGTAAAATTTACAGGTACATGATACTCTGATTTAAAAAATAAAATAAAATAAAATCCACAGTAAACCGATATTTAATTTAAATTTCTCAGATTAAAAAAAATATATATTTTCCTTATTTCGATTTAAGCTCATAATTTCTACTGTTTTAAAGTTGTGTTCTTTAACAACAAGCAATTGAAGCTGACTTTATCAGAGCATAGTTGAATAGGGGCTTATAGAATCATAGGGTAGACTGAAGGAGGTTGAAGAAGTGAACAGATTGTCCCCAAATGTTATAGCTCAAATGACAATAAACATTGTTATAGCTCACAATTTCAATGATGAATAATTTGGGAGCCTCTTGGCTAAGTGTTTATGGCTCAGAATTTCTCGTGAGGTTGCCATCAACACGTTGATCACAGCTACAGATATCTGAAGGTTAAACAGGGCAAGAGAATCCACTTGCTAGGTGATTCACTCACATAGCTATCAAGCTGGTGAAAGCTTTTAGCAGGAGTCTCAGTTATTCTTTTCAGGGACTCTTCCAGGTCTCCTTAAGTATCCTCACACCATGGCAGCTGATGTCCCCTTCAAAAAGGAGAAAGAAAGAAAGGGGAGGGGGGAGAGAGAGAGAGAGAGAGAGAGAGAGAGAGAGAGAGAGAGAGAGAGAGAGAGAAGCAAGGTGAAAACTGTAATCTTTTTATGATCTAGCTTTTGGAGCTACATTATACATCCAATTATACATTGTATTCATTAGAAGAAATCTAGCCCAAATTCAAGAGAAAAGAAATGAAATTCTACCTTTTGAAGGGAGATGTTTCAAGTGATTTGAAGACATATATTAAAACCACCAGAAAAGCCTTGTTAGGGTTGCCAATGAAATGAATCCGTTCCAAATATTTTATTCTGGTTTTTTATCATTCTGGAGAAAATTAAAAGTGAAAGAAAAGTCATATTGTCACGTTTTGTTCATGGATCTACTTTTGATGATGGAATGGCAAGATATCTCGGTTTTTATTTCAACGAAAACTGCATATAATAGAAATTTATAAATTCCTAGAAGGAATTGAGGGTCTTATTACTTTTATTTGTGAAACACCAGATTTTTGGATATTAGGCATCACCAAAACAGTAAAAGTCTACAACATATAGCAACAACAAATTTGAAAATTACTCAGATAAAATGAAAGGTAAATGCTAAATATGGCTCCATATCATGGTATATATTCTATGACTAACATAGTGCTAACAGAGTTCATGAGATTTAAAACCTCCTGTATTGCTTTTCAATCCAATATTTCAAGCCCTGTTAGATTTTCCATCTTACACAACTATGGATTTCCATTCTTCGGTGCTGTCTCTGAGCATACAGTAAAACTGCTCATTAAATTGCTTCCTCTTTCAAACTGTATTTCAATTAGTGGTAACATTTTTTTCTGTTACAAACTCTTGAAATGAATTCTATTACCAATAAAACAGTTCTTTCCTTAGAGATGAATAAAATCTTAAAATTCATTCTGAACTGAGACTGTTAACCTTTCATAACATTGCTTCCCTTAGTGTATGTGAAACCTGGAACCAATTTCCACCTGGTTTTCTTTCCTGCCCTCTCTAGTTGGAATTCACCAGCATGATGTGAGGACACTCAGCAGACCTGGAAGAGTCCCACGTGAAGAATTTGGTGCAGCTTGCAGGAGTGAGGTGAACAGTTTGACAATACCAAGCATGTAGCAAATATGTCATCAATAATTCAACAATAAAAAATAAACAATTGATTTAGCCCTCCAAGAATCTGTCAGTCATAAAAATGATGAAAATAAAAGAAAGAACTTTTTATTTCTTTGAGTAAGTGATTTTTGAAAGATAAATATTAAGGTTAAGCATTATAGTCAGTGTTTCGTCTTGTAGTTCCACATTTCTTGAAGATGTAGGAAGGAGTTCAAATGTAAGAAAAGAAAGAAGGGATGTTCCATGCCCACACATGGCCAAATGAAGTAGGGTATCTACTAACATGTGTTCAAAAAGGGATAGATTGTGAATTGTAAAGAAACAGGTTTGAGGAGGGCACTAATGTGATATGATATGGTCTGACTGCACTTATAAATAAAAAATAGTAACAATAGTAGTTACCTCTTAAAAGACAGAAAGGAGGCTCTGAGGTCAGTAATCTTAGAGGGGTGTAAAAGACTCTTCTCTCTGAATCTAGGAAGTGATTATTCCCCAAACAGAGCAGACAATGGAACCATTTGAGTACATATATTTTCAATATCAGTTTGCTCTCCTTGTTTTGGTGGGAAACAAAACCACTTCAAGCTTATCAGTTACATCTCACCTATTCTGAAAAAATAGGGTAGAGTCCCAGAAGATAACATTTTCTCACATGAAGAACTCAAGGACTTAAGGAAATAACATTGTAATTGCATCTGTACTGGACTCAGATTTCTGTTTTTCTAAGACAGTGCTTTTCTAACCATGCTCCTTGGAGTCTCTATATTCCTCAGAGTTCTTCAAGAATGGACAAAGCTGAGGTGAGGAAGTTGGGTGTGAGCCCTTCAACCCCATCTTGTTCTACTCCCCAATAGTACAACCCAAAATGTATCTTCTACATGCAGAATTTACAAGAAGGTGTCATGCGAAGAAAGGACTTTAGAGATGAAAACAGATTTGAAAACCACTAATCCAAGGCCATGGCAAAAATAAAAACAAACAAATCAGACAGTTGACTATTAGAGTAGAATAAGTGAAGGAAAGCAATCTATTCTAGAGTTGACTTCCATGGCAAATTTTGCTTCTGAGAAAGTCAGGCATTATTCCATCACAATTTCCCAAAGACTATCACCCTTATGCCGTAGGCTTCCAATGTGATAGTGAATTCTGAGACATAGTGAGATTACTGGAAAATAAATAGATAAAGTCCTTCTTTATCTCCTTGTGGTTGGCCCCATTGGCCTTGTAACTTTCTCCTGTCCTTGTTAGCGATTCCACCACTACCACCTATGCTTCTCAAAGGCTTTCATTGGCTTCCATCCAGGACTCATTCCAAGCTTCTATCAAATCCTTTCTTTCTCTCTTTCTTATCAAAATGTACCTGTCCAAGGGCCTGCTTCCTCATTTCTTTGTGACTCATTAGTTAATCTGATAGGCAATTTGGCTCAGAGTGATAATGGCTTAATAAATAACCAACTATTCATTCAGTAATTTGCATTATCACTCACTAACCCACTCAATAAATATTTATAAGGCTTTGTAGTCCCAGAAAAATTTTAATAAACTGAGCAATTATGGTTGGTCAGTGGAGAGACATATTCAGTCAGGGAAACTCCACATGGCATCCCAGAAATATTTGCTATTACTTAAATCAAACATTTATGAGAGTTTGTGGCATTATGATCTTTTTTTTGTACATTGGTAGGGTGAAGAGGAATAGGAGGGAGGAGTGTTTCTGAGAGAAATAAAGACCCTTTCTGACACTAGTTCTTGTATGATTTTGAACAAGTTGTTTTAAATGCCTGATCTGTTTCCTCACCTGTAAAATGATTGGTCTGGAGCCAATTATCTTTAAACCTCTTTATAAATCTTTTGTCAGTGTTTGGATTCTCATTATCAATAGAAGATGTCTTCTTTTGCCATCTTCTTCCATAAAATATATGTCACTGTTACAAAATGGTCTTAATCTACTATCACCAAAAGGAACAACTAACATAAACTCAGGTTATCTCTTCAACCGGAGATGTCTCTAAATTGTGACAACCCTCTACATATCAAAATGCTTGGTTCCAGCTAGTGGCCTGTCTCTTATTTCACTTAAGGACTATCCTTGTTTAATATTTTCATAAACATATAAACAACTTAATAAAAATAGTCTTTTTTCTATAATTTTATTATAGAAATTTTCAAGTATGTAGAAGATGAAAGAATAATATATTGATCACCTATAGGCATTTTCTAGATTCTACAATTACATCTTGCTTTATCACATTATTATCCATCCATCTTTTTTACCTATTAATTCAGAAGATAGAGTTCTCAGTAAAAAATGTTACAAATGCAATGGAATTAACAGATATGATAATAAATTGTTTGGGAAAATTCATAGTTTATCCTTTGACATATATCCAAATAACGGGAATTAGATTATTACTTTGCTCACTGTATTTTTGTTCTAGTTAAATTATTTTAAAAATTGATACTATAGTATGAAAAATATCAGTAATTTTTACATGTCTAAGGATAGATTTTTTCTAAGTCTTTAAATGGAGGGAAGAATACATTTCTTAAAGGACAGTTTTTTTAAACAAACTATTTTATTTATATAAGACATATTTGTCAACTTTTCCTATGTGACAACCAGTTAAGACAGACATTGTTCCTACCCACCAGGAACATATTATCCATAAAAAAGTAATAAAATAAAGCAATGTATGTTATATACAATTATTACACATTTGTTGTTTGGAATATATAGTGGACATTGTGTTGCACTGCTTAATTTCCTTTCAGAAAAAGTAGTAATTGATGACATGAAAAAGAATGAGAGAAAATATTTTCAAAATATCTATCTGACAAGGAGCTGATATTGAAACTCATATAACTCATTCCCAAGAAAACAATCTAATTAAAAAATGAGAAGGGAACTTCAACGGACATTTTTTTTCCAAAACAGACACACAAGTGGCCAATAGGTACATGAAAAAGTTCTCAATATCAGTAAATATCAAGGAAATACAAATCAAAGCCACAATGAAATATCTTTTCACACCTGTTAGAATGGCTATTATCAAAAAAACAAGAAATAACAAGTGATAGTGAGAATGTGAAGAAAAGGCAACCATGTGCATTGTTATTGGAAATGTGAGTTGGCACCATCACTGTGGAAAACACTATGGCGATTCCTAAAAAATTTAAAAATAGAACCACTATATGATCCAGTAAGTCTACTTCTGGTTATATAGCCAAAAGAAATAAAATCACTATCTCAAAGAGATATCTTCACCTCCATGTTCATAGTAATATTATTTACAATAGCTAGGATACTGAAACAACCTAAGTGTCCATTAATGGATGAACGAATAAAGAAAATGGGATACATATATATACACACAATGGGATGTTATTCAGACATAAAAAAGAAAATCCTGCCATTTGTGACAACATGGATGGGCTCTGGGAGCATTACGCTAAGTGAAATAAGTCAGACAGACAGAGAAAGAGAAATAGTGCATGTTCTCACTTATAATCAAAATTTTAAAAAGCCAAACTTGTATAAATAGAGAATAGAAATGTGGTTGCCAAGGGTTAAAGTTTGAAAGAAACAGGGAGATATTGGTCAAAGTTTACAAATTTCCAGTTGTGAGTAGGTTCTGGGGATCTAATGTATGGCATGGTGACTATAGTGAATACTATATTACATACTTGAAAGTTACTAACAGCATAAATCTTAAATGTAATCATGAATATTAGTAAGGACTGATTAAAATAAAATACTATCATCTGTGTCTTTACCCTGGATAACTAACACTAATTTAGTTGTGCTAAATGAGATATTATGGAAAAAAATCATTTCCATTTCCAAATTTGTTTGCACGTAATTTTGAAATTGGGCATATGTTATTAACAACTGTTCTTTGATCTTTGTTAAAATTTCTAAGTAACAAAGAATCTGTCCTCTTAGGTAAGCCAGATGAGGCCCTGGAGATGAGATGACCCGACAGTTGCCATCAGCAATAAACACCTACCAGAAGATGGTGCTGTAACTGAGAGTCCTGATTGCTCAGGACTTGGAAAGAAATAAGATTATTGACTCAGCAACTCTTTACTGGAGTTTTGTTAGATGATCAGCCGGTGGGGCTGCACTACATAGTGGTTGGAGAATTTAGAGGTTAGAGTCACACACACGTGGGTTACGATTGGCCTCAATATTTTATTCTTTGGATTACTTCAGTCAAGCAGTTATTCAGGAGAGTCAGTCTCTTAGACAAGCTAGAGATATCTTTAAACCCTGAAGAATTTAAATTCATTGCCTTCAACCTCTGGAAAATAAAAAAATGAAAAAATTAAAAAGCAGATTTTGGAGGGGAAATGAAACTTGAAATGAGCAAGTGGCATGAGATAAATACCCTGTTTTTATAAATTTCACTTGAGAGCGGGCAAGAGTTAAGATATGGCAATGGACAATTAAAACTCTAATAGGAAACTTGCCATCTTTCTGTCCCAAGGCGTTAGTCAGGGAAAACAACAGACATTGGAAAGTGAGAGAGAATTCTAGAAAGGAGAATGTGAGAGAGAAGAATCCCCAAATTCTAAACATAAACTTTGTCCAAGTCTCTGGCTGGTCCCTAAATGATATATGTGTGGGAGAGACTCAAGACAGATTGTAGCTAAGGCTACAAGGACTGAATGGTATTTGGTTATTACTCACCATAAGCAAGAGAATATTTTTAGTTTGAGTCAAATCCATGTAATTAATTTCTAAAACAAAAATATCAACACTCTTTAGCAGAACATATCAACATTTAAAGCCTTTTCAATATAATATTAGTAGTGTTCAGGATATAATCTAAAAACACTCAAAGTATACAAAATCAAGAAAATGTAAATCATTCACAAAGGAAAATACAATCAAAAGAGGAAAACTCCCATATTAACTCAAATGTTGGAATTATTGGGTAATAAGTTCAAAATAGTTATAATATTCTTAATTTAAGAAGTTGTAATAATTATAAGTAAATGTAAAAGATATAAAGGAAAATACCAGAATGATTGAAAAGATAGGACATTTAGCATAGAAAAAATAAGTTAACAAAAAATCAAACAAAAACTTTAGAATTGAAAAATACAATTTCTAAAATAGAAAACTCAGTAGAATTGAAATGACATAATAGAAGAATTGAGATGACTATGGAAAGAGTTGATGAACTTGCTCTTCGAAATAAACTAATAAGAAAATAATGACAAGCTACAGAATAAAAGATTTGTTATATATATAAATATAAAGCTTGGTATAAGTATTACATATATGTTTTACAGTATCACAAGTATTACATATATGTTATTTGACAAAAGTTTGTATTCTACTTATATGAATAACTCTTACAACTCGGTAAGAAGACAAACCAATAATGGGTAAAAGATTTGAATGGAAAATTTATAAGACATAAAAATGACTACTAAGATCATAAAATAATTCTCAGCATAATTAATTATCAAGAAAATGCTGATTAAAGCTACAATGATACACATTACCCTAAAATTAAGAAGACTGGTAATACCCAGTGTTGACAAATGGTGAAGCAACTAGAACTCTCATATATTGTTGGTGGGAATGCAAAATGGTGCAAACTCTTTAGAAGGCTGTTTGGCAGTACCTTCTAAAGTTACACATGCACCTACAATATTCATTGTCCATTCTACAGCTATTCTACTTCCTGCTATGCACCACCCCTTCCAAAATAAAAGAAATAAAAATATATGACCACATAGGACTTATATGCAACTGTTCAGAGAGTATCTATTCACAGTAACTGAAAACTAAAAAGAAACTTGAACTTTTTCAACAGATAAATGGAGAAACAAATGCAGCAATGAAGGAATTAATGGGATACAATGATGGAATGATGGAATACAATTCAATATTAAAAGAAATGGACTACTTTTTGCTCAACAACAGAAATGAATATCAAAATCATTACACTGAGAGATGCCAGACACAAAAGCACAAATTCTATGATCCCTTTGGGACTCATCAGTAAAAGAGCAGTTATTCCATGGCAAATGGTAGAGAATGTGAATGTGCTGGTGAGAAACTGGCTGGAAGTTGCTAAGAAGTGAATGGATGGTCATCAATGCCGAAAACAATATAGTGAGGTAGCCCCTACATTTGCACCACTAAAGCTGAAATGTTAGGTATCTGACTGTAGTCTGAGCTTCTTTCTATCAATGTTTAGAAGTAACTGTCAAAGAAGAGTTTGCAAAATAAAGAAATCATTTTCTTTGGGAAGCAATGAGTGGTTCTGAATTCTTTTTTTTTTTTTTAAAGATTCCCCTGATCTTTTGATCTAGTAGTAATTGCTAAGATACCAATGTTCCACCTCTGCAAGTTGTAGGGAGATGTGGGAGTTGCTGTTCAGACTTTTAATTATTCTTCTCATTTCAGCTATATATCTCATTTCTGCTCTATACAGCGAATCCTCTCTGGGATTCTGCAGCACATTGGAACTCTTCAGCATGCATTCTAGGCTGCAGCTTCCTCTCCACATTTTCATTTGTTGTCACTCTGGCACTCATTTTTAAATTACAGGAATGCATAAATGTTTTTATCTCCCGTGGTGCACCTATTCTCTTTGCTCTTACAAGTTTTTCTCAGTTTTATATCTTTATTGTAACTTTAATGTGAAGAAATGGGAGGTAAATGTACTTTCTCAAACACCTTTACCTAGTAGCCTAAGAATTAATTTTTGAGCTTTGAAATCTATGACAAGTTAATGCTGTACACTCATGAGTGTCAACTTTAAGTTATTTACCACTCTTGTCCCTAAATATCAGCTGATGCTCTCCATTAAAAACCTTACTTCTGGTCACTCTCTTCGAACCATTTCCAGTAATTTCCTCTGCCGTTCTTGAGAACTTCCAGATATTGACTTTAAGCTTTTTCTCCTATTTTTATTATTGTTCAGCATACAGACAAATGCACCATATTTCCAGATTGATTTTGTCCACTACTGAGATAGGGTAAGCCTATTTGACACAGGCCAACAGCTGTCTACTTTTGTCATACCCTGAGATTTCCTACCACACACAGGCTAACCAGGATGGCACTCTTACCCACCTTGCTCTGGCCCCACAAGAGAAGTGAAGAAACAGTGAAGCATTGGAGATAGAGTGGGCATAGGGGTCAATATATCAGAGTAATAATGTGATTATAATCTACTTAAGGGCATTGAAAGGGTCTTGTATTTCTTTATACCTCTAAGAACTTAGCAAACACAATAAGCACTAATTAAGCAGAATTCAATTGAGTATTTTCTAACTCTGTAGTCCTTAAAAGTACCAATTAAATAATCCTTTCAGCATACTTAAGAAGCAAGCAATTATAAATGCTCCTCATCCTAGATACTAAACAAGGCAGAACACACTAATTTACTGAGGTTATCTCACACATCCTGATCCTATCCTTTAGCTAACAATATTAAATATAATCTTTGCTCTCTTTTTATTCATTTCTTTTACAAATGTTTATAGAGAACCCATCATGAGTCAATAATTGCTCTAGGTTCTGAGGATACAGCAATGACTAAAACAGACAAATCTTTGTCCTTGTATGACTTACACTGTTAGAATATAGGTGATCCATGTGATACCCAAAATGGCCATATTAAAAAAAAAAGTCAAATTATTTAAATTTTTCTACTTTGGAGGATAAAGGATTCATTGACCCCTGGACACAGAAGAATTTACAGTGACTTCTATCCATGATCAGAAATTGTAGTGCTATATATGCAGAGCTGCTATGGCTAGTGTCTTGGGCCAAGCAGAGACACCAACCTTGCTCATGTGGGCACAAGGTCAGAACCCCCAGAGATAGGCAAAATAATTAAGGAAGCCAACCATGTTAATATTCGTGATGTTTAGTAGTGAATTGACTCACTCACATACCTTTTTTGGATGTCTACATGTGAGGACACAGAGAAAGTCATGACTGACAGTGTTGATGAACTGATGACCTAATTTTCCACACAGCCCAGTATGCAACCTACTCTTGAAGTACTATGTTTCAAAGTGACTGTAAGACCACAAAGAACTGTCAAAATTTTTATCTTTTTCTACTAATGGCTATTTGCTTTTGTCTCTTCTTGTAACTTCACAAAGATCATCAATGATCTAGTAGTGAGTATATAGTAGACATGTCTTCTATATTGTGTAGGTTAAATCAGAATTGGTCAATGAACTAGACTTTCTCATGCTGCATATCTTAGATGCTTCCTACTCATTGGAAGGGTTCCTATTTAAATAAAATTACGTGTAACCAGAACAGAATTTTTAAAAAATCTTTTATTTTCCTCCATATTGTTTTAATTTGTGCTAGTCATAATGTATCCTAAAACAATTAACTCATAAAATATAGTGGCTCTTCAAATTACTCCAGGTAACTTTTATCTATACTTTTGTTGTGTTTACTTTTAAAAATATGAAAACATAAATAAAAAATAATAGAGTTATTTTACGAAAACCAATTGTTACCCTATTCATTTGATTCTCAATCATGGCAAAAAAAAAAAAAATAATAAGGAGATGGGAGGAAATAAGATTCAGATCTACACAGTATTGTGCATTTGCTTTTTCCATTTGTCTTATCATGTCAGCTCATACTCTGCAAAAATGTTGCTATTAAATTGTAAGGAGGAATATCTGTCAATATAACCTTGGAGGCAACTACAAACAAATTTAATCAACTGAGAACAAGGGTGACTAATAAACTCCACAAGAATTAAGAAGCTGTTCAAGAAGCAGAATAAACACTGATGTCTTGCTTGAAAATATGACTGTGGTTTCCCTGAAAAGTCTATTCATATCATACTTTTTAGATGTCTGGATTTTGGCAGCAGCTCCCAGAAACTGAGGGAAGGTAATCACATAAGCAGAATGCATTAATTTCATCACCCATAGCAGAGAGGCAGGCAGGGTTTGGAGGACTAACATTACATGTGAAACATACCAAAAAAAAAAAAATGCACAAAAAACAGAAGAGAATGAGAGTTGTTGAAGACATGTTCCCTCATTTCTCCTAGCTTGCTGGTACACAACCATCTGTTTCCCCTCTACAGAGAATGAATAGTACAATTAGAGTAAGGATTAGGGTGGGTAAAGGGAATAGCTTGAGTGTTCTAATGTGATTACAGTAAAATAAAATTCCTGCTCTCTTAGAATACTGGAGGGCAGGATTCTCTACTATTATGGCATGACCAGAAGCACTGAATTATGTCTCTAGACACTTGGATAGGTCTAGATGTAACATTAGGTAAGCTGTTCAACATCTCTGAGACTATTTCCTCATTTATAAAATGTGAGCAATAACTATACCTACTTTCAATGGTTGTCATGAGTATTAAATGAGATAATGTACGTATAGTCTGGCATCCACTTAGTGGACAAGAAATGTAGATATTGGTTATTTGCCTTTTGATTCTTAGCCTTATTTCCTGCCCTCCTGCCTCAAAGCAGTGTTATCCAGACTCCTTTGCCAGCTAGCTTCTAATTGGGAGATACTGGTGGAAAAATAAAAAGCAAAAGAAAAGATAAGCCATTTTCCCTTCCTTCACATTTGCCTCTGGAAGTGGAAGCAGCAGAATGCCAAAAGTCTCAGAAAAATGGGCTCATTGACTCTGATTGCAGCAGCTGCAACAGCAGTGACAATGGCAAGTAACTGTAGGTGACTGCCAGGTGCTGCATTTCTGGTATGGTTATGGCAGCTGTAGCAGCAGAAATAAACAACTATGGGCTCCAGAAGTTTCAGCAACAATTCCAACAGCATCAGCAAGACTGAGCTTCAGGGCTCCTGCAGAGTCAGCAGGAGTGCAGGCTTTTGGCTTCCTGCAGAGCAACAGTTGTGGTTTGGATAACAGCTGTGATACTAATAACACTTCAGCACCCTGAGCAACACGACCCATGTGAATTCCACGAAACACCACTGGCCCTTTTGTCCCTGCAACCCAATGAGTGTACTAATATAGATATCAGTACCTCTCAGGTGCTAATCTCTGAGTAACATCTCATCCTTTCCCTTCTTGGGTCCCTAGTCCTTCCAATACTTTTATAAAAAAATTCCTTTGTTAAATTCCCTCTGTTTGAAATAACTAGAGTGATTTTCATCTTTCTAACTATACTGATCACTACAATTATTATTATTACAGACATTAACAATTTTAGGGTTACGGGGCTAGGTGAGCAAGGGGAATAGCAGTGGCAACTCAAGTTTTGTCCATAGGATTTACCTGAAATCACATTTTTTCTCCTTTCCCTCTCAATAACCCTCCTCTAAAAGCTACATATATTTGGATATTATAATTCCAAGACTTTTGTTTATAATAGCAAGTTTTGGAAATCAAACATATGATATCAGTTTTAAAAGAAAATATAGGAAGATTAGCAAATAGAGTTGAGGAATTGTTCTATAAAATTTAATCATAGAATAAAGAAAATTTTAAAAAATAAAGGAAATTTGATAACTAGTCAAGAATTCAAATATCCAAATATTGAGAGCTTCAGGGAGAGGAAAAAGAAAATGAAAGGGAGGAAATTATAAAGAAATAATATAAGAAACATTTGCAAAGCTAAAGGACAAGAGTTTATAGTGTGCAAGAGTTCCTTAAAAGCCCAGATCAATGAATGAAGCAACATTCATATAAACAACACCAAGGCTCATAATTATTAAATTGTATGAAATCTTGTTATAGATAAGATTCTAAAATCTTTCGGAAAGAGAATATATCACATACAAAAGATGACGGACTATAATGATATTGAAACTCTCAAGAACAACACTGGAAGCTGGAAAACAATGGAATAATACATTTGAAAGTAGCAGGGAAAATAATTTTGAAAATTATTATAATTTTATATAATAATTATTACATATTATAAGTTATCATTTTACGCATATAGTTAAGTTATATATGAAGGCTCTTTTATGACACACAAGATCTCAAAAATTGTTCCTTCTATTAATTCTTTCTAGAAAGCCACTAGAGGTTGTATGTCAATAAATCAAGAAAGTAAAACAAGAGAAAGAAACATGGGATCTAAAGGAAAATATGTTATCTTAGTTTGTATTGTCCAGAAGCTGACTCAGACAGTGATTTGAATGCTGGTGGAGGAATTGAGAAAATGGGACAGGGAAGAAAAGGCAACCTGTAAGGGACATATTGTCAAGCAAGGTACTACTGTGGGCAACCATAGCTTATTCCTGTCAGGAAATTCTGAGACACGGCATGAATCACATGGCTCAGAGTTATCACACTTTAGGGATGAAGAAGATGGGTTTATATCTATGTTGTCCGTCATGTTTAGGGATGTTTCCAGGATGTGTTAATTCCCAGGCACCTCTAACCTGATTGCGTGGGGGTGGAAAAATGAGGATAAAGTCTTCAAGAAAAGAAGTACAGGTGCTGGCAGTTGGAAGTTGGACAGATGTGTACTTGAGTGCAAGGAGCACAAGCAGTGACACATATCACTTCCAATCACATTCTATTGCTGAGAACTGGCCATATGGTTTTACCCAGATGCAAAGGAGGCTGGGATATATAGCCCCTAACTCAGGAACAATTTTTCCCTGACAACTTGACATCATGGGCAATGAGAAGTGAGGAACTGTAAACCATTGGAGAACATCTACCTGCTGCCACAAGTAATTTTTGCGTTTACCTCCTGAGAGCCACTGAAAAGAACAAGTGCCATTGAGAGGTTTGTGACATAATCCTTGCTAGTAGTATTTTTCTTTTAAATTGATTGTTTCATTAGAAGATATAACTAATGACATAACACTTCTTGCACTCTATGTTTTGGTTAGTCCCAAGAATAGTATTTGTGAATCACAGAAGCCCATTCAATTCAATTTAATTATATAAATGTTTATGGAGTTCCTTCTATGGTACGGATGTTACAAATAGAACACTCTGTTACTCTGTTACCTTCTATATTCTGTAAGGCTGGGAACTAATAATGTCAAGTGGTGCCTGATACTGATGTCACACTACACGTAGCTTCCCATGTCTTGGGACATTTTGTCTGATATAGGTGATTAATTATCAAAACAATACCTCAATTTTCAGCAAAACATTTAAAGTCCCCTATGTAGGATACCCATTCATCTGCCAATACCCAGATCAAATGCCATTTCCGGGGTAAACCTGCTCCCGGAAATTCCAAGTGTAATTACTGACTCCCTTCCTGAGTACTTCCATGGTACTCTGTAGAGAACTATTAAAAAGGGACTTCTGGATTGTATTTTATTTATAATTTTGCTTCAAATTTTTTTCTGGAAAAACATAAAATTCTTAAAAGCAGCAGCTTAACTATTTATTGCATGCTGAGCACCTAGCATAAAGTGTACATAAAGCATGCTCTCATATGAATGACTGAAGTAAGATTCAGAAGTTTCTTCAATTTTTAGAATCTAGAATCCACCAGTGATTACTGTTGGAAATTCATCTAGATCTCAGGGCTGGACATTTTCTTAAAAAGTGTTATATTTTTAAAAGTCCTACTTAGGTTCTTGTAAAAAAGGGCCTTTGCAGCAGCAATATTTATACCAGACAAAACAGACTTTAAAACAAAGGTTATAATAAGAGACAAAGGAGTTCCCAGTAATCCCATTTCTGTGCATTTATCTAAACAAACTTAAAATACTACCTTGAAGGGACATGTGCATCCATATGTTCATTGCAGTTTTGTTTTTACAATAGCCAAGCTATGAAGGCAACCCAAGTGTCCATTAATGGATGAATGGACAAAGAAATGGTGGTACATATTTACAATAGTATATTACTCAGCCATAAGAAAGAATGAAATCTTGTCATCTGCAACAATATAGATGTACTGAGGGTATTGTGCTGAGTGGAATAAGTCAGACAGAGAAAGACAAATGCCATATAATTTCACTTACATGTAGAATCTAAAGGCCAAAATAAACAAACAAAACGGAAACAAACTCATAGATACAAAGAACATTTTGATGGTTGCCACATGGGATGGGTTGAGGAGGTAGGTGGAAAAGAGGAAAGGATTAAGAAGTATAAACTGGTAGTTACAAAATAGCATAAGGAATATAGTCAGTAATATTGTAATAACTATGTATGTTGTTGGATGAATGCTAGATTTATTGGGGTGACCACTTTGTAAGTTATATAAATAAATCACCATGTTGTACACTTGAAACTAGTATAATATTGTATGCCAACTGTAACTGAAAAAAAATATTTAAAAAAAGGATGTGTTTTGTAAGCCATTTTATTTAGTTGTTAGCATCATTGATCTGTGGATATTTGATGATGACTGATGAACAATAGATGGTGATTAATGATGATGATGATTATATGGGGGCATTTTCGGTTTAGCAATCTAATAGGTATGTACAGAAAAACTCCCTCATAAAAGTTAGTGATGTAGCAGAGGAGGCACAGGGTCTTATGCTGGAGATCTTGGGTTCTTACTCAGCTCTACCACTTAGTAGTTATTTGATCTTGGTAAGCCCTTTAATGCCCTTCAGCCTCTATTCCCTCTTCCATAGAATGCAGAGGATAACAGTTTATACAGTTGTGGCAAGAACTTCAAAACTACAAATATTTTTTAATTATGCAAAAACTGCTCAAATATATTTAGCTTCTGTGCTGAGAGTTTACCAAGAAATATCCAACCATATCTCTCTCAAGCTGCT
The DNA here is from genome assembly GCA_028627145.1 of Eidolon dupreanum. Lineage (NCBI taxonomy): Eukaryota > Metazoa > Chordata > Mammalia > Chiroptera > Pteropodidae > Eidolon > Eidolon dupreanum. Next base: position 134,437,402 of record CM053507.1, on the reverse strand, counting down.
TACAGTTCTGTTAAAAATCAAGATGAGAAAGACAAATAGCCCTTGAGAGAATTTGGCAAAGGGTATGAACATTAGGGTTAAAAAAATACAAATGGCCAAACTACATGCAAAGACACACAATCTCAAAATTTATAAAATGAAAATCCAACCAGTAAAATCTATTTTTCACCAACTAGATTGAAAAACTGTTAACAATTTTATAATAGTTAAAAGTGTCCACAAAGATGTGAAGAAGGAGGCATGCTCAAACACTATTGAAGGAAACAAATAATGTTAAGAAAAAGTTAGCAGAGCTGCCAAAGTACCAAAGTTTTTTAAAGTATGTACCTTTGACCCACAATTCTATTGCTGTCAGTTTACCCTGTGGATACTCAGAAACAAAAACATATGTATAAGATTACTCATGATATCATTAATAACACACACTGCTAACAATTTAAATGCCTATCACAAGGGATAGCTTAAATGAATAATGGTTCTTGCAAACAATGAACTATGTTCACTTTAGACATTGAAAATGATTAATTATCTCTGCCTGTGTGCACGGATTTGTGTTCATACTAACTGCTGACACTAATCCAGAGTTTCAGTGTCTTAACACAGTGAATTTTATTTCTTGCTCAGTGTTCCACTCAAGGTCAGGGGAGGGGGTCAGGGGTTATGAGGATGGGTTCCTTACAGTCCTCCAGATATCAAAGCTGATGGAGGCTCTGCCATCTTCAACACTTGGCCTCTATGGCCAGCCACCCTGGTCACTAACATTCAGCTGGCAGATAGGAAATGAGGAGAGGATCATGCATAGATATTTTTATGGACCAGATATAGAGGTGGCACACATCACTTCTCTTCCCATTTCACTGGCTAGAACTCATTCAACTGGCCACACCTAATCTAAGGTGTGTTAGGAATGGCATCTGTCTGTGAACCCCGGAAGGAGGGAGATGGGTTGGATGATAAAGACCGACTTATCAGATCTTCCACGATTGTTTAATGTCAATTTCCAAAATAGAAAGTTAAGAGGAAAATGCAGTGTTACAGAACAGCATGTGCATGTGCATGTATATTGCATAGATCCTATTTATTTAGATTTTAAAATATATTTTTTAGAAAAAGCATATACCAATATGTGTATTCTGTTTTTTAAATGAACACTCAAGAAAATAATAAGTGATTATTTTGGTGATGGAGACTAAGGTTGTGGTGAAGAAAGAGGCTTTACTCGTGCATTAAACCCTTCTTTTTGGTTACATTTTGAAAATTACATGTATAAGACATACTTTTAAAAATGGCTTTAAGCAATTATAAAAATATCCAATCGTAGATACACTACTACTATATATGCCTTGCTTAGAATATAATTCAGTGATAAACTGAAGCTATGTTCAATGCATGGAAAGGGCATCTTAAATCTTGAATGAATGAAAGAATAAGTTAATGGGCAAACTGTATAAATAAGACGAAGGCAGTTGGAATCCAATCAATGGAAGAATCAGTAGGTGTTGTAGTTATCATGAGAACCTTCACAAAATATACAGGATAGGAAGTGGATCTTGAAGTATGCCTTGATTTGGAACAACTAACTTTTGTATGTATACTAGAATAGTGTAGTGGACAGCAAGGATATTCGAATCTTAGAAGATTAATAATAATAAAAAAAAATGGCACAGAAAGTCTCCTGCATTTCTAGAACCATTTTGTGTTCACTATCAAGTTTAAATGGGCCATTATTTGGTTTCCTCTTTCACAGATTTTAGAACATTATATCCGGTCATGTTGTTTTATTTTTTGGCCCTCAATATGACCAAAGTTTTTTATTTTTGTTCTGTTTACTGGGTACTTGCTAATTTGTTATTTTTTGACATCCCCTAGGCTTCTACTACCTTCTATAAGATACTTCCTGCCTTTATGCGCATTATCTTTCTGTGGCCCATTACCAAGAAAGGGACTTGGGGACTTCTACTTTCACTGCTTTCTCTTACCTTCAACCCTCTTGCCTGTAATCATGTGAGTAATGCAAGTTTCCTGATAGAGGTATATTTTCCTTCACTCCAGAACCCTTTGTTTTGTGTACCATAGTTAAAAAAATATGTACAGAGTTATGACTGGTGTATTTTATCAGCCAGAAGTAAGAACAGTATATGGGGAGGAATGGGTAGCTTATAAAAGATATTATACTGCTTTCTGCTTTAGCCCTATATCCTGCAGGTAAACTGACTGATATTTTAATTTCCTCAGACTCTTTTGAAAGCTCTCTAAATGAATGTTCTGAAGAAAATATATAACTTTGGTTATCATACTTTATGGTTATTACCATGTACACATTAAATGTGAATTAATGCAATAAAACAGTACATTTCACATAAAAATACCATGAATTTCACTGCTGCCACTGACATAGCACATGTATCAATGTAATTATGGGTTACAAATCTTTGCCAAGAGAGGTAGTAGCATTTATTTGATATTCACTTATTGTGAGAATTCAAAACAAGTAATATACTTTGATATCACGCTGGTACCTGATCTATTCTCCTTACCTAAAGTTCCTTTTAGGAAATTAGCATTTTCTTTAGACTTAGCTTTAATTTCATAACAGGTGCTGGTATTGGAGATATTTAGCAAAGACTGGTGCCAGTGAAAATCTATTTGCCACTAAGTATAGATGAGTAATTCTCATTACTGAAATTTAAGGAGATTCTGCTGTCTTCTCCAGATATCATCAATTTTAACAAAGTATTTTACATTCTTAACATCACACTAGGTAGATAAAATAATATGCACATTATAACAAATAGTTAGATGTTAGCTACTCACTATAAGAGGGACTGAAAATTTGTAAATGTATTCATGAAGGTTCAATTTGGAACATTTGTATAAATATCTATTAATTATACTTTAAATAAACTAGCCAAATTTCATTAAAAATTAATAGTATTTGTCAGCAAATGAATTTCACACATTTTAAAGGAAGAAAAAATGCTCAGGAAATATTTAAATCCTAAGTTATAAGATTAAATTTAAAGATCATTGTCTAGGATCAAATCTTAACTATCATAGAATTTCTCCATATCTCCTATAGCACCTAAGAAAGAAAGTGGGTGCTAATAAGTGCTTAGACTGTCATGAATTCTCAGAAGTCCTATGCTTACTCCTTGATACAGCTATTATACACTACCCAAACTTAGCTACTGTGTGTCTAAATACGTGAGTAATATGTATGTATGTCCCATAAGGAAAGGACTATAACATACTCACATCAGAAGCTATTTGCCTTGATTACATGTCTCTCCACATAAGTCATTCCCATATACTTTAACCTCACTAACAGAATAGTCCTTTATGTTCAGAAATTAAGCAGAGAAGACTTGATCTCAGGAAAGGTGGGCCAGCTCCTGGTCTAAGAATGGGTATGAGCCCAGTTCTGGAAAATGTGTTACAAGGGGGTGTCTTCTGAGAAAGAATTTTTTCTCTCTTCTAAGAGAAGGGTTACATGAGAAGTGCTTTTTGCAACACAACTTCCAGTATCTGGTCTGTGAATCTGTATGAAGTGGAACTGTGTTGCCTAAAACTGCTGCCACCATCTTAAAAATGTGTTGGAAAGACCATGAGACATCAGCCTAGCATCTTGACATTGTTGAGTCTGGAATTAGCCTGCAACTGCCTGCCTCTGGACTTCTTAGTATATGAAAAAAATATGATTCTTTCTTTCTTTTTTTTTTAACGTTATTGATAGTTTTGTTTTTCTGTTATTTTTTATTTATATGAATGTCTATTTGAAGTTTATGGTCATTACAATAAATCGAAACTAGCCAACTGAGTTGTGTTATATTTTTTCATAAGTGTTCAGATGAGTCAGTTTAGATGTCAGTTGGGTTCCACAAGGGCTGGGGTTTTACCAGGTCAGTACAGTAAAGAGAGAAGGGAACATGGAGTTCAGGTTTGTTTTGTTTTTTTTTTTAAAGATTATAATGAGAATCATGGAATCAAAGCAAGATGAAAAGAAAAGAGAACATGGAAGGAGGTCATATTAGGTCATAATGAGGTCAGACAATTCTTGCAGTGGTTACATTAGAGTAAATGAATTAGAAATATGGAAGAGGATGGTTAAAAACTAAATGCTTGAAATTAGAGTAAGGAATGGAGACATTACTGATGATTGCAAGTCCTTGAGTATGACTCTGGTAATAATGGCTAAATAAGGCAGAGCAAAGAACTTTGGGAATGTGGTGGTTAAAGCCCAGAGAGATCAAGTCAACATTAAAGAAAATGATTGCACACACACATACACATGTATACATAATCTTATTCATGTATGCATAATATATTAAACGTCCATTTGCTCTCTCATGTCTATATTCCACCATTTTCAGCCTTGTTCAGTGCCCTGTGAAGACTGATCTCTCTACTACATCATTATTGTTCCCTCTTTCTATGGATTTCAGTTGGGTTGATCAAGAGTAAGTGGAAGGGAAATTAAGTTGGAGTATTTATCTCCTTCTCCATCTCTTCCTTACGGTGGTTCTGGCAGTGGCTAAGTAGCTCTTGGTGGAAGGAGAAGTGCTTCTTTCACAGCTCTAAGCTCTCCCCAGGTTTCTATCATGCTTTTTCCTCATCATTGTGCCTAGAGGATGGCAATGGCTTCAGGTAGGGTTCTTGATCATTCGGCATTTGTTCTCTTATCTCAACTTAAACTCCTAAAAATATTTACTTTATTTAACTTTCTTCAATTAAACTGTTTTGAGTGTGTTACATATCTTCCACCACCTAGACTATTTTAGTTGGTTTCACAACCTATATTTACAGAATAGTGAAAAGTAAAAGATAAAATATTAAGAAAATGTCAAATACTTTGATACCTAATGTGAAATAATGAGATAATAGATGATATTTTGGATTATAATTGAACTGCAGAGTTTTCAAAACTAAGGCTGTCCTTGACAATCAAAATCCAATTTAAATGTCTCATAGTGCAAATATTGTTCTCAATACAAAGTTTAAATAACTTATGCATTGGGAAATTTTGAATCATGGAGACAAAACTCTATTTTAATTTGCTCAGATGGCCCTTGTAGAGCAAGCTCTCACAACCTTCCCATTGCAACCTAATTTTATCTGGAGAAATAAACTATATTATATGTAACATAGAACTTACAAAATATAAAATTTTGCTCAGGGAAGATTCAGTAAAACTATTTATAGTTAATTTATCCTAGTTTATATAATAATTACTGCTTCCTTTTGCTATATTTCTGGTATACCTAGATTTATGTTTAAAGATCATCTAAAAATTTCTATCATTTATCATTTCACAAAAATAAAACTGCTTACAGATAATTTTTAAAAAGCAATATTATATCATCCAGAGGCCCACAGGAAGCCCCACACAATTACAAGTGACCCTATGCAGCTACTTTATTATTCTTTTAATTTAATTTTTTTCTTTGGTACTCCAGTGCCAGAAGTATATTTCACTGTTCTTTCTAACATTGGCTACAAACACTAAAATTTATCTTACTGATGGTTAAAAACTCTACTCAAGGTTATTATATCTTTATAGGAGATACCTCTATAATGATAAAACTCTGATAGGAATGTGTACATATACTAGGAGACAGAAGAATAAATATCATGAACCTTATCTTTTCTATTTGTACAAGCAGCAGAAAATATTTGATTACAAACATTCTTATTTCCATTTGTCACACAATGCTTTTAACAACATATCATCAGCTCATATACCAAGAGGTTGCCATTGACGATATGTGTCAGGAAGATGCTTTTCTGATGACCTTTAAATACCACAATCCCAAGTGATGATGCAGAATGACTTTCTTTTATCCTGAGACCTTCTTTAAAAAATTCAAATGCTTTGGGGTATGTCATTGGGCCAAAGATGCAGTGTTATAGCTTTTGCAAGATGTAAGGGGAAGGAAAGGCTGTTATCATTGAATGTCAGTCGTTACCTTTTGCTAAGCTATTTTTACCTTGTGTATTTGTAACATTTTCCTTCTAAAGAGCACAAAAGATATTGTACAAAAGAGTACAAAGGACCTCCAAAACTCCAAACTGTTGAGAGAAGGCAGATGTGGGGGGTGTCAGGTGGCTGTGCATCAAGCAAATCATCCCCTATAATGATGAGCATGAGGACAGTTTTAAACTAGACTGTCCCATCTATCAGATGGCACACTTCATGTATGAATTAGTGATACTCATCAAACACTCACACATAGATCAAGCCCTCAACTCCCAACAGGTGAGCTTGATATTGAGCCAGCTGTCAGAACATGCATATCATATCAGAGAGGTATTTCCTCCACAAAGAAGTGTTTCATTTGTGTAAGCTAGAGATCCTGGGGGATAATAAAAGAAGTCACTTCTTTTCTTCTAAAATCCCTTTCTTGGCATATATCTCTAATAACATGGAAAAAAAAATGATTTCCCAGAATTTCTCTCAGGAAAAATACTGTATATATTTGGAAAAGATCCTTTATTAAATCGCTTAGGGTTGAGAGAAGACCCAAGAAGTATACTGGAGGCAATATAGGGTCAAGAGAATGTCTTCTAAGAAGTGAGGTCTTATAACTAATGGGCATTTTGATTGTTGAGTACTGTGGTTAGTGGAGTCAACATATGAAAGCAAAGTGGAATCATTTCACCTAATATGGAAGATTCTACATACTGTTTAAAGAAAATGCAAGAAACAAGAGGGACCATGAAAGACAGCTGTCTAATGGAACTTGTGAAGACAATGAGCAATGTAATGTAGATGTTATGTGCAATGGAAATCATCTCTTTCAGTTCTGTGAAATCAACATGAAATTTTACATTACAATAACAATTTTGATGTGATTGGAATATCCAAGGAGAAAGAAAATAATAGTAGCTGCAAGGCAAAACCAGGGACATTTCAACATTTGACATCATTTTAGATAAAGAAAGGAATTTATTTCTTCAAGGACTTTATCTCTGCTTTCCTGTGTTAAATGCTGAATTAGTCTTACTCTTTCTTCTTTTCATGATAGTGCAGTGGAATATGTTTTACAATCTTTTATATTTGAAGGACAAAAGGATAACACTTGCCTGTGGAAGCATCTTCTCATTTTTTAAAAGAAAAAATACAGCAGTGGCCTTAGTCCTCTAGCTCTATGGAACTTAATTCTCCAACCTTTGAAAATGCTGTCTTCTCAGTGGCCTTACCCATCCTGGTCTGAACCTAACTTTAGAAATTATTTCAAAAGTTTCAAGAAACTTCTAGTTTCCACTTGTGATATAAAAATATGGGGAGAGCTATGTTCCAAAGTTTACAACAAAAATGAAAAAAAGCCAAACAAGTGGCAACTCCTTGACTTTTCTGAAATATATTAGAAAGCTGGTATTGCTGGAAACCAATCAGCCAAAATCTAATGAGAGACAGATACATGCAGGGATAGATGTGACTGGAGTACAGGAAGTCCTTGAATAATGTCACTTCATTCAATGTTGGTTTGTTATTATATTGATGAGATGCCATAGGAACTTAATTCTTGTTTCTATCAATTAGGCTATGGTAAAATTGGTTTTGTTATATGTCATTTTGCTTAGAGTAGCAGAACCTACGGACAATGTTAACTGAGGACTTACTGTACATGCTTACCTGGGGTAGATGCAGATGGAAACTGGTGAGAAGAATTAAGCTAGAATAAGCTGAGTAGAAGCTGAGTAGGGGCTGGTGTGAGTTTGTGGAGCCTTAGAAGATGAAAATAACAGGAGTTCCTACCCTTTTCAAGCTTTCCTCCACAGACCTGATCATGATCTCACAAAAAGGACTAGTGAAAGTCCCAAGAAAGCATGCGGGCCTAGGTAAGGAAAACAGCAGCCATTGTGAGAAAAGCACATGTCCAACCCCAACCTTCTCCCGTAATTCTCCTATGGAAAAAAAGCTATAATTTATGAGGTGAAAGACAACCAACACTCCTTCCGAGGGCAATAGTTAAAGCCCATTGTAACCTAGGAAGGGAAAAGAAAATAAAACCTTCCACCACTGGGGAAAGATCAGGAATGTGCACTGGACCTAGAACTACAGTTGAGGGATAGAGAAAAGTATTGGGAAGGTTATACCTGAGACCAACAGACACAGTGCCTGTCAATGCTGAGACTGATCCATAACACAGGCTAACAAACACAATCTGAAAACATAGTAACAAAATATTGGTGGAACTGTTGAAAGAATATGGAGACAGATACTATCTGAGGCATAGTGCAAAGGGAAGACCTAACGCTGAGGATGAAGCAGATATTAAATAAAACCTACTGGCAAACCAGCTCCCCCCATAAAACACAAAGTATCATCAGAGGAATTTGAAGCCTGTAGCACCGAGGGTAACCATAGTAACAATAGACCTGGAATACATCCCAACTTTTGGCAGGAATAACTTAAACATGCAAAATAAAGAATTAGCACCAAAAAAAAAAAAAAAATCCTAGCAGAAGAAAAGGTGTCACAATCATTTGTAGGCATAAATGCTATTTACCTTTGTTTCTCTTGTCCAACACAAGATGTCCCATTTTCAACAACAACAAAAAAAATCATGAGACATAAAAAAGGCAAGATAAAATAAATCACTGCCAAGAGAAAAGCAATCAACAGAAACAGACTTAGATATGAAAACGATGTTGGAACTGAGAGGTAATTTAAATGTTATGATACAGAGATACAAAGAACAAACTAATGGTTGCCAGATTGGGGAGGAATTGGGAGGCTGGGTGAAAAAGGTGAAGGGATTAAGAAGTACAAATTGATAGTTACAAAATAGTCATGAGGATGTGAAGTACAGCATAGGGAATACAGTCAATAATATTGTAATAACTATGTATAGTGCCAAATGGGTGCTAGAGTAATCAGAGGGCTCACTTCATAAATTATATAAATGTGTAACCACTATGTTACCTAAAACTAATATAAAATAATATTGAATGCCAACTCTAATTGAAAAATAAAAAATAAAAAGGAAAGCCTATGTAGGGTACCTCAAACATTATTTCTTAGTTTTCTCTTTCTTTATATTTCTCTTATTGCCCTACTAGATCTGTCTTATACTAACCTATATTATATTTCTGTTTAAATAATTTAAATATAATTATGAATTGTGGCATATGTTTTCATCTTCAATGCCTTTAATTGCAAATTAAATTTTAACATACAAGCAATCACTATATACATATACAATCACTATGTATCTATATACTTTAAAATAAGGTAGAAAATTACATGCATTTTTAGTACAATATTTATTTAGAAAGCAAATACTGAATAATCACCATTTGGTTATCTCAAGGATTACTTGTTATTTTAACAGAAATATAACTCATATTCTGGGTTATTCTTTAGTATTTTTGTGGAATGTGTTGGATTTTATTTTGTATTTTTGTAAATATATAGTATTTGAAGAATTAATAAACGTGTTTTATTTTTCTAAAAAATACACGCGCACACACACACACACACACACACACAAGGAATCGATAGAAGAAATATACCTGGAAAATCTCTAAACATTTGTAAAAATTTAACAAAGACAGTTCTTAATAACTAATAAGTCAAAGAGGATATATCAGGAAAGTTGAAAATATATTTAACTCAATTAAAATACAAATTAAACGTATCAAAGTTTGTTGGATAAGAGTAAAGTAGTGCTTACAGAGATATTTATAGCATAAAATTTTATTTAAAAAAGAGTAAATATCACAATATGTTATCTAAGCTTCCTCTTCAACAGACTAGAAAATGAAGATCAATTAAACCCTAAGCTAGCAAACAGAGGAAATACTAAAAGCAGAAATCAGTGAAATTGATGATAGAAAATCAATAGATAAAATAGTGAAACCAAAAACTTTATTTTTTAAAAAAATTAATAAAATTAGTAAACTTCTAGTTAGACTAATCAAAAACAGAGAGAGAGAAAAAACAAATTACTAACATCAGAAATGAAAGATGGGAGGGATATTATACAGATCCCATGGAATTATTAAAAGAATAATAAGGGAAGACTGTAAACAAATCTATGCCCACAAATTCTAAAACAGATGAATTGAACCAGTTCATTGAAACACACTAAGTGCCAGAACTTGCTCAAGAAATAAGTAGGTAACTAGAATACCCCATATCTATAAAGAATATTAAATTCATAGTTAAAAATTTTCCAGCAAAGAAAACTCTTGTCTCAGAACTCATGGGTGAACTCTACCAAACCTTAAAGACACCAGTTATTTGATACAAAATGATACAAAATCTCTTCCAGAAAATGGCAGAGAAGGCAAAAATTCTAAACTCATCTTATGAGGTCAGTATTATCTTAATACTAAAACTAGACAAAATCACTATAAAAAGAGAAAACTAAGAGGAATAATATTTCTCATGAACAAGAATACAAATATCCTCCATAAAATATTATCTAATCAATCCCAGAAAAATATAAAAGGATAATATATGACTAACAAATGAATTTATCCCCAAAATACAAGGCTACTTCCACATTAAAAAAATCAATCAATGTAATTCACCATATTAACAGACAAATAAAGAAAATACAAACGGTTACCTCAACAGATGCAGAAACAGTGTCTGATAAGTTTCAACATTAATTCAGGATAAAATACGTTTAGAAAACTAAGAAAGGAAGGGAACTTCCTTAACCTGATAAAAGGCATCTACACAAAACCTATAGCAAACATTACTTAGTGAAAAACAGTGCTTTCTCCCTAAAATGGTTAGGAAGACAAGGATATCCTCCCTCACCACTTTCTTCAACATCTTACTGGAAGACCAAGCCAGTATAGTACAAAAAGAAAAAAAAAAGGCATACTAACAGAAAAAGAAATAAACTGTCTCACTTACAGACAACATAATTAGTCACACAGAAGATCTCAACAAATTTACAGAACTAGAACTAATAATTGAATTTAGCACAGTTGCAAAATACAAAATGAAAAATAAAAATTAAATTGTATTTTTGCATAGTAGCAATGAACAATGCAATTAGAAATTAAAAACATAATTACAAAATCGATATAGTTAGATATAAATCTAAAAAAATTCAAGATCGGTATGCTGGAAATGACAGAACACTGATAAAACAAATTAAAGAAGAATAAAACACATGGAGAGATATTTGTGGATTAGAAGACTCAATAGTGTTAAAACATCAATTCTACTCAAATTGATCTATAGATTTAATACAACCCTAATATAAACCTCACAAGTTTTTGTAGATATTGAAAAGTCAATTTTAGAATTTGTGTGGAAAGATGGTAATAGAACTAGAATAGTCAAAACATTTATGAAAAAGAAAAACAAATTTGGAAGATTGTCTGATTTGAAGATTTACTATAGTAATCAAGGCAGTGTGGTACTGGCAAGGGTATAGTCATGAGATCAATGCCATAGAACTGAGAGCCCAGAAATAAATCCACACAAATATAGTCAACTGATATTTTGCAAAAGTGCAAAGATAATTCAATGGAGAGAAGATAATCTTTTCAAAAAATATTACAGGAGCAGCTAGATATACATATGCAATTAAATGACTTCTATCTATTCCTCATATCTTAATATATATTCAAAATGGATCATAGATATAGATATAAAATTATAAAAGCTTCTTAAAACAGGGAAGGAAATAATAACTGTGACATTGGGCTAAGCAAAGAGTTCTTTAGATACAGTACCAAACTCATGTACAAAAATCATAAATTGTACTTATTAAAAATAAATTTTTTGTTCATCCAAAGGCACTGTTAAGAAAATGAAGAGATAAGCCATAGACAAAGAGAAAATATTTGCAAACCAAATCACATCTATGAGAAATAACTTGTATCTAGAATATATTTTTTAAAACTCTCAAAACTCAACAATAAGAAATCAAATGACCCCTTTAAAAATGGACAAAAGATCTGGACAGGCTTCAGCAAAGAAGGTATGCAAATGGCACATAAATATATGAAAAGATGGTCAACATCATTATGTTAAGAAGTATAAGTTAAGGAAGTATAAGTAAAATCACAATGAGATACATAGCCATTAAATAGCTAGAATGTTAAAACATAATACCGAGTGCTGATAAGGATATAGAACAACTGGAACGTTGATACACTGTTGATGAGAAAGCAAAATGGCATGGCTGTTTTGGAAAACACTTTGGCAATCTCTTAAAAATTTAAACATATACTTAACATATGGTTCAGCAGACCCACTCCTATGTATTTCCCCAAAAGAAATAAAAATGTTCACATAAAAAGCTATATGTGAATGTTTATTTATAATTGCCATAAAATAGAAACAATGCTGACACCTTTCAGCTGATGAATGGGTAAGCAAAATGGTATACCCATACAATGCAGAAGCAATATCCAGCAATAAGATGTAATAAATTATTGATACATTAAACAACCTGAATGAATCTTGAATACATTGTACTAAGTGAAAGAAGCTAGACTAGATGGTATAAGATAAAGTACAAAAAGAACTGTACACGATTATATTTTAGGTAGTTATTTTTTTTTTCTTTCAACACAGGTAGACGGTGAGAATTTTGAAACTACTTTATGAATATATCAGAATTCAATAAGTAGATATATTGTAAGTTTCTCACTGTTGGAAAAAGAAGTTACAATTACGAATGGGGAAAATCTAAAATGATCTCAGAATAGTTGTATTGGATCAGGCAGTATCAACATGAATTCTTTATTATTACTATTGTATATTCAGACAGGTACTGATATTAACACAGTTGTGTGTATATTCATGGATTAGTATACACACACATATTCTAGTTCTGCTTACTGAGAGATCTAGAAGCAGCTGTATATACTTTGGTAGTAACAAACATATCTAGCTTCCAGTTCTTAGTTTCTAAATAAAAGAATTTGAGACACCTTAATACGTAGTTTATTCCAGGACTAACTAGGGCTCAGAAAACACTAGCTGAGCCTGGTGCATCTTGTGGTGCCAGAAATCAAGGAAGTGGCTCTAGAAAGGGCACAGGAAACAGCTGTGAAGGACTCCCAAAGCCCAAAGCTGGAACAATTTCAACATAAAAATATAAATGAACTGGAATATAATCTATAAGCTAAAATAAATCCACCCATGAGGCCACACTGATATAAATGAATGAATGAATGAATGAATGAAACAGCTTGTTTGTAACACACAAGATCCACTGATGAATGCTAGAATAAGAGGGTGAACATTTGAACGGAATCAGGATATTTCTATAATCCCAAGGCATCACCCCCCAAATAATTATTAACAACAAAGGGAAAAATAGAAATTCTACAGTGGAGAAACCCAATGGATCGTAGTTTAATCCCAATAATGAAGCTTCACATCACCAGCAGTAAAATATATTGACATCATACATTTCCTTATATGATACTGGAAACAGCATGTCATCTCTGTGGTATTCTTATCAAATGAGTGTCTACTTTCTGTCTTTTTTTTTTATCTTTCAGTCATTTTTGATCTTTCTACCTGTAATGTTCGTATCGTTGCTATTTTCTCATAATTTTTTTGTCTCGAGCGCATAGTTTCAACTTTTATCTTTGTGTTTCTAACCTAGGTCAAGAAGTAACCTAAGTTTGCCCAAGATTTCTGTTTTTGATAGTAAAGGTGAGGATTAAGAAATGCTGTTTCAAAAAGTAAAATCGAAATTAGAAAAAAAAAATGCTGTTTTTAATGATTATCTATGGCTAATGCCAATTCAGTTACAAATTTGGATCAATAACTTCTTAAAATAGCTATCACATAGACCTTCAGCTTCAGGACATCTCTCTGTCTCTTTTCTTTTTCTACTTTCTCTGTGTCAATGCCTGTCTCTGACTTTCCTTTTTCACATCTTTGTTAGGAGAAACAGTAAATCAGAGCGGTTAAGAGCAAACCTCTAGCGCCCTCTGCCTGGGATCTCCCAGAGCTCGGCCACCAAGCTTTGTGATCTTGCTCGAATTATTTAGTTCCTCTGATCTTGCATTTCTACATCTGTAAAAATAAGATAATGATAGTACCTATCTCATGGTCATGTGAAGATTAAATAAAATAACACAATTAAAGTGTTTAGAAAGAAGAATGAATTGAATATAGCCGGTTCTTAGTATTATTACTTATTTTACACCTAGATTTGGAGAACTAAGCTTCATCATCATCGATTTAGATAAATCTTTCTCACTTATTCCCTCCATTGATATTCAGTACATCTTTATAATTCTCCAGTTTTCTCTGACAATCACTCTACTCTATTTATACATGTTTTTGGATATATAGAATAAACATCTATATAAAAAACATATACATCTGTATATGTGTCCTTGACATTTATATGTCCTGTTCCACTTTTAAAGAATGTAGAATGTATAAGATATATCTTAAATTTTTAAATATGTATGCACATTGCTATATGTCCATCTTGTTCCATGGTTTTCAACTCTGAAATTATCTAGGGAGCTATGAAATAATATTAATCCTTACCCTCTACTCTAGATCAATTAATTCAGGGGCTTAGGCATTAAGAATTTTTAAAGGTTCCTTAGGTGAACAGCCAGAATGAGAACCACTTATCTACTTCAATGCTTCTAATTATTCCATAGCATGCTTCCTTTACTGTCATTCATTCATTCATTCATTCATTCATTCCTTGGTGGTAGATGCCTTTCTTCCTGTTCTTTACTACTATATACAATATTTTAATGTGCATCCTCATACATGCCCTTTTATGCATCTAGAGTAAATGTTTTCTGGGTTATATAAGCAGAGTGGAATTACTGGGTTGTTGAATCTCTACATCTGATTAAATAACACCAGGTCCTCTCCAGAATGGTTTCACTAGTTAATTCTTACATAAGAATGCATATTGAGTATATTTTTTTCACAACACAAGATCCAGGATGGCTTCATGAGTGTACAATTTCTATAGTTGAGAAAGTCTGCACATTTGGTTTAATGCTCTCCTATCATCATCTTGAAATTCTTAATCACTTAATCTTTGAACTTGTGTGTTGTAAGTTAAGTCAGATGAGACAGTGTAGCATGCATGTGAGCTGCACTATAGGCATTCAGTAGCCCTCACAAGGGTACACTCAGGCTCATGACTATGATATATATGTATATATATATATATATATATATATATATATATATATATAGCAATTTGCTTGGGGCAGTTTGGGGTGCTGTTGGGGCCCAGGTGTCAGCTAGGCCCAGGTTGGTGGTAGGGATGGCAAGGACAGAGGCGGTACTGGTTATGGCAGGTGTTGAGGCCCCAGAAGAAAGAAGAGAGTCTGCACGGGAGCCCTGCCCCATAGCCAGGCAACCATTGATTTGCTTTCTGTCACTGTAGATTAGTTTATGTTTTCTGTAATTTTATACAAATGGAATCATACAACATGTTCTCTTTTTTGTGTGGCTTTTTTTTTTTCACTCAGCATAATTATTTTGTGATTCATCCATATCATTATATTTTTCAATTGTTTATTCCTTTTTATTGCCAAGTAGTATTCCATCATGTGAATAAACTACCATTTGTTTATCCATTCACTTCTTGGTAGACGCAGAGCTGCTTCCAGTTTTCGGCTCATACAAATAAAAAGTAAACAGTGATGTACAAGTCTTTGTATGGACGTACATTTTCATTTCTCTTAGGTAAATAACAAGAAGTGGAATTCCTGGATCAAATGGTAGATATATGTTTAACTGTTTTAAGAAACTGTCAAACTATTTTCCAAAGCGGTGATACCCATTTACATCCCCACCAGCAGTGTATGAGAGTTCTAGCTGCTCCACATTCTTGCTTACTCTGACAATGCTCATCCAGATTCTAACAGGTATTGAGTGATATCACATTGCAGTTTTAATTCTCATTTCTATAATGACTAATGATGTCAAGTATTTTTCCATAAGCTTATTTGCTATCTGTATATCTTCTTTGGTGAACTTACCTCTTTTTTCACTAGGTAGTTTTCACATGATGAAATTCTGAGAATTCTTTATATATTCTGTATACCAGTTCTTTATCAGATGTGTAACTTGGAAATATTTTCTTCTAGTTTGTGGCTGTCCTTTCATTGTGTTTTGCTCTGAAAGCGGTATAATGCCATTTGAGGGTTTGAGTAAAAGGGCGACTGAGCTAACTCATTTAGATCACTTCAGCTGCTGTGTTCAGAATAGATGAGGGAGAGGTAAAAGTCTTAAGTAATGAGTCCTTCTATAAAATTATGAGGCAATTGAAATAATCTAGGTAAGAAATGATAGCTTCCTTGACTGAGCTGGTAGCAGTAGGGGTGGAGAAAAGTTGGATTCTAGATATAATTTGTACTAGTATCCAAGAGTGGTGCTGTGAAAACCATCTGTTCCAGGTACAGGCAATAGGTGGGGAATTGTCTGTACAGAATTAAAAAATGAGATTAAAACCAACTAAAAGTTAGTCTGCTCCTTATTGTCACCATCACCAGGAACCTTGAATTTTAAACAAAGCCAGTGACAAAACCTTCCTCTGAGAAGAAAATCTTTTATTATTTTAAGTTCTAAAGAATTTATGTAGTTCCTGTAGAGTTTTAATAATATACATGTGAAGCTCAATTTAGCATATTTTTATTTCTTATCCTTTAATAAACATTATCTGCCAGAGTACCCTCAGCTCCACTGTCGGATGGATTCACATGCCTGCTCTGGTTTTGCAAAGTGTTTAGGAATCACTTGTGCTCACTTAGGCACACTTCCTGTCTCCAAGGGGGATCGGGGTGGAGAGTGTAGCAACTATCCTTACAATTTAATAATAGATTTAAAATAAACAATGTGCAGCAATTGTAAAGATGAAGAAACAGAACTTGATTTATTTCAATTCTGTCATTCAATGTGACCACTTGATATTTTTTAGTTTAAAATTTCTGAGTTTCATTGTCAAATGAGATTTTATTATCTTTAAAACCATTTGTGTATTTATTAATTCACGTAATTTAAATTTTTAGAGTTTTCTTTGATCATATATGAAGGCAGATTGATAAATCTGGTTCTACTCTATTAAACACAGAAACATGAAGAAAATCTATTTTGTTGATACTGACAAGTTTGCAGAAGTTTAGACGCAAAAACTTCATTAATGTAAAAAATAAATAGGTACATGTTTTTTGTCTTTTTTATAAAAATAGTAAATGAAGTAATATTTAATTCATTACTTTTTTCCATTTTTTGTACTGTAATTTTTACTTTGTTCTCTAGTTTTTGACTTGTGATATTTATTTTTCTGGCATAATTCTATATATGAAGTTCAATGAAAGAAAAAATCAGTTTGCATTTCTTTTCTAGCCATCATTATTATTGTTTTTACTTCATGATTATTATATTTTTACATCATGACTATCACGGAAAACAATTTTTACACATAGATGACGGGCTGTTAAAAAAGAAAAAAAAAAGATCCACTTTGGTTGTGAAACTTCAGTATGCCACTAAAATGTAAAGTTAGGGCCAACAGCATTGCATGGTGCAGGTAGGTAAAAGGTGTTAGTTTGTTTATTTTGTTTTGCTTTTTGCCCGAGCAACTGGAAGAATGATGTTGTCTTTTCAAGCTTGTAGGGGAAAAATAGATGTTTGGTTTGCAGACGTGCCAAGTTCAAGATGTCTATTAGAAAAAATAAGTACAGATATTAAATCGGCTACAGATATACAAATCTGGAGTTTAGGGAAGAGACCCCAGCTGCCCATAATCAGCACATGGCTGGTATTTAAAGACAAGAAGAGACAGATGAAGTCACACAGGGAGAAGAATACACAAAGGAAGAGAGATGTGATCTAGAGGTGATTCCTGAGCTATGCCAGCATTTAGGGATTGATCATTTGTGGCCAGCATGTGGTCATGTTTTTATGAATATTCAATGTTTGCTCAAAAAGAATGCACATTCTTTTTATCATGCATGCATGTGTTGGTTAATATCTGTCTGTTTAATCTATAATTTCCCTGAATGTGTTAAAAATTCCAGAGTAAATGTTTTACTTATTTGTCTCTTTCAGTAATCCTGTCATTTGTTGCTTTCTTTAATAGACTTTATGTTTTAGAAACAGTTTTAGATTTACAGAAAAAATTGAGAAGATAGTAAGAGTGCTTCCATATACCCCTGTGTATGGTTTCCCTAATATTAACATCGTACATTAGCATGGTGCATTTATTACAATTAATGAACCACTATTGATGTATTATTATTAACTTAATAATTTATAGAGCATTCCTTAATTTTTACCTAATGCCTTTTTTTTTTGTCCCAGGATTCCATCCAGAATACCATACTACATTTATTTGTCATATTTCCTTAAGCTCCTAGAGACTGACAGTTTCTCAGATTTTGCTTGTTTTTGATGACCTGTACAGTTTTGGTGTCCCTCTACTGGATTTTGTCCCATTAGTCTGAGGTTATGAGGTTTTTGGAGGGAGATCACAGTGTAAAGTGACATTTTCATCACATCCTATCAACATGATTCATGACTACTGTTATGGACCTTGACCACCTGGCTGAAGTAGTTTGTCGGGTTTCTCCACTGTAGCATTATCCCTTTCCCCTCTCTTTCCATATTACACACTTTAGGAAAAAGTCATTATGTGCAGTTCATATTTAAGGTGAGGAATTATACTCTCCTTCCTTTAGGGCAGAATTCCTATATAAATTATTGAAATTGTTCTGCATGGACAAGTGTTTCTTCTCCTCTTAATTATTCAATCATTTATTTATATCAGTATAAACTCATAGCTATTTATTTTATAATTTGCATGATAATCTAATATTACTTTATTTATTTTTATTGTTCACATTGTTCCAGATTTGACCATTGGATGTTCTTTCAGTTGGCTTCTGTGCCCCTGACATGCCTACAACAATGTGTGAGTGAGTTTTTTTGTTTCCTTTTGGTTTGGGGGATTTTTTAAAGCACTTTCTAACTTTCTGGCACTATAACATGCTTCAGGCTTATCCTGTGTATTTCTTGCCCCAGTCCTAGAATAAGTCATTTCCACAAGGGCTCTGCTTCCTTTTATTGGAGAACTGTGTTAGAAACCAAGATCTGAGTACTAGGTGTGGTCATTACTGGGGTATATCATTTGTTGTTTGTTGTATTTTAAGGCCATAGTTTAGCTGTATATATGCTTATAATAATCATTATAGCTTCTTTGTTTTTATTTTTTGTACTAAGAAAACAACATGAGATCTACCCTCTTAACAGATTTTTTAAGTGTAGAAAACAGCATTGTTAGCTATAGGCACAAAGTTGTACAGAAGATCTCGAGAAGTAATTCATTTTGCATCACTGAAACGTTATACCTATTGATTAGAAGCTCCACATTTTGCCCTTCCCCTACACCTGGCAACCACTATTCTGCTCTCTACTTCTACTGAGTTCGACTATTTTAGATATCTTGCATAAGTGGAATTATTCGGTATTTGTCTATCTTTGCCTTATTTCACTTAGCATAATGTCCTCAAGTTTCATCCATATTGTCACATCACGAGATTTCTTTTTTTAAGGCTGAGTAATATTCCATTATGTTTATATCAGAATTGTTTAATCCATTTATCTGACGTTAGACATTTAGTTTGTTTCCACATCTTGGCCATCAAAAATAGTGCTGCAATTAGCCAAGAGTGGTAATATCTCTTTGAGATTCCAGTTTCAGTTCTTTTGGATAAGTACCCATGAGTGGAACTGCTGAATTATATGATAGTTCTATTTTTAATCATTTGAGAAACTCCCATACTGTTACCCATCATGGCTGTACCATTTTTCATTCCTGACGACAGTGAACAAGGTTCCCTTTTATCCACATCCCCAGGAACGCTGTTTTTTGTTGGTTTTGGGGGGGGGGGTTTGTTTTTGCTTGTTTGTTTGTTTGTTTGTTTTTTGATAATAGCTATCCTAACAGATGTGAGGTGAGATCTCATTGTGGTTTTGGTTTGCATTTTCCTGATGATTAGTGACACTGAGCATCTTTTTATAAAACTGTTGGCCATTTATGTTTTCTTTGAAGAAATGTCTATTTAAGTCCTTTGCTCATGTATAAAATCAGGTTGTTAGTACTTTTCCTTTTGAGTTGTAGGAGTTCCTATATACTTTGAAAATTAACCCCTTATCCAATATATGATTGCAAATATTTTCTCCCATTCTGTAAGGTGCCTTTTCATTCTGTTGATTGTTTCCTCTGCTGGGCAGTTTTTTAGTTTGATGTAGTCCCACTTCTTTATTTTTGCTTTTGTTGCTTGTCCTTTTGATGTTATAACCATTAATTCATTGCCAAGACTATTGTCATGAAACTTTTCTCCTATGTTTTCTTTTATAAATTTTAGTTTTGAGTCTTATGTTTAAATTTTAAACCATTTTTCATTGATTTGTATGTGTGGTTTAAATATAGGACCCAATTTCAATCTTTTGCATGTGAATATCCAGTTTTCCCAATACCACTTGCTGAAGAGATTATCCTTTCCCCGTTGTGATTCTTGATACCAGTTGTAACTTTTTGATCTACTAGTTTTTTCTCCTAACATCCTTCTTTTACCTATATGATTTTAACATTAAATTCTATATTGTTTGATATTAAAGTTGTTATGCTAGCTTACTTTAGATTTGTATTTATCTTTGTGGCATTCTTTATCACTTTATTTTCAAACTATCTGAATACTATTGTTTTAACTCTGCCTCTTGTAGGTAATATACTAATACAATTTTTAATGTAGTCTAAAATTTTTTCACTTTAAATGGCAGGTTTAAACTTTATATTCACAAGAATTTATTATATTTATAATAATTTGATATCATGGAACTTTTTGACATTTAATTTTTTTTAGTTACTACATTTTCTCATTTCTTCATTTTCTTTTCTATTTTCTATATAAGTCGATTGAACTTCCATCTGCTGGTTTGAAAATAACACATCCTGTTTTTAGCCTTCATCTGTTTACCCTTAACGTTTAAGATATGCTTAAATTTTATCTTTTCTAGTAATATTTTAATATTATTGGTTTCTCATTTTTCTTCTGAACCAGATAAGTACACTTCTGTGATCTTATCTCACTCTGGTCTCTCATATCAGGACCTTCTCCCAACTTCACTATATAGATATTATCTGGTAGTGTACCAATAAATGTAGTAGCCACTAGTTGCATGTGGCTATTTAATTTTAAACTTAATTATAATTAAATAAGGCAAAAAAATTCACTTTTCAAGTGTTCAGTAGCTGTATATAAAACATTTCCATCATCTCAGACACTTCCGTTGGAGAGTGATGATCCAGACTGTAATTCTACCTTGTTTGAATATATTTTGGGTTGGTTGCTTATACTTTAGAAAACAATAAACTTTACTAAATTCTATTTTTACTTTTATGTTGCATATATTTTATAGCATCTGTCTGAATCTTTTTCTATACTTTCTAAAAAGCTTTCTCCAAGAGTGCTTCAATGGGAATTTTTGCGTGGAAAACCCTGAGGCATTTTACAAATGAATATATCTTTACTTTGACTTTGCATTTAAATGATAAATCATCTAAACATGAACTCTAAAATAAAATATTCCTCCTTTGTCATTCTGGTAATTTTTCTTCTATTATCTATTTTTTCATCCAGAGTGCAACAGAGAACTCTGATACTTGTTCCCTACAAATGTGTGTGCTCTCTCACTCTCTATCTCTTTTTTAAAAATCCTTTAGTAATAATATAATGGCTTATTTTTATCTTGGAGCATTACATACTCTAAAGCATATATGTGAGCATGAGTATGTGCATACAAGGCCCTAGCCTTTTCCCATGCTACACACACACACACACACACACACACACACTCGCTCATCATAAATATTCTGGAATTGCTAGATATTTTAGTCTCAGCCTCTTTAGAATTGACTAGATATAAAACTACTTATGCTAACAAGCCATTTATCTTCATAAGTCAGATATAATTTAAAGAAAGCACTTTCTTCTCAATAGACATCTATCATCTGGAAGTAAGTATCTCATTCAATTATACTGCATTGTGCCAAATAAAAATCACATGAACCCTAAAGCAGGTTTGCATTTAAAAAAAAAGAAGAAAAGTTCAAACAGTGGGAAGTACAATACATAACTTTAAATTCTTTGTTTGGTTAAGAGGCAATATCATTGCCATAATTTGAGTAAATTAGAAACATTTGCCTTTATTTTAAGAAACAAAACCCTAATTCTTAACATAAGTTTTTCTTTCCTAAAAGTGTCAACTTACTTGTTGTCTTGTAATTTTTGCTGTTGTAGGTGCTTCTTTATATTCTAAAGTCATAAAACACATAGAAGATATTGTACCACATACTCAGGGCATTCTGTATGTCCTCTTACATAAGAGGCTAAACTGGTAGGAGTATAAATTGTGATTGAAATATTCAGACTAGAATAATACAAATAAAAGGTGTAGCCAGTTTTGTCAAGAATATCAACAAAAGCCTATTTTGAAAAGTAAATGAAGGATGTGAAGAGAATTCACAAAGGAATCGACATAAGAACATAAGAAAAATTGTTTAACCTCGAAATTTATCCAAAAAATAAAAATTTCAACAAAAACAGATTACATTTTTTCCTGAAATATTGGCAAATCTTAACTAAATTAAATGTTGTCAGTTTATACAGGAACAATTAGACAAAAACTTAGATATTGGGATTGTCCTCCACCAAATTTGTGTGTATGTGTGTGTGTGTGTGTGTGTGTGTATGAGACAAAATTTCACATTTTACAATTTAGAGAAAATCTACTTAAATAGGAAAAAATAGCTGAAAGGATACTTGAAAGCATAGAGCCCAATAATCAAAGCGAAGTTAGAAGTTATCTCCTTCAGTTTTCTCCTTAAATTTGCTGGTATTTTTCTCAACAATTTGGCCATCTTGTTTAAGAACCCAGTAAATAAAATCATCATTATTATTTACTTAGTAACTAGAATTATGTTTGAATAGTTACAACTTAGGATAGCAGATTTTCCTGTAGAGTGCCAGATAGTAAATCTTTTAGTTTTTGAGGGTCGTAAACTCTCTATTGCAACTACTCAACTGTTGCTATAGAGTAAAAGCAGCCATGGACAATACATAAATGAATGAGTGTGGCTGTGTTCCAATGAAATCTTATTTACAAAAACAGTCAGCAGGCCATATTTGGCTAGTGGGCTGCAGTTTTCTGACCTTGGCCTTAGACTACACCTATATGTTGTTCCCTAATCAATGTATATAGTATCTTTATATTTATTCATCTGAGGAAGAACTAAGAAACCTGGGGAGAAGGAAGGATTTAGAGGCCAAACCTAGACATAAGCAGAGAAAGAAAGGCAATGTACCAGAATAGTATATATTACTGTACTGGTTTATAACTTAAAAATATGTTGACAGTTGGTATAAACCAAGGAAAAAACTTATTGCCAGTGGTAATTATATTTAATTGTTTCAGAACCTTTATTTAGTCAGTCATGAGACCTCCAAATCTCGATAGCTAAGCAGCTGAATACAGAGTTGGAACTGAGGTGGCAGGGTGCACAGCAGAGAAGAGAAATCAGAGAAGGGAACCAATGAACTTTTCTTGACAAAGAAAACATGAAAGTTTAAAATAGTGTTAGAGAAAAGTGCATTCAGACGGTGTTGATGATAGCCAATGAAGATGCTGCTGTGAAAATAACCTTCATGAAAGTAGGAATAAACCAATCCTCTGATAAAATGTGGTTGGATTAGCATTGTTCCTGTCTCCTGTCCCTCTGTTTTCCTTTTAACTTTTGAACCTGCACTGACCTCCTATCTTCCACTTTGGGGGAGATGATTAAGTCAATGAGAGCACCCCAATCAGAAGTCCCTGACCGTTGAGTCCTGTCCTTGGTTATTTAACCGTGATGGGTATTTCTGAGAAGGTCATCATTTCTTTCCATTGCGATGAGTGATTGACTCAACAAGGAGTTCATATTGCACCAAACACTTTCAAAAATGATTCATGTTAATGGCATGTCTCGGGGGATTGATGCTAAATAGAAGCTACAACTAAAGCTTAAAAAATGATTTAGCAATATGAAATCCCACAGACCACAGCTCACGTAGGCACACTTGATGGTAAACATCAAAGAATAAATACAACTAAAAGTCATAAAATTGGATAGACAATAAATCTGACAGTTCAAGACCTTTTGGGGCTTGAATCATAAAAAATAAAATGACTTACTCAGGCATTCTTAGCTTTATTTTTTTATTTTTTTTTATTTTTGCCAAGCATCTTTTAGAGGGCAGTGAACTGATGACAGTTTCATATTTTTGACATGTTAGTGCAGTTTACAAAGGTGGTTGCCTCACAAAATAAAATCAAATGGACATATTGAAGAACTACCCCCCTTTTGTCCATAATACTGATCACTCCTTAAGGGGGGAGGTTGTTGGGGATTTATCCACCAAAATCAGACTTGAAGGTTTTATAGTCTTCCCATGGCAGCCACAAAAATGCAGCAAAAAAGAAAACTTATATATCTAACTCCTTTTATTTTATTTTTTTAAATCTCCCTACAGTCCTTTTATCTTTTAAGAGGGTTATAATTGGGTTTTTATATTTATTTGATTTTTAAAAAAGGAAAAGAATTGTAATGTTTTAGATGAACTGGAGGTAGATAAGAAAGATACTAACCTAATGTGTTAAATTAAAGAAAATATTAATATCAAAAATTATTTTTCTTCAAATATAAAATGTTTCATTTTGAAAAACTCCTTTTTACAAGATCTAAATATAGATAAGTTTAAATATATCTTTAAATGGAAAAGAAAATAAAAAAGCAAGTAGACTTATACCTCTCTTTCTTCTCAAGATGTATTTTCTATCTTAACTATTAATTCATGATTCAAACAATATCAAACAATCATTTAGAAGGCACTGTGTTAAGACCTCTACAGCATTTAACAATGTACAGGACAAGGTTCCATCCTCAAGCTTTTGTCAAGAAAGCTCCTCAGGGGAAGGATTAAATCTCTACTGACTAAAGAAAAATGACCTTGGCTGTCTCCATTCTCCTGTCTCTTGCTACTCTTCATACACAGCTCTATGAACTTTCATTTTTACTATCTTGTCATCATTTCTCTATTAGACATTAAAATCCTTATTACTGTATTCAAGAAATATCGATTGCCTATTTTGTGTCAGAATCTATTCAACAATGACTAAAATAGACATGCTCCAGGCACTACAGAGCTTGTAATTGGGTAATAGAGATATTCAACAATTATACAATGAATTATTTCATTTGTTTTATTTGTTGTTATGATAATAATGGGCATTGCTTAGTAGGTTAATCCTATACATATTACTTGTATCCACATTGTTTGAGACCTTTTCTATGAAAATAGTGAATAAACTGTTAGTTATTTGACACAATAAATTTCAGGGGTTTTCTTAGGTTCCATAGTCTGGGCCAGGCACTTTCAATGGAAGTAATATCGCCCCCATGATGTGAAAATTAGTTTTGATGGGGACTATCAAAAAAATCTCTTTTATTATATAAAGCACAGATATATATATAGCATATAACCAGATATACAGTATATCTGAAATAATAAAATTTCATAGCAGAGCAATTAGAAAAAAAATGTCTAAAAAGGCTCCTTAGGGAGGGAGGCGATAATGAAAAAAAGATTAAGAAACACTTGTCTTGGCAGTGTTTACTGCTTACTAAAAGTTCATTTGTGTAAACCCATTCTACTCAATGTTATCCTGTTCGTCTTCCTCAGTGTGGGAAGTACTATCATCAGACACTCTTACCAGCCAAGTCTCTTGCTTTTTTCACTCTGCTTTGCCAAATCCTGGGTATAAGATTCATAAAAGACAAAGGCTACAATTTAAGGTAAATTTAAGGCATGGAGGTTCTGGGTTTAAGAGAGCTATTCCTTTGCAGCTGGTTTTTATTCTTTATGTAAACCATTTTATTGCCTCTTTGCATGCCATATTTGATATCGCTAAGCTATTTAATCACACTTGAGTTGCTTGGGATTCACATCAGTTATATAAATGGCAATATGAAGTAGCTCTCAGGTGACCAACTGGAGGGCATCACATATCCAAGGCAACACTCAACAATGGATCATTTCAGTAGTACCCTTCAACTTCCCTTGAATTTCACAAAAGGGGGGTAAAATTTGAAGAAAAGTAGAGAAGAGTGCAAAGGAAGCCAAATGATTGTCCATATAGGTATGCTATTTGGAACGCTTTCAGGGATTTTCCTCTCCAGTGGCAGTATTTTTCAAAATATAATTGCTTTTTAAAATGCAAATTCCTTAATCCCATCCCAGATTTACAGAATCTAAATGTCAAAGAGTAGGGCCCAGTAATCTGTATTTTCACTAGTGCTGCAGGTGATATGAATGCCTGCCAAAGCATGAGACTATTAGCCTTTGGATTAAAGCCAGATTCTTTAATGTTCAACATCCCCCAGATGCAGGCACTACCTTCTGCCATGCCACCTCACAAACAATGCGTTCTGAACCTATAAGATCACCTGAGGTCCTCTGGCTTTTTCATGCTTCCTTGAGCAGCAAAGCTCCCTGTACTTCCTGCTGGGAAGTCCCTCCATGGCCTTGGCCATCTGAGACATTACAACTTGTCCTGTAAAGAATAGCTTATACAACCCTTCCTCTGATAAGGTCTTCCCTGGTTTTGCCCAAGCCACACTCTCTAGACTCATAGTCAGGACATATTCCTCTTTGTTCCATGGTTCCCTGCTCATCCTGCCACAAAGCACTTAGCCAGCACACTGTACCATGATTCTGTGTTTTCATGCTTTCCATGTGAAACTAGAAATTCTTTAAAGACCTACTTTGTTATTTACTCATTTTTCATCTTTGGGTATATTTTGAACTAAAAAAAAAAGTTGAATAAATGAATAAACAAATAACATGAAGTGTGTTCTGCATTGCTGCATGTCTGATGGTCTCTAATTATACTCTGAAGTCAAATTAAAAGTTATCTCCTGCCTGTTTGGCCCCCCAACTCCTACATAGTCATGAGCATAACAAGAGCTTAGTAAACTAGTACACTGGACTCTTTGCTTGGTGTTTATGTCCTCTCCTTGAAATAGTGGCACCTCTAATTTATGATCTGCCTCTTTGAACTAACTCCTATTTCAGTTCAAATGGTTCAATGGTTATTTGAATAGCTCTATAAGGGTTCAAGCCTTTTTAAAAAATGATGTGGTATCTCATAAAACTATGGTTGATATGGTTATAAATTTCAGGAATGAGACCTAGGCTCTTTGTGCAACCACATTGGGGCTCAGGGAACATTCCTTGGAGAGGATAGAGGCTCCCACTCTACACTAATTATCAGGCCACATTCAAATCTCCTCCTCTGATGATAAAAGCTTTGGCTGCCTTTGAATAAAGCACTTCAAAGTCTCCCTTTCATATGATTTTTGAAATCTCGGCCCATCGAGACTGTCACAGCTTGACATGCTTGTGCATTTGTCATACTTTCTGAAAGCCTGCCTCCAATCCTGGACCTGGGATAAGCTGAAAGCTCTTCTTACTGATAACACTTTTTAAGGGGGCAGGGGGGGGGAAGACAGCACAGTGTCATAAAATAAAGAAAAAATACTCAATTTGGTGTAAGAATTTTAAACATGTAGGTATTTCCATGATATCAGAAGGAAAGGATTACATTCATCTGAGAGGTTTTTCTGGACAATGCAGTACCAGGCTCCAAATAGAAAGTGGGTTGGTGGACGTATGGCAGTGTCCTGGCAGGAAATAGTAAGATATTTGAGAAGACTTTAATTAAAATTTATAATGTACAAAAAGTATAAGTAGGATTTAGGGAAACCAAGTTGGAATGATGCAGTACCCTAGGACTACTTACATCAGGGGAGCCATTAGCATCTTAGACCTAAAGAGGTAAGAAAAGAGAATGGTTATAGAAACCCAGAGAGGTGGTTAAATGGAGCTGACCACTTAACAGGAGCAATGACAAGGAGATAGGTAGAGAAATAATTGCTTCAGCCTTACTTCCTCTCCATCCTTCAAAGTGCTACTCATGTTTCCCATCAACTGAACTTGTAGCCAGAAGGCAAAGGAATCTACTAGTGCTGCCCATGTAGGTCAGCCTCGCAGGCCACAGTGCAGGACAGAGGGGCAGAGAGCAGCTTCATGTGGCACACAGAAGACATCCAGCTCAGAGGCTCACATGAAGGACTGAAATGAGCATGGAGCAGTAGAATTTTCTTTGTTTCTGTTGAAGGAACATCAGCTTTATTGGGTACATGTATCATATAATAAATATTTAATAATCATAATAACTTTAGTGAGTTGTACTTTCCCTGTTTTAGGTTCTGTTAAGATGTTGAGAATCTGGATCAATGATGGTATGCAGATGCTATGAATGAATTTTTTTAAAAAATGACATCCTGAAAGGTAGCAAAAATAAATGCTTAACTTGGCAATTATCTGAGAACAGACAGTATCAATCTATATACCAATCACAAAAATAAAATTTTAAAATGTATGCAAAAACAATAATGGCCCCTTTCCTTCATATACATTTAGATATGGGTATAGTGGGGACTGCTGATCTCAGGACCAACTCCAGCCATGAACAAACTCAGTGACTACCTACATGGTGTGACTCAGGCAAGGAGTGAGAATCTTCAGTGCCAACTGTCCCCAGTCTTCCCCAAAGGCAGTCACTCTTACCTGAGATTCTGCTGTTATAGAACTATCTTTGTATTTTGGATGCTCTAGATTTGCTCAAAATTCATGTACTCCTAAAGCAGTATCAGATTTGTTACTGACATGTTGAGTCAAGTAGTAGAAGAAGTAGTAGTAGCAAGAATTAAGTTATTAGCCCCACTTAGCCCATCAACTATTTATAGTTTGCAAAATAAAGAAACTAGATTTGTTGCACAGGCCACTATCTGAAGAAAATTGGCTTAGATATCACCAGACAGTGAGACAATCTTTGGATAGTGGTAGCTAGAATTCAGTGTCAGAGGAATAGTAGAGAAAGGAATCTAAAAGAAAGAAAGAGTATAAAATAAATTCAATTTATTTGTTATATGCTATATATTTTGTGCAAGGCATCATGGTAAGCTGTTTTCAAAAATTGTCTCATGTAATCTTTGTAATATAGGCCCTATTAACCCAGATGAAAAAAAAATAGGTTTAAGGAGGCTCAGTAACTTGCCCATGTTTACAAAGTCAATAATGAGAAAGAATGAGAATTTGGAATCCTCTGCATCATTTTCTTCTAGATAAGTTTATATTCTCTCTTCTTCTCTTTGTAAGGGATTTTAAAAAGGTGAATTAGAACTGATAGTGAATTTTTAAAAAAAGGAACTAGGAAAGGCCTGAGTGCAAAACACAAGCACAATGTCCCCCAAAGAGATATTTGGTTATTGATTCATTGTTCAACAAACTTTTATTGAATGCTTACAATAGCCTGGGCTTATAAGTTCAGGGGTTACAACGATAAAGAAATATTCCCTTACTTTATAAATTAGCAGTGCAATAAAGACTTTAATCCGACTGAGTATTCACAATAACAAAGTTTGTTGGGCCGTTATAAATCAGAGAGAAAGAGTTTAGGTATATGCAGATTTCTCAGGTAAGTATTGGTGTGGGATAAGATGAAGCAGAAGAGGGAGTATTTATATTAGTTAGTAAAAGCTAGGCTATGCTGCAATGACAACAAACTCTCAGTGGCTTTGTAAGATGCAGATTTATTTTTCAATAATTAAAAGTTCACTGCAGATCTGGATAACTCTATGGGAAAGTCATGCTCCAAATGATGACTCAAAAGTCAGCTTCCTCTTTTGGGGGAGTGGAAGGGGGATTTTATTGTCCCAACACAAGGCCTCCTTCACAATTGCCAGAGCAGAGGAAAAGGGAGATGAGAGTAATACATGGGATTTTTATTGACTTGGCCTTGAAATAAGATGCATCACTTCTGATAATATTTTCTTGGCCAATAATAGTTACATGGTCCCATTAACTTATAAGAATATTGAGAAGAAGGATGCACATATTGAGGAAAACTAGTAATGTACTGTGGTATGTACCAGAAATGCATATGAATTACCTATGATAATAGACTTTGTTGTGCAGAGGTTATTATTTGTGATAGTTCTGATTTTCAGCATAGGAAATCCAGGTAAGAAAGTAGACCAGATGCTGATAAGAGAAGCATGAAGATGACTTAACCCGTTCTCCATCTTAGCTAGACATTGGGGTTTTTCTTGAGATCTGATTCTCGTAGACAGGAAGGAAGGAAGGAAGGAAGGAAGGAAGGAAGGAAGGAAGGAAGGAAGGAAGGAAGGAAGGAAGGAAGGAAGGAAGGAAGGAAGGAAGGAAAGAAGGAAGAAAAAGAAAGAAAAGAAAAAGAACAAAACCAGGGAGAGAGAAGCATTTATTTTGCTTCCTGGCTGCCATCAGAAATGAGTAGGACCTCCCTTGGCAGCAAAGGACTTTATCTTCCAGTGTAGCATTTTACAAGATGGTTTAGATTTGGCCAAATAGCACAGAAAAAGAAAACCTCCAAAAGTTGCAATTAACAAATCAGGCACATTAAAGGCTTGAACACACTAATTAGCTCTTAGTCAATAGACTGTAAGGCTACCCTAAAATTATGGCTAAATTGTATAAAAAGAAACATGCTTGTAACTGAGGGTGGAAATTGAGAATTTGGGAAATTAAACTCATTACTCCATATACCTCTGTTATGACTCAATTCTTTTTCTTTGCCCCTTTTTGAACCTTTTCTGTATCTGTTGTGTTCCTGAGATGAGTAATGGAATTTAATATTAGGTTCTGTTTTTCCAATTGCAGGTGTTATTTGGTCTTGCACAAGAGTTGTAGGACCTTTAGCAATATACACAGAGAGGCTTCAACAATATTCAAAGAAACATCCCTTTCTAGCATGCTGGGGTAGAGTTCTTCCAAAGGAAGTTGGTAAAGAGCTTTGCAATTTTGATAGTGGGATGAAATGTACCAGGAGCAATAGACAAAGAGTCAAAGTGGGAATGAAAAGAGTGCTGATCTAGGAGTCTGGAGACTGGGTCCAAGTCCCAGTTGCTCTGACAAATAATGTATGACCTTAGGCAAGTCATTTCATGTGGTGGAGGCTGTGATATGTTATCCAAATTCTCCCTTTAAAGCTGAAGAAACCCATTTCCTCAGCTGCTAGGAGGAATTCCACAGAGAGCCTCAGCGGTCAATCCTTTGAAGTTTTGTCTCAGTCAAAAAATGCAGCTTTACCCAGGGAAATTCACATGGCTGGTCAACAAGAAGCCTGGCTGGCCCTCTTGCCCCAACTCAGGATGACTCAGAAAGGCCAATTTCCCTCCGGAGGTCCCCATGAGCTCACTTGATGCCTTTGTTGAGAATGCATTTCAGCCCCTCATCTCCTTTTGCCAATTCTGTTTCCTTCTTCTCCCTCTCATGGGTATTGATCCCAAGAATACTCCCTGATAAACATCTGCTCATAGTCTTCACCTCAATGTGTCTTTCCTGGAAAATTCAACCTATGATTATACATTTAACTTCAGCCTATGATTCTAGAACTCAGTTTCTCTTCCTGATCAGAAAACACACACACACACACACACACACACACACACACACACACACACACACACACTCCTAAAAGAGTTGTGGGCTTTTAATATGAGACCCATGCATGGACATCAGAAGGAGTATGGTCACCCCAAAATGATACATGAAGTTTTGTGTGTAAGTGTAGAGTAACACTTTCTTGGAGATATGTGTTGACCTTGACAGATTGTCTCCAATGTTTTTCACTTGAACAGGTTAAAGAGTCATTGATAAGAGGGTAGGAACTTTCTCCGTCTTATTCACTGCAGATCCCCAGTGCCTAGCAGAGTACCAGACTTATAGTTTGTGCTCAATAAATATTTGATAAATTTTGAGTGAATGAGTCTTACCGAAAATGTCTGTTAAGTAGTTGAGATTATAAAAAGGATTATAATTATCATGTTTGATGCAGTCGGTATTTCCCTTTTCATTAACTGAAAAGTCTTTATAAATCTCATAAGACTTTTATGAGAAACAGTCCCATCCTGGCTTTACCACTTACAAGTTGTGGAAGCTTCAATGAGTTATTTAACTTTTCTCTTACTCTAAAACTAGACTTCTTCATCTGTAAAATGGGCATAATCATAGTTGTTGTGGGAATTAATAAATCACATGTAAAAAGCAAATACAGTGTCTGACACATGGTAAGTGCTGAATGAATGTCAATAGAATCATGATAATCAAAAAAGAAGAATTACAAACATAGACAAGTATTTCATTTACTTATTTTTCTCATTCGTTGTCCATATACTAATGAGTTAGACACTGGAGAAACAGAAAGGAATGATATTCACTTGTGTTTTAGGAAGGACTGGCACTGAGAGGGGAGAGAGAATGTTTACATTATTACTTTTTTTCTCCCCTTTACTACCAGAAACGTCCACAGTATGCATATGTATCAAGCATTCGATGAGATCAATTACAATAAATCATTAATTTTTGTATTCATTATTCCATTGAATTTCTTTTTCCACGTAATCCTCAAATACCACTGAAGACACAGCCACAGAGAAACAGATAAGGGTTCTGACCTCAAATAATGTACAGTGCAAAGGGGAAGGCAGACGTTAGACCATTCAAGTACTGTCCCTGCCTGAGGACCTGGTTTGTGTGAACCGCACTATGTCTTTAAAATGTTGGAATCTTAAACCATCACACTTTCAAGAAAAATATCCTTCCTAAAAATCCTGGTTCTAAATTTCTCTGGAAATATCAGATGTTCTGGTGACGCTAGGCCAGCATTTCCTTCTGAAGTGAGGAGGGGCTCCCCACTTTAAGTTAACCGTCAAAATTTTTTAAATCTCTACAGTTTGTCTGTATTCTTATTTTTTTTCTATCCTGTTTCCAATAGGCAAGTGTTTGAATTTCCTACAATAATTGTATTTTTTCATTTTCTCCACAAAACCATTTTAGTGTTTGTTTTATAAACATTTAATGCTGCATTGTTAGGTTCATATATATGAATGTAATATATTCTTAGTAGATTGCTCTTTTTATTATGATTTAGTGTCCCTCTTTTTTTCTAGCAATTGTTTTTGCTTTAAAATCTGTTTTTGTCTCAATATTACTACACTGGTGTTCATTTGATTATTACTTGCCTGCTGTATTTGTTTCCATATCCTTGTTTTCTTACACCTCACCTCTATTCCAGCCTTTGTTCCTCCCCAACTAGTAGTTCTGAGAACCTCTTCACCTGCTCCCTCAGCCACAAAAAGCAGATCTTATATCAGCATCTTGACCTGCCATCTGAGAGGTTACTGGAACTTCTGAAGACCCAATTACATTGCCAAGCACCGGGGGAAAGACTAGGTCCGATATCCATAGCTTCCCAAGTAGTTTGCTTGACTTGTATCTGGCTAGAGTTTTCTCCATTTTTAAATTTTCTCCTAAAAAATATTTATCTGTCATTACTATGCATGGAATTTGAAGGTGGTTGTGGTTATTTTTCAAGGCATGAATCTATAAACCATATAGACTGAGCAGCTACGATATGTGATAAAGATTGTGACAGATAAATACAGACAGTTCCTAGTTCTGTGAGGGGAAAATTAGATCTTAAGAACCTTCCTCAGCAAAACCAATGAGGCTGGTTTCTCAGCACGCAGATTCCATGAGCAGCTGCTTCTTCCATCCTTCATAGCTGAAGAGCAGATCTGGAATATCCCTAGAGTCATAATAAAATTTAAGGACAAATGTCTTTAACTAAGTTGTATATTATCAGTTTAGGAGGTAAGTACATCTGATGATTATATCTCTAGCCTCAATGATGTATCATCTCAGTTCATCAACACCATTAGTATGTTATTATAATAATTAACAATGTAACATTAGAGAAAGACAGAGACACATAGAGAATGCAGAGACTAGGGTAAAAAAGAGCAGATGGATGGGAAAAATAATTTACTGGAAGCTGAAATGTGTATGTAGTTTGATAGCCTAAATTTAAACAAAACAATGCTTTTACACATTGCAAATCAGCCTGTCCTACTATGTCCATTCACATTTCCCTAATTTAACCACTTCAATTTATTGCTTACTAATTAGAAAGAATTGTCCAGAATAAAGAAATCACTGCCCTATAATTACTTCATTGTAAAGCATAATGAGCAACTGAACACTGACACATACTGTAAAAATCGCAGCACAATAAATAGAACACTGTTTTCCAACAATAACCCGGCAGTGAATTCTGCAAGTGTATTTCTTCGTGAAACATGTTTATGTGATACTCTTCCAATTTTATGGTGGAAGTTTATCACCATAAGGTGCATTTCATGACAGCCGAATAACTACATTCAGTTAGGCTTGTCACCATGTGGCTTCCATATCAAGACACATGCTGATTGTATCAAATACTGTTGACTGTCTTAGTGCCACAAATAGAATAGATGATTACACTGTTCTGTGTAGATATGATGCAATATTATTCACATTGCAAGAAATTGAAGGTCAAGGTTGTCTAACAACATTAGAAAGATTAGGTATTGAAAGCTTGTTAATGTAGTGATGATTCACTAATAGACAGATGACAAGTGTACCTTAATGTATGAATGATTCTTTATGTAAATGGGTGGAAAATAGGTATATGCATATCAGATGATTGAGTATTATTGGGTGAGATATGGGTTATCAATTTATCTTTTTGAAAAATAAGTAAAAGCAATGCTTGAATAAATCTCCACCCTTAAAATACTTTTATTTATCTCAAAGAATTGTACTAGAGAAAAAGAAATCTAAAATTTTACCTCTGTCCTGCCACAGAAGCATTCTGTGATGGCATTGGCAAATAATGAGCTTGCCTATCACCTTGGCATTCACCTGCATTTCTGATTTTAGCATAGGTACTGTTACTCTCATTTAGTATATACCACCAAGCATTTCTTCATTACGCTACACAATCAGGTTGATGTTTCTAAAATAGCAAAGATTATTAGAAAGTTAATCAAATTTGAAATTTAATTACATGCCATTGTCAAACAGCTGTTATGATCTGATCCCAGCTCTGCAACTGAAACAAAGTATATGACCCTAGAAATTTAATTTTTCAAAATCTCATTTTGAGATTCGCTATGCAGTGACCTATGATGTTGGTCAGGTCTTACAGTTCTTTTATATTCATGTTGTGCAGCTTAAAAAAAAAATCACTAGGATGATATTTATAATAGCATATTTTTTTTTTATCAATTCTCCCTTCATATCCACCAGTCATGAACTTAAAATATCATAAAACTTTGATTTCAATAATTTACCAGATCAACACACCATTAATTTAAGAAACTGAGCAATCATTCAGGTTAAATTCAATCACAGGTCAAATGCTATTGGAATGTCTGTTGATATAATAGCTATGTCATGGGGACTTTATCAGCTTTCAAAAGATAAAAGTTAGTTTAATATAATTAACAACACACATATGTTTTCCATTTAATCATAGAACTTTAAAAGACATTTGTAATTCTCTAATCCATGGCCTTTTCTAGCATGATCCACAAAGTGTCCCAGAGAAAGCCTCTGAGTGATATTCAAATGGGTAAAGTGAGAGACACCTTGATCTGTGATTAGGAAAGGATAGATGCCGGATGAGGCCCAGCTGGAAGAGATAAAAGAAAATATTCAGACAGATCAGTCATGAGGAATAAGAAATTCAGTGTTGTCCATTAGATGGTAATTGAAAAATTGGAAAGAGTATCTTCAAAGAGGTCAGAGAGAAATAACAAGCTGTTCCAACAATTAGACAAAGCTGGAGAATCTAAGGGAGGGGCGTAATTATAGTTCCAACCTCCTGACTAGTTGCCATTGCTACTGTTCTAGGTATTAGCCCTCAACCAGTGCTACAGTTCTTGGATAAAAAAATGAAGAAACCATAGGCAGAGATAAACTACACGTGTGACATTTCTATGAATGGGGTTGGACAATGACGTGTATTACTGCAGAAATAGGCCTTAGAAAGCTGGGACAGGGAAGAAGATGATCATGGAAAGAAGCCAAGGAAATCATTTCTGTTCCACAAAGAAAAAAAAGAATGAATGTAGAAGAGTAAAGTTAAGCCTTGGAAGAATAAGAACTACGTAGACTGAGGCTCAAGGAATGGGTCATGGCCCACAGTTCCAAACTGGAGGTCTTTATCAAAGGGTATTCCCTTTTCCCCTACCTGATACAGGTGCTCCTGAGGTGGACTATTTGACTGAATGGCATCAGTTAGCCAAACAGATGTAAAGAATTGGACTACTTACTTCAATCGTCTTAACAGCTTGACTTCTAGGTCGCTTGGTGATTTAATAAACTTTTGCTCATCAAACCATTATGCCAATTATAATTAATCAAATTAACACAAAAATAGTAATAGTGCAATAAAGATGCAACATGATCACAATAGTTGGGTATTATGGGGTCTTTGAGAGCAAATAAACTGAGGTTTTACAAAAAAAAAGCATTCTGAACTTTGGGGAGGGGAGTGTCTCCTCATTATTCATAAATCAAAAATGCCTGGCTTAATCCAATAATTTAAGAGTTATCTCAGCTAATTGATATTTTGTTAACTGTATTTTTATGTTTCAAAATAAATGTAAACTTTACTTTGAAGAAAACACTGCTTTAGTTAGTTAATGGAAAATAAATCCGTAGTTAATGGATTCATAGTACCTAAAGTCTCAAGTAAGAAATATAATTTAATTACATTTTTAGAGAGTTTAGCAAAGTCTAATCTAGGAATGATATTCATAATTTAAAATAAGTAGTTCAAAGTATTTGTTTTGAGCTTAAACACAAACATTTAAGTCAATTTTTTAAAATTAATTAGATTTTTCATCGCTGAGTCTAGAATATGTTCTTCCAATGGAGTTTGTTAATCCAGATAGTTCTGTGATATGATTTGGGTTTCTCTGTTTACTTCCTTCTACAAGATTTAAAAACATCAGTGTTTACTATTGGCTCAGTGAGGTGGTCAGAGCTTAATTTGGGAAAAAGAAGTGACTGGAATGGTTGAGATAAGATGTCACCTGCCCCACTCACCACCAGCTATGACCCAGGTTGAGTCAGGAAGAAGACTCTCATTACCTTCATCATTACAGTCCCTGAAACTGACTGACCCCAATCAGAACTGTCAAAAACATGAAAGTATTTGCTGAACTGGCTTCCTGGTATAAAATGGAAACATATTTGTGAATTGCATAAATCCTATATTCATTTTTAACTACCTACTTTCTTTTGGAACTTCAGTTTCTTCATTTGTAAGATTAGAGTTCTTTGAACTCTAATTTTTAGTAGTAAAAATCTCTCAAACATTTAAATATGGAAATAGAATTGCGAAGAGAAATACAACAGATTGTTCTATTTAATGCTTATTCCTACATTAACCAGTTTTGGGTCATTAACTGTAATATGAGGATTGATGATTTCCTACCTTGCCTTAGTGGAATAAGTTCAAAGCTATGGAGTAAATGTTCTCAGAACATGAGAATTCACTATAGAATGCTGTGGGGGAAAAACTGTGCAGAGAGGAAAGGGGTAAATAATACCCTTAATACCCAAGGGACAACACAAGAGCTGAACTTGAGTGTGAGCTTCAAGAGGCCACTATCTATTGACACCGGCCTGATAATTTGAGCCTTGATGTTTTTATTAAAACCCAAATATCCATTGTATCTTAGGCTATGTCAGAGCTCTAAAGAAAAAAAAGAAGTTTCTGCTTACTGACTCAGTGGCCCCCAGTTAATTCAAAGGGGATTTGCTGCCCAGTGGGAAAATGCTACCAGGAAAATCAGAGAATAAGCCTTCACTCCTTTAGTATATCAGAATTTATTCCGTTATTTATCAATCGTAGTTGCAGTTAGTGGCAGCTGGAAAACAGGCCTAAAACACAAATGGAAGAAACCTACTGTTTCCAGCCAGACTTTTTCTTACTCCTCTGCATTAGCCCTTCCCTAAAGTCCATGCAATGTTCTGAAGAGCTGGAGCAGAGGACAGTTAGATTTTACCATGAAAACATACTCAGGCCAGCGAGCTGGAGGATGAGCACATGGAACAGAGTTGAGTAGCCATGTTTGTCTCAGCCTATGCCCCTCTGACACCTGACTCCCCTCCCTGTGAGAGAACTCAGCCAAGATCAACAAAACCACTAGTCAGTGAGTATATGCTGTGGGAACAGAAGAACCACTCAGCTGGCCTACAGATTTTAATAAG
Source organism: Eidolon dupreanum (assembly GCA_028627145.1). Classification (NCBI taxonomy): domain Eukaryota; kingdom Metazoa; phylum Chordata; class Mammalia; order Chiroptera; family Pteropodidae; genus Eidolon; species Eidolon dupreanum. The sequence continues at coordinate 134,399,116 of CM053507.1, read as the reverse complement.
TGCATATTGTTTTGAGCTACTGAGTTTTGTAGTTGTTTGTTACCCACCATGACTGTGGCAATACATAACTGATACACTGCCTTATGTTATATTGTCAACCTGTGTTTTTCATACAACTCTTGAGTTGTTTTTTGATAATTTATATAATAATAGTAACAATACTTTATATTTATTGAATTCATTTTATGTGCCACAGTGAATAATTTTTATTCATTCATTCATGCATTGATGCAGTAAACATATATTTAATACTGCTATGTACGAAGCACTGTATTACATGTTAGGGATGCTGTCATGAGAAAAAACAGACAGAGGCCCAGCCATCATAAGTTTAGTCTAGTTTGGAAAAGTCTCAGTCTGGTTGGGAAAAGACATGTATTAAATCCTCCCACGAATGTATAAAAACTATGATAAAGTCTGTGAAGAAAAATTATAGGGTGTTAACAGAGCTTAGAGAGGGAATTTATCTAACTTGAATAATAGGAAAGGAGAATTTTCTTGAAAAAGCAATATTTGAGGAGAAAGGGAAGGGTGTGGCAGGCAGATTAAATCACACATGTGAGGGCCCCGAGGTAAGAGAGAGTAGGGTTCACGCAAGGAAGCGAAGGGCTGGTGCAGCTGAATGAAGGTAAGTGGAAACGTGGGCAGGAGCTGGAGCATGTCCTAGTGAGGCCTCTTGGTGTTTGTTCTCACACAGTAGTGCCCTTGAAGGGATTTCTCATTCAATACTCATGGCTCCGCTGGCACAACAGTAATTTTATTGTGTTCATTTTATAATAAGGCAGTTGAGAGAAAAACTAAGCAACTTGACCAAATTTGTTATTTCATAAGTCATACTGAAGAGCCAGCATTCCAGCACTCAGCTATACATCTCTTTTTCCCTGACACTTTCGTTAATGTCTTGAGAGCTAGCTGTGTTATACTTTGTGGTTTCTACACACTCTGGTCCTTAACAGAGAGGCCTGGTAGGGCAAATAGCACTGAGATTTGGACATACTTGGGTTCAAAGGCTGATCTTGCCCCTGGGTAACCTTGAACAAATGATTTAATTTTCCTAAACCTCTGTGATTTCATTTTGTCAAGTTAAAAGAGGGATAATGATACCTCTTTTCAGGCAGGGGCATGGGGACATATAACAAAAGGACTTAGAAAACAGTGGATACTCAATAATGCTGGCTGTTATTATGATTACCAGAGATTCAGTAATGGGATGTGGATCTAATGTTTACTCATTATCATTATCATCAAAAGGCAACCAGCCTTATGACACTCATAAGTCCAAAAATGACACTGACATCGAACTTCACTGGGGATTAAGAGGCTCAATTAATAAAAAGCCTTGCTAATTTCCCAACCCAGAGCCAACTCTGGAAAAGGCTTCAGGTCTCGTGCTGATGGTATTAATGATTCGCACATATGCCCCATCCATCTACCCCCTTCAACATCCTCTGATGGAGAGGGTGGACAGCAGTCCTCTTCTAAGCTCTTCTCCAGGGAGGAGTATCAGTCTTAAGGTGACTCCAGAAAAATGCAAGCCTCTGACCTCCTTCTCTCATGTTCTCCATTTCTCTACAAGTCATTGTTCCCCTGGTTTGGGTTGAGAAGCCTAAGTTCACCTGCTGTGTAAGTAAAGCCATCAGAAAAAGCACACAGAGGGATATATATACCATCTAAGGAGCATTTACTGACTGACAGGTTGAAAAACCATCATCAAGTGGCTGAAATTAGAATATAGCCTCATTCTAGCACCTATTACAGTGTTTGCTCCACAGAAGGGTTCATTTAGTGCTTGAGCAAATGCTTTAGACATCATTATAATATAATGTTGAATATGTAAATGTCTGTGTAGTTTAAAGGTGAAGAGCAGGCCTCTGAATTCAGATACCACCCTTCTACTTCTGAGCTGTGTGACTTTGGACAACTTACTAAACCCCTCACAGCCTGCTTTGCCCATAAAATGGAGATATGACCACTTTTTGTAAAGAGTTTTTGTAAGGAGGAACTAGAGCACGTAGGAACACTGTTAGTAGAGTGGCTGGACCTCCATGTGGGCCCCCCACACACTGCAGTTATTGGTGCTGTGACTATTGAGGCTTCCGAGGGGCCTCCTGAAGTCAGTGTGTTTATTTACTCAGGTGGGGGAATGAAGTTTTAATTTAGAATGAAGAAGTCTTCCTCTCCCAGGCTCTTACTTGCGGGAAAAGTTTGCTGGCCCCATTTCCCCACCCTCCCCATCCCCCCACCCTCCAGCCATTGCTTCATGGTTCCTCTTCTTAATTCATTACTGGCCCTTGAGGACATGTAAATACCTTCAGTACTTTCTTTCCAAGAGAGTGAATCAAAAAACAAATAAACACCTGAGTTCTCTATAATGAAATTCAGAGTGTGCTACAAATATTATGAGGAAACTATGAAATTGCCATTTTTGTAGGTCAATATTTGTTTATGAGGTAATAATAATCCAAGGAAGCCCAGTGGCTAACCAGACCGGGAAAGTCAGGATAAGTCAGTAAAAGTTTGTTATTTTTTAATTATTTCAGCCCCCAAATCAGCTCTCCAAGTGAACAGGTTTCCATTCTGTTATCACAGTCTCTTCAGAGAATCAAAGAGCCCCAGGGAGAAGAAAGGCCTCAGCCAGCGAGTTCCCTCCTCCAAACAGAAACTACCTCTGGCAAGTGCCACCCACTCTGTCCCTGAATGTCCACAGGCACCAGTCTTGCCCAGCTCAGATAATTCCTTCCAGGAGTCCAACAGCTAATCAGGTTGCATGATGCATACAGATGGCTTCTCCATCACAACTTGGTGTTTAGAAAACAGATGACTTTTGAACAACACAGGTTTGAACAGCACAGGTCCATTTATATGTGGATTTTTTTCAATAAGTACAGTCAGCCTTTTGTACCTGTGGGTTTCCCATCCACAGATTCAACCAACCACTGACCAAAAACAGTATTTTCTCATTACCAACCACAGGTCAAAAATATGAGTTTGGATCCAAAGTTGATTGGATCAGGGGATGTGAAAGACTCGCCTTACCAGTGTGGTCACCGTCTCTACTCCTGCATTGTTCTAAGGTCAAGTAATTCTCAAAAGCCACAGCCTGGACTCAGGAGTCCACTCCACTTCTTTTCAGCATCGTGACCCTCAGTCAGTGAGAAGTCCTGGGAGTTTACGTTCCCTATTCGAGAAACCAAAACAATGATCATGCCAAACTCTGACCTCACAGAGCTGTGATGAGGTTCAAATCCCACCTGACATGCAAAACATTTTGAAATCGTTCATCACTCAGAAAAAATTTAATATTACTCGTAGCTAGGCAAATAAATAAGATACTAGAAAAACCTCTGTTCCCTCTCTATTCAAATAACTTTGAAACCTAACTTATTCTGAGCATGCCAACTTAAAAGTCCTGAACATGTCAAGCAAGTGAACAGTGAGACAGGACTAGGAGGCAGGGCAACTTATCTGAGATGGTTTCCAGGGCTCCCCAGATTCTGGGGCTCAGAGACAAGACTGGGAGTCTGGATGCTCATTCTCAGCCAGCTAGCCTCTCTGTTGCTACGTCATGTGGTACTGTGAAAATTTTTAGGAAAAGAAAAAAGAAATAAGGGTCTTTTGACTACTTTTAAATTAGAGCAATATTTCTATTTCTGCAATTAGTGAATCCTTTCAATTCAGGAAGAATAGCATTAATTTGTTTTCTGAGTGAATTCAACCAAGCAGCTTAAAATGTAGTCTAATAATGTAGTTACGATTATTAGGGAATTCCTGAGTTAAAACACACACACACACACACATACACACAAATGCCAAGAGAGTTTGTATCTCTGAGATGTTTACTGATTTGTTCACTTATTCATTTATTCAACAAATATTTATGGAGCATCTGCCATGAGACAGGCACGTGCTGTAGGTGCTAAAGATGTAGCTGTAAATAAAACAGCAAATATTTGAGATCTGCATCAATTCAAACCATGTCTAGTTATTTACAGATCAGGAGGACAACGAATTTAATGTGAGATGAACTTCTAACTAACCCTGTAAGTCTCAAATGCTCTGTGAGGAATCACTGAATTTTGCATGTCTGCATTTCTTCTCCAGATAAGATGTGGTGTAAGAGAAAGGATACAGGAGGGACATCAGAAGCCCTGTGTTCCCCTTCTGGCCTTGACACAGGCTCTTTGTGTGGCTGATTGGGTCCCCTTTCTTTCTTTCAGCTTCAGTTTCCTTATCCATGAAACAAAAGTGTTTTCCAGTTCAAATACATATGAGCCTCTGATCCTGTGACTGCTTAATTCAGCTGCTAACTAGCAGACTGTGAGCCACCCCACTGTTTTGTAGGGCCAGAATGGATGACTCAATATTTTTTGTTGTTATTACATTTTTTATTTGAATTTGTCAAAATATGTAAAAGTGGAAACACTTTGTTTAATAATCTGGATGTCCAACTTCTGACATATAACAAGATCTGGCCACCCAGAGAAACTTACTCCATGGCAATAAAGGGTCAAGGATTGAGGATTGTGCTATCCCCTCTTTAAATGTCGCCTGTTTCTAGAGTTTATAATAGTCTCTGTTGCTCTCTGCTGCACTCCCCACCCCCCACAGACAAATGCTGAGGATCCTTTTTCCCAATTCCCAGCACTCTTCACTCATTTATTCACAACTGCCCAGCTCAGGTGTCAGTGCTTCCCATGATGCACCTCAAACTTGAAGATCTCCAAGAGGAAAATTCTAGAACCATGACCAAGGTATCTTCCTGAAGACCCCTGAGCTGATTAGAAATGAAATAAACCACTGTTTCTCAATCTGCTACACACTGGTACTATGCAGGGAGCTTTTAAAAAGCACAATTCCCTAGACCCTATGCCCAGAGATTCTAGTTCAATTGGTGTAAGGTGGGGTCCACATGGCATCAGTATTTTTAAGAGGTCTCCAGGTGATTCCACTGTGAAGCTGTAAGCATTGCTACTGCTTCCCATTAATTGAAGTAGTATAACGATCTTGCTGTCTCTGTCTCCAGGAGAAATCCCAACTTTCAGCATGTCCTAGATTTCAGAGATCTAGACTTACCATGAGGGCTGGCTTCATAAGTGTGTCCCCTATGCAGTCACACAGGGCCCAGGTTTATGAGGACCCTGTACTTGGTTTAATGCTCTGTGGATATCATTTTGAAATTCTTAATAATTTTGAGCATGGGGACCTACATTTTCAACTTCTTATGGGCCCTGCAAATCATGTAGCCTGTACTGCCTGCCACCATTCTTGGGCTGGATTTCCCCAAAAGGCAATCAAATTGTTACCCCTAGCATGGAGTATGGCACTGGCTTATCTTACCATTCTGAAGAAATGATGCTGCCCCAAAGAGTGAATCATTTACTCTCTCTTTCCCCATGTTTCTGCCGTGGCCTATAAAATAAAAACACCTGTTCATTAGAAGAACACTTCCACCAGCTCACTCATTCCTCCCAAGAGACAAGGAGGGACCCCTCTAACTTACTCATTATCACAGAAGAGTTTTTGAGGCACCTGTACTGGCCCCATTCAGACCCTCACACACTCGCTTCTCTACTTAGCAGCCCTGGACCAGCCTGGCAGTGGAAGCAGGTCCTTCTCGACAGCTGCTTTGTCTGCTTGAGACCAGTGTAGTAAAAGCACTGGCTGCACATGCCAATTCTGCTGCATCATAAGAGCTGTACAACTGTGGGCACCTTACTCAACCTTTCTGTGCCTCTCTGTTCTCACCTATTAAGTGAGCTTCATAATAGTATCTACTTCAAAGGCTTGTTGTGAGAATTGAGTTTCTAATCTATATTAAGGGCTTAGAAAGCATATTAAATGCTAAGTATAGGATTTGATTAACTTGGGGGCAGTGGGGGCAATTAGGGAAGAAAGGGAGAGAAAGCACATTTGAGCCTTAGGTCCAAGCTAGGATTTCCAGTCCAACATTGACCTTTTGATCCTGGTTCCTGCATCTATTGCTTATATGGTTTAGAATCTGTAAGAGGAAAATGCATGATAAATAGGTCCCTTATGACGCAGGCCAGTTGTAAAGCTTCATTCTGCCTCTTCTCCAGTCTCACTCCCTTTGTGCACATGGGTTATCACCAAACCCAAAGAGCTCCACTCCTCAAGCCCACAACCTGGAGATGCCACCCATGGGCTTGGACTCCTAAAGTCAGAAAAGCTTTTAGGAATGAAAGGGAACTAGCATATCATCTTTCCAATGAGAAGGCTAGGCAGAGAAGTCCAAGGATGCCCAGGTTGTCAGTGGCAAGTAAAGAATGGGAATAAAGCCCTCCCCACCAAGCTATGCTGCTGGCCATTATGGGAAATTCCATCTCATGAGCACGAATGGAGCACATCAGAGTGTGCAACCATCCATCTTCTTCCAAGGATTTCTGCGGGATGGCAACCTTCGGGGACTAAATTATTCCATAATCTTAACATGTGTTGAATGATGAAAGGCAAGAAGACTCCAATTTTGCAGTGTAAAATGAGGAGAGGAGGAAAGAAGGGACACAGAAAGAAAGAAAAAAAGAACAGGCTGTCCCTCCCTCATTAGAAACAATGCTGTCCAGCCTGGGCTGTGAGGGAGCTCTTGCACTGGCAGTGTGGTGAGGAAGGCAGGTCACACAGGGGTCTTCCCTCCAGGAAATAACCATCGGCAGCATTGTTTTCTAATACGGAGGATAATGAACAATACTGTTGATCCAATTTACTCTTTTTCTCAGTGTAGAACTTTCCCCTGTGCTGTCAGCCCTTCAGATTTATTAATACTATAGGGCATTTGGAGAAATATAGACATTATTTTGGCTTTTGCGCTCTTTGTTTCAAAAGAAATGTTCAAATTGTCCTATTTGACAAAAAAAAAAAAAAAGAGAGAGAGAGAGAGAAAAGAAAATAGGGTTGGCAGTCAGAATGGCTATTTCTTATGTTGAAAGGAAGAAAAAGAAGATGAAGGAAGGAGTTTTTATTCTCTGGTTTTTCAATTAATGATATAGAGTGCCACTGATTTTGGTGGGAAAAGTATTACATAATAAATAAAAAAAAACCCACACCTAATAATGGAATAATCTTTGTTATTAGCTTGATAGCTTTGCCCTGCAAATGTCATTCGAGCAGCTGGCTGGAGTAATTCTGGAATGTATTTTAAAAATATATATATCCCCACCACCAATAGTACAGAACAACTCAGGTCAGGCCCCATTACCGAATACACCTAATATTGTTTTCTAAATTCTCAACACCTATTCAAATAGAAGCCTGAAAAGAAAAATTGCCTCTCACTCCAAAGCTTTAAAACACACAAAAAGGCACCATATTGCCACTTTAGGGACACATTTGTTCCCTGCTGTTGCTATTTTATATGTCATTTCAGTCCTGCAGTTAGCTATAAAGCAAATCTTTTCTTTTTCCGGAGAGGAATAAGAGCTGCCTGAAGGGAAACAAGAATGGGAAGCATCCTTAAAATGACTGATTTACAATTGGCAAGGAGATACAATATGAAAATTATGGCTTTCTCATTTTGAATGTGGGAACCTTAGCTCTTATTCTAAAAGTACCCCCTAGGGGCCCCCTATTGGCACAAGAGAGAGGCTGTTGTGAAGGGGAAGTTTGGGTTTTCAGAAGATATGGGGGAAGGGTAGGATGTGTGTGTGTGTATGTGTGTGTGTATGCATGCATGTGTGCTTGTGTTTGGTAAGAATGTCTGTATGTGTTTGTGTGTACTGTGTTTAAAATGTGTATATGTGATTGGAGGGGCTGTGTAGTGGTGGTAAGGAAATGAATTTGGTAAGGATTAGGCAGAGTTAAAAGGAAATTCAGAGAAGTTAGCATATGCCACAATTCAATATGCACCGGAGGTGGTCCAGTCTAAACATAAGCATGGAATTCAGATACCTTGAATTGTAATCACTATTCTGACAGTGACATATGGTATATCCTTGGGCAATTCCCTTGGCTGTGTTTTGACCCTAACTTATAGTCTGTAATAAGGAAAATAATACCCATAGAAAAGGGATGCTGTGAAAATTTATTTATGTTACCAAAGGGCATAGGGGACCATAGGTGAAAGGTTGAAGATAAGTTAAACACTCTTTGCCTGTCAACAACTCATATGTAGTTCAGTATAGCTCCCCATGGCTTTAACCTTCTCTTCATGACCTTCCCAAACACCACTCTGGAGTATGGCCAAGTGAAAAAACATTCTGATTCCTCTCTCAAAGAATAAGGAGAGGATTCACAAAGCTTGGTGTGACAACAGGCCTCCAAGATGGCCTAACTGACCCTCACTTCCTTGAAGTCTCTCCTTTGTGGTGTTCCTTCTCACACCAAATCACAGCTAGAGTATTTACCCGATAGAATATGGCAAAGGTGTGTGACTTCCAAGACTAGGTTATAAAAGACATTGCAATTTCCACTTTGGTCTCATGTACTGCTTGCTTTAGAAGAAGTCAGCTACCACGTGATTAGGACATTCAAAAAGTCCTGAGAAAAGACCCAAGGGAAGAGAAACCAACTACCAGCACTAACTTGCCAGTAACATGAATAAGCCACCAGAGAAATGTATCTCTAGCCACAGTCAAACCTTCAGATGACAGCAGCCCAGGTCAAAATCTGACTGAAATCTCATGAGAAACCTGAGATAGACCTGTGATTCAGTGTCGTGACTCATAAATTCCTGACTCACAGAATCTACAAGTTAATGAATTGCTACTGTTGTTTTAAATCACTAAGTTATGGAGACATTTGTTATGCATCAATATATAACTAATATGCCTACAGTGGACTGAGTTGAGGTAATCCTGAATCTATCTTCAAGCTCCTATCATCTTTGAGAGCCAGGTTAGACTAAATATTGTAAATGTTTTCAGAAAGCCATAAGTCTACTGAGGATTCATTCATTTCTTCATTTATTCATCCTTTAATTTGCCAAATAGTTTACTAAGCATCCATTTGATCCTAGACTCTGCAATGGATTCAGGGAGAATAAAAGTCAGTTAAACATGTTTCCTTAAGAGATCTCATCCAGTGTACTGGTGGAGACAAATAGACAGATAATCATAACATAGTGTGACAAAAAATTATGACAGGGAATTATATAACCATAGAGTATATCCTGGGAGCTCTTGCTTGAGGGCAAAGCTAACTTAATCTTGAAGAATCAGTAAAGATTATTTTGAGGAAAGGACATTTAAGGACATACCCAAAGATCTGGTAGAAGTTATCAAAGTGAAGTAGAGAAAAGGTAGGAGGGGCTCCAGGGTGAAGAAGCATGGACAGCCTGTGCCAAGACAGATGAAGCTGCGGTGTGTAAATCAGAGACCCCAAGTACACTAACACTGGCTGTAGAGAAGGGGATTTTTTTCTCCTTGATTTACACCTTTGGTAAATGGCCCTTTTCTAATACAATTATCTCTTCTTCTATAAAGTCAAAGAAATGCTCAACTATACAAACTCTAGGACAATCAATGAAACAAAAAGTCTTCACTTCTACATCCAGACACTCTTTAATTATTTTCTCTCTTGGCCCCATATGCTCTTCATTTCTTTTCACAGCTAGTATAGGAAAGTCATTTATACCCTAAGGAATGCTTAGGGCATTGTGGTTGCTAATGAAATGATTAAGGTCTTTCAATGTAGTATTTCCCTCCTCCAAGAGGCCTTCTCTGAGTCTTCCCAATAGAGGTAGGCTTCTGAGGGCCTCCAGAAAATGTCACTCATGAGGGTTAGCACAGAACCTACCACACTGGACTGTGACCTGTTTAGTTCATCTTTTTTTTTAACCCCCCCAAAAAGACTGAAAATCTGATGTTTCAATGTTGTATGTCACATCTATTACTCCAGTGTCTGGCATATTCTTAGTAGGACCACAGATAAGACAAAGATCCCCTTCATTTTCTCTTATTATCTTATGCTTCTACTTTACATCATTCTTTATCATTATTTGAAAGTATTCTTGTATTTATAATTTGAGAGGTGTTCATTTGTTCAATATTTCTCACCTACACCCACCCTACACACAGTAACTGGAAGTTTTATGATAATTAGGACCCTGTGTGCTTGTTTTCTACTTATAAAGCCTATCACAGTGTCTGGCAATTAGCTCACCTTTAATAAATATATGTTGAAAAATGAAACAATTTAATTTGGTGTTTACTATTGAATGAAAAAAAATCAATGGTTTTTACATTTTTGCACATTTGTGAATCTTTCTTCTGGCTTTCTTAGAAAATTTATCTTAGATACCAAAACATGAATGCCATTTTTCAGTAAAATATAGTGAGTTTTTAGTAAGCTCATTATCTACCAGCACATTTTTTGAAAAAGCACACACAGAGCCTCATAAATATGCAAAACTAAAGTCTGTATCTTTTCATGAATTAGAAAATTAGACATAATTATATATTTTTAATAATCAATTACTATATAAGTATTGGATTAATACTTAACAAGATAGGAATGAACTGGCAATTGAGATGGCAAAATGTTTGAACATGTGTACAAGCCACTGTGTTTCACACTATGTCTAATGAACATAAATAATGCTTTTGACACAAATCTAATGCTATTAGCCTTGGATTTCTTTCTGCAAGCTGGGGGTGTGAAAACAAAGCTGCAGGTTGTTTCCTTAAAAAGGAATGTGTTTGTTTGTGACTGGCAGCAAAAAGGTGTCAGCAGAGACCTAATCCAGCATCCCCTCTTCAGAATGCTGATTGGCAAGTTGGGGTGAGAAAACAAACAGCAGGCATTCCTGAGGCACTGGGGAGGGCCAGAGCTGAATAGGCAAGGAGCTTTGTGACAGAGCCTGGTGAAAGAGTCCTTGGAACAAGGGATGTAATGTTGACCATTTAGCTTCAAGGATTCCAATTCCAGTGTGACTGGTATTTCTTAAAAGAAGACAGCAATGGAGAAATGAGAGAAGGGACAGCCTTGACCAAAAGGAAGCCCCACTCCCGCCTTTCTGAGCAGTTACTCAAAAGCCACAGCTAAATGGATGGTGGTAGGCTGAGAACAAAAAGGGGGATTCCAGAAAACCCAATATGCTGGTGATGGATTGATGGAAAGCTGAAACGTATTTCCTAAGGTCTTTCTCAAAGAAGAAATTCATACATGGGATCACTCCAATGTCCACGTAGAATGGCTAACATGGGGCTATTTGCTTATTTTTTAAAAAATAAATATCATAAAATATACCCCTGTAGTTAAAAAAGTGATGTTTTGGTTTAGAATTATAGTCGTAATGCTACAGGATACAGAGAGCAGTAGCTAAATTGATGGCTGGAAATTTGATTTTATCATTACAAAATGATGGTGACAAGAACTAAATTATAACCTTACATGCTAGAAAAAAAGAAAAAATAAAGCTTGTCATTGAATGGTATCATGGTCCAATATCATTGGCACAAATGATGCCAGTGGGCGTTCTCACCAGAGAAGAAGAAGAGATGCCCACCTGTGTCCACAGAGTTAGACCATGAGATGAAACTCAATACACTAAGTTGAGAGTGGGAACTGGAAGAATGCAAAAAAAAAAAAGTCTCATTTTAAGAGTTTTAAGCCTTTCTGTCATTGCCTTATAAATATAACCTATTAATTAATTTATGGCAAAGAGAATAGACAAGATTTCGCCTGAAACAGGCATTATCCAACATCAGGGTGGTACAGGGGGTAGGGAGGAACAGGTTAGGTAATGCTATGGAATATCTTTCAAAGATGACATCAACATTTCAAATTTGAGATTTTCATCATGATCCATTTTTTTCTTTGTTATTTAGCTTACTGTGATGGTTAATTTTATGTGTCAACTTGGCTAGACTATGGTGCCCAGTTGTTTAGTCAAGTACCAGTCTAGATATTTCCAAGAAGGTATTTCCTTTTAGATGTGATATAATTTAAAACAGTAGACTTTGAGTAAAGCACATTACCCTCCATAATGTGAGTCAGTTGAAAATGTTAAGAGAAAAGACTGAGGTACCCCAAAGTAAAAGGAATTCTGTCTTTGGAGTCAAGACTGCATTATCAACTTCTGTGAGAATTTCTATCCTGCAATGTAGATTTCAGACTTGACAGCTCCTATAATTAAGTAAAACAATTCCTTAAAATCTCAACCTCTCTCTTTCTTTCTCTCTCTCTCCTTTTCTCCCTTCCTCATTCTCTCTGCTCCCTTCTCTCTCTTTTTCTGTGAAATCATGGGTCTAGAATACTAATTATTTTCTATAACTATAGTAAACACAAATGTATACAAAATTTAAAGATGAGCTGTGTGCCACCTAAACTATCTTGCAGTCCATACTTTGGGTAACACCACTCTATTCTATCCTCAAACACTCATGATGTGCTTTTTGTATCAAATTATGAAAATTTACAGAAGTGGTACAATGAAGGCCTGTATATGTACTCTTAATTCTGCTTACAACATGCTGAGGCTGACTTCATGCCCAGACCCGAGCCTGAAATCCTGTTCCTGAGGCAGGTCCTCTATTTAGCTCCAGTGTACTTGTCTGTACAGCATTTTGCCTCCTGAACTTCTTGAGCAATAAATAGACAACATCTCCTCTCCAGGTTTGTTCTGCAGAGTTCCAGCCTCCTCTTCAAGGTTCTCTCCTCTAGAAACCAGCTAGTACTTGTCTCTGTTTAGCAGTTCTGATGAAGAACATAGGCTCTCTTTGCCCTCTGGGTTTTGGGAACTATCAACTCTTCTTCCTGTCACAGAGAAGAAGATATAGAAACACGACCTAAATTGTTCACAGAGGGAGTGCTACCTAGCTTTTCTGTTTACCCCTGAGGCTGCACACTCAGACTGCTCGAATAGGAGTGGAAGTTTAGCATTTCTTTAATATCCATGACCTTCCCACACTGTCAAGGCATGATGTTAAAAGAAACAAAATCTTCCAAGTACTTCTCAAGATTAGAGTAATCAGCTTTCAAGTGATCATCAGTTCCATCTGAGATTATTGGTTAAAGAAGTGTTAGTGGCCAGTTTAAGAACAGATCTCTCCTTAAAATGCTTCCACTATTAGTAATAACAGGTCTCTTTACTGTATAATCCTTCAGGAAAGGAATCTTAGTACATTCAGTCTGCTGTAACGACATACTATAGATTAGGTGGTTTATAAACAGAAATTTATTTTCATAGTGCTAGAGGCTGAGAAGTTCAAGATCAAGGCATCAGCAGATTCCATGTCTGGTGGAAGCCAGCTTCCTCATAGAAGGACATCTTCTCACTACAACTTCACATGATAGAAGGGGCTGTGGAGCTCTCTGGGTTCTCCTTTGTAAGGGCACTACTCCCATTTGTGATGTAATCACCTCCCAAAGACCCCCATCTCCTAATACCATCATGTTGAGGGCTAGGATTTGAATATATGAATATTGGGGATACATGAGCATTTAATCTATAGCAGGGGGTACATTTCCATAACCAAAAGAGTTCATTCTTAGATTTTCCAAGAAACCCTCACTATCTGCCTGCAATTACAGAAACTGCTTCTACCATGTTCAAGCATTTTGCACCACCCAGCAACAAACATTTATTGAGTGCCTATTGCATACACATACAGGAGTGTCACTTACTACTCTGAGAAAACCAAAGCAATAAAAAGTTAGAGAAAATCTTTTTACTCAAATTATTTGTTGGGGATCAACTGCCCCTGCAGACATCTAAGGAGAGTGGAAAAGATTTCAAATACCAGAGAAAGAAGAATCTGGAACTCTGAATGGTCACTCTAGTAAGGACAAAGTAGAGGCCAGCAAGATAGAGAAGAAGGTGGGGGGCATATGTGTTCTCTGCACTGTGACCACCCACATGTGGTCCTCCAAAAACAATGTGTAAATTTTTCTGAAACTTGCAAAATGCCTGTTGTAAATGGATCTCTTAAGAATATCATACTGGCATCTGAGCTTTGTACCTGGAGTAATATGGGATGAAATAGAGACAGTATTTGTAGGCTCAGAAGTCAGAGGCAGGGGATGCATATGTTGACCCAGGGATTGCAAAAGAATTGTTGCCTTAAAAGAGCTTAAAATCTAGTGAAAGGGATAGGTGTATATTCATAAGCTTGAAGATATAATGAAATATATAAGTGTCAAAAGAGCAGTAGTGAAATTAAAGGAGTTCAGTTGGTATTCAGAGGAGAGAGAGAATCCCTGTGAGCTGAATGGTGGAGAAAATCATCATTTTGAGTACCCGAACTGGCCCTTAGGATTAATTTGTTACTTTGGAATTCAATAGCTCCACAAAAATGCATTGGCATAATGGGAGAGAGGACTTAAAGTGGTTATTAGAATAAATTCTATCACTAGAATTATTTCGTGATTAAGTCATTTTGTGAATGTTATTTGATTTTAAATTGAAATATCTACATGCTCATCACAATTACTAAGACACGAATCCATGAGTAAGTTACAAAAAGGAAATTCTCTAACAAGAGCAGGAATATTTCTATTTCTCGAGGGTTTCAATATATACAACGTTTGAAGAAAGGCCTTATCAGGTTTATAGCAACGGCAGTATGTTTTAAATGCTTACACTTTACAAATAACTACTTTTACTATAATATACAAACAATAATAGCCAATGTTTGTTGTTTGTGGTGCTTAAAAGGTAAATTCTTGCACCCTCAATGACTCCATAAAGCACTTCTTTTTATTATCCTTATTACACAGATGAGGATGCTGAATCACACAAAGATTGTGTGAGTTGCCTAAAGTCACACAGTACTAACATGTAGAGCCAAAATTAGAAAGCAGGCAGTCTGATCCTAAAACCCCCACTTTAAACGATTACACCATAAAACTATCTATAAATCCTCATTTGGAGAAAACGTTTAAGTTTAATTTTGAGATCTTTCAGAAATGTGACGTCCCCATCACACACACACATGTGTATGTACTTTCTATAATGGGGTTTGAAGAGATATGCAAGCAAACCATCTAGATAGATATACATGTCTGGAAGAAATATATTCTTATAGCTAGGAAGGTAAGAAGTTAGGGTTCAACTCCTGGATGTTGAAAAGCATCAAAAGAAAAGTTCCCCACATCCAGAAAGCAACAGTTAATACCTAAACTTCTGTCCTGAGTTCTCTTTCTTGGGCATAAAATTTTATATCCACACAAGCATGGAATAAAAGTACACCAACTAATTGTGTTTTGCAGCTCTACATAGGTTATTGCAAGTAACAAGGGACTGAGTGTTTGATAATTAAGTTTCAAAATTAACTCCCCATTAAGATAAATGAAGAAAATACATTCCTCCCAGGTATATTGTTCTAGTCTGGCTGTTGATTCAGGAAAATTAGCAGAGATTAGTTTACATTCTCAAGAAAGGGGAGATGGTAATGCCTCATGGAAAGAAAGGCAAATTTAGGTCATGGTTCAAGATCTCAACCACATGGAACAAAATATAGTTTATTTATGTCTGTGAACTCCCAATTGCTTAGCATCTGACCTCAGTATGACAGGCTTCAAATCAGGAAACCTGGTTTCTAGTCCAGTTTCTGACACTTACTAGAGTCATGACCTTGGAAAAGGCAATTGACCTCTCTGGGATTCTTTTTCCTCACCATTAAAATAGGAATCACATGCCCAACCTCTCCACACTCGTAGAGGTGGGGGGAGGTCCTCATGGATATAATATGTGTACGAGTCCTCAGTGGGACTCCACAGGCCACTAGTGATGTAACTTCCTTTATTTCACTATTCTTATAACCATTTCTGTATTACTTTATTTCATATCTGAATAATTCAATTCAGATAACAAATTTTATAAACAGCTTAAGATGAGAGTTGACAGTGTAACTTGGTTCTTATTACCAAAGTACTTCTAAGCCAAAACTGTTAGCACCAAAGTTCACCTCAAAGCAAAACTCCTTAATCTTCCATTACCTGGATGAAAATGAGTTTACTAATTTACAACTGAGTTCATTTCTGGCTAACCAAATTAATTCTTCTCAAACAATTGAGAAGGATTAGTCAATCTAATGGAGAATATTAAATGTCACAAGCTGATCTTGAACAGTTAATAAAAGAAGCTAAATTGTTTTGAAATATAGGGAATGCTATTCTGTGGTGGCAAAGGGAAAAAAAAAAGATAGAATTGAAATATTGTATTAATCAAGTACTAACTCTATCCTGATTGGAAAAATGGTGTAAGAGACCTGTTTTCTGTCACTAGAAGGGAGCATCTCATTTGAGGTACAGGCTCTTTTGAAAATGGATTATTTCTGTTCCCTTAAACTCACATGTAGTATGTAGAGCTGCCTAGCCTTCCTGAAATTTTTATGAAAAAATTGGTGATTTACAAAGAATCAATCAATGCAAAGCAGAAGAAAACTCAATGAAAAGCTTCTATATCGTATAATTTCTTAAACACTTAAAAAAGTGGTTTGAAAAATAATCTTTTTAACACCCCAAATTTCTTTATAATCTATCTATAATCATCTTAAATTCCCATAGTCCTTCCATTATATCTACATGTTTTCCCCAACTTTTATTCTAAGGTCTTTCTCCAAAAATTTTGTATTTTTAATAAAGTTTCTCTAAAAGTTTCTTCATAGCTGATGAATATAAGTATTTAAATGTGTCTGTTTATTACATAAATATTATAAAAGAATCAGTGTACAATTTTTAACTCAGAAATAACTGTCTACATTTTCATGTTGTCACTTCAACAATTATTTTCTGAAGGATATATTTATATATAAGTAGTTGTAATCTAGTCGAAGGACAATTTGGAATTCTATTTGTGTAACACTATATTAAAAATATTTTCATGTTAAATTTCTCCTAATAAAAATGATTGTCATATCTTAAGCTAAAATCAATAGATTATCTGATTAACCAGTTTTGGGGAATATTTAAGATACTTTCTCTTTAAAAATATGACATGAAATAGTAATAACAATAGCACATAGAGCTGCCACATATGGTTGTGTAGGTTGAAGATGGCAAAACTCTAGAGGCCATCACTGACACTTTTAGTCACCACAGATTTATACTTTTCTTATGCCAATATTCTGACAAATGGCAGGAAATTATCTAGATAAGGACTGACTTTATCTGACTCAGAGGATTGTCCTAATGGTGAGCAACTCCTATTTACTAAATCTGTACTATGTGCCAGGTTCTGTTAAATGAACTTTTCCCACACTACCTCATCTAATCCTCTCAGCAATCATATGTGGGTAGGAACTATTATGTCAACCCATTTTAAAGATTAGGAAACTGAGATCTTAGTGCACTCAGTTTGCAAGTGACAGAGTGAGACTTGACCTAAGTTCTTTCTGACTCCAGAGTCCAAGTACACCCAACTGTTAAACTCTCTATGATACTGACTTTTAATGAATTTCAATATCTGCATAACCACACATTATCTACATACTAAATGGTGGTTTTCTTCTTTTAGGTTCTTTCCTCAAAGGTAGAATTACAGGGTCAATGAGTAGACCCATTTTTAGGATCATGTAAATCTGCTTTGTCACTGATAATACAGCTAAGTTCCACCACATCTTTTCACCTTTCATTCAGAAAAAATTTATTGATTAACTACTGCTGTTCTATGGATCAGAGGAAGAGCAGTGGGCAAATAGGCTGCCTTCTTGTCTTGAAGAACTGGGAAGCTGATGATTTAACATTGTTTGTTATCATTCTTATTCCTGTTTCCTAACTTGATCAGTATAAAATGTTGAACTCCCCATTTAGATTTACATTTTTAATAAACGGTGATAGTGAACATGGATCCCAGTGAACTCTGGTGATTGTTGCTCTGGTGTGTGTGGAGCAGTGGTACAAATGAATCAGAAAAGGCCAAAAGTGGTTAGAAATTATTTCTCCCTTCTGAACACTTTGATAGCACTTTGTTTATACAATATCATCATGCTTTATGATATAGTTACTTGTGTGAGTGTCATATCTAGAATTCTTTCAGATAGGAGCCATATTACATGAAGCTTTTGAAAAAATATTGTTCTTGTGGGCACTCAATAAATATCTATTAAATGAAGGAAAACACTAAGTGAATGACCAATAACATAAAAGAACTAAATAAAATGGAAAAAATAGTAATATGTTACAACACACACACACACACACACACACACACACACACACACACACACACACAATTTATTGGGTGTCAAAGTATTCTTTCTTTTTATATAAAGTCTTGGAAACCATGACTCCACACATAATTTCTTTAAGCACAGCAAATATGCAGTTATCTGTAATACTGTTTTACAGTGTTTCCACATCATAGCTGATCATATGAATCAGTTTTGAAACATAGTCATTCCTGGGTTCTTCCTTGTAGCATCTGATTGAGATGGACTAGGAATCTATTTTTAAGAAATTTTACAGTTGAGTGTTATAATCAGTCAAAATTTTTAAAAACTACTGTTAAAAGATGTGTGACATATCAGGGCTTTCACTGGGTTAAAATTATGAAGAGTAGAGAGTTCTGAGTAGGTGAGCACAATTTCTAGTTCTTACTTAATACTGGCATAACAGATAGTCTTTAGAGATTACTTATTTACCTGTTAGAAATGGCTTAGATGCTACTTTGTTATGTTACCACCCTCAGTTTTGAAAATGGGTTCATCATGTGTCCATACATAGGAAAAATAATAACTTAAGTTCCCTAACAAGATAGATACTCAGATATAATAGAAATACTAAATTAGACTGGTAAAAGGAGTTACCATGTTAGATAATGCTCTCCTAAAAATAGAATTTGAATTAAATAACATCCATGCACTCATTCAATGGGAAGAGGCAACTTGCCTATTTCAAGCAACTCTGTCTTGAGCTGTACATACACAATTCTACTCATAAACATTCAAACCAAAAAGCTCTGTGAAATAGAACAATTTAATTCCTATATATAACCCAGTAGAATATATTCATGTTTTCAAACATGTCCAAAGATGCAAGAATGTACACACACAAGAATGTTCACGGCAGCCATATTCATAACAACCCCAGAGCAGAAACAATTCAAAAGTTCAACAACTGTAAAGTAGTGAAATAAATTAGAGTGTATTCACACAAGGGAATAGTGTACACCAATGACAGCAAACAAATTATTACTCAAACAACAGGAATGAATGAATCTCACAAAAACATTAGTACAAAAGAAGTCATCAATAATGAAGTGCGTATTGCACAATTTCATTTCTATAAAGTACAAAAGCAGGCTAACTGGGATTAGATGCCAGGATGCTGATTATTTGGGGCAGCTGCTTACTGGGAGGGGGCACAAGCGGGCTTCTGGTTACACAGATATGTTAATTTTGTGAAAATGTATGGAGTTGTACAGTTGTAATTTGTGCACATTTCTGAAAATACGCTATTCACTAATATACCATTTGCTTCGAGAAAAAAATATCTGAATATGTTTCTTAAATTGTGTGGTTGTTCATAGGGTAGGAGAATTGCTGTTGGTTATCTTCACTGATACACAGAGAAGAGCTGCAGAGAGTTTGTATAGAAAACGCATGACAATTTTCAAATGCAAAGATTATGCCTTTATCTACTTCCAGTCTATTATTTACTTTGAATGCGTTTTCCGATAATGGCCCTATATTTGTGCTGATTCGTCCTCTTGACCCTGCTGGATCTTCCGCATGAAGATAGAACAGGGAGAAGAATCTATAACTCATTTAGGTCAGTGGTTCTAATGAAGTCTGGAAAAGAATAGACAAGGGCTAGTTTCTCCAAGGGTCACCTCTGTCAGCCATACCCCAGTCAGCCATCATGAACATCCATTCCTTCCAAGTCAGGGGACCCTGTGCATGTGTTGACAGTGCATGTCTATCACTGTGATCGGAATAACAGAGCACTGAGTCAAGAGCACTACTGCAGATGAGGACAGTGAGGTTGGTGCTGCGATTGAGCTAAGGAGCTTTTGAAAAATCAGTATTGGAAAGCAGCTTCTATAGCACATAATGTGGGAGGTGCCCCAAATCTCTATCGATTCCTTTGTACTATTCTTGGGCACCTCTCTCCATTTGTACTATCCTTTGGTGCACTTTCCCATCCAGCAGCCAATACCTACTGTTCTTTCTTGAATGATTTTAGGGGATCCTCGGGCTGCTTCATCAACATATGCAGGGAGCTGGAAGTCTGGAAATCTACGTCTCCTCCAGGCAGCACTTGGAGACAGCTCCCTCACCTCTGCTTAGGAGACCCCTGAGCCAGGAGCAGGACAAGGGTAAGGTGAGAGAGGAACACAGTTCAAGTGGGTGCCAAAATATTTGATATTCGAGATAATATTTCAGTGCGCCCTTTCCTTGTGATCAATATGCTGATCCACCAAAACTTTCTCTCTGTTGTTGTACATTTTGAAGTCTTTCTTTTTCTAGCAATGATTTTAGCTCAATCTCCCCTTTTTTTTTTCTTTTGCACAGGGGGACCTTCACTCCCCCACTCCCTTCTGATCCATCTTGAGGGAAAGATTCTGTGGATAGCAGTATTTATTTTTCTACCCACAGGTAATGCAGAGTTTGTTCCACTGAAGGCATTGGATTTGTGTAATCTTATTTATTTTTCTTGTTGAACTGTATAATTACAAGGACATTTGAGGAGATTTGGATTTAGTCAGCTGCCATTATCTTGGATCCCCAGAAGTCCTCCCCATCCCAGTTGTTGACCCTTTTGGGGAAGTATGCTAAATCCAGAATCCTCACTCAGTCAGCTGCCTCATTTTAACCTTTTTCCTGAATACTCTATCCTCAGGCTCACAACAGAAGTGGAAAATGTGAAGCAAAGAAGAGTGCATAGACCTTAACATTCAAAGTATAATATCCCTTTCATAGAAAATAATAACCTTCCCTAAAAATATTTTACAATTCATTACAATTCACGAAGCTCCACTATGAAAATCAAAACCCTGTCACATTAAAAGCTCTAACTACACATGTAAACAACTACATACTCTAAGTGGAATATTATGTTGGATTCCTGTCTTTAAATTTATTTCATTACTAGCTATATTGTAGCAAATGAAATGCCAGGAAGCTAAATAGGAAATGACTACTCCAGTTTACTGGTTCAGGAGTTTCATACCATACATTTAAGGTGCCATCTTCTGGTGGAAGTTTTTCT
>CM053507.1:134222282-134377511 GCA_028627145.1 Eidolon dupreanum | reverse complement strand
TTACTGAATTGCATCCTTTTATTAAAACAAAACAAAAGAAAACAAAATAAAACAGTAATCTGGTAAGTAAAATGTCTCTCTAAATTCAGTGAGCCACTATATCAAATTAACTGAACCTAAGGAGGGGGTTGTGGAAACCTCTAATCTATAGCCAGTTGGTTAGAAACACAGAGGACAACCTGGGCTTTTGACTGACAGCTGAAGTTGGGGATGGGGAGTGCAGTCTTGTGGGACTGACTCCTTAACCTGTGGGATCCGATGCTATCTCCATGCAGATAGTATCAGAATTGAGTTGAATGGTAAGATACCCAGTGGGTGTCTGAGAAGTGCTTGTTGGTGTAGGAATGCCTTCCTCTGGTGCCCTGCCCCCTATGCCCACCATCATTACTGGGTACAGAAGTTTTACTTTGGCTTTTGCTTAATACATATACCTTAGTGGCAGGCGATACTTTACACTATTTATCAGGCATTGCCACTTTGATGCAAATAATAGGTTAAATAGGGATCTGAAAATATCTTTGACTCACTGGTCATAGGAGATTGCTTAAGACCTTGGGATATCACTGAAAATTCCATAAAGCAGGGGGAAAAAAAAACAGAATGAGAAGCTGGAGCTTCCAAAAACACACTTCTGGCCCTGATTTCATATGAACAATTTTATCTAAATGATATTGATGCAGTTAGATAATGATGAAATTTAAGCCTTTTCAAATACTAAAATACTGGTGAGATATAGCTCTATTCTCCGCTACCCATTGTTTGCTTTTTCTGTTGCTGATAACTTTTGAAATTGTAAATGTTTCTTCTGTTTTCAATATGTATTGTAAAATTCCTCTCTTGTGATAGCCACATGCAACTTGTTGTCTTAAAAGATTATACAATTTCATTAGAACTAGAAAGGGCCTTTGGAATGTTACCAACCTGGCAACACTCATCTGCCAGTAGGTCTTGGCCTTAACAGGACAGAATTGAATTGAATTAAAGGGTAGACCTTTTGAGTGAATGATCCAAAACTCTTGGAAGAATATCAACAATGTTTGCCAAACTGAAACAGATAACCTGTGAATACAGACAAGTGAAAGATCCTTTTATTCTATTTGCTTTTAATGGTACATTATTTATTTTACCAGAAGCCCAATAATATGGTTTCTTAAAATGGTTATTACTTGACTTTAGAAATTTCAAAACTCTGGTATGTCCTTTTACTCAAAAGAATGATACCATTCTTTGCTTTTGAATTTTAAAATAGTTGCTTTATTTTTACATATGGTTATAACTCACAGTGTTTTCTGTCTGATATTTGCTGAGCCCCTAGAATAGTGGTTCTCAACTGGAGGCATTTTTGCTCCCTGAGGGACATCTGGAAACATTTTTAGTTGTCACAGCTGGGGGTGGATTCTATTGGCATCTACGGGGTAGAGGCCAGAGATCTGCTAAACCTTTTTCACAAGACATCCTCCCACGAAAAAGCATTATGTAGCCCAAAAGGTTAATACTGTTCAGATTGGGAAACCCTGCTCTAGACCCTGTGAGAACAGGAAGGTGTAAGAACCTATTCTTGCCTTGGAATTCCTTAGAATCGAGATGAATAAGACAGTCCTTCTAAGGTGTGATGCTTGCATGGGATGTATAGAATTAATCTCTCAGTTGATATCTTTCTATCCAACTGGATTGTAAATCTTTTGAGGCGGGAACCATACTTAACTATTTCTTTGTTAGTTGGATCTTCTCTGAGGGAAAACAGAACAATGGTAGTACAGTTAACCCTTAAATACTCAGCAAAATAAGGGCTAAAAGAAGTTGCAGATCCAAAATCATGTTTGAAAAATATGAGTCAAAGAATGCCTAAATGGATTTCATGTAAATGTAGGTAAAGTTATATATGGTCATTTAAAATGTACTCAACATTTTCATAGGCACATATAGTAAAATTAATCAATAATATGTAATAATTTAAAAAACTAAATATAAGTTAATTGATGAAAAAATCACCCCTAAAGATGCTATATATTAAAATAGGATGTGATTGCCTATTTCTTAGCTAATAATATCAACTCCATCCCAAATATTAAAAAGGAAGCAGAAATAGGTCGAAGATACAATCCTTAGTATTTATTTGCTCCTTTCCTTCTTCACCTGATTCCTTCACTGTTTATGATGGAACCATAGCTCTGACTCCATAGGAATGTAATATTTGTTATTTTCCTTCTCATGTCTTTCCCTGTACAGACAGCCTCTGCTTTGGTCTCAGGAGGGACTGTAATCAAAAAAGGGAGTGGTACTCTGCATGATTGGGGAGGCACATTTCCAAATTGTAGTTCATACCTTGTAACACTGATTATTCTGAAGTTTCAAACTGTTGGTATTCTGCAACATGGAATTTTTATTTCTTGGTGATTTTTTAATAATATTAATTTTCACCAGTGTACTGCTTATTTAAAAATAATAACCATGTTAAACTGTAAACATAAACATCTTTCCTATATCATCAACAATTGATATTCGTTGTCTTTGGTGCAAAATAGATTTAATTTTTATGTAAAAAATATATATATAATATATATCTCCAACTGAGTATACGTTGTTAAATCCTGACCAAAACATCCTAAAAAATACTGATGAATGAAATTTCATTAAAAAGATTTTCAATAAACTGAGTAAGGTCCAAATTTGTCTTCATGGTTTGATACTAAAGCAGTAGGATGATATAGGAATGTCTTTTAGTTCCAAAATACTAAGAATCAATCTGTGGTTGCTTTATACATCAATACCACTATAAACCTAATGGTACTACAGTCAGTATATACTGTTAATTTATTTGTTCTTGGCCAGAAATTGAAATATTAAATTGAGATAAGATATTATTTGTCTTATGAAGAAGAAATGAAATACCAAATTGTCCAACTCCTTAAGCAAAGAGCAAGCAGATTTTCTTGTGGGCTGAGAAGTTTTCACTAGGTTGTATGAATGAGTTAAACAACAAAATTATTACTAAATCTACTGGTTTCAAATCACACCTATTTAATTTCCCAGTGATGACTTTTGGTAACATATCCGTCTATACATAAATATTCTCAAGAGGACTCAAAATCTTATAATCAGATGGAAAACATCCAAAGGAAAGAATTTTTTATGAAGAAGACTGAAAATCTCTTTAAAGAAATTGCAAATATGCATTAAAAATAGATATTATAGTCACTCATTTTACAATGCTTGAGAACATTAACTTTTGGGAAGAAAGTTAAGAAATTTAATTGCATATTGACTAATTTCAGCATTTTAAATAATATTTTAATAAAGAAAATATTTTTTTAAATTAAATTTCAAGACTACAAACAAAATATGTAGTTTCTTATAGTTGGAACCCAGAGGAAAGAAGAGAAAGAATAGAGCAGAAAAAATATGATTGAAGAAATAATGACCAAAATGTTTCCAGATTTGGTGACAGCTAAATATATGGATTCCAGGAATTTAGCAAGGTCAAATGAGAAATAACGAAGAAAACTATACCAAGGTACATTTTGGTCAAATTGTTAAATTCTAAAGATAAAAAAAAATGTTAAAACCACCAGAGAAAAATGATATCACATACAAGGAATAATTCAAAATATTGCTGCCTTTTTATCAGAAATGACTGGTTAGAAGAGAGTGAAATAGTCTTTTAGAGCTAAAAGAAAATACAAACTGTCAATCTAGAATCCTATGTCCAGTAAAAATATCTTTTAAGAATGAATGTAAAATATATTTCCAGATTAAAAAAAAAAAAAAAAAAAAAAAAAAACCTAAGAGGTTTTATCATCAGCAGAGCTGTACTATGAAAAAAATTTAAAAAATTAAAAAAGCAAGCAAAAATCTCTTTGGGCTAAATACAAATGACATCAAATAAAAACATACCTTTTCAGAAAAGAATGAATACTACTGAAAATAGTAAATATGTGAACAATTATAAAAACAATTCCCCCTTAAAACTTCAATTACGTATGAGAGTTTAAAGCAAAAATTATCTATATAGTGGGTTTTTAACATAATTTGACATGATACACACAAAAACTACATCATAAGTGATGAGGGGACAGTACATGAACATAAATGGTTATAAATGTTTTAGAATTTTACAAAAACTAGTGCAATATCAACCCTAAATTGACTGTAACAATCTAAAGGTGCTTATTTTAATCCCTAAAACAACCAATAAAATATAATACAGATAGCTATAGTTTAAAAATCTATGACTAAATTAAAAAGGAATTATAAAAATCTTCAATTAATTCAAATGAAAGCAGGAAAGGAAAAATAGGAACCAAAAAACAGAAGAGATAAAAATTAAACTATAAAATAATAAATTTAAATTTAGCAATGTCAATAACTAGCTTTAAATACTAATGAAATAAACACTCCAATTTAAAGAAAACTCTTTTTTTCCAAATAAATTTAAAAAGTATGACCCAACTATGAACATTCTATTAGATCAGAAGGTAGTAAATAGATGGAAAAATACACACCAGTAAGCTTAAACAGTAAGCTTAAGGAGGTTGAAATAACTATGTTAATATCAGATAAATGAAATTTGATGACAAAGAAGAAAAATAAAAATAAAGGGTCAATTCATCAGAAATACATTAGAATTATAAATATGTATGTCTCCAATAGCATAATTTCAGAATCTATGAAGAAAAATTGACAGAGTTAAAGTGAGAAAAAGACAGTTTCATCATCATAATTAGCGATTATAACACCCCCTCTCATAAACTAATAGAACTACACAAAACTATCGGAAAAAATATAGATGATCTGAACATTACTAACCACTTTATTCTAATTAGTATTAATAGAACACTACACCCCCAAATTGTAGAAGCCATACATTGTTTACAACTGTGCATGGTGTATTTACCAAGACAGACCATTTTCTAGACCACAAAAAAACTCAATAAATTTCAGAGGACTAATATAATAATTATGTTGTCAATAATAACATTAAACTAGAAAAAAAAAAAAAAAGATATCTATAAAAACCCCAAATATTTTAAAATTAAACCACATGTTTTTAAATAATCCTTGAGCCAAAGAATAAAATAACAAGGGAAATTTGAAATATTTTGAATTGAACATAATTAAAATACAACATGTCAAATATGAGGAATGCTTTTCAGTGCTTAGAGGAAATTTTACAACAGTAAATGTTCATATTAGAAATGAAGACATCTAAAATCAATAAAACAAAGTTCTTTCTTAAGAAGCTAGAAAAAAGAAGAGCAACAACTAAAGAAAAGAAAGAGAAGAAAAATGCTAAAGAAAATAGAATTAATGAAATAGAAAAATAGACAAATAATAGGGGAAATTAGCAAAGTCAAAATTTCATTCTTCAAAAAGATGAAAAAAATTAATAAACCCCTACCTAGAAATAAAAAGAACTCAAATTATCAATATCAGGAAAGAAAGAAGTTTGTATTTCTTGGTCTGTGTGCTGGTTTCATGGTTGTGCTCCTCTCATAAAAATTCATGGAGGTGTACAGTTATGATTTGAGTACTTTATACATATATATTAAACTTCAATAAATAATTTCCTTATTAAAAGGTAAAAGAGCTCTGACAAGTACTTTGCATGGATTTTTACTTGTTCTCAGTTTAAAGACATGAAATCAGACAGAGGATGCGTCTGTCAGCTTAGGTTGCCATAACAAAATATCACACACTATGTGGCTTAAACAACAGATATTTATTTTCTCACAGTTCTGAAGGCTAGAAGTCTAAGATGAGGGTGCTAGCATTGTGGGTTCTGGTGGGAACTCTTTTCCTGGCCTGCGGACAGCTAGCTGCTTTCTCTCTGTGTGCACATGATCTTTTCTGGGTATGTCCTCACAGGGAGGGAGAGAGAGAAAAAAGGAGTTCTTTTCTTTCTCTTCTTATAAGGTCACCAATCCTATAGATTAGGACCTCACCTTTATGACCTCATTTAACCTTAATATTTGCTAAAAGCCCTATCTCGAAATACAATCACATTATGGGGTTAGGACTTTAACATACATTTTGGAGGAAATACAATTCAGTCCATTGTAAAGAAATGGATTGAAGGTTAAAATTCTCAGGAACTGGATTTTGATATGGTATGCATGACATTTATTAGAGAGTGCTCTTTGGATCAACAACTGTGGAAAAGAAAAGAAGCAGGACTGTACAGAAAGAGAAATCAAGCTGTGATGCAGTCTTAGCAAAGGTCACAGCTGACCCCACAGGGAGCTCTGGAACTGAATGGCCCTTCAAAGTCGTTCCCACCTAGGACAAGAGAATGGAGCATTTATTCTCCTACACTGGCCAGTCACTGAATGTGGGCTATACTAGGAAGGAACATGACCTTGAGCAAGGTGGCTCTCTTCAGCAGAGATAATTCCAAAGAGAGGTGGCAGCAGACCCAATGGCTGGGTGAATAAATCTTCCATTTCTGATGGGGGAATACAGGCACAGCATCCTCAACAGAGCATTACCTGGGAAAAGTTAACTGCACACCTTTACCTCAGTGACAGACCCTCAGCCTCGTAGACTTGGAAACCTCCATGCAACAAAGCTGTTCTGACCCAGGATACCAACTCAGCCTAATGAGGTTTACAAAGGCTCATGTATATGATCTTCATACCAATTGTGTAATTTGCAATAAGCTGTATGTATATCTGCCAAGGTAAAACTCGTGAGTTGCCAATCTATACCCTAAAAATTCTTAGTATGGGAATAAAAGAACAATTAGTCATATAATTTGAATGTTTAATGACATCAGGCCCTGATAATCCAATATCCACAGACTAGAGTGGGGTCAGATATGTGCCCAAGTCTTTAATATAATAAAAGAGTCACGTTTGTCATATTATGGAACAGTTAAATTTATTTCTTCTGTATTCTAAGCTTTCTCACTTCCTCTTCCTTGTCTGTAGTAATTAAAGTGAAAATACTCCAAAATCTGCCCTTAAGGGACATTCAACGCTCTGCTCTGTTCCCCTAAAGAAATCAAATTGAATAATGCAAACAGCAATACAGAAATAAATGAATCACATTCACCCTTAAGATATCAGGAAGACCTTGCCATTGGACTTGTGAAAATTTCAGTTCACTGCACTCTTTTATGCTTGACTGCTAAAATCTAAAGCATCATTATTTATCTGATAGCACTACAAAATGGAGTCAGAATTTGATTATGTAATTAGATATGATGAGCGGACCATCCAAATGGCAGGAATGGTGAAGGTTGAATCGTGGATATAACAAACAGAACAGATTATTCAGAAAGGACATGAAGAACAGTGAATTCACATAGAGTATACTTAAGGAAAAATGGATAAGTAATTTTGAGGAGATACTTTTATTTCTGAAAATAACTCTTTCCTTGTCAAGCTCAGGGCTTTTCTTTAAAATAATATTATTGCTCACATAAAAACATAAATAAGTTTCATGGACATGTTGAGTAAAATACAAATAGAATATGCATTATTATTCCATTTATGTGAAATTTAAAATCTGATAGTGTTATTCAATGGAAATAGAGGTTATATTAGGGTTACTTTTGGAAGGGAGTATTACTGAGAGAGGACATACGGGAGACGTCTATGGTGCAGTAATGTCCCATATTTCAATATGGATGGTGGTTCCATGAGTGTACACATTAGTAAAAAACTCATCAAGCTTAAGATTTGTGCACTCTTATGGTATGTAAACTGTATCTTAAAGGGAAAAGTGAATAAAATAAAAAAGCATTTAATTTATTCTTGTATATCGTATTATCTATAGTGTACCAATTTGAGAGAAATTATAAGGTTTATGTAAAAATTTAGCATAAATGCTTATATTTGGTTCATAACAATCACAAAATCTTACAATGTCAGGATTCCCTGGATTATTCATCAGGCAATTGGCATATATTGACTTCCTACTCTATGGTAGCATTTTGCATAAGCAATTTACTTAAAACTTCACAATTATCAGCTCCCATTTACAGATGAAAAACAATGAGCCTTACAATGCTTGAATGAGATCACTGATTTGGTAGGTGTCACAAGGGACATTCGACCTCAGACTGTCTCAGAGTCATTCATTCTCATGTTCTCTCCACTCCATAGTTCGACTTGGCTGGAATCTGCTGAGATGTCACTGATTTCGCTTTCTATAAAATGAGGGTGCTTCCAAATGTCAAAAAAATGAAGTCAGATACATTGCCCTAAATCACCCCTCAACCTTTCTCCTTTGGAAACCAAAAGCATTTGTTCAAGATAATAATATCAGTTAGCAGAGAAGTTAGTATCCAGTGTATGATTTAAGGAAAGCTAGAAAGTCTAGCTCATCCCCACCCCTTACCATCCTCTACCTGTCATGACATCCCTAACGCAACTTTCAAAATCAATTTCTTGGTATCTTAAAGGCACTTTTGGTGGGGCAGGGAGGGAGGCTTAAATTATCTTTATATGAATTCAAATACTCCTGGTGTGCTTAAAAATAGGAAAGAAGAAATATGACAAAAAAAAATTGCCGTAGCCAAGCTTTGTCTTCTTGATAAACTTGTGTATGACCATCTTTTATCTGTTTATCTAAATAATACCAGTGAAATAATTCTGGTAGCCCAGTTCCCTCAATATATGTTCCATTTCTACAGCAATAGCATATACCATTATTTTAGCTATGAGGATAATAGTATGGCAGTCTTGAGACTGCATTACCAGTATTGAGTTGATAAGTTTTATTGAGCAGCTATCATGTATGCCAAGAGCTATGCTTGATGCTTGTGAATTAGCAGCAGGAAAAATAACAGAATCTACTCCTCCCAAGAGTTTACATTCTGGTAGGGTAGACAGCCTGTAAGTAACCAAATAAACAAAAATATTTACAAAATCATAGAAATTTCAAAAATACAATACTTAAAATGAAATCAGTGCTATGAGGAAAATATATTACTTAGTTAAAAAAAAATGGAAAAAGGCCTACTTTAGACAGAGTGACTCTAACTTGAGATTTCAAAGATGAGTACAAATAAGACATGTGAAGAACTAAAGGAAGACTTCCATCCAACTTAGAGAGCCTGGACAATCCTTGCTAAAGGAGGTTAATCTTCCTTATGTCCTACTTTTCACTTAACTGTATTCATCTTGCTATGTAATTGATGTATATTACTTTTTTATTTCATGTATGTGAAATTCTTTAAACAATACTTTATGTAGACTAAATAACTGTCAGTTTTTTCCCCTTCTCCAGACTTTCTCTACAATTACCATTCTGTAAATTCATTCTAAACATAATGTCCAAAATCAATTGTAACACAATTTAAAAAGGGATGAGTGGGATTGAGAGTGTTTAGAGAAAAGAGAAATAAATTTCACAAAGAATTGGGAGGGAAAAAGGATCACCAAACAGCAAAGAGAACTGGGGTGGATTCAAACTCAAGATGTAAGATGCAAATGGAAGATCAATATGGAGAGAACAATGGTGTCAGTCCCAGGATAGTGCAGGGACAGAAGGAGGAAACTGCATTCTCACAAACATTTATGTGACAATTCAGTTAGAATAAATCCTCAAAGAAAAGCTAAAGTCACAAAATGGCAACTGACACTTTGATAGAAGTTATGTGCCAAGGGAAGAGAGATAGAGAGAAAAGAGAGTCCTGTTAATTCTGCCTCTAAAGATAGAAACATGAGTTATGTTTGAGATGATTATGGGTTTACAAGCTATAAATATTCCTACCACTAACATCAGCTCTCTATGAATCTTTCACCAATTTTTTAACTAGTTTCCTATCCAACGGCCTTACAAAATTCTCTCTGCAGAAAACTCTGAGCTTGGCAATTCTTACTTGGGATTTCTTACAAGACTGCAGTCAGATACCGCTGAAGCTGCAGTCATCTTAGGTCTCGTGTGAGCTGGACTATTGAGGTGGCACACTCTCATGCTTGGCAGTTCATGCTGGCTGTAGGCTGGGGCTGAGCTAGGCTGTCAACCAAGTGCCTATACATGTCCTCTCCAGTGGGGTAGTCTCAGTGTAGCTAGACATCTTACATGGCAGCTGGCTCCCCCAAGAATCTTCTGAGTTTCTAGATCTAGGGCAATAAAACCCAATTGCCCATAAACAGATGGCACTGATAAAAAAAAAATGGGTGAGACAAAGTGGGATGGAATAAAGGTGAATGTGTGCTTGCATCAAATGCAATGCTCTGCAGAGGATAAGCAGCAGCATCAACCTGGATGTATTTTCTAGAAAGCAAAAGACAACCCACCTCTCTGTATGGTTTCAAAACACCTGAAACAAGAAGCACAAGATTCATATTCATATTAAGAGGAAAAATAGATAGGTATGCCTACTTGCTTGACTAGAAAGGCTTTTCTGCGTCAATAAAATGCCAGTTTATCAACATTATGTGGCATGTAGGCCCATAAAGAACAGTTGCTGAGTCTTTGTACATTCAGATTAAAATAAAACTACTAAACAAAAGCTATATCGTACATAGTCCTAAACTTGAATAGCTAGAGGGGGTTTTATTTGAGTGTTTTTAGTGACATCTACTGAGAATATACCTTTCTCTGGTTCAGTGCTTACTGAAGAGCCAGAAGGTTTTATAAGCAAATGTATTTATTTGACTGAGCTGTATTTTCTAAGGATTACTTTCTGCTTTCAAGTACATTGAATTCATATTTAAAAGCTAGAGTTATCTGTTGAAAAGCAATAAGCTGATCAGAAAGTAGGCAAGTGATTTAATGTTTTTTTTTTTTTTAATGTAGTTTCTGAACATGGTGTCAAAAACACTTGTAGAAACCAAGGGCATAGTAAGCTTTGCTGAAAGAATGACTCATAGCCTCACAGTGTCCCTAATCTCATCCATGGCTCAGAAACTTGGAAAAACTTCACTTGAAATTGTTCTGGCCACAAGATGAAAAAGGAAATTTCAAAATAAAAAAGTTAAAACCATATAAAAACAATCCATTTACCATTTCATCCTTTATCCACAGAGCCACTGGTCACCCTGGGGATCCCAGAACCCTGTAATATTCTCTTAACCTGGGTCTCCAGAAGCTCCTTCCTACCTGTGCCTGCAGCCTGCTGCCTTCTCCATGTGACCCAGGAGGCCACGACGCCTTGGGAATTCATCAGGCAGGAGTTGGGATTTGGGGATTTAGCAGTGCATTGACAAAGATGTCCAGGTGTGCAATCCTGGAATCACTGAGGAGAATTCATATGGACTGGTGTTTCTGCCATCTTCTTCACCCATCAATGCTGTTAGATTACTGAACCAGGTGACAAATCACAGCAAAATGTGCCCGTCCAAGGGACATAAGAAAACTGGCTGATTTTAGAAGTATTATTCTAGAGTGTTGATCTTATTTTACTATAAATGATGAAATTTACATTGTTGATTATGCCTGGAATTCCTTTACATTGTAAAGAGCAGTGCACAGCACATAGAGTCCAAAAACCTGGGACTTCATTCCACCTCTTTTCCTAGCTCTGACCTCAGGCAAATCAAAATTCTCTCTGTTCCTATTTCTTGTCATCGGGTAAATAGATTTTTTTAAACATTTCTCAGTCTAAAATTGTCATACATTGTGAAGGAAAACAAATTGTAGCCTGGCAGTGAACATGAAGAAACATCTTTTGCTTAAAAAGTTAGTAAATAAGGCATTATAAAATGTTGTACATTGACACAATGAACACACTGATACCACTTAATTAGTCCAATTTCACAAGAGACTTTAGGATGTTTCATTTTTTTAATCCCATTTTTTATAAATAAGATTAGAAAATTGAGCTGGAAAGTCAGAATATAAAAAATATGGCATATATAAGGTAAAATTAATAATTTCTAAGCATATGGTATTTATTGTCTTCTCTACTCAATAAATTATGTTTAATTTTATATTCACATATTAATAGTTTTCAAGTATTTTATAAAATTTTTGACTAATGATATCAATATTTTAAAATATTTTTTCAACTATGAATTTTCAGACTAATTTTCAAGTATTTAGTTTTCTTTGTAACCTTTGATCAACAAATCATGGGCAGGCTTCTTGTATATACTGGTTGCTGTTGTATGTTGAGAAAAAAACACTAATCACATGTGCACATTTGGCAAATCAAAATATTCAGTTACCTCTTCCAAAGTGTTCATTTTATTTTTCTGTTCTTCATTTTTTAATTGCTAGTTTCACTTGAAGATGTGGCTATGATAATTTGAAGTCTCTTTCAGCCCCTTATTCATTATTTATAATTTTGTGTTTGATTTTCTTATGTTAAAGTTTTTCTCCACTGCTTGGTAGACTTGACCTGTGTTCCAGAGGGAAGTATATTTGCCAGATTGACGTTTAATGAGAAAGACAGATGATTCCTTTCTGGATCCCTAAGGCGGAGGTCCAATAGATTCAGCAGGTTACAGAGAAGCTGGCAACTGCGGGAACGGGATGATGTGTGCCAGAGTTTATTTCTTCAGAGAAGTTAGAGGATGGGGATTTTACTGTTACGGCTAGCAGAAGGACAGAAAAGTCTTGGATTATTCCAGAGATGGATTTAATAGATAATTTTTAACAATGTGAATGAAACTGAATCGATTTTCATTTACTCCAAATGTAACACTGGCAACTACCTCAAGATACTAGAAAATCAGCAATAAGAGCTGCAGTCAAGTATTCATTTCTAAAGGAAAAAATTTTAAACTCCATTTATTTCTTTCAACCTGATATCACATCGACTAGTAATTCATATGTTTACATAAATACCCAATTTAATACAACTGCACATCTTAATTTTCCATTCTATTTAAAATGTAGATTGAATAGATTCAGTCATATTATTTA
Organism: Eidolon dupreanum; assembly: GCA_028627145.1. Taxonomy (NCBI): domain Eukaryota; kingdom Metazoa; phylum Chordata; class Mammalia; order Chiroptera; family Pteropodidae; genus Eidolon; species Eidolon dupreanum. Next base: position 134,364,692 of record CM053507.1, on the reverse strand, counting down.
ACACATAATTAACTCACGTAATTAACTCAAATTTTAGAAGCAAAATACTTAGCAGAAATGAAATGTTCTGCTTTATAAAAAGAATCATAAGCCATCGCTCTGTCCTGAACATCAAATAAAAATCTCCTAAGAATGTGACTTGATGATTTTAGCAGTAATGACCTTGAAAATCAAATGTGGAAATGACTGTTGGGATCAGGGCCAGTTGAATAGAAGTCTGCCTCAGAAGCACCACCAGATGGCAGGAGAGGAGAAAGAATTCCAAACTTGAGACGATCAGCTTCCATTCCAGAGGGTGAGAATTTTAGTAGAAACATAACACATCTATCTCTTAACTTTGAAATCTGGCTTGTGGAAAATGCCAGTAGGCATCATACCTACAAGCCATGGGGCCTCCTGGGTCTGCCTTCCAGATCTGGTTCCCCTAAACTGCAGTAAGACAGGGGTGGGAGTGGGGTAGGGTAATCACATGACCTAAGCTCTTTGGGTTATAGTTTCCCATTTCTTTTTTAAATCAAGGGGATAAAATCCTATGTAATGTTCAAGAGTTTATAACTTTAAGTGAACCAAGGGTGTCTTTTGAATACCTTTTTAACTTTTTCTTCCTTTTAGGTAATATTTAACAAGACTTGTGCTGGAACCAAGATGCATAAATTAATAACCAAGATGCAGGGCTGACACATGATCTAATTACAGGGATGCCATTCCCGTACAATCTGCATGGAGTCTCCTGAGCAGCTGCATTCAGCAGCCCAGCCCTGTTGAAAACAAGCCAAATAGTTTAGTGATTCATAGGTTCTCTGAAAGGGTATAAAACAGCCTCAAATTGCAATTCCTTTACAACTTCCCTGGGGAATTTTTTTAAAAAGCATGTGTGTATCTTTGTATGTAAGTATGGGAGATACATTATATTACATTACATTTGACTCAGAAAATCAGAATCTCTGAGTTAAAATTCTTTCTTTATTCCTCTTAGCTATGTGACTTAAAGCAAATTACCTAAATCCTCTGTGCCTCAATTTTCTCATCCAGAAAGTGGAGTTAATAATAATTTCTATCATTTAAAGTTATGATGAGCAGGGTCATTTGAAGACATCCTTAGGAACTAGGCACGTTGGGACTTGTACCTAATATAAGAGTAAGTACATTTTAAAAAACATTCTTACTCCTTATTAAATATGAGAAGTTGTTTTTAAAATGTTTAAGAGTTTTATCATTTTATTGTCAAATGATTAATATTAATTTCAATTTTTCAGTTTTCCTTTTGTGTTCTAAAGCCAATATATTTTTGCTAAATCTCAACCAGTTTTATAATTTGCTGCAGAGCCATAGGCCTAGACACTGTTCCTGAAGAGGTAACAGATAATACAACTCTTACTGTGAAGTTTAAATAAGATAATCCACATGAAGCGCTTCAAACTGTGCAGACCCATAAAAAGCCTGTGTCAAAAGTCGGACTTATTCATCATCTTGACTGCGGAACTTCTGAGACTATCCAGAGACAAATGAAAGACCAACTAGAACCAGGGGATTGGCTAGCTCACTAATGGCTCTCAACCCTAGCTGCATATTTGAGTCACTTGCAAATTTAAATATCCTGATGCCCAGGCCACCTGCCAGATCAATTACAAGAGACTATGTCGGGGTAGAATTTAGATATCAGTACTTTCATCACTCTTCAGTTAATTCTAATGTATAAAGTTGAAATCACTGAGCCAAACAGAGGTAAACACTCTCCATGTACCTCTGTAATCATGAATTATCCTCATCACAAAATGGTAAGAACATTTTCCTTTAAAGTAGCATTTCTCAAAGTGTAGTCGCCAGACCAGCAGCCTTGACGTCACTGGGGAACTTCTGAGAAAAGCCTATCCACAAGCCCCGCTGAATCAGAAACTCTGGGGGCCCAGCTGTGTCCTAACAAACCTGACCAACACTAAAAAATGAGAATCACTGCTTCAAAGAAAGAGTCTGTGTTCTGTCGACCCTCAGGACATCAGAATTGATTATTTATCAAAATTCTAGAATAACAGGGCTTGTAAATGCCAATGTGATTTGAGTCATGACACACACACAAAAAATCATTTTCTTCAAATGGTTGACAAGTTCTTAACACCTCCACCTCAAACTACCTGTTCAGGTTGCAATAACACTTGCACAAATAGATAAAATAGTCACAATTGCCATTCCTCATAAATATATTAAATTCTCAAGAGCTGAAGGTATGGTAGAGTCAGAATTTCTACTCCTTCAAATACTTTTAATTCTCTAATCTATAAATTCTCTTTCTACGAAAACTTTTTAAAAACTTCTCCCTGTTCATTCTTTAAATTTTAGGGTTCATAAACACTTCTTGGAAACTTCTTCAAATTACCTTTCTCCTTCCTAAGAGTGATTCATATACCAAAGGTATTCCTGGGCCCAGTTACTTGGCGGGGGAGGGGGTGGGGTGCAGGGATGGGGGGGCGTTGCCTTGGCCTTCTGCATGGGGCTCCTGGATAGGTATTTCAGATTGCTTCCTGCCTTTGCCTGTTTTGTGGGTAACTTTCACCCATTTCTTTCATACTCTTACCAACTTGGTCTGTTTTTATTTTGTATTTGCCCTATCTCATCAAATAGCACTATTGAATGTCATCTCATTTATTATCCTAATGTGTTTAAAAAGCTACATTCAAAGCACTACACATGCCTTGCAGTGTGATCACAATTTGGAAACTTTCAAAGCCCTCTTCCCTAGGATGGTGGCTATAAACTGAGTACTGAAGCTGGTTGTTTTTTTTACAATTCTTTGTCCCAGCCTTCCCTCAAATTCCAAATTTGGTCCTCTGGGCTCCTAATCGACTACTACACATGCTACAACAACCCCTTCAATAGAACTTCTACTTTTTTGTCTTTATTAGTTCCACCCAGAGCAGCGACTCCCAAACTTGGCACCACATTAGGACAACTGGAGCTCTTCAAAGAATACCAATGCTTGACTCCCAGTCCCAGAAATTCTGATTTAATTGGGCTGTCTCAACTTTGACTAGGACATCAGGAGTTTTTTAAAGCTCCCCAGGTGGTTCTAACGTACAGCAAAATTTGAGAATCACTCGTCTAGAGGGAAACCCACCTGCCAAGATGGCTTCCACATCTCCTGTGTATCAGTCCCTCTGCTCAGAGTCCCTCCACAGTCTCATCTGCCTAGCACTTTGCTGCCCTCTGCTGGCATTTCTCAGCTTCACTGTCAACTGGCTCAGTCCTCTGCAAGCTGCAATAGAACCCTCTGGTTTAAGTGATTAGATGACTTTTTACATTTTTAAAGACAGACATTCTAAGAGAACTAGATCATTCAACGTCATGTTGTATTTGCCACTTATAAAACTATATGTATATATATATACACACACATATATTTTCTATATATATATACACACATATATACATATTCTCTCTCTCTCTCTCTCTCTCTCTCTCTCTCTCTCTCTATATATATATATATATATATATATATATATAAAATGACTAGCATTTGCAAGTTTCCAAATAGTACTTAAGATAAATATAGAGATTATGCCTAATTATGAGGGTATTTATGCTATTAATAAAATTAATTTTTTATCTAAAAAAATGATTGGAAAAGTAGCTTTCAGGCATGTAAGAAATTTAGTGTTCTCTAACTCTTCCTTTTTACTGCTTTTTTCCTTTCCTTTCCTTTTTTTTTTTTTGTTTTTACCCAAAACAGTATTTGAGCAGGAAAGCTTTTTTTTTTTGAGCCGGATGCCTATTTTCTTGGTAGAGTAAGAGATATTAATGATCTAGGTGGTTCAGGAAAGCAGAGAAAAGGACAAACCCATTTGTGAGGATCAGAGAAAAGTTCTGTGGAGCAGAGATTTTTCTGAACTCACAGTGCTAGAGTAATATAACTTTAAAATATTTGAGGGTTTCTCTTTCTGTGCTTTTAACAGTCATGCTGTAGTTTATCACAATAATAGCAATAATATTGTTGACTTTTTTTTTAGTTCTTATAAGCTAGCCATGATTGTGGGTGGTTTACCTCTTACCTTACAAAAATCTTTTATCCTAATTTTAAAGAAAGGAAGATTTCTCAGAAATTTTGTCCAAGAAACCAGAGTAAGTGACTTTAATAGGCTGAATTATGTCTCCTCCAAATTTATATATTGAAGTCTTAACCCACAGTAGCTCAAAATGTAACTGTATTTTGATATAGAGTCTTTAAAGAAGTATGTAAATTAAAATGACATCATTAGAATGGACCCTAGTCCATCTGGTGTCCTTATAAGGAAAAGAAATTTGGACACAAACATGTTACAGAGGGAAGATGATGTGAAAACGTGAGGAAAAGAGGACACAAACCAAGGAGAGAGGCCTGGAACAGAGTCTAACCCCCATGACCTTCTGAAGAAACCAACGCTGATGACACTTTGATCTCAAACTTCTTTCAGAATTGAGAGAAAATAAGTTGCTGTTGTTTAAGCCACCTCAGTCTGTGGTATATTGTTACAGTGACCCTAGAAATATACAGTGACAGAACTAGAATTCAAAACCAGGCCTAGCTAATTTCTAGACTTTGCTTATTCAACCACACTACAACCTTAATCCTTAACACTATTAACTACTTTGTAAACTCTTACAAGCTAGTACTATGGATAAGCATAAAGTATTATGTGCCCTTAGTTTCACTTTTCATGTAATTACTTTCTGCATTCCAACAGCCAAAAAGAGTCTTGCTTCAGTGGAATTACCTTTATATAGTACTTCACAATATATCTCTCCATATATTTTTAAATGCTGGTTTTTTCCCTCTGGCTGTGCCACAGAATTTCCCTTGAACTTCTGCACACTTCAAGTTCAATTAAATTTAAAAATGTTTTCTTTCATCTTCGTAAGATCATAAACACTTCCCATTTTTCACCTCCATTATCTGATTAGCCTTCCGTGGTTACATTTTTAACAGTTCTTCCATATTCTTGAGAATTCTGAATGTCCACATATTTTTCATATTAAAAATTAGATAAGCATGCTCTACTGAGCTTTTTGTCCAATAAACTAGATAATTCAAATTTCCCATTTTAGCCAAGCCCCGTGATAAGTTAATGATCTCACGAGCTGCTTAGAAAAGGATTTGCCCATTTGTTGCTAATTTGGAGACTCGCCTTTTCCCCCATTTTGTATAATAAGTTCCTGTTGATTTCTACTCTAAGGTATCAAAAACAAAAACAAAAACAAAACAAAGACCATACCCACCCTTCAATCATTTTTACTTTATCAATAAAATAACAATCACATATTTTTGGATTCCACTTCTTTCTACTTGCCCCCTCTTTGGTTCACTCATTTATTTTTTTAAAAGTTTATGCTAATACCTTTTTGGCATTTTGAGGCCAGTGGGCAAGATTTATAGACAATATTCTTATTGCAACATCAGGATGAAAATACCACAAACATTTCCTGGGCCTCCGCAGCCCACCTGAGGTTTCCTATGACTCAGAGCACTGAAACAGTCTCTGTGAATCATGTAGCCTTGAGACCACAGGATTAACCTCACGCCTCCACTACTGAGGACAAATGGCTGTATAGAGATGCTGCTTTTACACAACCAAGCAGGCCTTTCTGGAAGATCCTGGGTGAGTTGGGTCCTGGGGTTCCTTTGGAGACACAGCCTGCATCCCACATGCGTGTGGGTTTGAAATGCTCAACCTTCAGAGAAGTGCCCCGTGTAGGTTTCTTTGGAGCATAACTCAAGCTTCTTAGTTGGAAGAAGCAGAAAGCAACTCTGGGAGATGTCAACAGAAAAATAGTTTATTGAAAAGGTATTAGAGAGCTTTCAGAATGACCATGAGGGCCAGGGAATTGAGCTCAGAATACAATAGAAAACAAGGGCAGGCAGCTAGCGGCCACGACACACCTTGGCACAGATCCTGTCTAGAAGGGACAGCACTTTCGCTTCCCCTAAAATCCAAATGCTGTGGTGGACTCTAAAAATTAGGTGCTGCTCAGTTGCAAAATTCATTCTTCACTGGTTGTAGGTGCTTTGCATCTCCACCACCAGACTCAAATGCAGACCAAGCAAGTGTGATCGGCCACATCTAAGTAAAATGCTTGCTTCTCAGCTGCCAAGAATACTGTATAATTGAGCATCAAGCCTTCTATAATTTGAAGTAGAAATAGTCTCTGTCTCCTATTGGGACTCATAAAAGAGGCCCTCCGAAACAGAAGCAGGGGCTGGGATGCTGAGTAGCACATAGAAAGTACAGATGTCCTCCACTGATCACTCCTTTAGCTTTTCAACACCCCCCACCCTTCCCAAACCAAATGACTCCTAGGTGGTCTAATATAGTTACTCTTCACTTCTTAAAATATACTCTTCTCAAAGAGAGAAATCTTCAAATCTTTTTCACTGTATCCAGGTCTAGTTAAAGATCTCTGAATGATGTCACTTCTGGCTTTGTCATGATCCTGTCTCCATTTTTTTTTTTTAACTCAACTGGATAGTTAACCATTTCTAATACATGCCATATAACATGATTGCATACAGAACAAGGAATAAGAATTAAGTTAATAGATAGGATAAATTTTAAAATCAGCATAAGTAAACATATATGAATCATGGCCTGGAAGAAAGTGTAGGTAGCGACTAAAGGTTATGGTCTCATTTTTACAAATAGTTGCTATTTGTGACTTCTTCCTGCTGGTTGTCATTCCCAGTTATTATTACCTTGGCTGATAATTGTTCGTTAACTGGTGAGATAGCCAAACCTCTATCTCTGAGGGTTCCTACCATCACAGGGAATCCCCCAACCACTACACTCACTATTCCTTGCCCCCACTGTATAAAGCAGCCCTGTTTTTCCTTGATAGTCAGTATCGATTTTCAAAGCTAACACTGTAATCCACTTTGGCTGTTCCCCCTAACAGTCATAGAAGTTCCAAATAGCCAGATGGCAGTTTCAGGTTATAATTCAAGGAAAGCATCTGTGTGTAGATGCCTTCATTTCCAAAGTGCTAAATATCTAAATCAGCAGCCTCTAGAGTCATAGGACAGGAAAGCATGTTTTTCTTCCAATTGATTCATTAGGAAAGAAGAGATGGGCACATTCTTTTCTCCCATCACTTGGTCTTAAGCCTATATGTATGCTATGAAAAACACCTTGCATTCAGTATAGGTCACTCATACATGCACATTTCACAAGACAGAACACAAATCTTTTAATGTATGGTCATCCAGCTACAGGTATAACCAAGTTTTAATAAGCCATGCCACCATTCTATTAAGGGTACATATTCGATACAGGAAATGAGTACATAATCAGACTAGTGACTCCTATTAGCAGCAGCTCATTGCTTAAGTCCCTTGATGTAAGTCAATTCCTGACTTGGAATATCATGGAAAATCAGGAGGAGTATAGACAGTCAGGAAATCCATGGACAGTGGTGCTAGAAGAAGCACAACAGGAGGAAAGACAAATCTAAATCCACAGTAAGATTCTGCTTTACCCCATAACAAAAAGGGCTCAATAGTAGGTAATATGACACATAAAATCTACAGTGAAAAACTAAAGGCATCTTTTGGGCAAAATATTCTGGAATCTGTGGAAGTAACAAATCTCAAAATAAAAATAAAAATTGTGTAACTCCAAATAGAAAGTGAGCTAGGTCCTGGAGTTTTGGACACATAGAATTTTCTTACAATAGTATGTTGTTTCTCTACTTGTTTTCTGTATAGTGGGATTTAGAAACATGTAACTAATTTATTCATTTATTTATTCAACAAACACTTATGGATAACAAACCATGTAACAAATAAATCTTTGTATATAAAAGTAACCATTGTTTATATAAGGAGAAGCTCAGAAGAGGGTTTCGAGTTAGAGATAAAAATATCTGTCTGCAAACCCACAAACCGATAGGAGCTGAGTTGGTGAGTGTGAGTGCGATGGCCTAGGGAGCAGATACAGATGAGAAAGAGATGCTGTAGTCCTAAATCTTGAGGAAATTTAACAGTTAATGAAATTAATTAGACCCTTGCTATCTTCTGTGTCCCCAGGGCACATCTAAATTAAATATAGTAAATAACACCTCACTTGTAAACATGGAAAATATAAAACATTATGGGAAAAAATGACACAAATTGGGTTATATAATGACCAATGGAGAAATGTGACACACAGAAAAATAAAAGTTAAAATAAATCTGGGTGTCTCCAGTACTGTTCAAGAAGAGATCAGTTGGTTTTGATTTATTTAGAGAAAATTTTGCTTAAAGTGGAGCAGTTGAATCAGTTTGCAACAGTTGAAAGAATTGATGTGTAAGTCTTTCTAACCAAATTTTCTCCAGTCCTATAAGCAAAAGAGTGATGGTGCATAGATGAGCTTGAAGAGGAGGGATTGACTCTTCATTCTTTCAGCCTGAAGGAAAGAAAGTAGAGATATGTGTGTATTTAGAAAAATGTATAGCACCAGGGCAGGAAAGAAAAGGTCACATATAATGTCTCTTGGTTGATAGCAAGTCCTGGGGACAAGATGGCATAAGGAAATTGTGTCATATGATAATTAAGGGAAATGGGACAAACAGCTGACTCAGCATGATTAAGAAGATGTACAGGTGTCAACGAAGTTTCTGTTCAGGTTAATGACCTTGAATTTTTAAATAGGGTTGCTGAACACAAGTTTAAGATAGAATTGTCTTTATAACATTAGTAGTATTTTTAACTTATGGTGGTTGACATCCAAATAATCGGCTATTTAATTTTTTAATGAGTGTTTGGTGTTTAGTAGACCGAATTTTTGGATAGCTGAAATTTTTACTTTGGAGCCAGTTGTTTTGGATAGTGCAGACACATCTTATGTTTTCCCACTGAACTAAAGCACTTAATGTGCTATTTCATGGCTATTCTCTAAACAGAGTATAGAAAACCAGACAGAGGCTAGGGGGGAAAAAAGGCCCATGATATATGCTAAGATTCTCCTTTTTTAATTGTGTACCATCTTTGGTCCTCACTTTCCATCCCACCATAGAATTTACTCCAATGGGCTTCCAGATCCTCAAGCCCCACACACCACGCCACTTCCCAGCCAGGACAATGGCTAGCCACAAGGTTTTAAATCCAGAGTCACTGTTAATCAAAAAAACCTAAGAGTCCTACAGAATGTGTCCAGAGCCTGCACAGCTCTAAGCATCAGCCCAATTACAACACACACCTGAAGGGGGCATCTTCCCATTTACAAGGACGGTTAGCCAAAGCTGATGATATTAGATTTGTTAGTGCTTTCGCCACCACCCTTCCTAAACGAAATCAGGCTAAGAGAAATTAATGATATGTCTTAGCATGGTGGGTAGATAAGTAAAAGAACTAGTCTTATTTGGCACTGCATGTTTTTTTATTAGGCAACATGAACTTCCTCCTATGTACCGAAATGCTGTTCTAGACTTTCTGGGAACCTGATTTCCTTTTTCTAAAGAAATGTTACCGGTTCCTAAAGACACAAAGATTTTTTTTCAGCATGCCAATGCTTCACATTTTTGTAAAATAAACATTAGGCAAAGAGTTCATTGATAAACCCATTTTCTACGTTATTCAGGTACTATTTTGAGAATGCTAATGAAAATTCCATTTTCCAGATATGTATTTCTCCAAGAAGCATTAGAAGAAAGTCTTGAATTATATCAGTACATTGCGTTTCCGTACATGTTTTTCTAGCCAGTCTCTGCATTAGTGAAATTAACTTGATGGACAATGAAATATTTTGATAAAGTAGAATTTTAATATTGGCTAATGAAACTAATTCCTTGATTAATCTATTTGCTTTTTCCAAGGGCATCCAACCAAACAGGCTTTCAGAAAAATTAATGTGTTGTCTTCTTTTTATTAAATAAACTATGATAAATTAGCCAATAGCATTGTGGAAGAAAAGTCCAGCTCTACCTTTTAAATTCTGCTGGGCAAATTGACTGAATCCACTGTTTAGAACTCATCAAAAAAACAGCAGTGTGATTAAGATTCATATGAAATTACTGAGCCACAGCAGCTTATGCTTTTATCTCTTTAGCACTGGTTTGTTCTTAGTGAAGGTTTACACCCTTGGTTTTCTTCTTTTATTTTAATTGGTACATATTTATATCATAGCCGTATATCACCTTTAACTAATTAGCTAGTATTACCAGTGTTCTTTTGAATTTTAGATTCTCTTGAATTTTATAAAGAATGAAGCCTCAGACTCTATGGGTGCTACAGCAATCTCTCTTCATAAATATTATACTTAATTATTTAAACACAAATTATTATATGTTTATTGTATAATCTTAGTGCCATTTAGAAAAGAGCATGTAATACTTACTAATAGTTAAAAATATATAAACTATTTAAGTACTTACATAATACCTATACTCTGTCTCTCCACATCTTCTTATAGCTGTTAAATGTGTCTGTTTTTCTTTCTCCACTACCACAGCTATCATTCTCTCTTCCTCGCATAGTTGCTTTTAAACCTTCTTGAAATCTGGATTACAAAAACTACCTCTTCGGGGACACTGTTGGTGCCCTACCCTGATTCTTTGGACTCCTTTTTACCCATTTTGTTTGCCCCTCTTCCACTTTCTGTGTACTTTGCTTCTTACAGCTTGCACTTGGGAGCTATCTTCAGAGGACTGCCCTTGGCCTACTGGAGCTACATCACCCATGGTAAAGAGAGCTAGTACTTCCCGAGGGTTTACACCTGGGATGGATCCACAGCCAACCACCAACTGGCAGGGGCAGGAAAGGCCAGTTTCCTTGCTCTGAGGCTGGTCAAACACCAAAGTACAACTTACTCTCAAGGGCTCCCATGGGGATCAGTCTATGACTGGGACTCCACATGAGACTGTACCCTTGAATGGCCTCCTCTATATCCATGTCTTGCTCCCCCCCCCCCACCTCGTTATAGGTCTCCTCAAGCAGCACTTCCTTCATCAATCATTTACACAAAAATTCTCATCTTCAAGTTAGTTTATAGGAGGCCAGATCTAAAACAATAAACAGAGGTTTCACCTTCTCTTCTTCACCCTGTAACAAGAGTAGCCCTTCAAAAATGCAAGTCTATTTATGATGTGGCTCTGCTTAAATATTTGCAGGGATGTCCCATTGTTCTTAAGGACATTTTGACACCTTAATATAATGCACAAGTTTCTTTATGACTTTCCCTAATATTCCTTAACTCTCATTTCTTCACACAACTTAGTCCCTTTGGACTTTTTCAGTTCCTTGAATACTCTTTCTCTCCTGTCTCTGGTCTTTCAATCAGACTGTTCCCTCTGCATAAATCAATCTTACCTTCACTGGCCTCTTTGATTGGACCATTCCCCTTCCCGCTTCAGGTTCTCACTCTTTCTGGGAAGCTTGTCCCTGCCCTCCACAGACCAGGTTATGTGCTCCCATGACCTCATAGCAATAAACAGGTCTTATGTCTATAAGCTACTCTAGCTAGATTGTTAGCTCTGTGTGGTAATGGGCCAAGTCTACACCCCAATATCTGTCACAATGCATGACAGAGTTGGTATTTTGCAGGAATTTGTTGAATGAGTGACTGCAGTGACAGATTAAAAGCAGGCCAACTTGCAAAGCAACAGAATATACGTTTCTCTCAAGTGCATATGGAACGTTCTCCAGGATAGACCACATGTTAGGTCACAAAACAAGTCTCAGTAAATTTAAGAAGACTGAAATCATATCATGTTTTTTCTGACCACAATGGTATGAAAATCTCAAATAAACAATCTAACTTTACACTTAAAAGAACTAGAAAAAGATCAGCAAATGAAACCTAAAATGTGTAGAAGGAAGGAAATAATAAAGATCAGAGTGGGAATAAACAAAATAGAGTGTAGAAAAATACATAAAAGATCAATGAAACCAAGAGCTGGTTCTTTGAAAGGATAAATACAGTTGATAAACTTTCAATCAGACTCATCAAGAAAAAAAGAGAGAGGACCCAAATAAATAAAATCAGAAATTATAGAGAATTAACTACAGACTCTACAGAAATACAAAGACTTATGAGAAAATACTACGAGCAATTATATGCCAACAAATTGGATAATCTGGAAGAAATGGATACACTTTTAGAAACATACAATTTCCCAAGACTGGGTCAAGATGAAACAGAAAATCTGAACTGACCAATTACCACTAACAAAATAGAATTGGCAATCAAAAATCTTCCAAAAAACAAGTCCTGGACTGGATGGCTTCATAGGTGAATTTTACCAAAACTTCAAAGAAGAATTAACACCTATTCTTCCCAAACTATTCCAAAAATTTCAAGAGGAAGGAGGTTTCCTTACCCTTTTTATGAGGCCACCATTACCCTGATTCCAAAACCAAACAAAGATGTAACAAAAAAAGAAAACAGTAAACTGATATTCCTGATGAACTTGATGCAAAAATCCTCAACAAAATATTAGCAAACCAAATTCAGCAATACATTAAAAATGTCATACACCATGATCAAGTTGGATTTATTCCTGGGATGCAAAGTTGGTTTAATATTTATAAATCAATTAATGTGATATACCACATTAACAAATTGAGAGATAAAAATCATATGATCATATCAATAGATGCAGGAAAAATTGTTTGACAAAATTCAGCATCTATTTATGATTTAAAAAAAACTCTCAGCAAAGTGGGAATAGACGGAACATACCTCAATATAATAAAGACCATATATTTCAAACCTACAATTAACATCACATTGAATGGGGAAAAACAAAAAGCATTTTTCTTAAGATCAAAACAATACAAGAATGTTCGCTTTCACCACTTCTATTCAACATAGTATTGGAAGCCTTAGCTACAGCAATTAGACAAGAAAGATGAATAAAAGGCATACAAATTGGAAAGGAAGAAGTAAAACTGTAATTATTTGCAGGTGACATGATACTATGTAGAGAGAACACTAAAAATTCCAACAAAAAAAATTAGAACTGATAAATGAATTCAGTAAAGTAGCAGGACTGGAAATTAATATTCAGAAGTCAGTTGCATTTTTATACACCAATGATGAACTATTGGAAAGAAAATTTAAGAAAGCAATCCTATTTACAATTGCATCAAAAACAATAAGATACCTAGGAATCAATTTAACCAAGGAGGTGAAAGACCTGTTCCTGGAAAATTATGTCACTGAAAAAAGAAATTAAAGAAGATACAAATAAATGGAAGCATATACTGTGCTCATGGGTAGGAAGAAGCAACATTGTTAAAATAACCATACTACCCAAGGCAATCTATAGATTCAATGCAATCCCTATCAAATATCAATGGCATTTTTCAGAGAACTAAAACAAATAATCCTAAAATTTATATGGAACCATAAAAGATCCCAAATAGTCACAGCAATCTTGAGAAAGAAGAACAAAGTTGAAGGTATCATGCTACCTGATATCAAACTATACTACAAGGCTATAGTAATTAAAACAGCATGGTATTAGCATAAAAGCAGACACACAGATAAATGGAACAGATTACAGGGCCCAGAAATAAATCCACACCCACATATCATTTAATCTATGACAAAGGAGGCAAGAATATACAATGGGGTAAATACCATCGCTTTAATCCAGTTCCCATTTGCCCTGAGAATACTCACCTACAGCACTTGCGGCTGCAGTGTTTACCTCGAGATAACTCACAGAGTACAGTCCTAACCTTACTCTGAAAATTTGCCATGAAATATCTTGCTTTTATTATTACTATTGTATTGCTCTAGTATAGCTATAGTCTTTGGAAACAAATGACATTCTATTTATAGCATTCTGTTTTTTGTAGTGGTAGTTTAATTTACAAAATGCAATAATTCTCACTCACTAAAAATGTCAAATTCTAGAAAACGTAGTGTTCCTATGAGTGATGTTAAATTAATGCTGGCAGTGAGCTGCACTTTTTTTTCTAAATGAGAAAAGGGTTAATAAATGGTGGTGGGAAAACTGGACAGACACATGCAAAAAAATGAAACTGGACCACCTTCTTATACTGTATACAAGAATAAACTCAAAATGCATTAAAGACGTAAATGTAAGACCTGAAACCATAAAACTTCTAGAAGCAAACATAGGCATTAAACTCTCTGCTATTAGATAGGTGGCTCTGGTGAGTGCAGAGATCTTTAAGTGTCAAACTCATTTAACAATGGATGAGACCAAAACTGCCTTCTTGGAAGTGTGGGTCCAATGAATGGCAAGACTTTTATATCTCAGAGTAGAGAGTGCAAGTTTGAGTTTAGAACTGAAATGCTTCGGCCAATAGAAAATATGAAGAGGGCAGCGACTAGGAGGCCTTTCTCTTCACCTTTTTCTTTTTTTTTCCTTTTTTCTTTTTTTATAGCCTTTAAAAATGTTGAAGAAATAAAGAGCATTAGTTTGATAATTAGACATCAAAATTATTAGCTTAACCAGAGATCCCATACAGCTCCTTTTAGACCTGAATGAGTGAGTGGTGTATTTTTTCCTAACATAAAACAGAAAAGCCTTTTTGATAACCACCTCTAGTCCTCAGTGCAATTTAGTTCTTCAGTTCTTGTTTCTATTGTTGGTGTGACCATCAAAACAATGCCTAATGATGATGAATTATTTTTATCAGGGAGAAATGTTAAAAAGGTAATCCAATAATAATTCTAAAGGTGGAAACCATCATGCATTCACTCTTATACCTGGCTGGAATAGAGGAGACGGTGAAGATTTTTTAGAATTAGTTTCACAAGCTGATAAACAAACCCCTTTTCCTCTTATTTTAATTCATTTCTGACAAGCTTGCCACTAAGTGAAAAGCTATTAAGTTTTAATAGAAAGAAAAATATGACGTTCCATCACAACCTACAATATCCAAGTAATTTTAGAGAAACTAAAATATAAAAATTATCTGACAATAATTCAATATAGGTAAAAAAGAATAACAAAATAATACATTTTATACCAAAAAGATGATATGATGAAAATTTTTTTTTTGATATTATTTGATGTGGTGTTGCTTGAAAAATAATTTACAAAAAAAAGAATAGTCATTGGTCAAAGAGTAGTGCTATGGATTGAATGTGTATTTCCCAAATTGGTTGTGGCGCTGATACCCAACATGATGGTACTGGGATGGGCCTTGGGAAGTGAGTAGTTAGGTTTGGGTAAGGTCATGAGGACAGAGAGCCCAATGCCATTATTGCTCTTGTAAGAAAAGATCAGAGTGAACTCACTCCCCACCATGTGAAAATATGGCAAGAAGGCAGCTGCTTGCAAACCAAGAAGAGGGTGCATGTCAGATGCCAAATCTGTTGGCACCTTGACCTTAGACTTCTGAGCATCCAGGATGTGAGAAAAAAAAAATGTTTGCTGTTTAAGCCACCCAGTCTATAGTATTCTGTAACAGCATCCCAAACTGACTAGCACAAGTAGTATAACTTTTCAAGTGCTATTATGGTAAAAAAAAAAAAAAAAAAAAAAAAATAGAAATTTACTGAGTTTCTATTTGTAAGATAAATCTGATACATAATTTGCTTTCCCTTCTCCTTCTTCTCTTCAGATTTACCTTAAAAACTGTGAAATGGGCTGGCAGAGAAGTGGAAGGGAATTCTCCATTAATTAAAAAAAAAAGTTGATGAAAAATTTGATGTCTAATTATATACAATGATTAAAAAATATGTACCTTTCTCATTATTTGGTTTCAATGTTATATTCGCTTACTCTGTGGAACATATTGACTTTGATTTCTGTTAAAAACAAGTTTCCAGAATGTTGGCCCAGTGTTACTAGGCAATTCTCCACTGATTTCTTCTATTCTTTTGTGGCCTGACCCTCTAAGCAAAGGACATGTTTGTATAGCAAACAGCCTTGGAAGCTAGAGATAATGTATTTATTCCCCTGGAGAGATTTGGAGACATCCAGGATGGTAAAGATTTATTACTCTTCTTCCCTCCGAGGAGAGAATTGCTGACATTCTGAGGCAATCTTTCTCTCCAAAGGGGAAGACAGGTAGATGTGCTAGCAGCTGCATCACAGCACCAAGTCTCCTAATTATGGGGTTTCTTTCCTGTGGAACACCACTGCATGTGCAGATGAACATCTGGCATCTATCACATCATCTTTTGGGAGTTAGGGCATGGGGAATTGATACGAGATGCTGCAATGACTATTGTTCTTGCTGAGAGTGGTAAACCACTGGTCTCTGACTGACCAAGAGTCTGGTGTATTCTGCAGTATATGTATATAAAACTGCAGCAAGCTAACTTGTTAGTTTGCAATTAGAGTACAACTTCAGACTCTTCACAGTTTCAGACTTAACACCTAGTTTTCAAAATTCTAAGAGAGTGAAGGTCCAAAATGGCAACAGCATAGGAAGACACTGAACTTGCCCCCTCCCATGAGAAAACTCAAATATACTCATATACAAAAAGGAATTACCTGGGAGATACCTGAGGGCTAAATGATCATCTTCTAAATAACAAACAAGAGAAAAAAGACTGAATAGAAAGGGCTGGGAAGCTGTGCGAGCCTTCCCAGGAACTGCAGGAATTCTCTGAACCAGAAGAGCTGGTTGGTAAGCACCACTGTTTAAGTCCCCCTAACTTTGATAGGGTAGCTACAATAATTAAAACAGTATGCTACTGGCATAAAAACAGATATACAGGTCACTGGAATAGAATAAAGAACTCCAAAATAAATCTTCATATATATAGTCAATCAATCTATGACAAAGGTGGCTAAGATATACAATGGGGTAAATGCAATCTCTTCAAAAAGTGGTGCTGGGTAAACTGGACAAATATATGCAAATAATAATAATAATAATAAGTTTAGACTACTTTCTTATACCACACACAAAAAGAAAGTCAAAATGAAATATTTAATTATAAGCCTTGAAGCCATGAAACACCTAGAAGAAAACACAGGCAATAAACTCTTGAACATCACTATTAGTAATATTTTTTGACTATGTTTCCTCAGACAAGGGAACAAAATTTTTAAATTTTTAAATTTAAAAATTTTGATGCCGCAAAGGAAAACATCAACAAAATGAAAAGACAATCTACTAAATGAGAGAAAATATTTACAAATGCTACATCCAATGAGAGGTTAATATCCAAAATATATAAGGAACTCATACAACTTAACACCAAAATAAAAACCAAACAGTCCAATTTATTAATGGGCAACTGACCTGAATAGACATTTTTTCAAAGAAAAGACTATTTGGTAGTTTGACCTACTTGCAAGATCAGGGCAGTGTGTTCCCAGCTACATTGCGCAGAACCTTTTGCCTGCGAACAAAGGATGCAAGCAGAAACAATAGGGTGTCACCACACTCACCTGGCCTTCCTGCTGGGAGTCACTCCAGCCCAACAGGCTAGTGCTCCAGGTGCCATAAGTTCCTGCCCTGCCCCAACTGGAATCCCAAAACTACCTGGCACATAGAGCCTACACAGAGGTCTCTTTTACATATGACTACTTTCTGTGCAACCAACAAAAGAGAGGCTATGTAGAGAAGGCTAGGGAGCTGCCTTGCTGGAGAATGTGGGAGTTCTCTGAAGCAGAGGAGCTGGTGAGTGCCATTGTTTATGTCCCTCTGCACCTCCTCAGAGTGGGTGAAGGCTCTATCCAGGTGCTCAGACCTACTTGCAAGGTTGCTGTAGTGTACCCTGGACACACTGCCTGAGCTCATTTCAGCCCCAAACAAAAGGAGCAAGCAGGATCAACAAGGAATTACTACACACACCTGGCCTCTCCACTAGGCACTGCTCCAGCTCTATAGACCATGCTAGATGCCTTAGGCACCCATTTGGCTCTTACCAGCCTGCTGAAACTACCCACACACACAGCCAACACAGAGGCTGCTCCTATATAATGCCACTTTTTTAAGACTGGGAGAGATAATTATTTTGTCTAATTTATATAAACAAACATTGGAAGTCAAACAAAATGAAAAGATAGAAGAATATCTCTCAAAGCAAAAAGAAAATTCCTAGGAAAAAAGCCTGAGGAATGGGAGATACATTTGCCTGATAAAGAATTCAAAGAAATGGTCATAAGGATCCTTAGCAAACTTGAGAGAAGAATATAAGAACTTAGAGAGAACTTCAATAAAGGGTTATAAAGTATAATAAAAGACTAAACAGACCTGAAGAATACAATAACTGAAATGAAAAAATTAGAAGAAATCAACAGATTAGCTAATATAGAAAAATAAATCAGCAACCTGGAAGACAGACTAGTGGAAATCAACTAATCAGAACAGCAAAAAGAAAAAAGAATTATAAAAAAATGAAAATATTTTAAGGGACTGCTGGGGTAACATCAAGAGATCAAATGTTCTCATTGTAGGGATTCCAGAGGGAGAAGAAAGAGAGAAAGGAATGGAAACTTTATTTAAGAAAATCATGCCTGAAAACTTTTCCATCCTGGGAAAGGAAATAAAGTGCTGAAAGTAATCTATAACTTAGAATAATTTATCCAGTGAAGTTATCACTTAGAACTGAATGAGAGATAAAGTTTCCCAGACAAGCAAAAACTAAAGGAGCTCATTACCATTAAACCAGCATTATAAGAAATGTTAAAGTCTCTTCTTTAAGCAGAAAAGGAAAGATTATACCAGAAATAAAGAAGTATGAGAAAAGGAAAATGTTCACAAGCAAAGCCAAATATTTAACAAATGAAGCAAATTGAACATTTAAAAGGCTAGAACCAGATGACTTCACAGGTAAATGCTACCAAACATTCAAATAAGAATTAATTCTTAAACTTCTTAAACTATTTTAAAAAATGAATGCTGCCAAATTAATTATATTAAGCCAGCATTACCCTGATATCAAAACAAGACAAACACATCACACACACAAAAAAAGAAAATTATAGGCCAATATCTTTGATGAACATAGAGGCAAAAATTCTCAACAAAATATTAGCAAGCTGGATTCAATACATTAAAAGGATTATACATCCACCACAAACAAGTAGGATTAATCCCAGGGATGTAAGGATAGTTTGACATCTGTAAATCAATCAATGGAATACATCACATTAACAAAATAAAGCATAAAAACCATATGATCATCTCAGTAGACACAGAAAAAAGCATTTGACAAAATCACTGTCCTTTTATGGTAAAAACGCTCAACAAAATGGGTGTAGAAGGAACACATCTCAACATGATAATGGCTATATATGACAAACCCACAGCTAATATCATACTCAATGGGAAAAAGCTGAAAACTTTTCCTCTAAGATCAGGAACAATACAAGGTAGCCCATTATTGCCACTTTTATTCAATCTAATATTAGAAGTTCTGGCCACAGCAATTAGATAAGAAAAAGGTAAAAAAAAAAAAAAAGTATCCAAATTGGAAAGGAAGAAGTAAAATTGTCATGATTTGCAGACATGATACTATATATGTAGAAAACCCTAAAGATTCCACCAAAAAGCTATTAGAAATAATAAATTCAGTAAAGTTGCAAGATACAGAACCAACATACTGAAACCTGTTACATTTCTATATACCAGTAATGAAAAATCAGGAGGAAAAATTAAGAAAACAATTGCATTTAAAATTGCATCAAAACCCATAAAAAACTTAGGAATAAATTTAACCAAAGAGGTGAAAAATCTGTACTCTGAAAACTATGAGACACTTAAGGAAGAAATTGAAGAATGGTACAGTCACTATGGAAAACATATTGGAGGTTCCTCAAAAAATTAAAAATTAAAAATAGAACTACTGTATGACCCAACAATTTCACTTCTGGGTATTTATCTGAAGTAAACTAAAACACTAAATTGAAAAGATATATGCAACCCTATGTTCACTGCAGCACTATTTACGACAACCAAGATATGGAAGCAACCTAAGTGCCCATCAATAGATGATTGAATAAAGAAGATGTGGTACATATATACAATGGAATATTACCCAGCCATAAAAAAATTGAAATCTTACCATTTGCAATGACATGGATGGACCAAAGGGTATTATGCTAAGTGAAATAAGTCAGACAGAGAAAGACAAATACCACATGATTTTATTTATGTGTAGAATCTAAAGACCAAAATAAATGAACAAACAAAATGGAAACAGACTCATAGATAAAGAGAATAAACTGGTGATTGCCAGATGGGAGGAAGGTCGTGGGGCTTGGGTGAAAAGGTGAAGCAATTAAGAAATACAAAGTGGTAGTTACAAAACAGTCATGGAGATGTGAAGTATGGCATAGGGAATATAATCAATAATATTGTAATAACCATGTATAGTGCCAGGTAGGTACTAGACTAATTGGGGGGGATCACACTACAAATCAATATAAAATAATATTGAATGTCAACTCTAATAGAAAAATAAAAAAATTTTTAAAAAGAAAGAAATTGAAGAAGATACAAATAAATGGGAGGATATTCCTTGGTCATGGGTTGGAAGGCTTAATATTGTTAAAATAATCTACTACTGAAGCAATATATAAATTCAATACAACCCTTATTAAAATACCAATGGCATTCTTATTAGAATTAGAACAACTAATACTAAAATTTATATGGAACCACAAAAGATGTTGAATAGCCAACAAAATCTTGAGAAACAACAAAGTGGGAGATATCATGGTTCCTAATATCAAACTATATTACAAAGCTACAATAATTAAAATATGTTACTGGCATAAAAACAGAGATACAGATCATTGAAATAGAATAAAGAGCCCAGAAATAAATCTTAGTTAATATGGTCAATCAATGACAAAGGAGGCTAGGATACACAATAGAATAAATACAGTCTCTTCAATAAGTGGTGCTGGGTAAACTGGACAAATACATGCAAAATAAATAAATAAATAAATAAATAAATAAATAAATAAATAAATAAATAAATAAGATTAGACCACATTCTTATACCACACACGAAAAGAAAGTCAAAATGGATTAAAGACTTAAATATAAGCCCTGAAGCCATGAAATACCTAGAAGAAAACATAGGCAATAAACTTTTGAACATCACTCTTAGTAATATTTTTTTGGATATATTTCCTCAGACAAGGGAAACAAAAGAAAAAATAAATAAATAGGACTACATCAAATTAAATTTTTTTTGTGTGCAGCAAAAGGAACCATTAACAAAATGAAAATATGACTTATTAAATGGGAGAAAATATTTACAAATGTTACATCTAATGAGAGATTAATATTCAAAATATATAAAAAAATCATACAACTTAACACCAAAGATAAAAACCCAAACAATCCAATTTAAAAATGGGCAAAGGGTCTACAGCCATGCCACCCTGAATAAGCCTGATCCCATCTGATCTCGGAAGCTAAGCAGGGTCGGGCTTGGTTAGTATTTATATGGGAGATCACCCAGGAAGACCAGGAGCTGTAGGTGTAAAAACTAAAAAAATAAGGGACTGTAAGCTGACAAGGTCCTTACAATCTGTGAGGTCAACCAAGGGTTGCCTTGCCTAAAAAAATAAAAATAAAAAAAATAAAAAATAAAAATGGGCAAAGGATCTGAATAGACATTTTTCCAAAGAGGATATACAAATGGCCAACAGTCATGAAAAAAGGCTCAACATTGCTAATCATCAGGGAAATGCAAATTAAAACCACAATGAGACAGCATTTCACAACTGTCAGAATGGCCATCATCAATAAATCAACAAATAATAAATGCTGGTGAGGATATGGAGAAAAGGAAACCCTGCACACTGTTGGTGAGACTGTAAATCAGTGTAAGCACTATGGAAAAATTTATGGAGATTCCTCAAAAATTAAAAATTGAGTTGCCATGTGATCCAGCAATTCCACTTCTGAGTATATATCCACAGAAAACAAAAACACTAAAAATATTTGAAAAGATATATGCTGCACCACTATGTTCATTGTAGCATTACTAATAATAGTCAAGTTATGGAAGCAACCTGGATGTCATTCAGTAGATGAATGGTTAAAGAATATGTGATATATACATACAATGAAATATTATTCATCAATAAAAATGAATAAAATATTACCAGTTGCAATGACATAGATGGACTTAGAGGGTATTATGCTAAATGAATTAAGTCAGACAAAAAAAGATAAATACCATATGATTTCACTTATATGTGGAATCTAAAAAATAAAAAATAAAAAAAATAAATGAATAAATAAAACAGAAACAGACCCGTAGATACAGAGAACAAGCTGATGGTTGCCAAAGGGGAGAAGTTTGAGGGGATAGAAACAAAATTTTTTTAAAAGTATAAAAAGCAATTCGGGATGATTCTGGTGCATTCTCCCACAAACACAGCCCTGACAACTACCCTTTTGTCTTATGTACTACAATAAAATATAGTCAATTTTAAAACAGTAAAAAAAATCAGTTATCAAAAATAACTGACATATTCATATTTTGTATGGAAATGTACCAATTTATCTTTAGCTTAGCTTTGTTTAGACTTACTTTAGGATTTCTTGAATGATACAGGTTAATGATATGCTGTTGTATTTTTTCTAACAATAGCTTGATTAAATATTGTCCCTTTACCTATTTCTCTTAATATGCAAGAATAAAATCTATATTTCAAACTTTAAGAATTTGGCAATATTTATCTTAAGCTATTTTAACAAGAAAATCATATTCTGATTTAGGTGATATTTTTCTGAATCCCCTAAAATACATTTCCCTTTGTAGATGATGATATCTATTGATCACTGGGAAGGGAAGGCTTCTCCCAGCCCCATGGGATAAAACCAGCTACAGTAATTCCCATTTGCAATGATGGGCCAAGGAAGGTCAAGTGACCCAGTTCTGGCTAAAGAGATATAAAGAAAAATTTTCAGGGAAGAGGCATTCCATCCCAAATAAAAAGACAAAGCCTTATCAGGAGAAGGCCTTTTACTTTTAAGATCATTTTTTGGAACGTGAACATGATGTGTTGGTTTGTCACAGCCATTAGGGGACAAGCATGAGAGTAAAAGCCAACAAATTCAAAATGGCAGAGCAGAATGGTAGGAAGAACTGAGTGCTTGAGAGCATAGTTGAATAGCTTAACCAACTCCAGTTACCCTTACCCACCAGCTTCTTACTGTATGAATAAAATAAGCTTTTGTTTAACAAAAAAATGAGATTTTTTTTCTCATCAACTGAATATGCTCATAATTGTTATACAAAAAAAGGGCTCATGGAGAGATATGTTGGTAAGAAAATAACCCAGAAATTAATTTTTTAGCCCATCATTTTAATTTTAAAACATTTATGTGAGTATAAAATGGTTGACAATATTGATGATTTTTTAAATCAAAGTCTGACACAAAGACATTTATTTGCTTTAATTGTTCTTTTGTTGCATGAGTATCATTAATAACTATAAAATTTGGCTTTATAATCATAAGGGTGAATTTTTTTTTTATTATGGTGACATGAGTTAACAAAATTTAGTAAGTTTCAGGTGTACAATTTAATAGTAAGGCATATATATATTGCATTGTGTTAAAGGTAAATTTTATTAAGAAAATTCTTATCCCAATTTTTCTTCAGATTCATAAATGTTTTTCTTGCTTTAGGTATTTTCCTTCTTTAATGGTATTTGAAATAGACATAAATAGATCAACCTGGTGTTTTTAAATAATTAATAAGTTCTGTAAAAAACATTTATATTTTTTAACTAGTAGTTTTATCAAGGCCAGTAAGGATAAACATCTGACTAAGCCTCCAATATACTTTCTCCACTGAGCAAGACAGTGGAGAAAGCTACCAGCAACCAATCAAATTTGGTAAATAATATGAAACTTATGTACAGTCTTTTTCTAGTGGTTTAGCAGCTAATTTAAACATGATTATTAGTCATTGAGTAGCCAGCCGTCTTGGTTATCAGATCGGCTGTCGTGGAATTGCAGTGCTTATGTTCAAATAACCCTTATTTTACTACTGATAATGGCCCCAAAGAGCAAGAGTAGTAATGCTGGCAATTCATATATACTGAAGAGAAGCCATAAAGTGCTTCCTTTAATGAAAAGGTGAGTACAATATGATAAGATATTTTGAAAGATTGAAAGAGGGAGAGAGACCATTTTCTTATAACTTTCACTACATTATATTATTATAATTGCTCTATTTTGTTATTAGCTGGTGTTCTTAAGTTCCTACTGTGCCTAATTTACAAATTAAACTTTGTCACAAGTATGGATGTATAGGAGAAAACACAATATATAAAGGGTTCTGTACTATCCATAGTTTTAGGCATTGACTGGGCGTCTTGGAATGTATCCTTTGTGGCTAAGGGGGTACTACTGTACTCTACAGAAATTCCAGAAATGGCATGGTACACTTATTATTCACAATTTATAAACAGAAAGGCAATAAGGCAAAAAGGTGGATGCAAATTGACAGGCAAGTATCAATGTCCTTTTACTGGGCATGAAATGAAAGTAGAGCTGATGCTTTGAATGACACAGACACTATTAAAATAAAATCAGTAAACAGAAAGAGTGATTTTTCTGACTCTTAAAGATATATGTTTTATTCTTTGATTTGGATGCTGAACACAATATAAGTACCTGTTCCAAACTATAAAATAGCAGGAAGATTTTATTCTTTCTGAAGCCTATCGTTGAGAAGTAAGAAAAGGAAATCTTAAAACTTCTTCCTTGGATCTGGGTCACTTTTTTTCTTACACACCTTCATATTCTGTGTGTGTATGTTTATGTGTGTGTATAGTCCTAAATACCATAATCATTGCAGCAACCTCTTCCATAACCTTGGGGTGGAGATTGGGGCTAGGAAGATTGAGGCTCCTGCCTTGGCCTCCTTCCAGAATAGCTGGTGAGAACTAATCAGTTTGCTAAAGGTGTTCTCAATATGAACATGAATGGTATCATTATATATCATCTTTAATATTTTTATGACTCATATCTGAAATTAAATCAAAGGCCTGACCCATTTGACTCTATTAGGTTGTCAGTGGCTGAGAACTGATAGAAAGACATAACTTTGGCATATTACAACAACTGATGATCGGTAGTATGTAAAAGTCATAAAATAAATGAAGAACGATGTTAAATATTGTCTTAGAAGGAAGGGAAATATATAGTGTACATTGTAATTATAATAACCCTACAGTGAAAAAAATTGTGATGTATCAAGAAAAATACTCTTGTGAATTCAGGTAAAAATCAGGTAAAGAGAGAAAAAAAAGAAGTTGGCAAATCTGAGGTATAAGTTGGCACCCAGGTCCACTTCTGAGTTCTGTAGAATCCTGGTGATTAGAATGCTGGTGTTTGGTGATGTTACAGGAGATAGAGTTATGCACAAGCAGGGACCCAAAGGGCTCATCTCAGTGAAAAATAAACCTACAACAAAAAGGGAAATAAGGATATGTGCCTGTCTCATCTTGACCTTGCATGTACAGAAAATTAGTTCTTCCCTGAGGATTCATAAAGAGGCTACCAGGTATGGACCCAAAATTTCTAGAACCCAAAACTTCAGCTAGTCATGAAAAGAGTCCTCTTCAAAACAAACAAAAAAAATGAATACACAATTATAAATAAAAGGATAAGTATTTAAAACATTTATTTAGAATAAAAAAAGAAATCACAAAAAAATATAAATTTTAAAAAGCTGACAAATATCACAATGATTAGAAAATCCAGAAGAAGAATATAACATGTTCTATTAAGAACTGCCTACAATAGCACTTTAGTAGTTTTTTCCTATAATTTTTGGTGCAAATTCCTTGATCACCTCTTTATATGACAAAAGTTTTGTCATATTAATTCTATTAAAAGGATAAAAAAATAATTTGGTCTTTTCCTGCTTTTTGATCAAAAACAATTTTTAAGTCAATACTTTAGAAAAGTGTTCTTCCACTTCATTATTATTCATAACATAAAAAAATTTAAGATCATTGTGAAATGTGGCAAAACTTGTATTGTTCATTTATGAATTGGAAGATTTCAAGGCTTTCGTACATTTTCTTATGTAGTGACCAATCTTCAACATTATTTGAATTGATGATACGCATTAACTAGTTTGTCATCTATGTGTTCATTATACTGACATATTATGAGTCTTATATTTTCATCTTCAGTGTTAATATCTCTTATCAAAAAAATTGTGGAATTTAAATCTTTTTCCACATGTTTATATGTCTTACTTCCTTTCACCAGTTGATTATAAAACAATCAAAGTTCTATTCCCTACTTCTATTTGACATTTCTCTCTTTCTCTTGCAGAAATATTGCTTTTGGTATGACAGATAAAAATTTTTTTGTTATAATTTACTTCTTGATGTCATGATAAATTTTCTTGATATCATTAATCATCTTTGTTGTTTTGTTTCAAATTTCATTTTTAAATCTGAATTATCTCTCATTTCTTTAGGAAATAAATTTAAAGATGATAAAATATATCTGAGAAAGGCTGATAATTAATGACTTAGTTTGTTAAAGCATTCCAAAATGTCCTTCCAAATTGCAGTAAAAATGTTATATTCCCAACTCAATTCTTACTCATATCCCAAAAAAGCCCAAGACAATTCCAACACCACCCAAGTAGAAAGAAAAGTGTGACAAAGTAGATGTTGGAATGCAAAGAGACAGTTGTTTGAAGCAAGTGTTATTTAAATTTCATACTTTGACAATATTGATAAAACATGCCCCTGTAAGCACACTGCTATTTCTCCTCCAAGCCTTGGTATTGGCCCTTGCTAGTGAAGATTCCCACAGGAACCTGTAGCTAAATTTTATTATTTGCCCAGGAAATTCATTTTTCAAGACAACTTTCATATTTGTTGAAAGCTAGAATTCCAGCTGCATGTATAGTGCAAAAAGCCTGAACTACACATTTAATTTAAAGTGGCCCCTAGTTGATAGTGCCCCCAGGTAACAAGCACATTGAAATCTCCTCTGGATGAATTAATTTTTTATTCTTATCTCAACATGTTTCCCCTTTACTCTGTGTGACTGCCTGAAGAAATCTACAGATATTAGAATGAAACCTGCAAAACATGGAATATTAGAATTATGGAATATGGGATATAAAAAATAAGTATGCTGAATACATTTGAAAGCATCAAAGACATGCAGGAAAATATAAGCAAAGAACAAAAGACTTTTTTAAAAAAAATATTTGAAAATGAATCCAATGGAACTTTAAAAAATAAATGCAATCAAATTTAAAACGAAATAATAGATTAAACAGCAAATAAGATTGACATTATTAGTGAACTGGAAGAAAGATTTAAAGAAATTCCAAAAGAGTAGCACAGAAAGACAGGAAGAATAAGAGAAGGAAAATATTAGTGACTGTGAGGCACGGAGACTCTTGAGAAGGTATAATAAATGTCAAATAAATATTCTAGAAGGAGATTAGAAAGAGAATGTTGAAGAGACACTATTGAACAGATAAATGACTGAGAACTTTCCAGATCTGTTGATAGGCAAAATCCTCACACTTAGAAAGTTCAGTAACTTCAAAACAGGATAAATAAGAAGATACACACACACACACACACACACACACACACACACGCAAAGACATAGTATAGTCAAACTGTAGAGCAGCAAAGCATAATATTTTAAAAGTAGCTAGAGAAAAAAGACAAGTTACCTAAAAATGAAGAGCAAATACAATGATGGCTAAGTTCTCAAAAACAACAATAGAAACCAAAAAGAGTACAATGATATCTTCAGGAGTTTGAGAAAAAGAACTATTAACCAAGAATTAAATATCCAGCAAAAGTATTACCTTTTAAAAATGGTAATAAAATAAAGACATTTTTAGACAAAAAAAAAAAATTGAGAGTTTACCACTTACATCAGTGTAACACAACAGCACATAAATGAGCAGAGGGTAGTCTAAAATGTTCTAATGTCCCTCTTTATATTCTAGGAGGCAAAAATGTTAAGGCTTACTTAAGGGTATGAATCAAGATATAAACACTGAAAAATGGATATAAAGAATACAATAATTTCCAACATAAGATGTGGGAAATGGAATTTTTAAAAAAATTCAAAAATAAAAAAAAGAAAAGAAAATGGAACAAGCAAAATAAATAGAAAGCATAAAATGATAGAAATAGATGCAAACACATGAGTATTCACAACTAATGTAAATTGATTAAACACTTATTTAAGTGATAAATGCTATTAGACTTAATTAAAACACTAAATCGGGCTATTTCTATTTGTTATTGGGAAACATATGTAATATATAAAACCAGAGAAAAATTCAAAGTACAAGGATAGAAAAGTAGTAAGTCAAATAATGGCAAATAGCAACAAAAAGTTCAAGAGAAATGATACTAATTCTTCTGGAAGACTGAAAAATATTCTAAAGTCGTATTCATTTAATATGTATGCCTCAAAATA
Organism: Eidolon dupreanum; assembly: GCA_028627145.1. Classification (NCBI taxonomy): domain Eukaryota; kingdom Metazoa; phylum Chordata; class Mammalia; order Chiroptera; family Pteropodidae; genus Eidolon; species Eidolon dupreanum. The sequence goes on along the minus strand of CM053507.1, from coordinate 134,336,347 downwards.
TTTCCTTAACTAAATTAGAAGAAATTAGAAAATGTATCATCATATTAGTATTGTTCAGAATAACTTTCTCTGTAATCAAGAGATAAAAATGAGTCATTGAGGATATAGATTTAAATCATCCAATCAAAAAATATTATATAATGTAAAGGAAAAGCTTTTGTATGAATAAAATTGGCACTCAACAATTGGAGATATATATTCTTTTAAAGCACGTGTGAAACATTTACAGAAATTGATCATTAACCAAGCTATGTAGAAGGCTTCACATTTTAGAATACTGACATCAAACATACCATGTTCACAATTCAAATAAAATAGAAAACAAAAGCAAAAATATAACTGAAAAAAAAATAGAGGTGCTAATAAATCACTCTACAGTTACAGAGGAACAGAAGGACTGTACCTTAGAAGTAAGGGTGAGGTAAAAGTAAACCATGTCTCACAAGGACTGTAGTCTGACTTTGAGTAATTCGGTTGTAGCAGAAAATATCAAGCCTTGAAACTGGATTAAAGTTATCTCAGATTCCCAGTGGCTGCAGGTATTTGGCAAACATTATAAAAAATCCTCTCAGAGAACTATGGCATCTTCTTCAGCCCCAAATCATTTCCACAGATAATAAAGTATAATATCTGCTTCAAAATTATAGATTCACAGGCAAACTAAAGAATAAATGAGAATCAGAAACTAAAGAAAATTTACACAGATACATAAAAATTTCAGTCATTGAAACTATCAGATCCGCACTTTAAACCAACTATTTTTCATCAGGCTAAGAAGATAAAGACAAGTTTGGAAATTTTGCCAGAAAACTGAGAATATACAAAATATGATACAAGTTTTGAAAAAAATAAATGGAAACTGTAGAATTGAAACATATTTAGGAACTTGATAGATGGGTTTAACAGAAGATTAGACAGAGCTGAAGATAAAATTAGTCAAATGAAAAATAGGCCAAGATAAATTATTCTGAATGAAGTATAGACACAAAAGAATGAGAAATATAGAGAAGAGGGTGAGCAATATAGAGGTTATGATAAAAAGGTAAACATTTAATTAGAGTCCTAGAAGAAAAAAAGAGAGAGAATGAGGAAGAGGCAATACTTGACAAGATAATGAATGAAAACTTTTCAAAACTAATGAAGAACACCAATGTACTGATTCAAGAATACCAAAAGATCACAAGCAGAGCACATGGAAATAAAATATCCACACTTCAACACATATCCAAACTCCAGAGAGTTTAAAGATAAAGATAAAATCACAAAAAAATGGTCTAAAACAAAAGACAATTTATTTTAAAATAATACAGGTTAGATTGACAGCAACAATAGAAACCAGAAAACAGTAGGGTAACATTTTTGATGTATCTATCTCCACCAATCTATCAAACAAGAATTTTAGATCCAATAAAAATATCCTTCAACATTATAGGTAATTATTTTAATTTAGTAAAAAATAATAATAATAAATAAATAAATAAATAAGAGAATTTACTGCCAGCAGACCAACACTAAATAAAATAAAAAAGGAAGAAAAAGTAAAAATAGTAGGTGAAAAATTACAAAAATTACAATTAAAAATAGAAGGCAGAAGGCAATATAATTGCAAATCGAAATAGAAAATATAGGGGGAAATGAAGAACAAACAAAATAATGAATATGTCAGTAAAATTAAATAAAATGTGATCATTTAAGCAGTGATAAAAATGGTGTTTGTGTAAAATAAACTAAACAAAGAATTAAAATATATAAAAGTAATAGAAGAAAGAAAAATAAAGTATTTCAAGGTCCTTTTACTGTCTGGAGCAAGGTAAAAGAGCAAATTAACATTAAAGGTTGATTAGTAAAGGATGTAGGTTGCATTTTCTCAAGTAACTACTAAAAGAAGGAGTAAGAAAGTGTTTAATTTCTGAAATAACAAAGGATAAAATAGAAAAAATTAAAAATTACCAATATAAAAAAAGAAAAAAGAATACAAAGTAAAAGAACATAGGTGTGACAATAGTAAAACAATAGATATAAATCCAAATATTTCACTATTTACATTAAATGTAAATTAAATACAGACAGAGCTTATTATACTAGATTTAGTTATACATGTATACATACATTATTTACAAGAGGCACCTAAAACATAAAGATTCACAGGGTTAAAAGTAAAACAATGGCAAAAGGTATACCATATAATAACTTAACAAAAGAAATATTATGTAGCTTTATGAATATAGAAGTCAACTTTAAGCCAAAAAAAAAAAGAACATTATTTAGGATCAAAAGATCATTATTTATGGTCTCTTCATAATGATTATTCACCAGAAAGGAATAACAATTCTATATTTTTATATACAAACTCAGCTTCAAAACATATAAAGTAAAATCTGAGAGAAATACAATGAGAAAGTAAACAACTTCATAATCATAGTAGAAGATTTTAAAACAGCTTAAAAAATTTTTAAGACACACATCAAAAATATCAATAATCTAATCATAAATATCAATCTAATACATACACAGTATTTCACCCAATACCGGTAGAAACACTTTTTCAAAAACAAACTGAACATATACATGATCATTTACTAAGCCAAAAATCATGTCTCAGGAAATTTCAGAGGGCTGGAAACATACAGAGAATGTTTTCTAATCACAATTCATTTAAGCAGAAAATTAAAACTTCAGTCAGTCAAAAAAAAAAGAGAGAGAGAAAATTCCCACATGGTTATAAATTAAAGCTTAAAGTTTATAAATTATACTTGGTTAAAGAAGTAATCAAAATGGAAATTAGAAAGTAATTTTAACTGAATTATAACAAAATGTTACATTTCAAACTTTATAGAATGCTCTAAATTAAGTTCTTTTGACCTCAGCACAATTGACATTTTGGGTTGGATAATATTTCTTTTTGAGGCAGGAGGTCTGTCCTGTGCATTGTAGGATCCTTAGCAGTATTCTTGGCATATACCCACTAAAGCCCAGTAGCAATTTTCCCCCGTCATGACAATCAAAAATGTCTACAGATATTGCTAAATTTCCCCTAGGAAAGTCCAAAATCACTTGGTTTAAAACCACTGTTCTAAAGTGATGCTTAAAGAAAAAGAAAAGAAAAAAAAGGCCGAACATCATAAGATCAGGAGACTTTATCTACTTCAAGAAGTTTGAGGAAGAATAGTATATCAAATCATAAAAATGGAGGGAAAAAAAATAATAACTATAAAAGCAGAAAGTAATGAAATAGAAAACAGAAAAAGAGACTCAATAAAGCCAAAATTTTCTTCTTTAAAAAATAAACATAATTTCCATATCTGCAGCAAGATTAAGAACAGGAGAAAAAATACAAATAACCAATAATAGCAATCAAAAACAATTACAGATCCTTCAAAGATCAAAGAGATAAGATGATAGTCATAACTTTTATACTAAGATAAAATGGAAAAATTCCTAGAAAATTACATTTTGTCAAAATTCAAAAGATAAAATTTAAAAACCTGATTAATCCTATAACCATTAAAATGAATCTATAATTAAATGACCCTCAAATACATGCACACAAAACAACAAACAAAAAGCCACTCTAGGCCCCTGATATCTATACCAGAAAATACTACCATTTAAGGATAAAATTACATCCATCCCAGACAATAAAAAGAGAAGAAATGATGCTCACTAATTCATTGTATGATGCAGAAAAACCTTGATATCATAAACCAACAGAGAATTAGAAAGAAAATCACAGGCCACTCTCATTCATGAGCACAAATGTAAAAATTCTAGACTCAATATTAGCTAACAGAATGCAGTAGTATGTAAAAAAAGGTAAAATATCATGACTAAATTGATTTTATTACAGGAATACAAGATTATTTTTAACATCAGATGATCAATTATATAATTTGCTACATTAACAGATAAAAAAAGAAATATGTGATTATTTCAGCAGATGCAGAAAAGATATTTAATAAAATTTAATATCCATTCATAGCAAATGTGTTTAGAAATCTAAGAATATAATAAGAGTTCTGTAACATGATAAAAGGTAGCTATTCCTGCCCCTGAAAAAAACCTATAGCTAACATCATAAAGTTAAAATGTTGAAAGGTTTTTCTCTGAAATAAGCAACATGACAAGACTGACCCCTTCTATTCAGTGTTGCAGTGGAGGGCCTAACCAAAGTTGAAGGCAATAAAATCAAACAAAATATTAAAGAATTGGAAAAAGAGAAATAAAACTGACATCATTTGCTAATACTATGTATACATAGAATACACAAAAGGATCTAAAGACAAGTTATTAACAATAAGTGAGCTTAATAAAGCTGCATATGATACCATGCCAACTATATTCATGTGTCAGTGACAAACAGAAAATGAAATTTTAAAAGACATTTGTAATAGCACTAAGCTTGTAGTATTTTATTTCCAACCTATTTACATGTATAATTTTGATAAAAATTAAAAAACTAATCAACCAACTTATCACTCTAAAAAGATGCTAAATAATTTTTGTTGCTGTTATCGTGTCTCAAACTTTTTTTAACAAAAGAAGAAAACTAACAAATATATAATGCCTACCTCCAGAAACTCTGCTAAGCAATTTGTTTCATGTACTTCTTGAAACAACAATGCAGTAGAAGCATTATTCTCATATGTAGATGAAGAAATGTGACAGTGTGGAAGCAGTGGCTGGAACTCATCTTTCTGACTTCAAAGCCTACACTCCTTTCATGCTATTTATCTTTTCCTACTAATCTGTTTAAGAATAGACAGTTTTCATTTCTGTATATGCTCATACTCACCCAAAATATCCTTTTGACACTTTGATATGATTTAAAAAATATATCAATATTATTTCATTATAACACTTTCCAAGCTAAATTAGTGACAAGTTTATATATTAATTTCATGACAAGTTTATATACTATGTTTAATGTAACAGCCAGGAGATATAATTTTTTATGATAATTGTAGTTAACTAACCAATATTGTCTCCCAAAATTATAGTAATGCTTTGTAGTTTTTTCTTTATGATGAATTTATTAATTAAATACTTTCCAAAATATACTCATACTATTCTGTACATTGAAGTCTTAGAAGGAGGAGAAAGTGAATAAAAGACTCTGTCAGTGCTAATGCCAGCCGGTCATCACTGTCCTGCTCTTTCTACCCACCTCAAAGTTTATTAATCAATTTCACAAATAACCTACTGCATCCCACCCATGCACAAAATTCTCATTCGATCATTCATTCATTCAACAAATATTTATTGAGGACCTATTATGTGCCAGTCACAAACTGTGCTCTGGGGGTAAAATTGTGAACAAAAGAGACAAGCTTCCTGCCTTCCTCCCAGAAGGGCCCTGCGTACTTGCTGGAAAGGCTATAGAATCCATGTGCAGCAGAATTTTCAAAATCACAGAGAACATTCCCTGCAGTGCTTTCTGGATGTGTTAACCACCTCTCCCTCAGCCAGTAACGTAATTGGCCAGCTAATGACATTATAGGGTCTGTTATTTTTTCAGTGTGGGAATTTTAGCTCTACCAACAATCAATTGATTAACAGAGTTTAATATAAAGTAAATGAAAGGGGGTGTACCTGAAGGAAAAATCTTACAACAATCATTGTTTTAGAGGTCAGACTTCTATGTGGATCTTATTTGAACAAGTTACATAAGGAAAACAGTGGCTGACACCTGAAATGAAATTCATCTTTATATTTCAGACATTTTGTGTTGAATAACATGATAGTGTTAACAAAAAAGTATGTTTAAACAAACACCAAGTCTTAGTTAATTATATGCATGGTGAAGTATTTAGAGAGAAATATTCTAATGTACAAAACTTACTTTGAAATATATCAAAAAATATGATATTTTGATGGATGGACACAGGTATAGAGGGATGTGTGATAAAGCCAAGTACTTTAAAATATTAATTGTGAAGTCTAGGTTGTAAATGTCTGAGCACTGTATAATTCTTTCAACTTTTCTGTATGTTTGAAATTTTTAAAAATAAAATGTTGGGAAAATGTGAAGGACAAAAATGTTAACCAAAAAATAAATGCATATTTTAAAGCATTTGTTACTACTTTCTGGAATTAATTTTTAGTTATACAAATACGCACAAGTACACTTTTGTAAAAAAATATTCAAACATTACAGATAAAATTTTTCTTAACCAATACCCTAAGACCACTCTCTACAACTAAACCTTGTCATGAAATCCATGTATATGTTCCAGATATATCTACATATACGTAGCTATGGAAATATGCCAGTCTTTCCCTCTAGAGTTGTATCTTACACATAGTAGGTGCTTAAGAAGAACATTACATGAATATAATCCTTAAAAGTTGATTAAATAAACCATAAACTCTAGTAAATAGGATAATAGGAGTACCCTGTAAAATGTATCTTTTGTGGCCTCCCTATGCCACTTTGGAGTTGGTCCCTCCAGTCCAACTGGACATAGAGTTGAGTACAACACTGAGTTGATAAAGTAATTACTAACCAAAGTTAAGTAGTTTAGTCACTCATGCATTAATTGATGCAGTCAACAAACATTTATTGAGTACATTCTATGTACAAGACACTACACTTAAGTCCTCGGGTTTTAACAGGGCTTTTTAACTTTGGCATGATTGACATATTGAACAATTATTTCTTGTGGGGGCTGTCCTGTGAATTATAGGATGTTTAGCAGCATCCCTGGCCTCTATCCACTTCTTGTCAATAATATCACTCATTTTAGTCATGACAATCAAAAGAATCGCAAACATTGCCAAGTATAACCTGGGGAGCAAAATCATCCCTAATTGAAAAGCCCTGGGCTACAAGAAGACAATGATCTCTACCCTGGGCAGTAGCTTCAGGCCTGTGTATAGCAGTCTTCCTTTGAGTGCACATACTACCCCATGAGAGGAGAACTTAAGTTACTGTAACTTTAAGGACACAAATACCACATAACTCTCCTTATCTTCTATCTGTCTGGTGCATAAAAACTTATATTTTTAGAATTATAATCAGAAAAATATATCATTACAGTACATTTCCAGATAATAGAGCTGCCAACCCTCCCTTTTTCAAATGTCCTCTGCTTCTGGAGGAGAATGTACAGATGAGGTTGAAAGGGCTTGGAGAAGGAGATCAGAAATTATCTTTGATCCATCAGAGGTGAATTTTACACTTTTCTGATGGAGAAAACTTTTCTATAGAATTAAATAAAACAAACACAAATTTAACCTTCATTAGGGCATCATGCTATACACTTAACCTCCCTAAGTCATGGGAGTACCCTGAAGATCTCTTGACAAATTGGCCTCTAACTCCTCAAACGCAATTCTGTAAGTACCGTACCTAGAGTAGGGGTGGTACATAGCAGACACTCAGTAAATACTTGTGGAATGGATGAGTAAACCATACTACATAAAATGTAAGAGAAATGGGATACCAAATTATTGTTGTCTACAGAAATACTGTTGACCCTGCCCTGTGTTTAAAGATATATACTTTTTTTTTTTTTAATTTGCAATACCACAAATGTATTTGCTTTTTCCATTGGACACTAGTTTATTTTTCCATGATGGTTAACCACACATCAAATCAATTTGGTGAAGGATATATTTTAAAAGGTTAAAAAGAGGTTTTTAAAATCTGCGTGCTAAAACCTTAAAGTTTGCATAAAGAATATTTCAGTTTAATTCTATTATAAGGCATATTTCAATTTAATTCTCTATTAATCCGTATTCTGCAAGATATTAATGTGTGATTCATTAACCTCATTCATTCATTATGAAAATAAAGTAGTAAAACATATTCATTGTAAATGGACTCATTATGAAAGTAATTTGCAAATTATATTAAGTCCTTACCTTCTAAAATAAACCACATATTTTATTCACATTGCAAACTAATTATCATTTTAAGTCCTAAACCATATTCCTTATTTTACAAATTTTGTTTTGTATAAATCTCTCAAGTTACAGTAGTCCCCCCTTATCCACAATGGATATGTTTCAAGACCCCCAGTGGATGCCTGAAATTACTAATAAAGCTGAATCTTAAATACACTATGTTTTTTTCCTTTACTTATATATCTTTTCACTTAAAGGAACCACTTCATGGCTTCTTTTTGGTACATCCAAATTGCCAGCATCATTACTCTCATGCTTTGAGACCATTAAGTAAAATGAGTTACTTGAACACAAGCACTGCAGTCATCAATGTGATAACCAAGATGGTTAATCTGATAACCAAGATGGCTACTAAGTGACTAATGGGCGAGGAGCATAGACTGGGTAGATTCGCTGGACAAAGGGATGACTAATATCCCGGTGGGTCGGAGCAAGCCAGCACCAGATTTCGTCACACTACTTATTCATAATGGCAAGCAATTTAAAACTTATGAATTGTTTCTTTCTGGAATTTTTCATTTAAGATTCTGAGACTGCAGTTGACTGCAACTAACTGTAACCACAAAAAGTGAAACTACAGATAAAGAAGGACTATCATGTATCATTTACACAAAAAAATTATATCACATAAATCTACCCAACAGAATTATAATTATACCACTTACATAAAGCTTGAAATAAAGGTAAGAATTCTCACTCAGAATACACTATATTCTTGATCCTGGAAAAATGTGAAATCCTCTTCTATTTTTTTTTTCTATCTTTGTATTACATCGTTTTTTAAATTCTAGTCTGTAACATAGAATTCAAGCAGCATAATAAGAGCTTTAAATACAATGTGTATCCCCCTTTGGAGATATAAAATCCATCATTCAAAGCAGATTTTATGTACTTCCTAGGTAGTAAGGCTAGTAATACTGTTTATTACTGAGAACAGACCAGTACAATTTAGTTTCTCAGGAGAAATGAAAGAGCCCCATTCATTACTCACAGAGATGCCCCATACAATAAAGTCTGTCATTCTTTAGCAGCTCTAATGGAGAAGCCAGAGGATGTTGCTGCTAGAGAATAATTTACTAACAAAAGCATTAGAAACAAATTGCTTAGAAATTGCGTTAACATGGACAGGCAATGACTGTAAGTGGGTGTCAGGAGGAAGCAGAGGGACAAACTCACCCCTGTTACTTTTTCTGGTCTCAGAGACCTCCCTTCTAAAGCTAGATGATCAGTGGCTGGAATTCCCAAATGCAAAGCTTTGATCTTTTTAATTTTTTACAGTTTAGTATCACAAAGAATCTCAATTTAAACAATTATGGCATTTAATTTATATTTGGGAACATAATGAAAGGTTTTATGTTTGCCAGAAAAAAAAATCCCAAATGTTAGAGTGGCTTAGCAGATCTTAAATTTAAATAATGAAAGTACAACCTAGGGATTCTTCGCAAAGATAAATAAAAACTAAAAAATTGAGTGAAAGTATTGATACTTTAATATGTAAATGAATGTTTATTGATAAAGAAAGAACAGATGATGTCAGACATCAATGCCTTATTCAAGCTCAGCTGTGTCACTTTAAAATTTTAGCTGTCTAGAAATGGCTAAGATCAATATCAATGTTATCTTCCTTGGTATATAGATCTACAAATTATCGATAAACTAGTCAGGTCACACTTAATTATACTTTATGAAATAAACAAAAAATGTATCCAGTCTTAAGTTACAAGATCAAGAATGCAAAAAGATAACTCTATGTTCTTTAAATCAGTTCACTGTTCTGGGCAGGCTATTCAACCCCGGCCATTCTAAGGTTCCCCCAACTCACCCCTACACAGCAACTGCAGAGATCGTTGGGCCAAGGTTTGGTTGTGTGTTAGGGTGCAAGGAGGCTTTGGAAAAATCTCTACATCATCATCAAACTGACTTCTACAGGTTTCCTCCTAGATGCAAATATTCATGTTCACACAATTCCTTCTATCTGTCAGTGCCTCTGGGACATAGAAATATTTGCAGACACTGAAAATCCGGGGTTAGAATGTGGAACACCTAGATGTACCACATGACCATTACCTGCTGGCATCTAGCAGGGTGACAGCAGAGAGCATTCGCTCTAACTCGTTGCCAGTAACAATTATTTTCATGGTACCTGGCTGTGACATCATAAGTGGTCCCTGAAGAAAGTGGCAACTAGTCTCCAAAGATGGTCTCTGCAGGAACCATGCCTTCTGGTATTTAGATCCCTTCTACAACAAATGGGGCTGACACCATGACTCAAGTGCATCAATGAGATATGGCAGAAGTGATGCTGTACCAGATCTGGACAAAAACCCAAAGGGTTGGCAGCTTTCAATATTGTAGATTTGGGAGCCCTGACCCGGCATGCACAAAATCCAGACAACACATGGGTGAATCACTGGGAGAGAAGACCCATGGAGAGAAAGAGGCCCAAGACCACATGCAGAAAGACAGAGAAGCTGTCCTGCTTCCTAGCCTTCCAGCTGTCACTCCAAGGACCTGCGAATGAAGCCACCTTAGACGTTCCATTTCCAGCCACCATCTGACTGTAGTTGCCCAGGAGACTGCAACTTAGACCAGCAAAAAAATAAAAATAAATAATTAAAATCTATTTATTTAAGCTCCAGTCAAGGATAGAGTAGACAATAAGGAGAATAGAAAATAGGAAGGCTGGGAGATAGGGGTAAGCCAGTTGGGCAGTTCAAGTTCAGATAAAGGTGACACTTCACTCTGAGTATGGCCCTAGAAGGCTGGTCAGGCACAAACAGTGAAGGCTCTGGCTGGGGAGGTTGCAGTGGATGCAGCATGGCTGGAGTGCACTAGCGGGGACCCTAGCTCTCCCCCAGCAGGACGTGTGCCTCCTGGTGAAGTGGAGGGACCCAGGCTGTAACACCCACGCCCCCCACCCCATGGCACCCTGTGTCCCTACTGAGGCACCTTCGTTCTTGACAACTACTGGGGAAAGTGGCTTCAGTTATAAGAATCTACCTGCTTCTACCCTGGAGACTATATGGGACTCAGGGAGAGAAATAAACGATTTCAACACTTTGAAGACTCCACTTCCACCCCTTCGTGGCAGGGCTAATTGAGAGGTTCAGGGTCGGTGGATGCCTCGCCCCTAGATCCTCTGTGGATGGAGTCCCCATACCCGCCCCGATGGTGGCTGCTAGGCATCCCTTGCAGCACCTGCCCTTCCTGGTCTCTGCTATGCAGACACCAGTCTCAGGTGCTACTCTGCAAATTCCTCCTCCTGGGGCACCAGGAATCTTCCAAAATTTGTAACCCTGAGCTCATTTCCTGCTGCCCCCAGCTTCAGCTAAATACAAACTTAGATTCCAATTAGCTGCACACTGGTGTCACCCTGGAACTGTTTGAAAAATGACCAGTCCTGATAGTGGTTTTTTTTTTTTTTTTTGGTTTGTTTGTTTGTTTGTTTGCTATGCAGTATATTGTTAAAACAATCAAAAAAATCACAATCATGTCTATAGATTAAATAGCAGTATTATTAACTTCCTGAATTTTAATAATTGTTCTGTGGTTATGTACAGGAATTCTTTGTATTTGAGAAACACACACAGAAATATTTAGGGGTAAAAAACATCTTCTGAACTTAAAGAGGTTCAGAATTCATTACATAGGGGAGGGGACAATTTAGGTGAAGGGTGTCTAGGAACTCTTTATACTACTGCGATATTTCTGTAAGTCTGAAATTATATCAAAATTAAACATTGTAAAAAACAAAGATTCATGCATGGGTCCTACTGAAACTTTAACCAGAATCTCTGGGGATAGGCCCTAAGCATTAGTATTTTCATACCTTCCAGGAGATTCCAGTGTGAAGCTGGAATTAAGAAACGCTGAGCAAAATCTTCCAGTAGAAGAACCGAGAGAGAATAGACAATAGGGAGACCAGAAGATAGGGGTGAGCCATTGGGCAGTTCAAGTTCAGAGACAAATAGCCATTTTTTTTCAAAGCTGATTTCCTACCAATATCCTCTGAATGTGCCCCCAGAAATGACTGCTCTTTGACAAATAACATTATTTTAAAACCACAAGCACTGATGTTAGTAGAATGGAATGACACCTTGTTATATGATGGTGAACAAGGAAATCCATTACCCTCACTTCCAACCCACCGAGCACAATCCCTTATTATCAGTTTGATCTACTCTTTACCCACTGAGATTTCACTCTCTTAAATAAGAATGAACCATAACTTCTCACTGTACCTTATGGCGATCAAATTTTTACAATTTTGGTGGTATGAGTCACTTTCAGAAATTTTTTTTTCCTCTAGTCTGGGCATTTTCAAGTAGATTTTACACGTGCAGCATATTTTTAAACATGAATCAAAAGAAATCTTACAGCATAAAATTATATAAGTGCTTTCCAGTTGCCACAGGATTCTGAAGTTGGCAATGAATTTGTCACCAGAATGTAAATCTTCTTCACAGAAATGTGTGCATTTTTATCATACATGACCGCTACGGCTAACATTTACTCCACTGAGAACTTCAACTCCACTACATCCTCCTCAACAGAGCAGCTTTGCACCCAGGCTGGCTCACCTTATGGTCCCAGGATGGACATAGAAGCTCTAGGACTCTCAACCAGACTCAGGAAGGTGAAGAGGAAGGGGAGAATGTCTCTCTGTTGCTTACTTATGAGCAGGATAACCTTAGCATCATAAAATGGCTGCAGTTGGGTCACATTCCCATTTCTAACCCAAATACTAGCAAGGGGATATTTGCTTGAAAACTTAGGATCCACCTCTTTTAGCTGGAAATGAGGTCAGCATCCCCAAAAGTCTTAGTTCACAGAGAAGCAGAACTGACATCACCTTGGGGCTTGTTAGAAATGCAGGTTCTCAGTTCCTCCCCAAACCTGCTGAATTAGAAGCTGCATTTTTAGCTAGATCCTCAGGTGATTCATATGCACACTGAAGCACTACCCTAAAGGTCAGTGGAAAGCAGATACTCAAATACAATATGAACAGGTTTGTTGGTAGGAAACAGTCACTGGTCAGGTCTGCACTGTGCTGCCATACCATTCATTTATAATAACAGTGTTTCTAATTGCATATGCATTTTGCAATGGATGGAATATTTCTGTTACCCTAAAATTGTTGTGTTAAATCTTAACCATCAATATAATAGTATTAGGAGGTGAGGCCTTCGGGAGGTAATTAGGATATGAGAGTAGAGCCTTTGTGAATAGAATTAGTGCCCTTATAAAAGGAACCCAGAAAGCTCTCTTGCCCTCTTTCTGCCACATGAGGACAGTTAGGAGATTGCCATCCACAAATCTGGAAGAGGGCCTCACCAAGAACCCAACCATGCTCTCATCTTGATCTTGGACTTCCAGCCTCTAGAACTATAAGAAATAAATTTCTATTGTTTATAAGCCACCAGTCTACGCTACTTTGCGACAGCAGCCTAAACGAAGAGAAATTTCTAAGTTGTAATGGACTTGATAAACTCTCCAACCTTTTAGGACCGAGGGCATTATTGATTTTTCCTTAATATTTGTGCATTTTTATTCTATATGGCTGTGACTGAGGGTCAAAAGCGTATTAGATAGCATAATAAATGAACTGAAGGAAAATTGTATTTTTAAGAAATGCTTAAAAAAATACACTCTGCACCTCCTGTTCAGATATTTTAACAATAATCACGAGAGAGGGAAATCCTCTGCTAAATGCAAACTCTTTTTGCCACTAACATTGACAGAGGTTTTAATGGTGATTGTCTTATTTTCTTCCTTTGATTAGTTTGAACTTTAATGTAGAGGGTATGAGTTTCAGTCTACACATTTACAAAAGAGTTTTATCTTGCTAAAACTAAGCTTAATTTCTATGTTGACATTCAACTCACTGGATGGTAGGTGTGGTAAACTGAATAACAGCCATGCAAAGATGTCCCAGTCCTAATCCCTAGAATTTGTCGATGTGTTACTTTATATGGCAAAAAGGGACTTTGTAAATGTGATTAAATTAAGGACCTGGGGATGGGGAAGTAATCTTGGATTATCCAGGTAGGTCTGATGTAATTACGAATGTCCTTGTAAGACAGAAGGCACTGTGAAGATGAAAGCAGAGAGAGAAGATGCTATATAACTCTGATGATAGAGAAAAGAACTTTGAGCCAAGGAATGTAGGTGGTCACCAGAAGCTGGAAATGTCAAGGAAACAGATTCCCCTCTAGAGCCTCCAAAAGAACATAGCCCTGCAGACCCATTTTAAACTTCTGACTTTCAGGACTGTAAGATAATAAATTTACTATGTGTGGGTTTTAGTTACTAAATGTGTGGTAATTTGTTTCAGCAGCAATAAAAACTTTCAAAGTACTTTAAATTCAGTCTTATTGAGGATCCTCACTGTCCATAGGCATCTGTCAAGATCCTAGGGATCTGTCACAGTGCTCAGATGCAGGGAGAGAGGTCCACTTGGTCTTGTCATCCATCCACACATGGATGTTGACATGCTGCCATTCCTATCTGTGTAGCCCCTTCAGCTTCATGGATCTCTTCACCCTCCCACTTCAGAGCACAGACTCTGGAAGAATCTATATGGATAACTACTCTATTACCTCCAGAGCAGCTTCATAATTTTGTACAAAAATTAGAGAAAAATGTTATTAAACGTCCTAAATATAAAGCTTTTCCTTTTTTTCTGTTGTTATCTCTCTCACTTGTTACAGTGTATTTTATTTGCTATTTAATGCTAGTCTAAATAAAGAAAATAAAATATTAAATAATTACTATGAATTTCACTGTTCGTCTTTATATTGTGCAATGCCAGTTTTAAGTGCAAATAGAGGAGCACCTAACACATATGTACAATCCTTAAATTATACAATTCATCACTTGTAGCTAGTACATGCATATGTATTTTGTTTTTGCAAGAACAGCAGAAACTCTGCACAAAACGAATTTGTCTGTTTTTATTTCACTTCTTTATATGTGTACATTTTACCAACACACTTTACCTTCAGGCTGGTGATGCGTAAGGAAGGACCTAAATAAAAAGGAGCAGTGGGTTGCCTCGTCATTCCCTTTCCTTCAATGTTATCATTTTCAGCATAGGTGGTTGACGAATAAAGGGAAGTACACAGTAAGAAGGATATATCAAATCCCTTGGCTGAGGTAACTCCTGTTTCTTAGGGTGCAATTGACTTCTTTCTGCATTTGAAGCACCTTCTGGTTCTGACGGGAAGCATAGACTCAGGGTCAGTGCCCCCAATTACTCGGTCACAGACATAACATACTTATTCACTTTGAGTCCGCTGAATTCTAAACTCAGACAGCATTGGAAAATGGTCCTGTGCTCACGCACATGCTCTGTTTTTCCATTAGACTTCACTTACAAAACACAGGTTCAAAAATAAAATCATTTTCAAGAAGGCAGCAGCAAAGCATTAAACCAAGCACATGGCCCTTCTGAGAGGCTACTTCCTCTCTAAATTCTCACTTTCCCCCTAATGTCTCTGTCCCGGATGTTGGGCTCAAGGACCTTCTGCTTCATTATTTCCTGTCTCTACTTTCCCAAGCCCAAAGGAATCTGTATCTAGTTTGGGAAATTGAAGCAAATTAAAGAGTTTTTAGTCCTAAACATTTTGTTTCCAGTTGCAAAGTCACTAGCCAGGCTGTACTTCTCGGGACTAGAAAGGCTGCATTAAGTCCTCCGCAACTCTTTAAGAAGACTCTGGAAGTCTTTCTAAGAAATTTTGCTCTCTGAGGCTAAAGCATATTGTAAGAATAAACTGGTTTTATGGGAGAGTTAATGAGGCACTGAAAATTATGTTACTTATTTCTAACATAATAAAATATGACTGACACAACATAAATTCCATTTCTCTTCCAACACACATTCTTATAAAAACTCAATAAAATAGCTTTTATTGAGAACAGATTTCGATATTTCTTTTAACTTCTTCAACAAGTTGCCAGATTTCTTTCAAATACAAATTACATGGACATTGTTAATTATATGGTTAAATGCAAATGTATTTAAAATATTTTATTATTGCTAAGTAATTACTTAGAAGCAATGTAAAAACCATATGTAATTGCATTGACTGAAGATATTTTTATTTTAAAGTTTTCTGCCTTGAGAAAGAAACTGGCATAAACTCTTAGAGAAACATTTTTCACCTCAAAACTTTAACGGAATACCTATATAGATTAAAAAAATTTTCCCTTTTGTGAATGCATGTGTGTTTAGGTAGATAAAGAGACTTTTAGAATCATTGACAATCATTTGTTTATATGGACATGGTTCATAGGTGAAGAGAAAAAAAAATCCTGGCAAAGTAAAAACCAGTTTAATTGTCTTTCTCTCCTTTATTGTCTCATCAAAGTCAAATTCTCAAAGTCTGACTCTTCCAAGTTATGCTGCCAGATGTAGTGGAGAAGAATAGAGAGGCCTTTTGATATTAAATGTTTGTTAGAAATCAACAAATATCCTGTTCTGAGTAAGAAATATTTGAAAAAAAATTAAATATACCAGGGCATAATTGCTGAAAAAGGAGAAGAACATCATGAAAATTCTGAGTGAAACCCAGAAAAGAAAAATTTCAAAAAGTACTCACTTTAGAAAAAGAAAAAGGGATGTCTTAGAAGGCTATGTCTCTCAGTAGTAGCAGCTAGTGAAGGGCCCTAGGGATTTCGGGGTTAGTAATAGAAGGACACTGGAATCCATGTAGGTTCTAGAGCCAGAAGAAGCTAGGCAACACAGAGATCCCTATTATCAAGAAACAGTCTATTATGGTAGTAACAAAGCAGAAAAACCTTGGAAATTCACATCTCCCCACTGCTTATCCCCGACATGCCACACATAGAGGAAATTCCTGCAAAATAGATAGTCCAGAGCAATATAAGTCATTCAAATTTGGTAACAACAAAAAGAATGAATGAAGTAATTGTGGAATATTCCAGTTTCAGCTATGACATGTAAAGAGCTCAGAAATCATTACTCTGTCTTTATAATAAGAAAAAGCTGAATAAACTAAAAATCAATGACTTATCTTGGATCTGTCAGAACTAATGTTTCAGGACAAGCTACTACCCTGAAATCTGGAGAGACAGGTGAATCTAGAGATTCAGACCCAAGATCTTATTACCAGGAACAAAAGCTGCTAGAAACATGAACTGGTAGAAACACATAAATAGTAATTTTGATGAATTGCTGGAGGCTGAGTGTGAATTAGCTTGAGAAAGAGAAATTATTGGATGTCTTAGTCTTAGGGGAAACCCTATCCTTTTGTAAGTTTTATCTCTAGGAACTCCATTAAGTTCTCACAGAGAAGGGCCAAAAAAGAGCTCCTTGAGACTCTGGGAAAAGGAAGGAAGAAGAATAACCACTGTGAGATATACACAAATTGTTCTCTATAACAAAGGTCTAGTCTCTGGGGGAGGGGAGTAGGGGAGCTTTATCCTACCTGATGCAAAGTGCATTTTCCAACACCACCCCCTCTAGCCTAACTAACTATCTCAACTAAATGGAAGGAGGGGGTGAGGATGGGGAAAAATAGCAGTTGAAAAGGTCATGGTCAATGGACACAGGCTCACTAATAGAATGATATTTAATTGTAAGATTAAACCTAGAGTTCTATAACCAGCAAAATTATCCTTCAAAAGAAGAGAAGTACTTTCTCAGAGGAATAAAAACCAATAAAATTTATTGCCAGAAGACTTGCTCTAAAAGAAATGTTAAAGTAAGTTCTTCAGAGAGAAGAAAAATAATATTGGTCAGACATTAAGATCTCCATAGAAGAAGGAAAATCATTATCAAAGGAATAAATAAAGGTAAAGTGCAATTTTTATTTTTCTTATTCATAAGATAAATGGTTGTTCGAAGTAATAATTGTAACATATTGATGACAAAATATGAATAAATGAAACAAATAATAATAATTTAAGAGGAATGGGAGGGAGGAATTGGGAATACTTTGTTATAAGGTACCTCCCCTATCTGAGAAATGGCATAGTGTTATTTGAAAGTAGACTTAGATTAATTGTAAATATATATTGTAATTTCTAGGAAAATCATTAAAATTTTTTAAAAGCATAATTGAGAGTATAATATTAAGTCATATAAAATGATCGGTTCAAAGCAGAAAAGTGATATGGAATAAATAACAAGTGCAAAAAATAGAAAATAGTTACAAACATAGTAGCTATTAATCCAATTATATCAATAATTACTTTAAATGTGAATGGTCTAAATACATCAATTAAAAGTCAGAGATTGTGAGAGTGGTTAAAAAAATGAGACCTAACTATATGTCATCTACAAGAAACTTACCTTTAATATAAAGACTCATATAGGTTAAAAGTAATGAGATAGAGAAAGATGTAATATGCTAACACTAATCAAAAGAAAGTTGGAGTGGCTATATTAATTTCAGACAATGCAGACTTTAGAATGAGAAAAGTTATTGCAAATGAAGAGGAGCATTACATAATGTTAACAGGGTTAATTCACCAGGAAGACATAATAAAAAGTCTAAAGAAGAAAAATAATATGATTATATCAACTGATATTGAAAGACATTTAACAAAATCCAACACTCATTTATGATAAAAATTCCCATCAAACTTAGAATAGGGAAACTTTCCTGAAGATGATAAAGAACATCTATAATATATCACACTTAATGGTGAGAAACTAGAAGGTTTTCTCTTTTAACTGGATAAAAGAAAAGGTCATCCTGTCTCATAACTTCTACTCACATCATACTAAAACTCCTAGCTAGCTCAATAAGAAACTAAAAGGAAGTAAAGATATACAGATTAGGAATGATGCATCAATTTGTTCTTGTTTGCCGATGACATGATTGTATATGTAGAAAATCCACCCAGAAAACATTAACAAAAAAAAGAAAAAAGAAAAAAGAAAAAGCCTCATGCAACTGAGTGAGTATAGCAAAGTCATAGGACAATATACAGAAAATAATTGCTTTCTTATATACCAGCAATGAACAATTGGAATTTGACATTAAGAAAATACTACTTAAATAGTAGCAAAATATGAAATATTTAGGTGTAAATACAACAAAATATGTGTAGTATCTATACATTGAAAACTATAAAACTCTGATGAAAAAAGTAAAAGATCTAAATAGACAGATAGCTCACGATCATGGATAGAAGACTCAATATCGTTAAAATATCAATTATTCCTAATGATCTGTTGATTCAATGCAATCTCAACCAAAATCCCAACAAGATATTTTATACATATTGACAAACTAATATAAAGTTTCTATGAAAATGCAAAAGACCTAGAATAGCCAAGATAGTACTGAAGAATAAAATTTGAAAATTCTCACTACCTAATTTAAATACTTACTTTAAATACTTACTACAAAGTAATCAAGCCAGTAATATGTCAATGTAAGAGTGGACACATACATCAAAGGAACAAAATCTGCAGTCCAGAAATAGACCCACAAAAATATAGTCAACTAATATTTCATAAAGAAGGAAAATCAATTAAATGAAGAAAAAAAATAGACTTTTCAACAAACAGTGAGATCTATATGCAAAAAAAGAAAGAACTTAAGACTCAGATCTTAAAACTTTCACAACAATTAATTCAAAATGAATTGTACACCTAATGTGAAATGCAAAACTTTAAAACTCCTAGAGGAAAATGTAGGAGAAAATTCAGGTAACCTTGGGTTTGCTGATTTTTTAAAACAAAATACCAAAAACATGATCCAAGAAAGAAAAAAAAAATTGATAAGCTAGACTTCATTCTGCTCTACAAAAGACACTGCCACAACTTGGAGAAAATACTTGCAGAATACGTATCTGATGAAGGGCTTGTATACAAAATATACAAGAACTCTAAAACTCAATAAGACAATGAACAACTCACTTTTAAAAACAGCAACAGATCTGAACAGACACCTCATCAAAGAAGACATACAGATGGCAAATACATATATAAAGATACTCAAATCCTTTATCATCACAGAATTGCAAACTAAAACAAGATATTACTACATAACTATTAGAATAGGTAAAATCCAAAAAGACAAAAAAACCTTGAAAATACCAATTGCTTTTGAGGATATTAAGCAATAGGAATTACTGCTATTAGAAAAGGAGAACTTTACAGCTACTTTGAAAAAGTTTCTTACAAGCTAAACATACCTTTACCATTTGATACAGCAATCATATTGATTTGAAAACATATGTCCATACAAAATCTATACATGAATGTAGAAGCTTTATTTGTGATTATAAAAATTGGAAGCAATCAAAGCTGTAATGGATTAAAGAAACATGGCATATTCACACAATAAAATATTATTCAGCAATAAAATAGAAATGTATGATCAACCCACAAGAAGACATGGATAAATCTTATACAAATATTGCTAAGTGAAAGAAGTCAGTCTGAAAAGGCTACACACTCTATGCTTCCAATTATATGATATTTTGCAAAATGCAAAACTATAGCAATAGTAGAAATATCAGTGGTTGCCAGCAGTTCAGGAAGAAGAGGGAAGTGTTAAATAAGTGAAGTATATGGGATTTTTCAAGGAAGTGAAAGGATTCTGTATGATACTGTAATGGTGGCTACATAACACTATGTATTCATCAAAATCTATAGAAGTCTACATCACCAATAATGAACTTTAATGTATGTCAATTTGGAAAAATTCATTTAGGATAGAATGCATAATGTGAGAATAACCTAACTGTATTAAAAATGTATAAGGCAATTTTATTAAAGGGAGTGGGGTGGGGGGAGTCCCTGATCTGAGTAACTTTGGAAATGAGGGAGTCTGTAAAATTAAAGGCAATGAAATTATACATAACCATTTTACTCTAATTAATAAAATTGTTTATCTGGAATTAAATGCTAGAATTAAACAATTAAATAAATAGATAGTGAATCCACGGTTGGATCTGTTTATCACTGTTTGAGTGGCAGGCTTCCAATAAGCAAGAGGCTACATCTAGACTGGTCTATGATATAATGAACCAAAGTTGGAGACATCAGTATAAATTCATGTTTGGTTCAATACAGACACAACAGTTACACGTAGAAACATTTATGGATACATACATATATTTCTTTGTTTTGTCATCTGACAGGGACTAGAAGCATTAACACTCCAGTAGTAACAAGCACACGTAGTGCCAAGATCTTGATTTCTAATATATAGGTCTCCAATAAAAAGAACTATAACTCCTTGGAGAAATGGTGGATTCTTAAATGTGGGACAGAAAATGAAAATAATGAGCCCGGAGTATCTTGTATTACCAGAAAGTAATGAAGTGTAAATAAATAAATAACTCATAACAATAGAGATATGTTAAAAGGACACAGGAATTAGTGAAAGAGCTTCCAATGGCCAAAAGTGGAGCAATTTGAGCAACTAAATAAATTAAGTAGTATTGGATTAAAACTTGAAGTATAAAATAAATAATCATGAGTCAATACTGATGTAAATAAAAGGGAGAGGAGAGACAAATTTCCCATGCAGAAAAATTCTAAATAATTTATATAGCTACTTTGCCCTCAAGGAGGTAAGCATAACTCCTCATTCCTTAAGGTGATCTGCACATAACTTCTTTCTAAAGAGTACAGTATGGAAAAGGAGGGAAAAGCATAACTTTGCAGTAGAGAAACTTGACAAACACTATCTTAGTCGGGTGATCGAGGTCAACACCAACAATGACAAGTGAAAGGATATACTCTTGATATAGTTTGATGGAAATGAAATTTTACTCCTTTGACCTTCCTCTCTAAAACTCATAAACCAGTCTATTTGTGAGAAAAATACCAGACAAATCCTAACTGAGGAGCATTCCACAAAATATCTGACCACATACTCCTCAAAATCATTAAGGACAACAAAAACAAAACAAAACAAAACAAAACAAAATCTGAGAAATTTTCACAGTCTAGAGGAGCCCAAGGAGAATGACAACTAAATGGAATATGTTTATCCTAGATGAGATCCTGGAACAGAAAAAGGACATTAGATAAAAATAAAGAAATCTGAATAATGTATGAACTTGAGTTAGAATAGTGTATTAATATTGGTTCATTAATTGTGACAAATGTACCAAACCAATGTAAGATATTAATAATAGGGGAAATTGGGGGTGTGAATATACAGAAACTCTCTCCATTAATTTTAAAACTTCTCTGCAAATCTAAAACGGTTCTAAAAAAGTAAAGTTTATTTTTTTAAGAAAAGGCATGAATCAGAATAGTAAAAAGATAAACATATCCTTGTCAATGAGCTAATATAAAACAAAGTGAAAAAAGCAGCAAATTTCCCTACAAATGAAAATGATACCATTATTTCAACATGAAATTAAAAAAAAAAAAATGATGACATAAGTTTAGCTATATAAACCATGAAGCAGATAGAGGAGTCAGGAAAAATGGGGTCAAACAGGAAAAGTTGAAATAGTTAAATGATAAAACTCAGAAAAAATATAGAAGGAAGAGATTAAATTATTTCTGAATAAATGTAAGGATCACAAAAGAAAATAGATACCGTTGAAAACACAGAACACAGAGGATAGAAATGAAAAAGCAAATAAATTGACACAAAAGTAATGAAGGAGACTGTTAAAAAGAAAAAGATAGCTATAGAAGACACAAAACATGCCCATAAGTGGAATTTCTGAAAGAGAATATTAAAACAATAGAACAAATATGAAAAAATACAATTCAATAAAACTTCCCTGATATTTAAAGCAAGACTTAAATTTTATATATTAAAAGGAATACCATAATATAGGTAAAATTAACCCAGGACAGTCAATATTAAAACATATACTATTAAAATTATTAAAATTTAAAAATAAAGAAAGAATCCTTTGGATAGGAAGATGAGATCAATTCTAAAAAGGGGAGAAAGCTGAGCATCAGATCTTTCCACTGCAACATTTAATACCTGAGCACAGTGGTCCAACAACTAAAATACACCAATAAAAAGAATGTGCAGGCCAAGCACTTTCACATTCAGCCAAATTGTCCTTTAAAGACTGGAAGCGAAGACTTTTGAACATGAAAATTAGAGTGGGCAAGGGAAGGTGTGTGGAAAGAATGCGTGTGGTGTAGGGAAGGATCAGCCATTTTTTAAATTATTACTGGCAAATGCCTAACTAAAATTTTATCAGAATTATTAAATCACAGATCTGCAAATAACCAAGAGAAGTGATAAAGTTTCAGAAAACCCTGTAGCTTCTGCTGTCCAGAAGTAATAAAACATAATTTACTGCTCTGAACCCTGCCAAGGATTACTCAAGAGGCATAAAGACATGTTGACTTAGAAGTTTGACAAAAAATAAATTGACAGCGGCATTTCTGAATTTGAAAAGGTCATAGACAGACTCGATAAGTGACTCATCTATTTTGTTAATGGCCTACTTATCTGTAAGGAAAATATATAACGTAAAACTGAGCAGTGATAACAATGTTTTAGTTTTTCTAATAATCTAAGTATGAGTCTTAATCTTTCGGCAACACTGCTGAAGTACAACAATATCAGAAGTGTTTGTGACAGCACTTTGGCAAGATAAAGGAAATTTAGTTTAAATGTCATTAAGTTCAACTGTGTTTGCTAGTCCAAATCTTTAGGTTTACACTATCAAAATTGGTTTTCTTCTTGCTTAGTGATTTAAGGATGGAATCATCCCCAAGAAGATGAGAATGTATAACCTTTGAGTAAAAAGATACTTTCCTGGCTGTATATCACAATCTTATCTGGGAAATTTGTCAGTTAAGAATCATAAAAAGTGGCAATTAATTTAGGTATGTTTTTTAAAGGGGGGCCTTCTTTGTTTGCATTTTTTTTTCTTTTTGCCTTTCACATCAATTTATAGGATTATTTTTAGTCATCATGTAAAGCATTAAAGGAGGAGATGTACACACATCTTCATCTTAGTGCTATAACTTTACAGGGAGAGAAGGGGTCATATATGGACACTTTTGAGAATCTGATGTGAGCTACTCCACAAAAACGTTTCCTCTTTGCATATGCTTTGCATATAATTTCAAGAGAGTCAAGGACTCTGAAGCCCAAATATAAATAAAGTCCTCAGAATAAAGAAGACTTCAGGTTAAGGGTTCTTGATCTAATCCTTCATTAAAACAGAACTGAGAAATGAGGGGTTTATTGTTTTTGTTTTTTGTTTGTTTGTGATTGTAAGTAGACCTATTTATTGTAGGATCAATGATGCAAAAGATTAATCGATATATACTAAAACATTAAAATTTCAGCATATATCAAAAATTATATCTTAGAAATGAAACTTAATAATGGATTTTTTTTTACCTCATCTCAGACACATATTAAAGGAAGCCATATTCTTGAAAAATAATTTCTCAAAGTAAACCAAATTACATGAATTTTCATACATTTTTTCTTCTTGTCATTTTCTGGTATCTTCTGTGAAAATTCTCCTCAATTTGAAAACTGGCATCAGGCTACATATATACTACCACTTCTAGGCTTATAAAGAGCCTTAATTCCTATAACTTCTCTTTTAATCTTTGTTTTACTAAATGGTATAAAATATGTGAATGAACTTGGTAAATTGTAGTTATCATTTTTAGACACTAACAATTTTAGTAATCATATTTTCTGAATTTGAGGTATAAAACATTCTGCATTGTCTTTAAATTTATACATGATAACCTTTCTGTGGCTACACCTTTCTGGTAAAATAATATATGTAACTTGTTCAAATTAGCACTGTACTAAATGAGAGTCTAATATCTCAGACTTTTATAAAAAGTGTTTAGGACAATGTTTAATTTCTGCCAGAGGTATAAAGAAAAAAACTTATTCTTGTGTACAAACCACATAAATGAGATGACTTTATTCATTGTAATGCCTGAGTGAAATAATAATAGATATTTTTAAACTTACTATTTAACCTCAGCGACTAATGTTTAATCTGTACTTTATCCATTTTAATCAAAAAGAACAAAGGAATTATCTATAATGAGAGATGGGGCAAAGAAGAAGAAAAGTTTATTATATCAGATTTTATTTTTCTAGAAAGGAATAATATTATTTTAGAAAATATATTAAAATATTACATTTTTAGTACTAGAGTTTTGTGGATACATGATTTAACATAGATGTTTAAAAAGATTATAATGGCTGTATTTTTAATAATGAAAAATAAAATGTGCTAGTTAAAATGTTGCAGAATGTTTTCCCAGTCAATGAGTTACATAAGAAAGAGACTAATTTTGTAATTTTTCAACATTCATATCTGAATATGTGATGAGTCAAGACCACAGTAGGAATTCAATGAAATACTACTGAGGTCCCAGTAAAGACTGCACTTGCACACATATATCACCTCAGTAAATTACCTCAATCACAATTTCATCGGTAGAAGTAATACCCGTATGTCATGAAATTAAAATAAGAAAAGATTATGTAAATTACATGAAAAGATAACTAAGCACAGACAAGTAGTCTTGTCAACTCCATTCTGAGGCAAAGACTAAAGAAGAGATTGGGAGGTTTGTCCAGTAGACACAGGGCATAATTACATAGTGGGGTTGCTTTTGGGCATAGAAGTGATTAAACTGGACCCCTGTGCAGAGAAGCTGTTGTTTCCCCCACATCTTTGTTGCACCCAGTGTAAGTAAATTATGTATCCTCAAATATATGTTTGTCCCACCTATTCTATCTCATGTTATCCCTGAAAGAAATTGGATTGAGAAACTCAAGGTTGATTCTTGGGTTTCTGCAAAAACTGTCTGAGAGTTTCAGAAATGTCTTCTACTGGTCTCTCTCTGCCCCCTCACCATCTTTCTGGGGAGTTGAGCCCAAGAGAGTGTGGGCGTAGACGAGAGGATGAACTGTCTATATTTACCTTGTTTTCTCAGTATTCATTTTTAGCAATTCTGTGTATTCAAAAAAGTATTTTTAAATGGATTAAGTGCATTTTTAAAGAAAAAAAGCTTTTATGAGAAGATTTTGAAAGTCAGTTTACACATTTAATATACACCGATGCCCTAAGCCAATCAGTATTAGTTTATAGGACATAAAATTTGCAAAGCCATTTTCACCAGAGATCTGCCAAAATATCTTGCATGGAAATTGATTTGTTGTGAGCTTTGCTCATAATGATAGAGACATGGAAGATTTGTAAAAATTAGTTTTGAAATCCTTGGCTTCCTCCTTGCATAATGGGTAATATGCCTGATTTGATATTCATGTATTTTGAAGCCTCTAGTTTACATTTGTGTCCAAAGTTATTTATGCCATATGTAATGCCCTTGTGCATACTGATACAGTTTGGGGAAGGTGACAGATTTTAATGTTGTCTTTATAATACGAATTTTCAAAAACAGTACCTGATATTTATATTAGGTAAAGAAGATTTTGAGGCTAAAACCCCTATGGAATGTAAGAATAATTGATGAATTGTATTCATTCATATTCAAAGAATTCTGAACCAACTTATGCATTATCCTCCCTATGTCTAACTGCTACCAGTTTCCTTCAAAAATAGTCTTAATCTCATTTAGTTGAATAAAAATTATTTTTTTAATTTAAAAATGCATTTTTTTTTTGTTTCTGGATATGACAGAATAGCTAGTATCAGACTAACCCTCCTGCTGAGAACATCTGTAAAAACGTATGCAACATGCAAAAAACAAAGCAAAACAATGCAGTTATTTGAAGGCACTAGAGACAAAGCAAGTAAGTCAAGGGATTTTTTAAAAGATTAACAACATGATGTTTACAAGAGACACATTTAAAATAAAAGATCCAAAAGACTACAAATAAAAGCATGAAAAAGGTATAAAAATATTAACCATAGAAAGACTAGAATAGAAATCTTAGTACTAGGAAAAATTTAATTCACATCAAAAACAATAGAATAAGGGATGAAGAAAAAAAACATTATGTACTGGTAAGAGACATAATAGAATAATTATTTTATCCACCATAAAATTTATACTCTCAAAACAATATAGCTTCAGAATATTTGAAGAAACTTCACAAGAAATATGGTTATCAATAACTTTAGGAGGATTCTTATACATCAGTTTCGGACACTTGGAGCTCTAACAGACAAAAAAGTAAGCAGATATATGAAAAATCAGATTCAATTAGAAAGTTCTAGGTATTAGATATATATGAAACCCTCAATCAAAAAAAAAGAAGAAGAAAAAAACAGGAAAACAAATTCTTTTTGAGCACAAGAGAAATATTTACAAAAATTCATTGCAGATTAGGTCATCAAGGTAACTTCAATAAATTCCACAGACTCACTATCATATTGACTATATTCTCTGGTCATAATGTAATAAAATTAGAATTAATAATAAAAGACCAGATTTTTCTAATTCTTGTAGGATAAAAACTAAATTATATATTGCTAAATAACACTTGGACTAAAAAAGGAATAATGAAACACTTACAACTAAATAGCTATAAAACACTCATATCCAAATTTATTTGACTCAGCTAAAGCAACACATAGAGAGATATTTATAGCTTTAAATACATTGACCTAGGAAATAAGAGAAGTTAAAGCCCACAAGCTAAAAATTCTACTCAAGAAGTTAAAAAATAGCAGCAAAGGAAATCCAAAGACACATGACTGAAAGAAATAATAAAAAGATAAAAAACAATGGAATAAGAATAATTTTTAAGAATCAATAGATAGTTTTGACAAAATTAAAAGGTGGTTGCTTTACAAGATTAATAAAACTATAGCAAAAGTGGTTAACAATATGAGAGCTAATGAAAATATAAAAAACAAATGAAAAAATGAAAAATAACCACAAATGAAATAGAAGTGTTTTAAATGATAAAAGGAAATTTGTGAAAAATATATGCTAATAAATATAAAATCTAGACAGATAAATTATTGAAAAAGCATAAAAAAATAAAATTGGAACAGAAAAAATATGAGCTTTTTCATTTATTCAATAAATGTGAGAATCAAAAAGTTAACAAGATGCAAGCTAAATAAATCAAAAAGTATATTAAAAACACTTAATTGTGATAAAGTAGGATTTATCTTGGGAATAAGAGAATAGTTCACTTTAAGAATAGCTATCAGTGCAATTCTCCACAGTAATAAAGGAGAAAACTATGATTATCTCAGAAGATTTAGAAAAAAACATTTGATAACGTTTAACATCATTTTATGCTTGGTAAAAGCAAAACTCTCACCTATCTGTTAAGGTTTGTAAAATACAGTTAATGGAAATAGTTAATGGAAAATTTTCAGATACATTCTTTTTATGAACTTGACAAGGATGCCCATTTTCATCACTATTGCTTAGATCCCAACTAATGCTATGAATAAAAACAATTGAGCTGTCATTGTTTGGAGATGACAGTAATGATGCACCTAGAAATCCAATAGAATTTTTAAAACTACCAAAGTAAAGATAGAATTTAGTAAAATCTTTAGATCCCCTTAGAAAAATTTCTCTACCCTATACATAATCAAATGAAAATTATAAATAAAAATAAGAAACCAGTTCCAACAAAAAAAATTATAAAATATCTAGAAATAACAAAAATACATGAATACTCTAAAGAGAAAAATTTTTTAACTGATATGACATAGAAATTAAAAAAAATACATTCCATGCTATGGAGTTGAATAACTTCATATTATAATGTCAAATTAAAATAATATGTATCCGATGTAATCATATAAAAATTTATTGGATTTTTTAAAAGAATTCAATAAATGAAAATGTAAATGAAAGACTAAAGGCACATAAATAGCTAAGTTAACTTTGAATGAGAAAGTAAACTTGTCCTACCACATAGTAAACATGTAAAGTCAAAATTATAAAAACAGTATAGTATTTATTCAAGAACAGAGAGAAGTTAGCCAATAAAACAAAATAAGGATTTCAGAAAAATAAACTTACATGTACAACAAAACTTTATTAAGATGAAATCACAAGCAAATGTGAACAGAACCCAGTATAGTGAAGAAAAAAACTGACTCATCCATGGAGAAAAATAAAATGGGTAGTTGGCTTCCACCTTATAAAGATAGACTCACAATATATTAAAAACCTAAGTATGAAAGTTAAAACTTTAAAGTTAATAGAAGATGATATAAGTGAACAATTTTGTAACTTGAAGTGGAATTAAGGAAAAGAACTTCATGATTAAAACCCTAAAAATACGACTTACGAGAGCAAAAAAGAGACAGATTGGATTATATCAGAATTCACAGCCTCTATTCAATGACTATGGACAAAGTTAACAGCCAATGGTCAGGTTGAAAACACTATCAAGTGATCAATATCTGGAATACACAAAGAACTCTTATAAATCAACAAGAAAGAGACAGCTAGAACATGGGCGATAGAAACTAATCAAGGAAACATAAAAGGATAATTATCTCACTGTTGCTTATGGCGGCAAGAACTTGAAGGCAATCATCAAGGGATGGATAAAAAATATGTATACATAGAATGGAATTTTAATATTCCAAAGTATTTCAGAAGTTCTGAAGGCAACTGATGGCAGAAAAGACCAGAAGACATGGAGAGAAGTAAATTATAGTTTTCTATCAAAACTATAAGAGTAAGAATTGTGAAGAGAAGTAATACAAGATGTATTATAGTACCTTTTATTTGATCATATTTAATAAATATATATGTGCCAAGTACTATGGATATAATTATCTGTTGACTATTAGATTGGTGTCTGTCAAGGTTTTATGATATAAAAAAAAAAATAAAGGGTTCTTAGTATTCTCTGCCATTAACCTGGTAATTTTAACTTTAAAAGTTAAAAATGCTTTTTAAATTTATTTTACTATTTGCTTCCACTTTTCTTTCCCTTTCAAGTCAACATACCGGTTTCTCTGTATATGTACATGTGTTTGCACATAACTTCTGAATAGTAAATAAAAACTTTATAAGAAACTTTAAATATTTAAGCTGGATTTTAAAATTATTAATATTAATTTTAACATTGATATTTAAACTGTGTGTATACTATATAGATAGACAAATATATATATATATACTTGTATATATATCATATTTTGAAAGGTTTAAAGATAAATTATTCATTCAAAAGCATAGGAAACATTTATTAGCATTTAAGTGTTTAATAAAAAGGCAGACATCACTGTGAATCCTGAAGCTCAAGTATTTTCACCTTGTCTACAGAAAAAAAGAAAGGATTTTTAATTATATGTTATAAATATATGGTTTATATCCAAAATATGTCTTCATGCACACCTTCTCAAGAATGTGTTTGTACTATTTATGCCTCCAATTTCTTTGCAAAGGTGATATCTTTGGTTATTCAGGTTATACCCTGCACACAGATGCCACAGCCAACTGAGCACCATTTATATCATTACTATCTTTATTATTTTTTTATTATAATTAATTTTATATAATAATTTTGAAAACTGACAGATGGCAGTAAACTCTCGTTTTCTAGATAAATAAATATGTTTGCCACTTTGCTGGTTGATGGAAATAAAGTGCTTAACTCTAAAAGGGTTAAAAAAATTTTTTTTTAATTTCATATTGAAAATTCACAAAGTAGGAACAAGTTTAGCAATTAAAATACATTGTTGAAATCATAGAGACAGAAAGTAGAATGATGGTTGCCAGGCGCTGGGTGAGGGGGAGTGGGGAGTTATTGTTTAATGAGTATAAAGTTTCAGTTTTATAAGATGAAAAGAATTCCAGAGACAATGGTGGTGACGGTTGTACAACATTATGAATTCATTTAATACCACTGAACTGTACTTAAAAATGACGTAGATGGTAAATTTTATGTTATGTATATTTATCACCATAAAAAAGATGGAAAAATATAAAAAACCTTGTTACTCTAATATTTCAAGTAACTTGTGCCTCTAAATAAGGAGCTGCTATTCTTCAATGTTGCTATTAGTGCCTGCACTAAATTTGCCATTTCAGATTACTATTTATATATTCTGCCATTTATATATACACCTGAATGGAGCTGTTGGGTACCAAAATAAAATTTACAAGTACTTTAATTATGTTGTTAAATATTATGCAACAACTGAATATGTTTACCTTTAATAACCTATAAATAAACATTATATAAACATAATTATGTGAATTTATTCTAGAAATTATTTTTAATGGAAATTCCACTAGTAAAAAATTAATCACTGTTAAAATTAAGTGTGTTAAAGTGTGATAAATATTCTAAGATAAAATATTCTTTCATGATATAAAATAGAAATATTCACATAGAAAATCAGACTCAGAAAACAAAAAATGACATGTCATTAAAAAGAAAAATGAAAAAATAATATTTGTATTTTTAAATAAGTTTGGGAGAGAATAGCTGGAAGCCAAGAAAGACATTTTAGAGTTAATTTCTATTAGGTATTTTCTAATATTTCTATTTTTAGAGCTAATAACTTATAGTGACATCACTAATAGAGCAGAATATGAATTTATTTTTAACTCTATCTCAATCATAATAGATGGATTTCAAGAAAAAGTGGATGAGAAAAAAAAATTTTCTATCAAAATCAATATTTTTTTTGTTCCTAGAGCTACATGGCAGCATAGTTCAGTTACAACAGCAGCCCCTCAGCTGACTACTAC
This sequence comes from Eidolon dupreanum, assembly GCA_028627145.1. NCBI lineage: Eukaryota > Metazoa > Chordata > Mammalia > Chiroptera > Pteropodidae > Eidolon > Eidolon dupreanum. The sequence goes on along the minus strand of CM053507.1, from coordinate 134,304,828 downwards.
TCACTTCAAGCACGAAATTTCAATTTTCTAAAATATAGGATAGGTAAGTTTCAGAAATGTATTAAACATATATTCTTACTTCTAAGAATTCTACATGTTAAACTCTTTGAGGATTAAAAAAGAGAGAAAATAGACTCAAGTATTAGCAGCAGAATTTATCACATATTCTTAGTAAAATAAAGAAATTCAAATGTCCATCAAAAATATTGCTAATATTCAAAATTAAATTAAATGTATCTAGCTATTAATGCTACAGAACAAGAATGGTAAAAAAATCATATGAGTATGTTACTGTTAAGTGTGATGCAATAGGTAAAAAAAACTTGATTATTTTATGTAAGAATATTAATTCAGAATACCAACAATGAAACCAAAATACAATAATAGTTGAGTGTATAACAGAAAAAAAAAACAAATAAATAAAATTATAGAATATGCAATGAGTGAAATCTTTTAGAATAAGGTAAAAAATTATAAATGTTTCTGTCATTTTCAACACGTCTTAATGTAAAATAAATAAAATTACTGATTGAATTAAAAATCATTATGTGAACAGTTTGTGATTTTTTACAGTAGCATCACATGACCACATAAACATATACTAGCAAATAATTTCCATAACCAAATCTAGACAAAAATAATTTGTGGGTCCAGGGATACAACAATGCCACAAATATTTGCAGAAAATAAAAGAGCTTATAACAAAAATTCCTTAAAAATATATATGTAGAACTTACAGAGAATTCTCTATTTCTTTTCTGCACATTTTAAAACTTAATATATGAACAATTAACCAAAATATCTCAGTTCCACTCACACTTTTTTATAGCTTCCAACAACTATACAATGAAGTTTGGGGCTTCAGTAAATTATTGGATGTAATGAATGAAAATATTTATTTAAAACACATTTGCCAAACATAAATTTAAAATTGTTACCAATTACACAATGGGAAAGTGAAAATAATGCTGTCCTATCATTAAAACTTTAACTAGAAATAGCAAGCAGCACTCTTTTACAAATTACTATGTTATTTTAAAAGTATACACTGTAGAATATGTACTTTAGAAAATACCTCTATATTCTTTCTTTAAATTTATTTGCTTAGGATTAATTTGGCATAATGGCAAAATATTATACACAAATGATGCAAGAATAAGAATTCAGTGTACCTAATCATCTTGAGTAAAGAGTAAAGATATTCAAACAAAAATAAAGCTATCTTTATCAAAATAAATAAATTATTGATATTGTAGTGGGCCCAAGAGCATCCCATCTGCTGGGGTTGGTAGAGGAGGTAGCCGTCAGATGACTCTCAGCGGTCAACCCTCATTCTGAATTGCCTTTGCTTAAGAGACCTACCTTGTCCTAGGATATACCTCCCTCCTGGGGCAGCCAACACTCCAACCTCTGACCAACATGGGGTATAATGACCAGTCTCTCTCACCGCAGCTTCAAACAACTATGTAGAACCATCCCAGCTCCAAATCCTGCTGTGTGGTCAGTTCAGGCTTTGTTGAGACCACATCATAGCCCACCTCTCCTCTTTCCCAAGCCTGCTTCTTTCCCTCTCCCTTCCTGCCCTGCCTTTCCCTTCCTTTCCCTCTCTTCCAAAGGTATTTATCTCAAGTGTGCTCACCAATAAATGTTTGCATTCTAATCTGTATCTCAGAGTCTGCTTTCTAGGGAACCAAATATACCACATATGCTAAACAAATTGTCACCCCCTGATGTTAACAACAATTTCTCCATTGTAGAAAAAAAAGGATAAACAACTCACTTCTCCTGCAGATCTGATTATTGACTCACATATGTTACAATATCATCTTTAAAGGAAAAGTTTAAGGAACTAAAAGAATGTTATGACCTTTTTCATTTTCTAGATGACCTGTGAAATTTGAAGAATTAAAGTGAGTGTGAGGTATTTTAACTATGTAAAAACGTACAATTTAAATTGATTAGCATACTAAGGAATGCATATTTATGAGACATTGAATGTATAAGAAATAAACAACCTTTAAGTTGTTTTTCTAAAATCTAATATGATGCCGTTTGAAGTACTATAGTATATTTAGAGCAAGAAGTTACATGACATATTTATAAATACTTTAAAGCTCTCGGGCTATATTTAACTTCATCAGTGGAAGATGTAGCTTCTCAAAATTAAAATGTATTAGGAATTATGCAAGTTCTACTATAACTTCACAAGAAAGTGAAAGTAACTGTTATATCTAGTGACTGTGACTTTAGCTATTAAAGAAAGTTTGAAACTATCATAAGGAATTTTATTGCCACAAAAGCAAGATTTGTAACTTTTATAACAAATTGTTAAATCTTGTGACATTAAATGCCTAATCATTGTTACTAAAATTTTGCATTTTAAAATAAAATCATGTTTAATCGTTTGATCTGTATAATCCATATATAGTAACATTGCTTATGAGACCCAGCTATTACTAATAAATAACAAATCCAACTTTCTGCTACTTTTGGGCTAGTGGTAGTTTTGCTAGTTACTGTATTTGAGAATTTTTAAAGGGCTAACCAGAAATTCTATACTGAATGAACTATTTAAACTGGTTAAATCTATAAAAGATTTTTTTTTAATAAGTAATCCCCACAAATCATTATAACTCCAAGTCATCAGTTTTGATCTATACCAGACTTTGTTCTGATATAAGCAAGATTATGTCACAGTGGTTGAGACAAATTATTTGTAATGGATTGTTCTGATATGAATCATAGTAGTTCCAGATCTTCCATCCACTCAGTCATCACATGCCTTTTCAGTACCGTGTTAGGTGTCTAACAAATTACCTCAAAACATAGCTGCTTAAATCAACAAGCACTTATTACCACACAGTTTCTAAGGATTTGAACACAAGAAGCACCTTAGCTGGTGATTCTGACTCAGGGTCTCTCGGGAGGTTGCAGTCAAGCTGTCCACCATGCTCTGAGGTCTTCTCAAAGCTCAACTTAGGCTAGAGAACCCACTTCTCAGCTCACTCACATAGTCATGGGCAAACCTGGGTCCTTGCCACATGGGCCTCTCCACAGGGCTTCTCACACCATGGAGCTGGCTTTGCACAGAGAAGAAAGTAACAATAAGAGAGCATCCCCTAGCAGTTGTAGTACTTTATAATCTAGTCTCAGAAGTGATATAGCATCACTTCTGTTGTATTCTATTGGTCACACAAATCAACTCTGCTACATGTAGAAGAGCGCTAATGAGATTGTGGATGCCAGAAGGCAAGGATCAGTGTGGGCCATCTTGTACGTTGGCTCAAGCACCTTCCATTGGCTAAGAGATGTATGAGGCACTAGAAGAAAAGCAGACATGAATCCCTCTTTCGTGGGGCTTCCATTTTAAAGCAAAACCAGCCTTAAACAAAGAGTTATGTTTTCACTATTATGAAACTCGTCTAAAAGACTGAGCTCATTTTCTAGGCAAGTATACAGAGGGGAACATTGAAAGCTTCACTGAAGAAGTGTCACTTCAACCTAGCCTTGTAGGATAAATATTAGCTGGGTAGAAAAACTTTAAAGGCAATATGGTGGATTTGGTTTTGAGGAAAGATGGTATCGAACTAAGCTTTAGAAAGATGGTGTTGAAATTGAAAGAATGTAGAAGGAAGGCATATGTGTTCCTCTTTAGAAAAATTTAAGATCAGAAACATGTTTTTCCACTAAGAATGGAAGTCAATTTCTGAAATAGCTTAGTAGCTAGATTTTGAAAGCTGAGAGAATGTCTCAAAGCAGCTATATGTCTAATTTGACTAATCTTGCTATTCATAAGTTCTTGACACCCAAAGACAAGGTAAGCATTTTTCCAGTGACAATAGACCTGTTAATTTACTTTCTTGTTACATACATCAGAGCCCTTGATATAACTAGTTATTTAAAATGCTTATGAAACATTATTCAATTACTTGAGTCATAGAACAACAGCTATTGTGAGAATTAATAATGAGTTAAAAATTGTAACTATTGTAAGCTTTTCTAAAGGTATATTTTACTAAAAAGCTATAAAAACACAATCTACAAATAAGTCATTATAAGAGCTATCCTACAGTTCTTTTCTTACTGTAGTAAAATATTTTTAATAATGTGATTTGTAAAAACTTTTCTTTACTCCCATAAAACTGAGATTTGATGCTGAGAGAAAAAAAACAAAAAGATATAAAAAAAATCCTTCTCTAGTTTACAAATCTTAGCCATTTTTCATCTTAGGTATTACTATGTTTGTTCAAATGGGTACCTGACCTGACTCTCCACTAACATGAATTTATTGCTCTGTGTGTGTGTGTGTGTGTGTGTGTGTGTGTGTGTGTGTGTCACTGGGAGAGAGCAATAGTTTTCAAAGTCTGACCCCAGACCACCAGTAGCTATATCACCTGGAAATTTCTTAGAAACGCAAATTCTCAGGCTCACCCCAAGGCCACAGAATCAGAAACTTTGAGAGGTTGCCCAGTAGCCTGGTTTTTAACAAACAAGGTGATTCTAATGCACTGAAGTTTGAGAACTAGTAGAGTACAGTGTCATTCATTACTGTCAAGTCTTTGTTATCACTTCTGTTGAGTGATCAGGGCTGGCAAGCTTCTGTTTTGCCATTGGGATTCAGCAATTCAACCAACTCTAATACAACAAGCTTCAGAGGCTGTACTCATCCACCTCTCAAAGTTGCAAAGGTTGTATATAAATCAAGGGCAGAGTTGTATTGACAGCAAGGAATTATTTACAGATCTCCCAAGACTTCTACAAATTTAGCATTAAATTTGGGGAAGATACCTTTCTAGCACACTGTGACTTAATCGATATTTTTAGCCTTGAAAAAAAAAAATAGATGGAGTTAAAAAAAAAAAAGAATCATCCAAACTGGCAGCCAGGCACTCTGGACAACTACAGTGTAAGTCTGACTCTATAAAATAGGATGAAACTACGTGGCTTAACCTCGAAAGGCTTCAATTTCCTCAAATGTAAAATGAAGGTTTGACCACTGTGTGACCTTCAGTTTTCCACAAATTATACCTTTAAAATTTTTTTCTCTTGCATTTAATTTAAATATTCTTTCAGAATTATATCATGAGTAGAGTGACAAAACAGCCTTGTCGCCTAGGATTTTCTGGTTTTAGCACTGAAAGTCCCTGATGCGGAGAAGTCCTGAGTCCTAGGCAAACTGGGATGGTTGATCACCTACTGTGCACCAGTCAGTCAAATGGCACCTAGTGGCTGAAGAAATTTAATTTGATTCTGAGTTTATACCAAATTTCTATCAATTTTCTAAGATAATTCAATTTTTAAGGAAGATTTTTTCAAGGTTCTAGATCGAATTAAAATTGAGGACAGTCTGGCATTGATTCTTTTAGGATCAATATATAAACCTAAATATAACAAAATCACATTTAGGTTTGGTAGTGGCAAAGTGACTTTATACTGACTACTTTCAGCAGCCATTGAAGAAAGTTAGTCCTCTTTTATCATGACAATCAGATAGGATGACTTTTCCGTTTTAGTTCTGAGAGTCCTGGATCTCAGGATAGTTGGTCATCCTATCAGTATGTTTGACTGCTGAGTAATATGATCTTAAGTTTTACATTTAGAAGTTCTCTTCTTTTTAAAAAATCCCAATGGCTAATCAGGTTCATTTGTCCTTTGGTTTAGTAGACTTTAGACTAGACAAGATGGAATCAAAATTTCAAACACTGTGACTTTTAAAAGAGTGGTTTTATAGTTATTCACCTTCCTCATAATCTTTGATCCCAGTTAAAAATCAAAAAAATTCCCAAGGAGAAAGGAAGAAACAGACACCAACACCTTGTCCCGTTTTGAAATATCTCAGCAGCCTGGCCCCATTTGTCAGGTGTGTTTACTATCAGATGAGAAGGGGGAGGAGACTACAGCTCTCAGAAGGGGAGATGATACTTGGAGCTGGCCCATCCTGGGTGGCCCGCTTAAAGCTTTTATTTCTTAATGGAGGCACTGATAGCCAGATGCCCCAAACACTGACCTCAACGAGAAAACTCTCAGTTCCCATGGGTGGGGGTGACTATATAATTTTGGTCAAGTGTCCACTCACAGGTTTTATCTTGGCAGGTGGCAGCTATTTTTTTTTACTTTGGGTAGTTTCTAAAAGTGATTATGTATATAATTCTTCCCCATATACTCTGATCATATAAATAACTTCCTGTATTCAATTTCCAATTATTCATAATTTTCAGACTTCCACTCTCACCACCAGCTCTTTTAAATCAACAGTAGAATCATTACATCATTTTATGAATAGCTGGAGGAGATCCTGTAATTTCTTCACAAACTACATTTCCTCCCAGCATTATACCAAGTGCTAAGTATTTTTAGTGAAATATGGCTTCAATTATGCTAATTTAATGAGTCATCTGATTTAAACTTGGCATGATAACTGATAACTGCCATGGTGGAAATAAAACAATTCAGAAGATGAGTTTTTAGTCTAATTTTGTGGGCCGTTTGGCCAGTTAACATTGGCAAGTAAGTAATTTCATCTCTATGGGTTTCAGCCTGCTAGAATTAATCTTTGCTTTTACGCTTGAATGTTATAAGCGAAAATCAGTATATATGACAGTTACAGTAAAAACATCAGGAAATTATCAAAACTTAGAATGATTCAAAGCAATGAAATTTGAGATTATTTTAGAAATATAGAAGTCCTAATTCCTTAGAAATAAAGTAAAGTAATCTGGTATGATTTGATGGGTTTTTCAAAATCTAGTTAATTGACTATACTTCACAATTGTTCCTACAGTAATGAAATTATACTGTCAACTTGAACAAAATAAAAAATCCTGTTTGGGGATCTCTTCTAGCTAGAAAAGAAAAATACCATTGCTGATGCTCATCCACTGCATGCCCATTTTTTTTCTGGTTTATTCGTCCAAGGCAGTGCCTATAATTTGGCCCACGGTGTTTCAAACTTTGCACCTTTAATTTCATAGAGACCATGGTATATGTGGGAGCATTTTACTCAATGAAAATCCTGTTGGGTTTGCTCATGTCTCATTTTCACTACTGACATGTTTTTGGCTTTCAGTAAGTTAATTGCTATCTCTTTGTTTCAGGTTAAAGCTTCCACTTAAAGGCACAGCCAATCCTGTTTCCACCTGGTAGGAATGAGACTTTTCTAAGCACTTACTAAGACTGAAAACAACTACACTCTACTATTCTCTGTTGCTGTGGAACTAAGCCCAGGCTTAATATGAGGTTTTCTCACTGAATATGGTAAACTTGGGGCTGGACAGGGGTAAGAAGGGGTAAATAGTCAGGTATGAATGGCTGATTACCCCTCAAAAAATATGACACCTCCAGGGATCTCCTGCACCAGGTAGATGATGCATCTTTGACTACCTGCTGTCCTGGTGTGTTTCCATACAAATTTTGCAATTCAAATCTAGGCAGAGGAAATGTGATTGGCCTAACTGGAATCATAGGATCACTACTGGGGTAGAGGACTGTGGAAGGCAGCTCTATAGGAATCACACGTAGAGGGTGGTTGTGTGTGTGGGTACAGTTATTAGAACCAAGGTAGGGAATATAGGGTGAAGTTTTGTCAGGCTTCATATGTTCACTTCTCATCCTCAGATTCTCTATTTAACAAAACATGAGAAAAGAGACAACTATGCCTTACAGAACAACCCCTTCAGGCCATCTTAGATCCCAAATCTTACTTGTAAAACACTGTCTAAAGAAAGAAAAGGCTTCCTCCTTATTTCCTTCATGGATTCTCTCCTTATTTTTAGGAGAGAATAGAATAAAATAGACAACATTCATAATCAAACAACGTGTACCTGTACATAGATATATGTTTCCCCAAGTAAAAATGTAATTATGGTGCTTTGTAACTGAATTTTAAAAGATATCATCTTATTTTACAAAACTATATCCATTTCTGTTCCAGTGGTAGTTTTGCCCCAGGAGACATTTATCAATATTTGAGATATTTTTGGTTGTCACACGTAGGGGCAAGTGTACCACTGGCATCCAGTAGGAACAAGCCAGGAATGTTGCTAAACATCTTACAGAGCAGGGCTCCCCACCCTGCAGCAAAAGAATGACCAGGTTGAGAACCCTGCCCTGTTCCCCAACAGCTCCCCTTCTTAGCAGGTATAAGGAATTAGAGGAATATTTCAGTTACAGTATCAAACTGTCAAGTTCCCTAGAATCCCAATCCATCTCACAAATACTGCCAAGTACCCCTTTCTTCCCACCTCAGATCAAACTTGGCAGAGATACTGATAGGTAGACTCAACAAAGCCTCCAAAATCTTCCAGCACATGTTTACTTACACTGAGCTCCTAGGTTCCTAGGAGGACCTACAGGTCTGCAACCTCTGAGATGTTCTCACACATGGATGCTGCACTGACAAACATAGCTGACTCCAGAAAACCCTTTTTTTCTTCTTCTCTCTTAGGATGCCACTCGGTCTTTATTCTCTGTGCCACCCACTTGTTCAATCAACTTCTAAGCTCCAGTGGGGTGTGATCATGGCATGACAAGAAGTTTTGAGGTCCTAGAATGCCTTCCTTGGTGCAGCCCTTTCTTTGTGATAACCCCAATTATCAGGTGGTTTTCTTCCAAAGCTGTGTCAACCAAGTTCTACTTCTGAGACTCAAACTTTGCAAAAGACTGCAAGTTTACTTGTTGTCGTATCTTATTGCTAATAAATTAACCTTTTTTTAATGCAATACTGTTTTCTTATTTCTGACAAGACAGAAACAAGTCTCAGTTTTTATTTCATGCTTTTCCATTCAATATTTAAGAAATCTCTCACTAGTAAAGATACCCTATATTCTGTTTTTTTACTATTATGAATATTTTTTAAAGCATCATGTCTATAAAGCTTTGTGTAATGTCTTATTATTTCTCTATAATAAATTTCTAAAGAGGAATTACTGATTCAAAAGATATGTTCATTTTTAAGTATAGTTATAACATTATACAGTATAATTACAATGATATATAGTATGGTTGTAACAATACACAGTATAGTTGTAACAATATGCAGACCCATCAAACCTGTGTTGAAATTTCCTCCTTCTTTACATCCTCTCCTACTCTGTTTCATCAATCTTTTAAATCTTTGTAAATCTTTAAGTGAAAAACAAGTTATTTGATTGCTAGTGTTCATGTACATAGTTTTAATGTTTATTGCCATTTGTATTTTTTGTAAATTTTTAAAATTTTGCTGTGTTGGTGTTTTATTTTTTAATTTGTAAAATTTTTGTCTTTCATACACAAATATTTTTTCAAAAATGTTTTTAAATTTTATTTTATGATGTGTTTTTCTGAATAGAGGTTAAAGCTTTTATAGCCAGATCTACCAATCTTTTCTTTATAGTTTCTAGCTTTCTTATGATGATTAGAGTGGTCCTACTTGTGTGTATTTTTGGGGGGATGGGGGATCAAATACAGGGTTAAGAATGGATTTAAATTTTTATTTTTGTTTGTCTTAGTTTTATTTTGTTTTGTTTTCATTTTATGATTGCCCCTTGTCTCTATATCATTTATGGAGCATTTTGTTTTTTCTCATTGACTCTAAATGGCCATTTTTATACTACTGATGTGTCTAAATACTGTGCCAGCTAATATGTTATTATATGATAGGCAAGTCTCCCTCCTTCGTTACTCTTCTTTTAAACTATTTCATAAGTTTAGTTTTCTCCAAGTACCCTCATGCAAAACAAAAACAAAAACTGAATAAACAAACAAAGCACTCCATAGATTTCACTTAAAAGTAAGTTTGAATTTTGATAAATTTTTGTGATAAATTTACATCTTTACGATATTGAGTTTGATATTGATATTGCTTTTATTTAAATATTATGAATGGTTATTAAAAATCATCATAACTATATAATGCATCTCTTGTTTAAGAAGAGAAAATAAACTGTGGTGACAAAGTAAAGGACTTGGAAGCACTTGACAGAAGAGAAACCTCACGCCACTGACAAATTAATTAGTTACCAATAACTCGACAAAAAAAAATATGCACCAGTCTTCACTGATATTATCAAGGAAATGCAACCTAAAACCATCCTGAGATATGATAATACATTTCTAGATTATAAACTCCAACATGTGTGGGTAATAAGGTGGAAACTTTCTCTTACATTGTCATTAACACTGCCAATTGATACAATTGATACACTTGAGAAAACAGTTAGGCATTACTCAGAAAAGTGGAAGATGTCCATAAGCCTGCAATCCCGTTGTCTGGCATGTACACAAAACACTGGCATTTGTACATCTGGAGATACATTCAAAATGTCCTCAGCAGCATTATTTGCAATAGCCATATATATTGAAAACCATCCATATTTTCATCAACATTAGAATGGATACTTAAATAGTAGTGCATTCACATAATAGAACACTACTTAACAGTGAAAATGAATAAACTACAACCATATCCAACAATATGAATAAATTTTACTAACAGTATTATATAAAAGACACAAAGGAATACATGTGATAAATTTATATAAAGTTTAAAAAAAGAATATACTAAATAGTAGTTTGAGAGGTACATATATAGATGATAAACTATGAAGAAAAACAAAAGAATGATTATCATAATAGGTAGGCTAATAATTATTCTTAAAGAGAAATAAAGGGGAATATACTCAAGGACAGATACTAGGGCTTGTTGATTATTGATAATATTCTTAATTCTCATTTTGAGAAATGGCAATATATATGTGCACTTTATTATTCTTTAAAAGTCATAAACATTTTATATACTTTCTTATACATGTGCTATATCTTACAATTTATACTGAGAAAATAAGAGTATCCAGCCCACCACAGTTTTCCTCAAGCATCTCATCAGATGCAAGACATCTGTTCTATCCACCTTCTTCTTCACACATGGAGTCAGATTTTTCAATCCAATATAGAAGAAACAACACCAAAAATAATTAATGCATAATTCTTGAGTAGTGCATGCGTGGTTTAAGGAAAGGCAATAGGAAGGGGGCTCAAATCCCCAAAGCAATTATCTCCTCAGCCCATAAATTTTTCAGATTTGGGGCACATAAGATATTTTGAGTAGGATTGCTCCCTTTCAGTGAAAAGGTCGTGAGGACTCTGGACTCAGGGAAATCAGTCACTCCATTGTACAGCTTCTATGGATTTCTTCAGGGACCCAGGGAAGATCACAGGGAGTTCAAAGACCTGCCTCCCCCAGAAGCAATTTTCTCATCTTAAACATCTGACAGGTTAAATTCATTCATGACTTTCACCAGATAGGATGAGCCAAAATATTTTTCACATCCAATATACATGAACACAAGCCATAAGTGCTAACTTACTTGGGATTCTGAACTGCAAGAGAAGCTGCCTCTGGTTTATAAAACAGAAAAGGATTTTATGGAAACAATATTGGACATCTCGTAGAATCACTGGGAGAAATGGAAAGCCCTATCCGAGCTAATCTTCCAGGAAAAAGGTCCAAAACCCTGCAGCAGAGCTGGCCTGGTGAGGAGTCAAGGACCACTGCCACCTATCAATGTCACTCCTAGGATAGAAATTCAGACTTGTAATCATGGTCACCCCAAAAGCTGGAGGCCTATGCCATAGGGGAGTCCATCCGGCACTTCCTTCTCAGGTTGCTCACTCTCAAACTGAGGTCTCATATTCAATGTGTCTAACTGGTAGAATTCAGGTCACACGGTACACTAGCTACAAGGGCAGGCGAGAATGAATTTTCTGGGTTCTATTAATGCACTCGGCAGCCAGAAATCAAGAACAATGTCTACCTCAGGATAGGCATCCATGCTTTTTTGCTTAAAATATTTTCTGTCTGCTCTAACTTATGGAATAACAAAAAGTCAGTTACTGCCAATTTCTAAGTACATAATTGATGATATTTTTAACTCTCTAGAAAAAAAAAAAAAAACATGAAATTTTACCATCTGTTTTGCTCTTTTGTCCCTTGTGGGCAATAAATTTCACAATATCCCCAAGATTTAGAAAAGTCAGAGGTGGGGTCGTTTTCTGAGTCTGCATCATATATTATATCCATTTTCATATCACTTAGAAGAGGTTTAGTAACCAGAAATGTCCAATTGAACCTTTTTGAGGGAAGTGGTTACATACAAGACCTTTGCAGTGGTGAAAAATGTACATTTAGATGACCCTAAAATCTTGGAGTCTCAGGTGAGGGCTGAGAATGGTCACAGGCTGGATTGGATGCCAGCTTTTATGGCTAGAAGCCATGTCATTCCCTCACAAGCTATTGAGTTTTTAAGCTATCTTGAAAGAATTTCTAGAGAGATTTAAGAGTGTGAAAGGCAGGCTTCTTTTTTTCTATTCTAGTTAGTAAATTTGAGACGTTTGCTTTCTATACCAGGACTTTCAGCCTCAGAGGATATCATCTCTGCACATTTAAAATCTATTTTTACATAGGAACTGAAGATACCTGGTGGGAGTAAGGGAAGAAGTGGCAGGGAGAAGAGAGAGAAAGCTTCAGGGACATTTTTTTCTCTACTTAAAACAATTTAAAGCAATTTTCCCATTTTGGGGGTATATTATTTTTATCATTATTACAATTACTACTTTTTTACCTTAGAAAATGTAGCTCAGAGGTTATCATCAATCCAAGTTTTTAAAATGCTTTTATAATAGGTCTTTAGATACATGGGAGAAGTTTTGCTGTACTTCCTGTTTTAACTTTCAAAGCACTTAAGGCAAAAGCTTTGAGTTTTGTGGGCTTTTTACATTCTGTAATATTTGATTTATAAGGACAGTTGGAATAGGGTGAACTTAAATGGGTGGTTGAGAGTACTTGGAGAATGGAGACGACTTCAGATTTAGGTCATGGCCCCTGGATCTGATGAGATTAGGGAAGGCCTGGAAGCAATAAGGAAGAAAGGCTGATGATGGGACTAGCATTTTGAGAGAACATATGGTATCTTGATGCTCATTTTCCTAGGAGAAAATCTCCTCTTTCCCTCTTTTCAGAACATTGAGATGGAATGTCAGTGTTTATTGGAAGTCATGAGAAAATAGAGGGCTTAGTTTAAAACATTGGAACTCTACCCTTACATTTCTAAAAAATATATTCAACAGAAATGAGAAAATGTGTTACCTACAGAGATCATGCATAGAATAGGAGTTGGGAGCTGGTAGAAGCTTCTGCTCTGGAGACTTTTAAGAGAAAGCAGCCACCAAATGAACCAATAACTTGATTAGTGGAACATGAATGTTAGGGCGGTGGGGGAAGGGCCAGCTAGATGCCTACCTGGAGGCTTCCCAGCTTGACATCAGAATCCAGACCTTCTAGCTGGACATCAAAGTCCAGAACGCCCTACTGATCCGGGCCCACCCTAAAGCCCCAGGCGCCACCACCCTAACCTGGATGCTCAACTAACATTTGATTAACATTCCCACCCTATATCCTACCCCCACATAACCTCATAAAAACTGCGCCCTCCCATCCCAGGGCACGACTTCTCTGGCCCCTCTAGTCTCTGGACCAGAGAACCTCACCCAGGAGCCCCCTCCCAATAAAGGCTTGCTTTTAAAACTTCTCTCTGCGTGTCATGCGTTTACCTTACAATGAAGAGTTCAAAAATATATGTTATGATATATGGAAATTTAATAAATGATAAAGCCATCATTCCAATGCACTGGGAAAAGATGGATGTTTAGTTAATTCAGTTGGCCCAACTGCCTATTCGCCTGGAAGAAATAAAAGTAGACCCCTTCCTCATACCATATGGAAACAAAAATAACATATAGATTAAAGATCTAATATTTTTTATTAAACTATAAGAAGAAAGTATAGGAGACTGTGCATAATTTAAGAGTGGTGAAAAACTTCTTATGTAACACCAAAAACTTGACATCATAAAAGAGTTGAACAATGTAGATCAAAATGTGAAACTGTGTAGCAAAGTTTCCATAAACAATTTTTTAATTCTAGATTAAGAGGAATTATTTGTTACCCAAATGATTAATATTCCCGATATATTAAAAACTATAACATATTGATAAGTAAAATATAAAAGCAAGTAAAAAATATGCAGTACAGTGACTGAAACTATAAAAAAATTCTCAATAACATTCTAGTTTGGGAAATTAAACAATGTGATGCAATTTTTCACCATGAAAAAAAGCAAGTTAGGACTTTTTTTTTAAGAAAGGAACATGCCCACCCCCACGTGTGTGTGTGTGTGTGTGTGCGCGTGCGCACGCACGCATGTGCGTGAGCACATCCACTTTTGTATTTTGAAGGATACTTACCAAAATGTTAAATTAAATACCTCAGGGTTAGGGGAAGATACTGACCGCCTCCCCCCGCCCCCAGAAAAAAAAGAAAGAAATTTAATTTCTCACTTCATACATAGTCATAGTGTTTTACTTATCCTGATGAGAACTTATTACTTTTGTGAATTTTTAAAAAATCTAACAAGCCCTGTCTTAAAATTAAATGGGTGATTGACTATTGTGATGAATTAGGACAAATAAAGAATCAAGCCAATTGATTGACTATGTTGTGCCATTCACAGAGATAAGAGACATTTTCACCAACAATAAAATATTTTCACATGACAAATTCTTGTTTATCCAGAGGATAAATATCAGTCTACAGCTAAGGTTCGAGAAATATTACTTTATTTCTTTCAAATCAAAGTATTATGCCCCTGAGTTCTTTCATCACATGAGCCTGTTAGGACATTCAATTTCTATCATGATTGTACCCTGTCCAAGTTCCCACCAGACATCTGGAAATAACAAGGCTACAAGTGCCATAACTAAGTGTTGGAAAGGAGGCCTGGATGTGGAGACAGATCTGGGTGGAGGCTGGTCTTTTCCTTCCAAATGATCTTGGCATATTGATGCAACTCTGCACCTTGATTTCCTCATCTATAAAATAAGATTGATATCATTTGTCTTGCATAGCTCATAGAGGTGTCATGGAATCGTGTCTTTAATTCAAACCCCAGTGCCTTCATGATCCTGTTAAAATGACCCATTCTGAGCTAAGACTTGGCTGAATGACAGCCAAGTGCACTATATGAAGAAAGCTAAGTCTTTGAGAGGATAATGTGTTTACAGTTAAGAGATCTTAGGGAATTGGGCAGAGGTAAAGTAGGGGTCAATAAAGGTGATCTAGAATTCAGGTCCCAGAAAGTTAAATCAGTAGAAGCTTCAATAGACTTTCCTTGGACCTAAGATCTCTTAGTATCTAGATCAGTGCTTCCTTCAACAAAACTATTTCATGTAATCATTATTTTTTAAAAAGAAAAAATTATAAATGAAATTATCTTGATTTTTTTTTTTGCTTGTCACACAGAAATTCTTGCAGAATGACTAAAGACTTCATTTAAAATTTCTTGGATGGCTCTTTAGAGAGATAATTATCATCTAAATCTTTCTCCTAACATTCTAAAAGAACAAGGAGATAATTATGAAATGTTCAATGAGTGTCTGCAATATCAATGGTTGTGTTTATAGCTGCAATTCAGTACCTTAGCCTGGGCTCAGGGAGCATTATCTAGACTAGAGGTGCCCTGTACTTACAATATTTAAATAGTGCTTTGTCCACTCTGTAGAATTAATGCCAGGGAAGGTTTAAATGCTGTTTAGGAAATAAGAGCCCTGGTTTTATCCTGAATTGGTCAACCATTAGCTGTGGAGATTGGACTAGTGACTCTCCCTAGGTCTTCATTTACCCTCAACAATAAATAAGGCAATTCTACCACCTAGGATTTAGATAATTATTTTCTGCTGTAACATGATAATAGAAGGGGCCAGGTGGTGGATTTTTGCTTTTTTATTGATTGTCTAGATGTTTTATTTGGTATTTCTGGGCAGCCTTGTAATTTCTACATATCATAGTATAGTGTAAGCTCTGATGATGGTTTGTTCGTTTGTTTGCTTGTAATGCAAGTGACTGATCTATTTCAAAGAGATATCCACTTCAAAGACTGCCAGCTCCAACAAACACATTGTCAGCCACAGGACTGGATAGAGCCAGGCCAACTCCCCCAACTGGGGCACCTTTGTTTTAAAGATCTTGGTTAATTTCAATAACTGACCATTTGGGCAACTTGTTTTTTTCTCTTTCCAAGCTTTAAATTCTTATATTTTAAATCCACCAATAAAGAATGAGCCCCAGAAATCCTAGGCCCATACCCTCTACCCCAGTAAAAGCAGAGCCCCCCACCCCCAGGCTTCTGCATACTCCCTCTCTACCCACAACCTAGCTGCGTGGCTCCAGGTGTGCTATCAGTAATAAACCTTTATTTTTTTTTTAAGTTTCCAGATGGTTATTTGCTGAAGGGCATCATGCAATCATAATAAGAACCACAAGGGCTGGTCCAGCCACAACATTGGTTATTGATAGGCTGAGACCAGCACAAAACATATAGTTTGACTTGAGTACCACCAAAATGTCATTATTTATTGTATGTGTCAGGGACTTGTTGCTTTGAAACTGAAATTAAACCAACTATACAAATAATTGAAATTCACTTCGATGTTATTAGTAATGACTAATAATAAGGATAGTTAAAACAGACTCTATATCTGTAAAAATCTAATTGATTGCAACTTCATTCTAAACTTCCTCCCACTAGTACAAGGGTCAGTAAACTATGCTCCACAGGCCAAATCCAACATGTGGCTTGTTTTCGTAAAAAAAGTTTTATTGGAAACAGCCACACTCACTTCTTTACATAGCATCTATAGCCACATTCATGCTATATCAGCAAACTTGAGTAATTGAGACAGAGACTATAATGACTCACAAAGCCTAACATATTTACTATCCAGCCTTTTAGAAAAAAAGTTTGCCAATCCCTCAAGAAAGAGCAAAGACCTCTCAATTCCTCTGGCTCAGAGTCTATATTGTCACTGAGACTGGAGTCCCCACCACTATATCCTCTGTGCCTCACACCCTTATGCTCCTGGTCTGGAAGCTGCCACTGAAGATAGCCAAGGCACACTCTGAGGTGCCTGATTCTTATCTCCTTTGCCTCAAACTGGATTTCCCAGAAGAGCTCTACCTGTTGTAAATTAGTTTCCTAGGGCTTCCATAACAAATTGCTACAAACTTCTCTGCTTAAAACAACAGAAATTTATTCTCTCACAGTTCTAGAAGCCTAAGTCCAAACTCAAAGGCCTTGCTTCCTCTGAAGGCTCTATAGGAGAAGCCTCCCTTGCCTCTCTCAGCTACGGGTGGCTCCTAGTGTTCCTTGGCTTGTGTAAACATAACTCTAATCTATGCTTCTATCTTCATCTGACCTTCCCAGTGTCTTTTTGTGTCTTCTCCATCTATTGTCATTCGACTGAGGACCCACCCTAATCTAAGATGGTCTCTTCTTGAGTTCTTTGCCTTACTAACATCCGCAAAGATCCAAAGTCCAAACAAGATCACATTCACAGGTACTAGAGTTTAGGCTTTGGACATTTCTTTTGAGTACTATTCAACCCACTATACCCAGTGTCTAGGATCCTTTCCAGAAATCCCCTGTGCCTTCCCTTCTGTGCCTGTCTTCCAAACACATTGCAACGGTTCTATAAAGTTGGCTTCTTAGTGCAGGGAAGGAGGACCCACATGAAAGATCCCTCTGAATATGGTATTTCACTTTAGCTGTGTACCCCAGAGGCATGGAAACAGCTGCAGTGCTGTTCCTTTTCTCCTGGCCCTGCCTACCTGCCTTATCATCCTTCCATGACACAATGGCATGTAGAAAGAATACCCCCTCTCATTGCCTTGTCAGCTTGGTCCCATTCCTATAGTCTTCACTCAACATGCTCCTATATCCACCAGGAGAATGCCTGGAGAATGCCTCCTATTCACCAATATATTAGGTGTTCTTCCATTGTCTCCTATGCACATTTCCTCCACTGAAATTGAATCCTCAGCCCTAGTAGGCCTAGGTCAGGTACACAGATTGTGACAGAATCAGACTTAGACTCTTGGCCTGGGGAAATAGCCATAGACTATATTAAGCTAATCAGAGTCTTTTCAGGAAGATAAACACTGAGAAGCCTAGAGACTGAGCAGATTGCGCAGGGTGGCTACTGCCACTGGCTGGGAGGTCTTGTATGTTCTGAATTGGTCATCCTGTTGGTGTGGAAGCCGTGAGGGGCTGACTGCAAGTAAAGGAAGCCTGACTAGAGGGGAGCAGATGCGTAGAGAGCTGTAGACACAAGAGACCCTTTGGTCTGAGAATGCAAGAACAAGAGAGAGATGTCTAATAACTTCCCACCTTCTTCACTTCTTATGCTTTATTTTTGAATGTGTCCGTTATTTTTTCATAAACCTCTTTGTAACTTAAACAAGGCTGAATGGGTTTCTGTTCTTTTTAACCAATAAACAACCATTATAAACCATTCTGGTTTATAATCTGTTACTCTGGGAAGGTCAGACTAAAGGGAAAAGTACCTTATAATAAAGAGGTATTCCATTAGCTGTCATTGAAAAAATAAACCAAAAAAATAAATAAATAAAACTCAGTGAGCAAACTCTTCTTGGGCCATTGCAGTTTAATATTTTGGCATCATGGTTAATAAATTAATTGCTTATGAGTTTTGTCAATACAAATTATTCTTCAAGAATCTTTTGTGAATGAGTTGCTAAAGTTTTGTTACTGAATCTAAAATTTGAGGTGACAACCAAGACAATCACAAGGACTTGATTAAGTATATTGGTGCCACTACACATTTTTACTTCATCTTCTACAGAAGGCTCTGCCAAAGAGAGCAAATAAAAATAAAGAGAAGTGAATGTTAGACTAGTACCTGATCTTAGATGAAACTGACCTGCCTAAGGCTCAGATTTACAGTTTTATGTCTGGGTCATTATTTGTGTTTTGAGGATGTGGTAGGGATAAGATGCTCATGATAACATTTTGCCTGTTCAACATCCTCCACTTATCACCCCCCCCCCAAACAGAAATGAGGAGCAGAGAGATCAAAAGTAAATATCCAAACATAGCAAGGATAGATATATAACTATTTTTATTGTCCATTTTCTATGGAAGAGATTGAGTGTCAGAGAAAAAAGGTTTGAAAGTTTTGTTTTCTATAAAGTTAAAATGCATGTGGAGAAAGCTTTGAAATGTCACCTTTTTCTGCCCTGCTTTCAAAGTTCACATGTTGGGCAGACGGGGAAGATGAGAGAGGCTTGATACATCAGTGCCAATTTTTCCAATGTGACATTATGTAACTGAGTAAGATGCATTCAGCTCTCCATAACAGCAAACCTGTAGAACTTCAGAGACTCTGCTAAGCCTTAAATAAACCTTCTATTTTTAGTCTAACCACTATAATTGAATTTTCTTTTCCCTTTCTCTCTCAATAATTATGAGCATCTTTCTATGAAAATTCTTTGATCTCACCGAAAGTCTTAAGAAATGTGAATTTCTTGATATGCAAAATTATAATTGCAAAGCCAACCTACTAGGTTCGGAATTAAGAAGATAGAATGAAAAAGTATTTTTCTGTGATTCTCAACCTTGGGCTCTCACTACAATCACCTGGTAGCCTTTTAAAATATAGGAATGCCTAGGCCCTGTCCTAGCCCAATTGTTCTGTTCTAGCCCAGGCTCTGTGAGATTGTGGCCTGAGCATCAATATTTTCTTAAACGCTTCAGGTTTTAGAATATGTAAGAGCCAGGGTCCAGTCTTTAAAACACCGTTAACCTGAGACATTTAGGAGGAAAAGAAATGTGTGTATGTGTGTGTGTGCATTGTGTTTCCTCATTAGCTAACATGTAGTGAAGGAGTAGGCTAGTAGGACCCATCAACCGATGAAAGTATGGCTAGCTTATCCCATTCTCATGTTCTGTTAGCAGGATCGTGTCAATTAGTAATTTCAATTGACACTGAATGTATTAAGGATGGAATTTCTAATTGTTCTGGTTTAATTTCCCTAAAATTATATCAGGAAACTGGGATATTATGACACATTCCTCATTAGAGGACAATAGATGGGACTAAACCTTTATGGATACTTCATTTTTACTGAGGTCATGGGGCATATTTCTTTTCTAAAGCTGGAATACTCCTAACACATCATGATGATCAGTTTAAAACCTCATGTAGTCAATTTCTAATTCTGTGGACTATGCAGAAATAGTTGGAGCCATCAAGTTAGACATGAAATGAAAGCTTGATGCTGTCTTTCCCTTTCCCACACAGTCTTCAGCATACTGTAAACCAGCAGATAAATTAGTCATGGACCTAAGGTAGGTTATCCATGAACTTTTATCATAGTAACTCATAGCCAGAACTGCAGTCTGGGTTTACGGTTTCTCTGAGCCTTGGAGATCTCTAGTTCGGCAACGTGCCCTTAGTAAGTAAGTTACACAAAAGAGAACTGAACTGTGAGTCTGGATGAAGAAGCTATTCTTCTGATTACAGAAAGAAATAAAAATTATATCCAGCCTGTTAGAAATCTCTGCTCATCTCCAGTAATATGCCATGCAGTGAGCTGATCAGATTTTAGATGTTCCCAAGGCTTTTGTTTGTATTTTCTCTCTCTCATTTTTACCAAGCCAATAGCTCTTTCTTTTTAACACTCTTGTGGAGTGGGTGGTGGGGCGGGGGGGACACAGTCACAGTCTTCAGCAATGTCGTGTTTCTGTGTCTGCCTTGAATGCTTTGACATAGACACGAGTCCAACAGCACAGCACAAGCTTAAATCTCACCCATGTCCCGGACACTAAATGTGATTTACAAAAAAAAAAAAAAAAGCTACTTTTTAAATCTTGAAACTTTTTAATCGACATTCAAAAGCAAAAATGAAGTTATTACAAGCAGTAATCATCCCCTACTAATCAATATAAATACATCTAGAATAACTTAATTCAACTGAAGAAACATTGAGGTTTATAAATCAATCTACTGTCACCACTCAAGGGAAATAAAAGCCAGAGTTGGAATTCTCTAAAACAAATAGTTTTATAATTTCAGTTGCTAGGATAAGACTGTGTTTATATAGTTGTTCATCACAAAGTACTTTGCAGATTATTTTACAGCTTTTTTAGTGAATGGATTTGATTAAAAACTCGCTGTCTTGATAAAAACTCTGTATTATTCTTACATTTATTTACCAAAAATATTATCAGCAAATTACCTAATCGAAACCCCTGTTTCTCTATAAACATTATTTTGCCTTGACCTTTACCCCAGTGCTAATAAAGTGATTCCATTCTCATGAGTAGTGTATTAATTTCTAAAGGAAGGAGAGAAGGAAGAAAGGAAAATGGAAAGGGAGAACTGCTGAACTTTCTCGTTAACCTCTTCTGGTCTAAATTTGTCAGTTTACCTCTAATCTTTCAGTCTATTCAGTGTTCTTCTTTTCAGAAAACATCTTTTATTTTTATCTCTCTACCTATGTATCTTCTTTCTCTTTAGCCCCTGCCTAATATCATCTCTCAGTGTTTTATACTACCTCCATCTTATATTCATGACCTTTTGCCACCTTTTCCCCAGTCAAGGAGGTCCAGCTGACAATGGTGTATCAGCCCTAGAGATGAATTCCTGAGTCCATCTGGTCGAATTCTTGATATTAAAACATTTAATCTCATAATACATTGCTGCCATTTCTACAACATAGGTCAACAGTCATCTTGTACGATTAAAGGGTGAAAAACTTATTATCTATAAGCATAAGCAAAAATTTTTAGGAGCTTACAAAGACCAGGCACTGTGCTAGAGAATGGGGCAACAGTGTTAAATAAAAAGGACCTAACAGCTACTATGAAAAACAGTATGGAGGGTCCTCAAAAAACTAATAATTAATCTACCATATGATCAGCAATTCCTCTACTAGATATTTACCCCAAAGACTTAAAAACCCATATCCAAAAAGATATTTGAATACTGATGTTCATAGCAGCATTATTCACAGTGGCCAGGACATGGAAGCAACCGAAGTGTCCTACAATAAATGATTTGCTAAGGCAGTTGTGGTACATATATACAATAGAATATACTCAGCCGTAAGAAGAGATGAAATACTGCCACTTGCGATAACATGGGTGGATCTTGAGATAATCATACTAAGTGAAATAAGCCAGACAGAAAAAGTTGAAACCCACATGATCTCACTTATATGTAAGATAAAAACCTAAAAGCAACAAATGAACCAAACAGAGACTCATGGACATAGACTATAGACTAGTAGTTACCAGCGGGTAGGGAGTAGGGGGAAGGGGAGGTAGATAGGGTAAAGGGGGTTAGATATGTGGTGACAGAAAGAAATCTAACTATGGGAGGTGAGCACACAGTGTAAATATATATATGCCTTACTGTTAAAGTGTACAGCTAAAACTTATTGGATTTCGTTAACCAATGTCACCATAAAACTAATTAATTAAATAAAAAAATAAAAGAAAAAAAAAAGACCTAGGCCCGACCCATATGACGTTAACAACTCAGTGTAGGAGACAGACTTTAATAAAAAAGAACATATTATCGTTTAATTAAACAATATGTAGTTAGAGTGAATGCTATGAAAGTGGTGGAGTGCTGTGAGAATGTATAATTGAAGAGCCTAGCTTACTCAGGGTGTCATGGAAAGTTGCTCTGAGAAATTGACATTTAGGCTAAGTCCTGAAGGATGGTTGGTCAAGTAAAAAGGGAGAGAAGAAGTATTCCAAATGAAGGGAATAGCAAGCCACGAGATCTCAAAGCTGGATAGAGCTTAGTAAGGGAGATAACAAGAAAGCCAGAGTATCTTGAATAAAGAAAGCTCAAGATGAGGCAAACTGTGGAGACAGACAGAGGTCAGATTTGCTGGCTCCTAAGTGGGCAGCCAACGCAGAGAAGTCCATTGGTAAGATCCGCTCTTTAGGAGCACTCTGGTTGTACTGGAGAGTATGGTTTTAGGTAGGAAGAGGTGGGCAGATGCATGAGTAGAAACAATGAGACCAGTTAAGATGCTACTGAAGTCCAAGAAGGAGATGATGATGAACTGGACTAGGGTGGTAACTGTGGAAACAGAGGAAAGTAGGATTTAGGATATATTTAGAAAATGAAATCACTAGAAGCAAATGGCAAATGTTTGATTCTACTGATTCCACTTCCTAAATATATCCCAAATCTATATTTCATATAAACCCTAAATCATCTCATTAGTGTGGGTGTGTGCATGTGTGCATGCGTGCATACGTGCATGCATGTGTGTGTGCGTGTGTGTGTGTGTGTGTGTGAGAGGAGGGAGGGAGGCAGAGAAAGGGAGAGAGAGAAAACATGGAGTCAATGAGGTAATTATTTAATTTTGCTGTAAGCCATGGCCACCATCTCCAATTGCATCTCTAGGCTTCCATTATTAGAAACTTCTTGGTCACTAGAGGTCTCTGATAGGGAGATGGCTGGACACTGGATGGATAGCTACAACCAATCCCATCATTAACATTGGGGAAAAAATAACTTACAGTACGTATTCTATTGACCATAATGACATTATATTCATACAAAAAGAGCAACCAGTATATATAAACATGATTGAAAATGAAGTACTCTATTTTATCGAAGACATATCAAATATGGATGGCCAGCTTTCCAAAAATTACTACATGACCAAATTTTGGAACTTATGTGCTCCCGAGATGTATGAGAACATAAAGATACCTATTTCTTATCATGTGACCTTGGAAATATTACTTTTAAACTCTCTGAACTTCATTCATTTCATCTGTAACATGGGGATAATAGAATTTATTTCTTAGAAACTTTCTGCTACTTAAGATAACATTAGAAACTACATTAAACTTCTGTCATATAATGGGTATAAAAGAAATAGTGGCTGAGACTTTTATCCTGAGAGTCATCATTATGAATATTAATTATTATGTTATGATTGTTCAGGCTGGCTGAGCGTTCATTCCAGTAGACTAAATACTAGATCACCCAGCCTTTATCTATATGTTTTTAACCCTGACTGTGGTATTTAGGAATGACTAACTCTAGGAAATTAGAAATTTGTCTGTTTAAATCCATTTGTGGTACATTATTGAGATTTTTGGTACATCCTCCCACCCCCTTAAAGAATCCTTAATTCTGATTTCCCTTTGCCTTTTCAGTCAATGTCAGAAGCTACCGAACATTACCACTTTATGGAGCTTGTGTAATGCTAAAAATGTTTCCACCAGAAATTATGCTACTGAACAAGTTCTTCTTAAAAGATATAACAAGTCTGAACAAAGATTTTTCAGAATGTATCTCTATATCTAATGTAAAGATCATATATATATATATATATTATATATATATATATATAATTCATATATCATTAGTTGGCTTAGATAGTTAAGATGACAGTTTATAAGAGTTTAAACCAAATGGGAAATAGTATACCCTTTACATATATACTTAACAGTATATTTCTTTAGCTATACAATTATTAAACTGATTATCTCGTGTAATTATTAAATTATAATTGCCTCAGGTACTTCATTTATAGAAATTAAAATAATCAAAAGTTATATTGGGTATTTATATTTTGAAGTTTGATGTTTGATGTCAGATTCAAGTAAAAATAGGTATTTTGAAATAGGAAAATACACAAAGATTTGTGAATATCTTTTAAAACAAGTTTCAATTTTATCACTTATTCATGCTTTACTGTAAAATCATCATTCCTACTCCTTTGACTGTAGATAACAAATGTAATGTAATAAGGAATAGAACTTAATTCAATTTTTTAAAGTGAAAAAAAAGTAAACCTAAGTTGATTTTTAACTGGAATACATACATTTTTTATAAAATAACTCAACAAAATAATAAACTCAGTTTGAATATATGCTATGTCCATGAAGCCATAAATTCTGAAGTCTCCATGTCATGCTTGCAGACACCCTTCTATACCTGCCCACCCAATCCCTGGGTGCCCAAGCCTATTTTTTCCCAGGGGATCCTAACCTCACCTGTAATTTCTTATAAGCATCAGAAATCCCAAGTCTCATTCTCATATGATTCTATCTTGAGAGGCAGTGGGTGGCAATGGTTATTAACTAGGCAAACGTATTCCTTATGATGTATCAGCCAACCAATATGCAACTACTCCCTCCTAGGTAGCATCATATGTACTTCTTGGTTGAGAGAATTCTAAGAAATGAAGTTTATGTAACTTTTAGACAATGTGGCAGGCCAGTGGGAGCAATATTTTGGGTCTCATAAATAACTACTCTGCTCTGGAGACTATGTTGTCTTCTCTTGGAATCTGTATGAGCTTTCCTTTTTAAGCCTGAACTGCCTACCTTCTTCCCCTAAGCTCAGCCTGCATATATCTTCTATTCTCTAGACTTCAGATATTGTCTTTACTAGGATGATACTCAACTCTCTACAAATTTCACTTCCAGCATATTCCAGTGTCCAGTTTTTCTATAGGCACTATACTCTTGCTACCTACTGAAAAATTCGACCTAGGTGTCCTGCTGGTATCTAAAGCTCAGTATGTCTGAAATGGAACTCCCTCCCACATCTCCTTATCTTAATTTCTTTGTTTCCTATTAATGGTATCTCAAATTTCCAGGCAGTTAAGCTCAAGATTATACACTTATTGATTCATTCCTTTTTTCCTTTTTTCTTCCATACATACTTGACTACATTAATGAAGTCAAACACATAGAGGAAGAAACATATCACCCTAATGAACTCTGGGTTGGTCAGACTCTGTGGAATCTAATCCTAGGTACCTTGTCAGTGTACTATGTGTATATACTTTAGCACTATGTACTATATCTGATTCTAGTTACCTTATTTTATATGGAATATTGACACAGGAAAAGGCATCCAGGAAATGGTGAATATTCAGAAATTATATTAAATGGAAACAAGATGGTTGTCACAGAGAAGAGAAAATATAAGGGGTATACTGTAGTTTATGAGATACCAAATTTAGCTGTGAGAGCAATCAGCAAGATGCAAATTTTCAAAAGAAATATGTAGAACTGGTAACAGGTTACATGGCCCTTCTCCCAGACTGAGAATTAAAGAGCTAGCTTGTTGAATAAGGAGAAAGGAACTCTGAAGCTATTTCTCTGGAGAGAGTTGACAGTTGCAATTCTCTCCTAATTTCAAGCCTAGTGTGTGGGCTTCATGGCGCTGTGGGGAAAGTTCTATATGCCTGCCCTACCTATGAAGGACAGAGGGACTGGTGCCTAACACGTCATTTGAAAAGTTACAGTGCTTTATGGCTGCCCAGCAAATAGCTGTCTAGAAAGTAAGTATATGTGTGTCAAAATAAAGGTCAATGGCATGTGAAATCCAGGGACCACATGAATTACCTATGCAAACTGAAACTGAAGTTATGTTGAAAGGTATTCTGACCGAGCGGGTGGCCCATCAGGGTGAAGGTTCCCAAAAGTAAAAGGTAATGATGTGTACCACCAGGGGCTATACTTGAAAGAGGTTAGCTGAATTCAAGGAATTGCATTAATTAGTTGCATTAAAGGAATTGCAGAGAGTGGGCCCAAAGGGAATCTCTAAATCCTTGTTACTCAAAGCATGATCCATGGCCTAGCACCATCTGTATCACCTGGAAGCTTATTAGAAATGCAGAATCTCAGATATCAGCCAGGTCTACCAAATCTGAATCTTCCTTTTAAGGAGATCGCCATATAATTCATATGCGCAATAGGCTTTGAGACTTAGGAGCCAGTGCAGGGTAGCAACAGTCAAATAAGAACTTTCCTGTTCCCCCTTAACTTTCCTTCCCTTCCCTACTTAGATCTCCATGTTTGGAAACAGCAGTTACAGAATTGGGTAGATGAGCAATGAAGAAAGTGGTAATGCCTGCCACTCAAAGGCAGGAAGCAGAAGGGTGGAGGACTGGAAGAAGACATACTTCCAATGCAAACTGAAGGATCAATCAATATATTTGAACCACTTTAAATCACAGGGTTGTGACTGTGTTTCCAATGGAAAGTAACTACAGAAAGTTTCATTCCCTCAGATTAACCAGAAATGTCATGGGCTGCCCTGGCAGGAGAGAACACCACAGAGCAGGCTTGAAAGCAAGTGAGAGACAAAGAAGCAGCAGCTCTTTGAAGACTTTGAATCCTGGAGTTTCTGGTTACCACCTCACACTGGTAACACTTGTCTTCTAATACTTGGATGACTGTCATGTAAAAAAGCATTGCACACTAGCCAATTGGTGGACCTTCCTAACAGAGAGATTTTGTTTAGCAGGCTAAAAATCTTCTATAATTGCTAAACATTTCTAACCAGAAAAGAGATGCACATTGTCCTAATCCTGAAATGTCTCAGGCCAAAAAGATCCTCTAACCCTGGATGTTATGTTGAGACTTTCTCCTTTGAGTTGGAGATAAAATTATATTGAGCCTTAGGGTCAATAATGTGGGCTGCAATACAGTCATGACCTCAGAAATTAGGGAAGTCTGTAGGACTGTCCAAACTATTGCTTAGACTTCTTGACTTTTTACATCTATGGCTCCTTACATTTTTTCATCTCTTCCTTTGATGTCAGCTTGTCAGTTATTAGCTATCACTTGCTTCCCACTTATTCTTAATTTGCTATTTCTAATCATCTGTGGGCTGCAAAAATCATATGGCTCAGCTTGAGAGAACTATCTGCAAACAAAGTAAACAAACTGTCTGTGAAGTCCTTTCTTACAAACAGAGAATGTGAACTTTGTGTCATCTACCTGGTCACTCGGGTCTTCTCTGCTTTCCTCTGGCTCTAGTGAACTTGTTCAATAAGTAAGGTATGTACCAAGAGAAGGTAATTGACTATAACCTTGCAAACCATGGGAGAAGTGATAGTTTAAACTGTTCTAAGCATCCTTGCAGTGCAAGTAATTTAATATGTGGATCTCAAGTCTCAGAATGCAAAGTCAGATTCTACTGGTAGTAGCTAATAATCCCAGCAGAGATCCTTGGCCTCCAGGGCCATTTTCTTTATACCTCTAAAATGGAGGTAATAACACTTCCTTTGCAGGGTTGTGGAAATTAAGTGAGCTAATGTTTATGATACATCTGGCATGTCTAAGTTCCTAATAATTTTTTGTCCCCTTTCTCCACTCAATTTCACTTTTTCTTTAATTCTTGGCACTACAATACATGCAGGATATAAATAAACTTAAGTATTTGTAAAGGGAAGCAAAACCATGGCATACGCTCAGCAATTCAAAGACTTGAAGGTGATTGCTCTGAATAAGCAAACCTTGCAAAGAACTGTTGTCTTCAGATGTGTGAAGAAGATTGATGGCAGAGAAAAGCAATTTTTCCTCTTTATTTTTGGATTCTCTCCTGAGCTATCCATTTCCACTGCTACCACCTCACGCCAGGTAATCAATCATCATCTTTCACCTGGGCCACTGCAGCCGCCTCCATATTGGTCTTTCTGACTCTACTCTTGTCCTGTCTTCCTCCAGCCCTTTCCCCACACTGTATCCCAAATTACATTTTAAAAGCATCAAGCTGGTATGCCCTGTCTGTTTAAAACTTTCAGGCCCTCTTTGACAAAAGCCAGCCTCCTTAGCACCAGAGGGCATTCATAGGTGTTACTCAGCCTCACTTCCCATCCTGCCATTGATTCCCTCCCACTTACTGCCCCCTCCACACCTCCATTACACAGATCTTGTATTTACCAAAACCAAACCTTGTGAATTTCCTTAGAGATGCTTATCTGTCTCATTGTCTTTATGCCTTTCTGCCTGGAATAGCCTACAACTTGCCCATGGGGTGAAATGCTTAAAATCAAGTCATCTTCTCTGAGAAGACCTTTTGTTCTGTTCTTTGCCCCACCTTCCACCCACAAAATTAATCACTCTTCTATCCTACTTCTATATCTTTACTGTAAATAGCGTGTCATATTTATACTTTTACTTCTGTGTCTCTCCTCCTGACTATGAGCATCCTCACCACACACACTCTGACACTTTCTCCAGTTCCAGTAAAGTGCCAGGGGGTTGCCATGTCAAACACTGTAGCACTTAGAACCTTAAGCACAGATTGAGCTGCCAGCAGATGCTCAGCAGTAAATGCAACCTTCAACATGTCTTCTAACATGCAAAATCACTATCATCAGGTTACTATGGTAGATACCATAATTTATAAAACTGAGCTACTGAGTTCCTTTAATTTGAAAATGCTATCATGTAGTGGAAGGATTAGGTCAGAACAGAGCTCAAATTTAATGTATACAAGAATTGCCAAGGAAATCTAAAATATGAATTCTGATTCAGCAGATCTAGGGTGGCACACTTAAATTCTGAATTTCTAAGAAAATCCCAGGAGAGGCTAATGCATTTTGAGTGACAAGGATTTATAGGTTATCAAATTTGGCTCCAGATTGAGGGTTGGGTTTAGGATAAAATTGAAGTAGAAAGCCTAAAAGTCAATGTTCTAAAAATCAAAGCCAAAACAAGCAAACAAACAAAATCAGTTCAATTTTGATATACATGATGGAGAAATGGAAACCACTTTCCAAAAATGGTAATAAACCCAAATATTGAGTAAGGAGGACAATTTAAAGCATATGATCTATAAACATATTAAAAAGCACTTTTGATTGGTTGATTGAAATAATTATTTGCAAGGTGCTGGAAGACTATGTGCAGAGGTGGAAATGCAAAGCTACTAAAAAGATGGAAAAAAACAAAGTTACCAAATGATCATTTCCAATTGTTAAAGCTTTTGATTTGACTAGAAAAGAAGTTAAGTGAATTGCTTGCTTTTAAAAAAAGAATAGGACTGCTTCTCCTTTAGAGGTTTCTATGGTTTCATTTAATACTTTTGCTATTAACAAATACGTAAAACAGGTTTGAAACACAATGGACACTAATTAGAAGGAGACTAGCAAAAGGTTCAAGTAATTTAAAAACTGAAAAATTGGTTTATGTTCCTCCAGTCAATGACTCATAAACAGAAAAGCCGTGCAAAATATTATTCATTCATGTTTCCATGTAGTCAAGTGATAAAGAAGCATTTCCAGATCTTCTGTCTTGGGAAATTCTTGGCTAGGTATAAAGAAATAGAGAGCTGGAACAAAAGGAATGTATAACTTAGTTTGGAAAGATAGTGTACTTAATAAAACCATTTAGGGTGCAAGAGCTCATACTCCTTTTATCAGCCACATTTTTATTAATAAACTCCTGTAATAAATAACTCTCAAAGAGAACCAGAGCTGACATAAAGACTTGAGTCAGTCAGACTGAGCCACAAACGTTATCGTTTTGTGATGTCTTACACGAACAGACTGCAATATCCAAAGAACAATACAAACATTTTATGGGAAAACACCATATACCACCATCTCTCATCAGTAGCCAATGTGAACCTTTTCATCCGAAGATGTGTTCTTTGCACATTGCTCTGAAAACTGAGATCTTTTAAAAGACATTGCTATTGTTCGGTCCTTCCACAGATCCACTGATCTCACAACCAGTTCTCTACTCCAAGAAGAAGGTATTGGTTTACTTACCAGGGTCATGTACATTTTCTTACAATGTACATTTTCTTACAACCACAGACACATTCATTATTGGATTCCTAAGTAAAATCCCCTTCTTCCCTGAGCCGAGCTATACTCTATATGCCCATAATAAATCCTGTCAGACAATGCCAAGTGAGATTCTGTTCCAAACTGTTGTCATCTTTTTTGGAAATCCTTCCAAAACCAGGTCCAGGAAACAATGATTGTTTCTGAAGAGACCAAATTTACTTAATAGCATCCTGACAGATGTTAAAATCAAGAGCATTTACGTAAGACCACACGAGGTTTGAATTGTTGATATCACCAACAACACTGATTTAAAAAAAAAAGGAAAAAAAGAACTTTTCTTTCTTAATATAAATGCAAATAAATCTCCTTGATTTTTCTCCATCACCTAAGTCAGGAAACTAGAACTCCTTTCCTCAAAGATCTGTTCCCAGAGAAACAATCTATTGAAAACGTAAGAATATGAACCCTGCCCTTACTCCCTGAAGTGTTATGCTTACACATGTCATATTTTTCCATTAGGAAACATGGGTGCATTTTATTTTTTGGAAACAATTTTTTTCATTGTTTTCTTTTTCTTTTTTTTTCCACTTTCCAGAAGAAGGGTCTTTGTTACTCCTAGGAATCAGTGCTAGTGTAAAAGCTTATTAACTTACTTAGCTACAGCCAACTAATGAGGTCAGTGCCATGGATTCAGGCTTGTAAGAGACAAGGAAATCTTAGATTCAAGCGTCACAGTCTAAATCCTCTTGTCAAATTTGAACACCCAAACCTGTTGTTCTCACACTTAATTGTGCATAAGAATCACTGGGCTTCTCCCCAAAATTGCATTGAGTCAGTCGAGGGTGGCCCGATGAATCTACTTTTTCAACCACCACCCCATATGGCGCTGATGCAGTTGGTCGAAGACTTTGCTTTGGAAAGCTCTATGAAGTCATTGGTCTGTCCAAAATTACAAGTGCTGGGGACAAAAATGACTAAGGAAGAGAGTAAATGTAGCTCTTGGCAAAACTATAGGCCCCACTGAACAAAAAGTTTAAAGCATGATCATCTTGGAATACAAACAACATACAGGACATACCAGGGGGAAGATAGCACTAATTGATTTAATAAAAAATTACTTGCTTAGAAATAAATAGTACACTCTTTTTTACCCAATTCTTTGCCCTAAAGACTTTCCTAATTAGAGAACACAGAGAGAGACATCAGTTTTGTTCAGAATTGCAGCAGTTGGTTTAAGCTTAATGCATCAACAGTTCCAGGAACTGTTGAACTAGAGGTATAATCAGAAAGCAATAGCAGAAGCAATACATCGTAAGAGTTAAAGCAAAGTATTTTAAACAATTTATTATCTTGGAGTGGGGAAGAGGAGTGGTGGGTGTAGAATCAGAGATTTGCCCTGCTTACTTTTATCACAGCTGTGACAATCAAAGGAAATGAATGAATTTCCGGATGTTCCTCGGAAATTCTGGTCTTAGTGAATTGAGAAAGGGTGTATGCAGGAAGTTGATATGTACCTATCTTTTCCATCTGCTATTTTATCAATGCAGTTTCATTTTTCAGAACAAGAATTAGTAATGGTTGTCATTTCCAGGAGGAGCGGTGTCTTACAGGAGGGAGGTTAAGAGTTGGGACAGGGTGAGAGAGAAAGCAGAGGTAGAAAGGGGGTTTATAGGTGGGGTGATAGTGAGTACAAGCCAGAAGCAAGAAGGCAATGAAATGCTCCCATTTTTACCTTAGGCTGAAGTATTTCTGAGACTCGTTGCTCCCTAGGTCATTCACTGGGGGTGGGAGTTATAAGGAGAAAAGTGATAGAATGGGTGAAAGTGGGCCTTTGATGCTCCCCCAAAACAACTGAGCCAAGGAATGTATGCACAGAGCTGATTTAGCAGGTTATTACCGCAGAGAATGAAGAACCAGTCCCTTTGGAGAACTCTGACTAACTGAGTAGCACACACTCCAGCATTGTCCCAACTGCGGGATGAGGTAGCTCAGTTGTTCTCCCACAACTTTCCTCCATGGCTGGTGGAAGGTGGTGGCTCCCAGGAAGTGTTACCTCCTAGGCATTTCTGGACTGCCCCATTTATGGATTAAGTAGACTCCCATCACCTAAGAAAACCCTCAGGGAAAGGGTCACAGGAGCTTAGAGGTTGGGGTGTCCAGAAATGTGGGAGCTGAGGTGATATGTGCGGGGCACTGACAATAAGTGGTTCGGTGGAAGACACAGAATGGATTATATGTGAATCAGAGGCTGAGATATCCAGATAGGATATTCCATTTGCATGTAAAGGATCAAAGAATGTCTTCTATTGAGAATAGATGTTTGAATTGATTTAATGCCCTATTAGATATTGTGAGAAGAAACAGAAGCAAATGTTTAGGGCAAGGTGTCTCCAATAAATGGTGTCATACCTTTAATATTTTCTATTTTAGAAATATGTTTTCTGTGATCAATCTGCCCCCATGGCTTTCCCTGTGGGAAAACTCTATTGTCAGCTGTATAATTTTAATATAGTATAAGATAATATAATATAACATTATAATATAATAATCTTAATAGCTACCATGATATAAAAAGGAAGCAACATTATTTTATTGATTGACTAACATAGCTCCTGTACTACCACCATCATTTAAAACATTATGTTGATACAGTAATATTTAATAACAAATTAAAATGTTATTTAATAACACATTTTAAAAATAGCTAAGGATAGCCCCTAGGTAGTTTCTGAGTAGAGGAACATTGCTTCCTCCCATAAGAGCTGCCTAGTTATCATTTTTAGATCTTGTTTCTTCCATAATTAGCTTTGTAATTGTAGCTTTGGAAATAAATTATTTTAGCTTCTTTCTTCTTTCTTTTATTTATTTCAATTTTTTTTTCTTTCCAGTTAGATTGAAGGAGTTGGGAAATTGCAAATCATCCTTGAGTTTCCCTGGGTTTCTGGTTTCAGTCGAGGGTTGGAATAGAGGTTATTCCAGGCTTCCTCCTTTCCTAAAGGCTTCTTACTGATTGCTGTAATTGTACTCATTTCCAGCAGGTGTGGGCAAGGTGCTGAGGGGAGGAAGATTGGCTACTCTGCAGTCGATCTTGGTTACCATACTACCTGCCAAGGCAGGTTGGTGCTGAGACAGATAGAATAGGGAGATAAATCGAGGAGAGGCTCAAGTAACTCTAAGCCACACTTGAGAGTACCCCAGAGGATGCACTGGAGCAAAGAAATCAGATATAAGATACCCCTAAGTGTAAATTTCCCAAAGGACATCATTTACCACTAACTGCTTGGTTCAAATGGAAATTCCCCAAGATGCTGAGGGGCTTGGTAGAGAGCCATATCATTTGGAGGGTTGGATTTTAGGTGGATGGTCATGTCACAAAAGTCAGATCTTAGTAATCCACATAAGTACCTACAAATCCAGAATGTTTAAAAACTGCTATGATGTTAAGGCTCCAAGTTTCCCCAGGGTGCCCAGGTATAAAACTTCAATTAACCAGAATATATAGAGATTTGGTTATTCCACTTCATTTAATTTTTCTGGTTGCAAACCCTTTATTTTATTTCAATGCTTTTTGAATTTTTTTCATTTGCTTACTTTAATAAAAAAATCTATGAAACAGACACATTTTATTCATTATATGAGACATATCAGTGTTTAAAACTGATCATTCTGAACATACTTTTCACCATATACTATTTTTGATGTAATAAGAGAAGGCAATGGAATGTTAGATTATTAGTAGACACTGCTATTGGTTCATTTTTGGTGTTTTGTCCTTTCTTTAAACCTCTAGGTAATTAAGGTTGTGATTAGTAAGGTTACAATGAATCGGGGCTTTGCTATCATAAATTTACTCTATGTTCATTTATCTTTGCTTATGAATATCTTTAGATGTGATTTTAAGAGTTTTTCAATTTTGCTTTAGTTTATTGATCAGGTTATACTGTAAGGCATTTCAAAGGCAAGGCCCTAAGTTTAATTCAATGTGGCAAATGTCTGAATGCATGCCAGGTACCTGACTTGGGTTCTTTTTCTGCCTTTCCATTTTACAGTGTTTAATCCCTTCGGGATCACTCAGTACATGTGTTTGGCAGACACACAAGTGAACTACTAGAACCATCTTGTGGTGTCAGTGACTGATCACTTTCTCTTTTCTTTGCAGTTCTCATGAACATCTTCCCAAGTCCAAATAGTTCAGCCCTCTGTTAGAGAGATTATTGTTTTCTTCGTTCAACTATCACAACACTTTTGGATGCCCAGGATTAATGGTCAACCCCAGAAGACTCTGTCCACTATCCACAGCCAAACCCTGGCAGGACAGGGGGGAATGCTTCAAAAGAAGGTAATGGTTTGACCCCTTTTGCAACTTTCCCTGGTGAATAGGTGGGATGTACTAACACTGAATCAAACTTTCTTAACTTATTTGAAAAAGGCTTCTTTTATCCTAATACTGTAATACCAGTGTTAAAACTATGAGAAAGCATAACATATGACAAAGCTTATCTAGGAAACTCACAAAGGATAGTAGGCTCCCTTACTTTGCTGAATGATGTATAAAATTCTTTTTAGATCAGGCATTCAGAGCCTGTCTGCAATCTTCTTGGTAATAATATAATAATTACATCTCTGCTGCAGGGAAAGGAAGAATAACTGCATGGTCCATATTATTAAATCCCTTTGCCCATTAAGGGCGTTTTTAAGAGCTTTCGCAATGGCAAATCAGTCATTTAAAATTTGAAATACATTTCCCTATAGAAATTATGTTTAAATAGTCGAGTGTTTAGGTAGGGATTCCTTCCCGGAATTTCACACACACACACACAAAAAATGTTTTTCCAAATTCTAAATTACAAGAAAAATCAGTTGAAAATTGGGGGAATTAATTATAATTCTCTTGCAGGAGTTAAACCTTAACAATCAACACAGAGACCTTACTGGTTCTAAGAAACTCATAATTGTCAAGTTGAAAGCAAGAGAATAGGTGACACTTGAAGTTGAAGGTTGAGGTTGACTTTTCCAGGAACTTGGACAAGACCACATAAGAGAAACAATCAGTCTAATCAGTCACTTTGGCTTTTAACTGTTGCCATATTCTGTGTTCCTAGCCTAGACACACCATATCCTTTATGGAAATCCTATGGAAGGTGTTGCAATGAACAAAAAATTCAAGAAACAAAATAAGACCTTAAATTTGCATTTAGACATATGTTTTAGCATAGCATTGCTAACCTTGCTAGAAGATTTAAATGTTACGTTATTTGAATACTACCTTTGTTTCTAGTATTTTTCAGTGTTTGAATGTTTACTGTAAACTATGATCCTTAGTAAATAACTTCCAAGCTTAGTATTCTTATTTATTAATCAAGTATTTCTAGATAGCCACAATAATGAGTTTTAAGAGTATGAAGAACATTGCATGTATTTTAAGAAAAACTTATAATTTTGGAAATTTCTAAGAATTCTGATTTCCTATTCGTGAATTCTAAATATTAATATATGTCTAGGACTTGAAAACACTAGTGGTTTGCTTGCCGGGCATAGCAAATAGAAATTTATGGTATTATGTACCCATCACCCTGCCTTCTCCTGGGAACTGTGCCCTTCTCACCTCCCCCAGTGCATGGCCACAGTAGAAGATGCCTGCTCCTTCCCATAGCCACACATAATTAGTCCAGAAATGATCACTGAGTTCTTGATATTGTAACTGGGAAAAATTATCTATTACTACCTGATGGCAAAAGCTGTGAGAAAGAAATAGTACAGAGAAACATAGATAAGAAACATGGTGAGAAAAGGAAGGGAGGAGGATATTCAAGCCTTGAGTTTTTTACAGTTCATGAATCCACCTATACTTGGCTTTGCCTTGGGTGGGCTATTCAACCCTGCCCACAGCTATGCATGGCTTTCTCCTCTTTGCTTAAGTAGTTCGGGCCAGGTTCTGTTTTTTACAACCAAATTAATGTACAGTAAACTTATTTAACTATAATGTATTAGAAATATTTGCTTTTTGAAAATAAAAAATAATAACTAACAACCAGAATAATAGTGATTTTTAAAATGGCAATGCCAGTGGGAGCTGTGACACAGTAACCCCAAATATTACCATATTGGGGTAAACTACATTATCAGAACTCCAGGTGAGTAGGGTAAGCTACAGGTTCCCAAAGTGCCCTGGCTTTCCTTTTTTCTGTAACATATTACCTTAATTGTTTAACTGTGTCTCACTCATAGCCTTTTTGCAATGTTCAGTATAGGAGTTCTATCTCCTTCATCACTCTATCCCTAATACCTCACACAAATTTAGGCACATAACAGGTATTCAGTAAATATTTCTAGAATGAAAACTAGCAAATATATGAACGAACAAAAGTATGAGGAATATGGTATGTGGATAGGGAAGGAGTGGGAACCGAATAAGGGACTTAACCCAAGTACCTTGATTGAAAAGGAAGAAGGCCTGTCCACTAAGCAAAACTGAGGAAAATCTTAGACAACATGACAATATTGGCTGCCTGGGACCAAAGCACAATGGTTTTAAAAAGAGAGATGAGAGCATTGTCCAGAGAGATATCACCTGCTTCACAATGCTGTCTGGAACAGCCCCAAAGGGAATCAGGCCATCACACTGCTTCAATAATTCCTTCAGTGCTGGACTTAGCAAGCTGGAGTAGTTCTTCCCTCAGTTTCCAACTCCAACCCACCATATGCGAAACTGGGCCAGGCAATAAACAGAATTGTGAAGACTTCACCAAAAATTTCCCTTGGATTAATTTGGAAGCAAAAGCCACAAGAGGGCAGAATGGATGCTGAGGTTGGAATCTGTTGTCTATCCTGTCTCAGTTGCTTAGTGATGGGCTTGTGAGGTTAGACAAAAAAAGTTGCTAACATTTTAAATTTAGGGTCAAGCTTAAGTGAATTTTTTTCACATGCCAAAAATGAATGACTTAGTTTGGGGAGTCTAGAGAGTAGATAAACAGCTTAGGCTCATTGGAGATGAAGGAAAATATTTTTTAAGACTGAAAGTAGAGATAGAGCCCAGATCCTAAGAGCTCAGTGAATGTCATTCAAGAGAGTGTGTACTTTATCTTCTAGATCAGAGGTCCACAACCCACAGGCAGCAGACTGGTACTGGTAGGTAACCTGTTAGGAACCAGGCTGCACAGCAGGAGGTGAGTGGCGGGCAAGCAGGCGAAGCTTCATCTGCATTTGCAACAGCTCTCCAGCACTAGCATCACCACCTCAGCTCCACCTAGATCATCAGGCATTAGGTTCTCATAGAAGCACCAGTCCTTGGTGTCAAAAAAGGTTGGGGACTACTACTCTAGTCCACTACTACTCAAAATGAGGTCCATGGGCAAGCATCACCATTATCGCCTTTCAAATTACAGAATTTGGGGCCCGAGACCTATTAAATCACAATCTGCACTTTAACAAGATTCTCCAATTATTTGAATTTACATTAAACTTAGAGAAGCATTAGTCTAAAAAATGTGAAGTCATCAAAATTTCATACAGGGAGGCATTATAAACACATCTGAGTTTTAGAAAGGAGATTATAGAGAATGGATTAGTGACCAATTACAAAGATATTGCAATAATTTAGGTATGAAATTATGTGGGTTCAACCAACAAATGAGATGAAAAAAAAAACATCCACAATTAAGACATATTTAAAATGTAGAATCAGCAGAGCTTGTTGATTCATTAGATATGGGGTCTGGAGACAAGAGAAGGCAGAAGGTGAGGTACATAGGTTATCTAGGTTGTCTCCCAGGTAGGCTGATGTAGCAAAGGGTGCTACAATGCTCTTTAAGCTCAGGAATACATAAAAATACAAGTACAGAAAGGAAGAATTATTATTTTAGCTTTGGAAATGTCAACACTTCAGGTGTTCTAGGAAGCAAATGGAAATACTAGTTGGAAAACTTCACAGCATCATTGTGAGAGTTTAATAAGACATGGTAGCAAAAAGACATGGTAAATCATAAAATGCTATACAAATATATCAATATTTTAAACAATTTGTAGGCTTTGTTCCTGTATTTTCTTCTATATTCTGATTTTATTAAGGTAAGAAATGATTAACAGGCATAATTTTTGTCCTTGTAAAAACTTAATTTGGAATCTAAGAGCAGACATGAAGCTGAAATTCAGTTATAAAGGCAGGAAGTTAGAAACCTAGAATATGGGGAATAGTAAATGATTAAGTGCTGACTGAAAGAGGTAATGTGTACACAACGAGAAGTCACTGATAGTATGTTATAGAGATCTACCTGTTTAGTATGTTGATTTGAGTATTTCTTTGGAGATGATGGGAGAGGAGTTGAAGTGATTCATTTTATATAGCTATTATTTCATAAAATGAGTAGGAGGGCAGGTCATCTGGAGAGAGTTTGCTTAGAAGAGGAGAAACTAATAATTTGCAGAGTGTGAGAGAAATTTTCTTTGTGGGGGGATGTGGGAAAATAAGCAGGGAGTCAGCAAGAAATGAATAAAAGTTTTCCAAGCAGCAGTGAAGGCTTTGTCCTCTAAATATGCATCATAGAAAGTAGGTGTTTAAATAGAAAATGTTATAAAAAGAAGCATATAGGATACTTACTGTCCTGTGTTCCCTCCTTTAGAAATAATTGATAATGACTAGTAGTATTTAATTTGCTTATAGACTTGGAAACTGTGGTCTCTCAGTTGTTCAAAGTCACCCTACTTTCTATGGCTGGAAGGGACTTTCAAAATATAGGCTGTACTAGTTTCCTAGGGCTGCTGTAACAAAGTCCCACAAACTGGGCCACTTAAAACAACAGAAATTTATGGTCTCATAGTTCTGGAGGCTAGAAGTCTAAAATCAAGGTATCGGCAATACCATGTTCCCTCTGAAACCTGTAGGGGAAAATCTTTCCTTGCCTCATCCTAGTTTCTCACAGTTTACTGGCAATCCATGGCATGCTCTGTCTTTTGGCTGTAGCACTTCAACCTCTGCCTCTGTTGTCACATGATGTTCTCCCTTCATGTGCCTGTGTCTCTGTGCCTCTTCCCCTCTTCCCATAATGACACCAGTCATATTGGATTAAGGGCTCACCATATTCCATTAGGGCTTCATCTTAAATAAGTACTGCAACAACCCTGATTCCAAATAAAGCAAAATTCTGAAATACTGGGGGTTAGGACTTTAACACATCTTTTTGCGTGCATGGTGGCAGGGGGGGGGGGTATAGACCATAATGAAGGGTGTTCCTTCTCTGTAAATGCATTATATTTGAATAAAATGTTTATGTAAGACTTTGAGTCCAAACAAGATGCCATAAACCCATTTCTCTCTGCTCCTCACTGCTTAGTAAAACCCTGGAAATAATAAAAGAGGCAACCAAAGGAGAACTCGAAGAGGCGATAAGAAGGCAAACTTGTTTGGGACCCCAGAACTAGAGGAAAAACTCAGCAGCAGGACGTTTTACATTCCTCTACCCAACAAAAGAGATGACTCAGACCCCAAATTAGCAAAGGAAGACAGTCTAGGAAGGTTTACTGCTCTGGCAGATCAAATATATCCTCCGACAATAAGCCTCCAGTACCACTGGAAAGGGGAATGGCTGGGAGCTCCTCTAACAGCAAATGGCCAGAAGAGCTCTCCTTCCCTGCTGGGCCTGAACATCCCCTCCCCTCCAAAAGATTTCAAGGGATCTCACCACACCAATCCTGGCCAAGAATCTCATAGTCTCCCAGGGCTGAGACTCCGATACTCCACCCAGAAACAGAGGGATAGCCAGTGGGCACCACTGGGGGTGATCTTGCCACAATAAGCTCCTGGCCTAAGATGCTCTCCATCTCCCCAGCAGGAATAATACCATCACTACAGGACCCTGACTTAGGAAGCCTCTTTGGCCTTGTGAGCCTGAGACTCCCTTTACTTCGGGAAAGAAACATGGTGGCCCAGTGTGGAGAAACCCTGCCCACCCATTCTTTAGGCAGCATCATTAGCGACCAACGGAGTTCCCGTAACAGTAGATAAACCAAGCAAGCCAAAGTAAAACCACAAACACTTCAAAAATTAAGCTGTCATTGAGACCATAAGCCACAAATATAAGCCAGGACTTACATAATAAACTTACAAGAGTGACTGTATGTAGAAATGAAATATTTAAATAGGACCCAGAGTCTCTTAACATAATAGACAAAATGTCTAGGATACACACACACACACACACACACACACACACACACACACACACAATCAGCTGTCATACCAAGAACTAAGAAAATTACAACTTGAATAAGAAAAGACAATCAACTGATGCTAATACTGAGATAAATTAGATGTTGGAATTATCTGACAAGGATTTTAAAGCAGCTGTCATAAAAAGCTTCCACAATCAAGTACAAATTTTCTTGGAATAAATAAAAAAAATACAAAATTTCAGCAAAGAAAGGGATGTTATTTTGAAAAAAAATGAAACAAATGTAAATTAGAGAACTGAAAAATACAATAGCAAAAATTAATAAAATTCTGCATGGGCTTAATAGTAGAGTGGTGATAAAATAAGATGGAGTCAGTGTATTTGAGGACATCAAAATGGAATTTTTGCAACCTGACAACAGAAAGAAAACAGAAAAAAATGAAAACCTAGGAATCTGTGGGGCAATAACTAAAAATTCAACATTTGCATCATCAGACTTCCAGAGGAAAAGAAAAAGAAAGTGAAGCTAAAATCGTATGGAAGAAATAATGACTGAAATCTTTCCTAATTTGGCAAAAGACACAAACCTATAGATTCCAGAAGCTGAGTGAATTCCAAACAAGATAAACCTAAAGATATCCATTCCAAGAAACATCATAATCGAACTTCTGAAAACTAAAGATAAAAAAAAAAGTCTTAAAGTAGTCAGAGGGAAACAACACATATCTAAAGGGAAACACCAATTTGAACTGACAACGTACTTCTCATCTGAATCCACGGAGGCCAGAAGAAAGGGCCATAATAGTTTTCAAATATTGACAAAAAAAAGAACTGTCAACCACAAATTTTATATTTAGCTATATTAGTTTCCTAGGGCAGCTGCAACAAATTACTACCAACTGAATGGCTTACAACAACAGAAATTTTTTTCTCTCACTGCTCTGGAGGGGAGAAGACCAAAATTAAGAAGTCAGCAGGTCTGTGCTCTGGGCTTAAGGGGAGAATTCATTCTTTGCTCCTCCAATTTCTGATGCTTCTGGCATTCCTTGGCTTGGGGCTGCATAACTCCAATCTCTTCCTCCATATTCACATGGTCTTCTCCTCCCTCTTCTTTTCTCTCTCTCTCTCTCTCTCTCTCTCTCTCTCTCTCTCTCTCTTTTTCTCTCTCTTTTTCTCTCTCTTCCCCTTTTCTTTCTTTTCCACCCTATTCTGTCTCTTATAAAGATAATTATCATTGAATTTTGGGCCTACCTAAATAATCCAGAATAATTTCATTTCAAGATGCTTAATGTAATTACATTTGTAAAACCCTTTCTCCAAATTAGATCACATTCACAGGTTCTAGGGATTAGGATGTGGACATATTTTTGGGGGACCATTATTCAACCCAACACACTGGCAAAAAATTTTTTCAGGAAAAAAGGGGAAATAAAGACATCTCGAATGAAGGGAAATCAAAAGATTTTGTTACTAGCAGGCTTAGCCTTAAAGATTGTCCAAGGGAAATTCTTCAAACAAAAATAAAATGAGGAAATAAACTTGAAGTTATCAGGAAGAACCACAGAAAAACTAGAAATATAGATATATATAATAAATTATCATTTTACTCGTGAGTTTTATGAATCGTATTTGATGACTAAAATAAAATATTAAAACCATCTGATATTTAATATAATGATATTTAAAAGTGAGGAAGAAAAAGGAACCTAAGTGGAAGTGAGGTTTTTATACTGTACACAAAGTGATAAAAGTTTGATAACAGTAATCTGTGATCAGTCACACGTGTATGTCATATTGTAATACTCAGGAGCCACTCTGAAAACTACACAAAGTGATACACTCAAAAACATTATAAATAAATCAAAATGAAACTCTAAAAATATTCATGTAACCCACTTGAATATTTGAAGGTAAGAAAGAAAAACACAGAAATGGGAAACAGAGGAAACAAAAAGAGTAAATAAATCAAACGAAAAACAGTTCTATCACATCAATAACTACCTAAATGCAAATGATTTAAATATATCAATCAAATACCAAAGATTGAAGAATGGATTTAAAAATGACCCAGATTTATTCTGTTTGTAACAAACTTACTTCAAATTCAACATAGATAAGTTAACATTTTAAAAATGGAAAAAGAGATATCAAGCAAACAATTTAAAAATAATAAAAGAGCAGGAGTGACTTATATATGTGATAAAATTGTATAGAACTAAACATAGACACACAAGGATCACAAGTACAACTGGGGAAATAGGAATAAGACAGGTGGAATGTATCAATGTCAATATCCTGGTTGTGATATTATAGCACTATAGTTTTGCAATATAGTTCCACTAAGGGAAACTAGGTAAAGAGTGTTTGGGATCATTCAATCATTTCATACTGCTGCATGAAATAGTTGTGAATCTACAACTATCTCAATGGAAATTTTTCACCTAAAAAACAGACAAATCTGCAGAATTATAGCGCATATTCTTCTAGCTCAATTTTAGAACAAGATAGCAAGAACAGAGTTAGTATTCACTTTCTCCCTTTTTATTTAGAAAGTCATACAAATCATGCTGAGTTATTTAACATTTACTTATTGTCTATATAACCCATCACTAAGCAAAGATTTTTATTTTAAA
This sequence comes from Eidolon dupreanum, assembly GCA_028627145.1. Classification (NCBI taxonomy): domain Eukaryota; kingdom Metazoa; phylum Chordata; class Mammalia; order Chiroptera; family Pteropodidae; genus Eidolon; species Eidolon dupreanum. Next base: position 134,261,566 of record CM053507.1, on the reverse strand, counting down.
ATTAAGCCTTTTACTAATTAACCCCTGAAGAAAGTAACAATGACATTATAAAGTCTAAATATTTTCATATGATAATGAGTCATAGCAATATTAAATAGAGCCAAAAATAGGAATTTAAAAAGTGCTTAGTCTATGAACGTTCTTCAGGTACCTAGTAGCATCTCTAATTGTGTTTTAAAGAATTCAGGTCAAAAGTCCTTACCTAGATTCAATTTAAAGTGATAAATGCAGCACATGTGGTTAATATATTTGCTTCTACATAATGCACTGGAATACAGATTTCTATTTTTTGTTAAATAAATGAGCCCAATCTCCTTTTGCTGCAGGCATAATTCATGATCGAGCATCATCCTCACTTCAAATCTAAATTAATGAGAAACTGGTGATAGTTTTGCTTATGAGTATTGGTACTTAATCTGTTCTACGTGACAAGTAGTTTAATCCGTGATTTTCATATTATGAATTTTGTCTCTGTAAATTATATTACCCCATTTAAATTACCATATTAACATAATCGTGTAACTAAAGATACTCTAAGGATGTAAACAAAATAAACTCAGAAAAATGTGTGCTGTCATTACTAATGAAAGTAATTGCCTTCTGAAAATATTATTTACAATAATGCACAGAATGAATGAGATATGATGAACAAGGAAACAATGCCATAGTTGACTTACTCGAAGGACAAATGGCAGTACTCAATGTGGAGTGGGTACTAACCCTTGTGACTCTGTGTACTCCCCCATTGACCCTTATAGGCCCAGAGGCTGGAGCCCTGAAACTGTTCTAGAGCCACTGAACAAGAATGTCCAGGCAGAGATAGAGAATCTGCACTTACCTTTTTTTTTCCCCTTCAGTTAATTCTGATGCACATGGTCTACTGACTAAATGTGGGGAAATTGATGTACTTAATCACAGTCAGCAAACTTTTTCTGAAAAGGTCCAGATAGTCTATATCTTAGTCTTCATGAGCCAAATGATCTTTTGAAACAATTATAGCTCTACTTTCATGTGAAAGCAACCATAGACGATATGTAAAGAAAAAGCTGTGGCTGCGTTCCAGTGAAACTCTATTTACAGACACTGAAATTTGAATTGATATACCTATCACACATCATGAAATATTCTTCATTTGATTTTTCAGCCATTTAAAAACATAAAAGCCATTCTTAGTTCTTAGGCTGAACAAAAAAATAGACAGTAGGTGGAATTTGTCCTGCATGCTTGATTTTTTTGAATTCTGTATGAAATTATATTAATATTTCTTTCATAAACAATGATTACAATTTATTCTACTTGCTTCATATCTACTGAAAAAAAATCCAATATAGCATATTACATTTTACACTTTTGAGTTAATATTGTTTAAATCACTCAAAATTCTACATAACTTGAAAGTTGAGGTTAAAAAAGATTGAATGAATCTGTCTGCATAAGCAGCATGGCATATCAAGGCATTATCTAAATTCTCTGAGTGACAAATAAGTGGTGTTTTGTGCCTAAGTTTATCAATTTGAGAATCATCAGTGACAAAATAGAGAAAAATATTCTGCCAGGTCTCCATTTATATAGCTATAGTTACTACATGATATGTGACGGTCCACTTAATGTAATATAACTTTAATTGGTGTTAGTTTAATTTGAGTAGATTTTAATTAAAGTAAACCAATATTTGCTGCTTCATTACTTAACAGAATAAATTGAGAGCAAGCATAAAGCATAAATATGAAAATATGGATAATCTAAAAGATGATGACTTAAGATCCTTCTCCCATATATTTGCTCTTAATGAAGTACAAATGAGGCCTTTATTCTGTAGAACCACAAAGGAGGGTTTCTGCTGCCTCTCTCTTTATGCTACTGTGAATAAATATGTTATAATGTATTTAATCTTGGGACAAGAGGTTAAATCACTAAATGCTATCTAATCTGTAGTTGAACAGTCTAGATAAATTAAAAATACAGATAAGTAGGGGACTTATAATTATTGAAGAAATATTTGATTTTCTGTTAACAGAATTCATATTACTAAATCCAAAATTTTATTGAATAGCCACCTATTGAAAGCTAACTATGATTCAAACTGGGCTATAACATTAAATTTTATATATATATATATATATATATATATATATATATATATATATATACATACACACACATATATATATATATACACACACATATATATATATATATATATATATATCCTGCCCTCACAGACCTTCCAGTGGAAAGAGCCAGATAATAAGCTACCAATTAAATATATAGTTTGCCATATGATGATAAATATTAATAAGATAACAAGGGGAAGGGACTTTGGTATGGGGATAGCTACTACTTCCTATAAAGTGGTCAAGAAATAGCCTCTGTGGAGGTGATATTTGAACATAAAGAATTAAATGATGTGAAGGACCGAGCCATGTGGATATCTCTGGGAGAAGATTATTTCCAAGCAGAGAGAATAGTAAACACAAGGGCTCAGAGATGGGACCATGCCTGGGATGCTTCAGGAACAGCAGGGAGACCAACGTGGATGGAGAAGAATGAGTGAGAGGGGAACATAAAAACAGATTTTGCTCTCCTTAGTTTACTGCTATATTCTCTGCATATGAGTGTCTAGCACATAATAGGTACTAAATAAATACTTGCTGAATGAATGTATGAATGAACAAATGTATAAGAAAACAGAAAAAAAAGGAGGTATAGATCACATATGACCTCATAAGTCACTGTAAGAACTTTGAAGTTTACTAAGTAGGAGAAAGGCTCCAAACCTAGAAGTATCATGATTTTTCTCAGATTTTTAAAGGAGCACTAGATTGACAATAGATCAGACTGCTGAGAGGAAAGACTGAAGCAGGGAGAACAGGAAAAGGCTATTTCACTAATAATTAGCATCTGACAGTAGAATCAGCAGATCCTGTGCAATGGTTATTTAAGATATGAAATACAGTGATGTGCAAAACTAGAAGGGAGTTATATATTAAGCATGGGGTCAAATTAAACTAACTGGCAATGAATTGGGCCTTGTTGAGTATTTCAGCTAAATTTCCATTGCAGTGGGGGTGCAGTTGATGATCTAAGCTCCAGTGTTGCAAACTTAGATTCTTTTATCACTTCACACATGGTAATCAAGCTCTTGAAATGAACTCAATCAACCAAATTCCCACAGGGAAGACTGTAGGCAGACTCCACAGAAAAACCAATGTAGGTTATTAGCATTGACAGAGCCTGATTTAAGGCACAGGCCAACCAGGTGTTTTCCAAGGCACCAAATTATAAGGTCTACAAAAGTATCAGTGGAACTATATTAATATTGAAAGAATTATTTTTATCCAGACTCCTTTAAGAGAGACTAGTCTGTAAAGGTAGCCACTCAATGAAACATGTCCTCAGGATTCATAGTCTAGTGTATGAATCCACCTTCTCCTTGTATCTGGGCTAAGCCTGAAAAACTTCAGAGGCCAAATCCGAAGTCTTCCACTTTCCATCTTCTTCTCCTGGAATATTCATTCTGGAGAAGCCATTAGCTATGCTAAGTCCATCTACCTTTCTGTAGACACCACATGGAGGGGCTTTACAGCTACTCTGTCAAGGCAGCAGACATGTTTTAGACCCCAGACTAGCTACTAGCTGAATACCACCAAAGTCGGGAATCACCCCACTAATTCTACCTAAATTCTGGACCCACAAAAGTAGTGAAAAAAAAAAAAAGTTACTGTTTTAAGGCAAGTTTTGAGGTAGTCTGTTATGAAGCAATACATAGCCAACCAGAACAATAGTGTCAGTGATTGGTAGGGATAAGCTAATAGGACACTTGCATAGAGGCAATATCTCTATGAGGCATGTTCACAAAGGGCCACTGAAGATCATTAAACCAACTTCTAATAAAAAGGGCTGAGTTCAGTTACATACAGGTGGACTGTGCTTAATTGAACCAAGGCATTTCAAAGGCTGAGGCAGTAAAAGAGAGGAGACATTGCTACCAGTGGCCTTAATTCATCTTTCCTCCACAGTACGTGGTAACCACATGCATGGGTCTAACCTGGGGCTTTGACCACTGCTTCTCTGGTGAGGAAAGCCATCCAGAAGGAAAAAAACCACACATCACACTGTTGCTCCTTGCTAATGGATTAGCACACAGAGAGTTTATCTTTATTGGATTAAGTCTTCCATTTTGTCATTTGTCATTCAAGAAACAAACAAGATGCTTGAGATGAAAATTAAATGTTTAAAATATACTTAGAAGTTGCCAAAGCCATCCTGAGAAAAAAAGAACAAGGCCGGAGGCATTATTCTGCCTGACTTCAAATTATACTACAAAGCAACAGTAATCAAAACAGTATGGTATTGGCAGCAAAACAGACACACCGGCCAGTGGAACAGAATCGAGAGTCCAGAAGTAAACCCATATGTATATGTGCAAATAATTTCAACAAAAAAGCCAAAAGCATACAGTGGAGAAAAGTCTCTTCAATAAATGGTGTTGAGAAAACTGAAAAGCCACCTGCAAAAGAATGGAACTAGACTGTTGTCTATCACCACACACCAAAATTAACTCGAAATGGATTAAGGGCCTGAATATATGATCTGAAACAATAAAATCCATAGAAGAAAACATAAGACCTAAACTCAAGGACCTTGGACTTAAAGAGGATTTTATGAATTTGACCTCAAAAGCAAGGGAAGTAAAGCTAAAATAAATGAATGGAACTACACCAAACTAAAAAGCTTCTCTGCTCAGCAAAAGAAACCATCAACAAGGAAAAGAGACAATCATCCAAATGGGAAAATATATTCGCAACACCTCAGATAAGGGCCTAATATCCAAAATATACAAAGAACTCATACAACTCGATAGCAACAAAAAACAAATGATCCAATCAAAAAATGGGCAGAGGACCAGAACAGAAACTTCTCCCTAGAGGACATACAAATGGCCAACAAATATATGGAAAGATGCTCAACATCACTAGCTATTAGGGAAATGCAAATTGAAGTCATAATGAGATACCATCTCACTCCTGTTAGAATAGCTATAATCAACAGGACAAGTAGTAATAAATGTTGAAGAAGATGCGGAGAAAAAGGAACACTCCCACACTGCAGGTGGGACTGCAAATTGGTACAGCCACTATGGAAAACAGTATGGAGGTTCCTCAAAAAACTAAGAATTGGTCTACCATATCCAGCAATCCTTCTACTGGGTATTTACCCCAAAGACTTGAAAACTCATACCTATAAAGATATTTGCACACTAATGTTCATGGCAGCATTTTTCACAGTGGCCAGGACATGGAAGCAACCAAAGTGTCCTACGGTAGATGATTTACTAAAGAAGCTGTGGTACATATATACAATGGATATTACTCAGCCATAAGAAGAGATGAAATACTGCCATTTGCAACAATATGGATGGACCTTGAGATAGTTATACTAAGCAAAATAAGCCAGATAGAAAATATTGAAAATCACGTGATATCACTTACATTTGGGATATAAACCTAAAAGCAACAAATGAACAGGACTAACAAACAAAGACTCATGAATATGGACTATAGACTAGTGGCTACTAGAGAGTAAGGGGTGGGAGACGAGGGGGCAGGTAGATGGGGTAAAGGGGGTCAAATATAGGGGCAGAGGGGGAGGGTGAAGTGGGTAAAGGGGATCAAATCTACGGTAGCTGAAGGAAACTGAACTTTGAGTAGTAAACACACAATAGAACATACAGATTTCAAATTGTAATGTACACCTGAATATTATATAATTGTATTAACCAATGTTACCCTAATAAAGTTAATTTTAAAAAAATAATTAATTAAAAAAGATAATAAATAAGAAAAAATTCCTAGAAGAACAAAATTACAAATTCTTTTAACGAGAACTTATATGTTTTTCTAATATGTTTAGGATGAAAAATACTAAGCCATGACTACTGATTGTCATGTTTCCACAAGCTGTATATACTTTCATTCTTAATATCAGATAGATAATACTATCACAATGAAATTTAGCCATTATCTTCTAAGATATCAAGAAGCAGGCATATTTTATGATTTTCTGTCCCTTCCAAGACACACCCCCTCAACAAAACTATTTTAGCTTAGCTTTTTTCTCACTTATGGGATTCAGTGTGTAAATAGCTTATTAGTATGGAGTATTATTTGGTTTAGAAAATACTGTTTTAGAAGACATAAAACTAGAAGAAAACTTCTAGTTAATACTTAACAATAGCTAACTTTTAAGGAATGTTAGATTATAGCAAGCACTATACTAAATAAGTCGTGAATGTCACATAAGTGCTAAGGTATTATTATAATATACACTTTATGTATTAGAAAGCTAAGTTTAATAATTCACTCAAGGTTAAGTAGAAGTGCCTGATTCCTAATTCTGTGTTCTTAAAACACTAATATTGTATGAGGTTATAACAAGGCAAGGCCTGACTATAAGCGTTTGTAAACTGTGGCCTCTAAACAGATAACTTTCTTTCGGTCTTCAAAATTTTAAAAATAGAACATATTTGTATGAATTGTTTATTATCAAAATTGGGAAACTATGGAAATAATAATTGGGCATTAGATTACCATAATATGATATTATAAGTAATTGAAAAATAATTGTCATTGATCAAAACTACAAAAGAATTGACCCTCAGGAAAGCATTTAACTGAACTATTATACTCTTGGAATAAATGTGAGAAACAAAAATAATAAAGTCTTGAAAAACATCCAAACCCATTTCCATATCATGTGTCATCCTGGCAGGCTTCTCTTCATTTATTTGGCCTTTAGTATTTTCACAGTATTGATAATATGTCCATAAAAGGGGGGAAATAGTCATGTTTGAAAATATGGAACTTATTTAAACACTCACAAAAATTCCAGTTTCAACACCCAGTATTCTGGGTGTTTTGTTTTTATTTTTTAGTGGCCAAAAAACATAAATTTATTTAATGTTAAAACTGGTAAATCTGGATGTTTCTATTTAAAAGATTGTTGAGCTAGTCTCTTTGCCTTTCAACTAAAATATCTTTGAAGTTAGAAAAGCTTACAACAATGCTGGAAATTAATACAATTGGTTTAGAGCCAGCATCTGGAAGGCATTTTTAACTATCAGGCTGTTGGAACTGGAGAGAGAAAAACCAGAGTGTATTGTTTTGTATTGATGCTTGCCCAAGAGGTAGAACGTCTCTTCCTCCTTTAAAGAATGGAAAGAATGGAGTAAATACTTCATCCCTTTTCCAGTTTCCCCAACTGGACCTGGAGCAATAAGAAAAATAAACAACATCCTCCTGCACAATTCTCCAAAAGAATATCTCTCAAGCTTCTTTACAATTATATTGAAACTATTATTGCCAGAACATAGTAAAATGGGGAGTAAGAAGTTGTTCAATATGGTTGAAGTTTGTGACTCAGCTGGCAATGGTGCTTTTTACCTCTAGTCCTCAGAAACAAGAGAAAGTGGCTGGTTATGGGCTAAATCCCCAAAATTCATATGTTAAAGTCTTAATCTCCAATGTGACTGTATTTAGAGACAGGGCCTTTATGGAGATAACTGAGGTTAAATGAGGTTGTAAGAGTTAAGCCATGACCCCATAGAGAGCTATGTGTATGCCGGTGTCTATTTGTGTTCTCTCCCACCTCTCTCTCTCTCTCTCTCTCTCTCTCTCTCTCTCTCTCTCTCTCCCCTCTCCTTGCCTCACCTCTATGTGGTGGGAGAAAGTGGATGTTTATAAGCCAGGAAAAGAGCTTTCACCAGAAGTCAGCTGGCAGCTTGATCTTATACTTGGAAGAACTTAAGAAAATAAGTTTTTGTTGCTTAAGCCACCCAGTCTATGGTATATCGTTATGGCAGCACAAGTAGACTGACACACTAAATACAGGGTATTGACTTTTGTCATGTATTTATCACTTTATCCTCATAAAGAACTAGGCAATTTATGGCAGAAGCAGACTCCAGCTAAGTGCTCTAAGTGAATTCCCATCATGTTAAGAATTACAGAAATTTAATGAATAACATTCAATAGTACTAAAAAAAAATAGAGAACAGCCATGTTCATCAATACAAAATACGATACTGTCAAGATGTTAGTTCAAGGCATTCAAAAAAATGAGGCAAATTTTTTTCTGTAATTTAACATGCTTTTTCTAAAACTTCTATGTCAGAGCAAAGGACCAAGGTACTCACAAAGAACACTTTGGAGGAACAAAAAGAACATGGGAGGACTTGTTCTACATGATATAAGACTTGGTATGACACTAGCAAGTAGGACTAAGGTGTTTGGTACAAAGTAGACAAGTAGATCTGAATAGGGAGCTCAAAAGCAGCACAAAATGTATATGGAAACTTGTTATATAACAGAGCTGACATTTCAGACCAGTTGAGAAAAGAACAAGTGTTGATTTTGTGGAGAAAAAATGAAATTAGGTCCCTATCTCACTCCATACACATTCTGGATGAATTAACAATGTACTATATATAAAAGGCAAAATTTCAAAAACTTTAGAATCAATATGGGAGAGTATTTTTATGATATAAAGATTAATAAACCAGAAAACAAATCAAATGTAAGCCTCAGGAGAAATGTTAGTATCAGACAAAATAAAAATCAAAGCATAAAAGACAAAAAGCATCGATATATGCTGGAAAAAGGAAAATTATATCAAAAAGATATAGTAGTGGAGAAACATGGTAGAGTTAGAGACATCCCCAGATCACTCCCCTTGAAACAACAATAAGCTGAACATCTAAAACTCAACAAAAGACACCCAAACTGCACACTAGCAGGTATGAGCATGGGATCTGTGCATAAGAGCTACCATAGGTCAGAACCTCAGATGTCGAGTGGTGTACTGTAAGAAATAAAGAAGCTACCTCTCAGAGCCACTGGAGCTCCCTGTAGGAGGAAGGGGAGGGGAAAAGGAGTAGCAAGTTCCCTGAACAGCCCTGCCTGGGAAAGCTGTGAGCTCCCTGCGGCCAGCAGGCAGCAGGGCCTAGTCACTAGGGCAGAAGGCAAGAGAAATGAGACAGCAGAAAAACAACAGTTGATTTTTACCGGCCGCAGTTGTAAAACTGAGGCTGAGTCACAGCCTCCACTCCCAACCCGGAGGCCCCCCCCCAATACTCTCCAAGACCCAACACCGTGGAGCCCCAGGGGAATCATCAAATGCTACCAAAACTGTTGCTAACACTGACAGGGACTAAAACTGAGGGTAGCGAGCATGATTAAATATTTATAAGAAAATAAAAAGGCATTTTTAAGGCTTTATATAAAGCAGGAATCCAGGAGGCTTATATGCCACCTACTGGAATCCAAAAGAAAAGCTCCTTCTTCACAGCAGGCTAAAGAGAGACCTTTATATAATAAATCTTCTTTCTGGAAAAAGAGCAGAATATACTTCCATTAATGCCCAGGTGGAGAAATAGTCCATTAAACACCATGAACAACCAAGATGACAAGGCATCTCAGAAATAAAGAGAAAAATCTTCAGAAAATAAGCTTACAGACATAGAAATTTGCACTTAAATGACAGAGAATTCAGGATGGTACTTCTGAAAAAACTAAATGAGTTCCAAAATGAATCATATCAACAATTTCAGGAATTGAGAAAACAACTAGATTAGCAGAGCAAGGAGATTGAAACCCTCCAAAAAAAAAAATAGAATAGATCTTTTGGAGATAAAAAAACACACTGCAAGAGTTGAAAAATGAAATATCAAGCTTGGGAAATAGAGTCAACCAAATGGAGGAAGGGATCAGTGATATCGAAGACAAATTTAGAAATAAATCAGAAAGAAGAAGAGAGAAATTGAAGAATGAAAAATAATGAAAGAGAAATTTAAGAACTAGCTGATACCATTAGGAGAGGAAACCTAAGAATAATGGGCATTATCGAAGAAAAGGAACAGGGATGAGAAAGTATTTTTAGACAAATAGTGGGTGAAAATTTCCCAAATCTAAGGAATGAACTGGAGCTTGGAATTCAAAAGTCAACAGAACACCCAATTATCTCAACCCAAAAAGGTCTTCACCAAGACACATTGTATTAAAATTATCAAAAATCAACAACAAAGACAGAAATCTCAGGGCAGCCAGAGAGGAAAAAAAATGGCAACTGATAAAGGAAAACCAATTAGACTATCTTCGGACTTCTCAGCACAAATCTTACAAGGCAGAAAGGAATGGAATCAAATATTTAAACTATTAAGTGAAAGGAACTCCTAGCCTAGAATAATGTATCCAGCTAAGCTCTCTTTTAGATATGAAGGAGAAATTAAGGCCTTTTCAGGCATACAAAAATTGAGGGAATTCTCCACTATGAGGCCTGCATTATAGGAAATACTGAAAGAGATCAGCTCACCTAAAACAAAATGACAAAAAAAAAAAAATACATAATTAGGAATAAAGTGACTATCAGGCAAATAGAAGAAGAGGAGTGCAATGCTTACTAAGAACAGGATGCTATAAGCTTAAATAATAAGAAGAGAATTGTTATAGCAAGATAGTAATGAATATTCAGCATACATAGGGACAGATTGAGACAAAAATGATTATAAAGGGGATGATTCAAAGATACAAATTCACAAAGGGGAAAGGAGATAAGGAACATGCAGAAGAAAATGAATGACCATATATATGCGTGTGTGTATACACACACTCACACACACACATATGTGTGTATATATATAACTATCCTTTACATATTCGTAATGGTAATCACACACCAAAGATTCAGAACTGAAGTATATAACATAAAACAAGAAGAGCCAGAGACAAAACCCACAAAAGCCAACCAAAATAAAGAAAACAGAAACACAAGAACAAGGAAGCAATGGAAACACTTAGCTATCAGAAAGCAAAAGATAAAATGGCTATAAGAAGACCTCATATTTTGATAATCACCCTAAATGTAAATGGACTAAACTCACCAATAAAAAGGCACAGAGTTGTAAAATGTATCAAAAAACAAAACCCAACTATATGCTGACTCCAGGAGACACATCTCAGCTCCAAAGACTAATATAGACTCAAAGTGAAAAGGTGGAAAATGATATTTCAAGCAAATGGCATTCAGAGAAAAGCAGGAATAGTGGTACTAATATCAGACAAAATAGACTTCAAAATAAAAAATGTAAAGAAAGATACTGAGGGACACTTCATAATGATGAAGGGAATCATGCACCAAGAAGACATAATATTTATTAATATCTATGCTCCCAATCAGGGAGCCCCGAAATATGTAAAGCAATTACTAACAGAACTAAAGGGAGAAACAGAACAAAACACTATCATAGTGGGCAACCCAAATACCCCACTGTCAGATATGGATAGATCATCCATACAGAAAATCAATAAGGAAATAACATCCTTAAATGACACATTAGACCAACTGGACATAATTGACATTTACAGAGCCTTCCATCCCAAAACAGCTACTTATACATTCTTCTCTAGAGTACATGGAACATTCTCAAGAATCGACCACATACTGGGATACAGAGATAGCCTCAACAAATATAAGAGGACTGAAATCATACCAATCATATTCTCTGATAATAATGCTTTAAAACTAGAGATCAACTGCAAAAAGAAATCAGGAAGAACCACAAATACATGGAGATTATACAACATGCTACTGAAGAATAAATGAGTCAAGGAAGAAGTAAAAAGAGAGATCAAGAGATACATAGAAACGAATGATAATGATAGTACAACATATCAAAACTTTTGGGACATGGCAAAAGCAGTCATAAGAGGAAAGTTCATATCATTACAGGCCTATCTCCATAAACAAGAATGAGCCCAAATAAACACCTAACTTTTCATCTTAAAAAATTAGAAAAGGAAGAACAAATGAAGCCTAAAGTCAACAGAAGGAAAGAAATCATCAAAAGTAGAGCAGAAATAAATGAAATTGAAAACAAACAAAAAAATAGAAAAAAATAAATGCAACAAAGGGCTGATTCTTTGAGAAGGTTAATAAAATTGACAACCCCCTGGCTATACTCACTAAAGAAAAAAGAGAAAGGACACAAATAAACAAAATCAGGGATGAAAGAGGGGAAATTATAACTGACAATGCAGAAATATAAAGGATCATACAAAAATACTATGAAAAAGTATATAATAGCAAATTTAATAACCTAGAAGAAATGTACCAGTACTTAGAAAAATAGAACCTTCCTAGACAGATTCAAGAACTGGAAAATCTAAATAGACTGATCAGCAGTATGAAAATTGAAACAATCATCAAAAACCTACAAAAAAATAACAGTCCAGGACCAGATGGCTTCACCAGTGAATTCTACCAAACATTCAAAGAAGATTTGATACCTGTTCTCCTCAAACTCTTCCAAAAAATTGAAGAGGAAGCAATATTTCCCAACTCATTGTATGAGGCCAGTATTACTCTGATACCAAAACCTAGTAAGGATAACACAAAAAAATAAAACTACAGACCAATATCTATCTCTCATGAACATGGATGCAAAAATCCTAAATAAGATACTAGCGAACACAATATAGCAACATAGTAAAAGGATTATACACCATGATCAAGTGGGCCTCATCCCAAAGTCTCAGGGATGGTTCAACATATGCAAATCGATTAATGTGATACACCACATAAACAAAAAATAAGAATCATATGATCATATCAATAGACGCAGAAAAAACCTTCAACAAGATACAGCATCCATTTATGATCAAAACACTTAACAAAATCAGTATAGAAGGAAAGTATCTTAACATAATAAAGGCCATATATGACAAATCATCAGCCAACATTATACTTAATGGTGAAAAACTAAAAGCTTTCCCTCTAAGATTAGTAACAAGGTGAGGCTGTCCACTATCACCACTGTTATTCAATATAACAGTAGAGGTCCTAGCAAGTGCAATCATACAAGAGAAAGATATAAAAGGTATCCAAATAGGAAACAAAGAAGTCAAACTGTCATTTGCAGATGACATGATTCTCTATAGAGAAAACCCTAAAGATTTCACAAGAACACTACTAGAAACAATAAGCAAATACCATAAATTTCCTGGATACAAAATCAACATTCAAAAATCCATAGCATTCCTATACTCTAATAATGAAGCATCAGAAAAAGAAGTGGAAAAAATAATTCCTTTTTCAATTGCAACAAAAAGAATAAAATACTTAGGAATAAATATAACAAAACAAGTGAAGGACCTATATAATGAAAACTATAAGACCCTATAAATAAAGTAGAATACAAAGAATTGGAAAGATATTCTGTGTTCTTGAATTGGAAGAATCAACATAGTTAAAATGACCATATTACCTACAGCATTATACAGATTTATTGCAATTCCCATCAAAATCCCATCAGCACTTTTTAAAGAAATAGAACAAAAAACCATCAGATTTATATGGAAGGATTAAAGATCTCAAATTGCCAAAGCCATCCTAAGAAAAAAGAACGAGTTTGGAGGCATTATTCTGCCTGACTTTAAATTATACTACAAAGCAACGGTAATCAAAACGGCATGGTATTGGCAGCAGGCAAGACACACGGACAGAATCAAGAGTCCAGAAGTACACCCATATGTATATGGGTAAATAATTTTGACAAAAAAAGCCAAAAACATACAGTGGAGAAAAGAAAGACTCTTCAATAAATGGTGCTGAGAAAACTGTAAAGCCACCTGCAAAAGAATGGAACTAGACTGTTGTCTATCACCACACATCAAAATTAACTCAAAATGAATTAAGGACCTGAATATAAGACCTGAAACAATAAAATGCATAGAACATAGGACCTAAACTCAAATACCTTGGACTTAAAGAGGATTTTATGAATTTGACCTCAAAAGCAAGGGAAGTAAAGCTAAAATAAATGAATGGGACTACACCAAACTAAAAAGCTTCTCTGCTCAGCAAAAGAAACCATCAACAAGGAAAAGAGACAACCATCCAAATGGGAAAATATATTCACAATACCTCAGATAAGGGCCTAATATCCAAAATATACAAAGAACTCATACAACTCGATAACAACAAAAGAACACAAATAATTCAATCAAAAAATGGACAGAGGACCCAAACAGACACTTCTCCCTAGAGGACATACAAATGGCCAACAAATATTTGAAAAGATGCTCAACATCACTAGCTATTAGAGAAATGCAAATCAATGAGATATCATCTCACATCTGTTAGAATAGCTATAATCAACAGGACAAGTAATAACAAATGTTGAAGAAGATGCAGAAAACAAGGAACCCTCATACATTGCAGGTGGGACTGCAGATTGGTACAGCCACTGTGGAAAACAGCATGGAGGTTCCTCAAAAAACTAAGAATTGATCTACCATATGGTCAGCAATCCATCTACTGATTAATTACCCCAAAGACTTGAAAACCCATAACTGAAAAGATATTTGCACATCAATGTTCATAGCAGCATTATTCACAGTGGCCAGGACATGGAAGCAATTGAAGTGGATCTATATGGAAGTTGACATCTAATAGAGAACACATATTTCTTGGAATAGAGAGCACTCACAAAAATTATGTTGAGTTCCACAATGAAAACCTCAATAAATGAAAAAAAAAAAAACAGTTATCATACCTACTTTATTATCTGCTTATTAGGGAAAAAATTGGAAATCAATCACAAAATAATAAACGTAAAAGCTGCATATGAATAGAAACTAAATAACACTACCAGAAAACCCCTCTACCAAAGAAAAAAATCGTAAGGGAAATTTAAAATCAGTAAGAAATGGAAAAGTGTGTAAACATTTTATCAAAAATTTTAGGCCACAGCTAAAACAATGTTTAGTAAGAAATGTATAGCTTTAAATTCATACTACAGAAAAAAATATTGAATAAAAAACAATAAAGAAGTTTGAGAAAATAGCAATAAAGCAAATCCAATGAAACTAGAAAGAAGGCAATAATAAGGTAAGTGAGTAATTAAAGAGATAAAATACAGAGAAACAATATGGAAGATAAACATAATAAAAAGCTGGAATTTTGAAAAATCTTAAGATAGAATGCTGACAAAAGATAAATACCACATTCACTTAGGGACACGAAACCAAAGTTAGTTAAACAAATGACAGATGTGTATAGATAGAGCAAAATCTTCTAGTTAATGGAATCAACAATGTTGTTTAAAAAAACAAAACAAAACAAAACAAAAAAGTCATGACTAAACAAGATTTATCCCAGTAATGTAAGAAAGTTTTGACATCAGGAAATCTATCCATGCAATATACCATATTTAGGAATCAAAGGAAAATTTTATGGTTATTTAAATAGATGCTGAAAAAAGTAATAGCAATAGTTCATAATCACTTTTTTACTAAAACACTCAAAACTAGAAATAGAAACTTCCTAAATTTGTAAATATCCACATATCTAAAAAACTGTAACAAACATTGCACAAAAATGGAAAAACTATAGACACATTCCAATTAATATTACAATCAAAGAAAGAACGCTGCTATCACTACTATCAAACATAGGACTTAAAAGTCTTGTCCAATTATACATTCAAAGCAAAAGAAACAAATGGTGCGAATATTTTCTCCCCAGTATAATTATCTCCATTGAAAACACGAAAGAATCAATAAACATTTAAATTAGTAACAGAGTACAGCCAGGTTGGTATATATAAAGTCATTCTTCTATACCAGCAACAACCAAACAGACAATAAGATATAGACTATAGATAATATAAGAAAAATAAAATACCACTCAAAGTAGCAATTAAAATATAAAATATCTATCAGTATTAAACAAGGAAATATAAACTATTTTTAGTTTTTAAATGTGAATTAAAGTCGTGAGTTGGATTGAAAAATGATAAGAGCTAAAAAGCCAGATAGGATAGAGGTCCAACCCAGAAATCAACAACAGAATGAATCCAAGTCACTGCTAAGTGGGAAAAGGTGATATGGCTATAGCCCAGGGAGCCAGGCTTACCAGGCAGTAGCTGGAACCACAGTGGGACTGTCCAACAGAACTGGAACTGTGCAGGAGACAGAGAGAGGAAATCACTGTAGCTTCTCCCTTCCTCTTGCCTTCCGATCTCCCACCACTGCTTCCAATCACCCCAACCAAGTGGTAGTCCAGCTGACACAAGAGCTGGGAAGCAATGCGTATCTAAGATTGCACCTCCTATCACATGGGCCCACTTCCACAGCTTTTGCCTCCATACTCCCTGATGGGCCCATCAGACCTAGAGACAGTATAGGCTCCAGTTGCTGCTAGTATCTTGATATTTCACATCTCTTTTTTTGTTTCCCTTAAACCTGCCTACAAGTCTATAAATAATCCCTTTATTAAACTTTTCGATTAAATCCTCTGAGGGTACCATTTGTTTCCTAGCTTATAAATGCC
Organism: Eidolon dupreanum; assembly: GCA_028627145.1. Classification (NCBI taxonomy): domain Eukaryota; kingdom Metazoa; phylum Chordata; class Mammalia; order Chiroptera; family Pteropodidae; genus Eidolon; species Eidolon dupreanum. Next base: position 134,245,180 of record CM053507.1, on the reverse strand, counting down.
AAGGAGGAAATGTTAAGTAACACATCCTACAGGAACAAACCAGAAATTCCTTGAACTGTGCTCACAAGCTGTTTTTTCTTTTGGAGTTATCCTCCATTGTCAGAAAAAAGAAAAAATCAGACCCTAAATTAAAACGGAAAGGATTCCCTCCTAAAATTTAAAATAAGATATAACTTAGTCCATGAGAAAATGCAACTCTCTTTTCAAGACTTATTCCTCCAGTTAAAAAAGTACTTCAACACCAATTTGACACTTGTGTTTCATTAAGCAGCATTGAAAGGGTGGAGAGCTTTAAAAGCAATCAAAAACATTAAATTTAAAGTCCTTTGTAGAACATATTGCACCAAGTGATATTCGATCACTGGTTTTCAATTACTGGCAAGTGAGAATTGTTTAATTTCTTTAGCTAGTTCCTCTTTTTTCTTCTTGATTTTGAATTTTTTAAAAATGAATAATTTAGAAAGAGCTGAAGTTATCATCTATAAATTTTATCATTCCTTCTTTAGATAGATATGGGATATGGATTAAAGACATTCTCATTTATTAGAGATATTCTCAATTTCTGAACAAATTCCTTGAAGAGCATAAAAAGTTTATGTATCAATTTCTTTGAAGGAGATATTGTGAACTAAAGCATTTATATATGCAGGGAAAAGTCTAAACCTACCAATACTAGTGATGTGTGACTTTAAGATTAGGATTTGACTTCTATTCTTTAAATACTTTCACCTCTAACTCAAGATTTCATCAGTCCCCTTGTCTATAAAATGTCTTCCTACCTGTATCATGGGCTAATAAATAAGATGCTGTTATATTGCTTATCAATTTAGAAAAAAAATGAAATTAATTTCATAGAATTTGGTGGTATATGTTCAGGCTGCTTTGGTAGAAATTTCACTATATCACATCTTAGTGAGAGTTTGAGCCATATGGGTAATAAAATGAACAGAAAGGTCTCTAGATCCCTTCATTTCCTTAAAGTGATACTGTCCTTTAAAAGAAAGGCCTTTCTTTTTCAATGAAAAAAAAAATAAGTTGATTAATTTTTTTAGAAAAAACTAACAGCATTCTTTAATGCATGTTTTTAAATATCTAAATTCAGAGCCAATCTCTTCATCACAAGCTCTATTTTCATTGCATTTTAATTTGGATGAGAGTAACTACTAAATAGAATGAAGAACTTTATCCAAAGTTTTGCCCTATGATATTTCATAATTTTCCTCCAAGAAGGAAAATGAGAATTCAATTCTGACTTCAGAGATCCCAAGCAATTCCTTCTACTGCTTCTGCTAGTTATCAGGTAAAGGAAGAATTTATGATTATTTCCCATTTTACTAGAAATTTTTGTTTTTCATTTGTTAAAAATATCCTATTGAACACTCTGAGAAAAAACAAGCAGATGTTTGGGACAATGGATCTCTATAAAAGGTGTGGCATCTAATATTTTCAAGGGGCACCACAGCCTCATTGGGCAAAATCGTACCCACAGTAGAGTCTTAGATTTGGCCTCATCTAACTTTTTTTCATTGATTCTATTATTGCCGGAAAACATTCATGTATTATAGAAAATTATTTTACTCAATTGAATTTTTTTTTTATTATTGAAGTATAATCAGCATATAATATCCTATTAGTTTCAGGTGTATGTCATAGTGATTTGATGTTTTTATACCTTATGAAATAATCATCACAATAAATCTAGTTACCATCTGTCACCATAAAAAAATATTATATTCTAGTCAAGATGATAGAGTAGGTAAACTCTGTGCTTGCCTCCTCCCATAACCACATCAAAATTACAACTAAACTACAGAACAACCATCCTTGAGAATCACCTGAAGTCTAGCTGAACAGAAGTTCTATACCTAAGGATCTACAGAAGAAGCCACGTGAAGAGTGGTAGGAGGGGTGGGGATGTGAAAGGGCTGCTCCCACACCCACATATGGCAGTTAAAAATCTGGAGACCTATCTCAGCTGCAAAAGTTCCCCCTGAGGAGCTAGGGGTCTCAGTCCCACATCAGCCTTCCCAACCCAGGGTTCCTGTCCTGGAAAAGGGGTCCATAATTTCTGGCTATGAGAACCAGGGGACACTGTGGCTAACTAAGTGAGACTAAGAGAAGGCTAGAGTCCCAGATGTTCCTTTTAAAGGGCCCACACATAAACTTACTCACTGCCCTAATGGATTCACTCACTCAGAGCTCCAGCACTGAGGCAGTAGCTCAAAAGGTGTGAGAAACATACAGGAGGAACTGAATTGTCTGACTTCAGGGCGAGAGCTGGAGGGGCAGCTTTGTCCCAAACAGAAGTGCTAGCAGAAGCTATTGTTTGTTGAGCCCTTCCATCACCCAACCTGCATTTGCAGGTAGCTGCCATATCTGACTCTCCATCAACCTAGCTAACACCATTCACTTTCCCTTAGTGATTCCCTGAGAGCCCATCCCACCCAACTTGTGGGCATACCCAAGCCACTTCCAGTAACTTTTTCATACAAGTGCCTGTCTTGGCTCATGTTGCAGACTTTCATAAAATCTCTTAAAGGTTCACAAACCTCAAACAAGTATCATCTGGCCTCAGCAAGCCAAATACTTCTTGCTAAACAGGAGTTATATGTCAACTGTAACTGAAAAATTAAAAAATAAAAATAAAAAAAATCAACTGACTTCTTTCTAGAATACTCAGCCAATATTTGTCATAGGACCTTCTTTAGGAAAACAGCTTCTAGAAGTGACAGCTGAAGGCGCTGATTTTGTTATTCATCAGAAATTGGGACTTAGTAAAGCCCACAAGACAGAAAGTCAAAGGGGAAAGTATTTCTGTGTGGCTATTAAGAGCATTAATTATAATGATACATGAGAGAAGCAGCAAGGCTTGGGTAGGTGTTAGAGAGGTGGAAAATAGGGAAAAGGAGGTTGTTCATAAGAAGGAACAGGCTTTATAAGAGTAACAATGAGTGACATGAATGATCATGGTCCAAAGCGGAATTTCAGAGCTAGGATCTTCACCAGTTCCAGGTGAAATGAATAGCCAGAGAATTTGTTGGTAAATGAGGAGAGCAAAAAAACTGGGAGTCAATATATGGGGAAAGTCATCAACACAGATACTGAAGTAACCAAATAAAAGATTAGGAGAAGTGTAGAAAACTACCACAAGAAAACAGAAATATAAATGATGTTAATAAAAAACAATACTTTTAAACTTTCAGATTGTTAACATTATTGACTTGAGAAAAATAAACTTTAATCCATCATCCGTATCTAAAAATACTACATCAAAATGTTATAAAAGTGCCCACAAAATAATTTACTTAAACTTTAAATATACCAAACAATTTTTCAAGTTTGGCTCCATTTTCATTTCTCATTAAGAGCTGAAATCTTGCCAATGTTAAAATATATAGCTTTACCTATTTTTAGTTATATTAAAGTTTAAAAGACATTTTATAATTTTTTTCATTATCTCCTCATGCAAAAAAAAAAATGGATAACTTGTTCAAGTTTCCCTCAAATAGGCTAGGATTTTACTCAAGCATGAAAATTTTAATCTTACCACCATTCTTTGGTTAATTTTTCCAGTAAAACTTTTTTTTTTACATTTTTTTAATTCCTTTCATCAGAGAAGGGAGCAATATGGGAAAATAGTTTTTAAATTACTTTTTTAAACTTAACTCTTTACATTTAAGTTAAATTATATTGTCTTTTAACAATTTTTAATACAACATTGAAGACTAGAGTTCAGGTAAGACAGCTATGGAATAAAAATCTAATTTCTAAAACCAGGCTGGTAGGAAAGAAGCTTGTACGTTATTTCTGTTCAAACTATGTCTATACATAACCATTGAATCAGTTGTCCTTGCCCTTTTTAATTTTAATTTCTATAGTTTATATTAGAAAACAAAATCTATTGAATGTGCCTTTTAAAGCTAGACATTCCCACCACTTATTCTGAATCTACCTATTACCTTCTTATCAGTCTTGCACCTTAACATTCATCATATTAAATCTAGTCTTTTGAAGTCTTTTCTATTTATTCAATTTTAACAAGTACCAATTAATCACTAATAAATAGAAGTCATTGTGAATTGATTCAAACTGACAGTTGCTATAGCCAAAGTATGGAAACAAAAGCAAATCATCTAAACTAACTTGTAGTGTTTACTAAAGCTAAACATATGCCTATAGTTTGACCTAGAAATTCCACTTAGAAATATACATCTGAGACAAATGAATGTTTATGTCCACCAAAAAGCAAGTTCAGAAATTGTCATAGCAGTGTTATTCAGAATACTAAAAAACTGGGAAGAGTCCAAATGTATCTCAACAGGATAAAGGATAACAATGGAATATTATACTGTCATAAATAAGAACCAATAATAAACAAGTTCAGCAAGTGGTAAGATATAAGATAAATATTTTTTAAAAACCAAGAGTACTTCCATACAATACCAGGAAATGACCCAATAACAAAATTAAGAAACAAACTCATTGTAAATAACAAAAAAAGAATAAAATACCTAAGAATAAAATTTAACAAAAGAAGTACATGACACATACAGTGAAAACTATAAAAAATTATTGAAAGTCATGAAAGATCCAATAAGTGGTCAGATACTCTATTTTTCATGATAGGACTTAACATTTTAAGATGGAAATATCCCCAAAATTGGTCTACAGGTTCAGTGTCAACACTATCAAATCCCAGCTGTCTTTTGGAAAAAATTGACAATATGGACCTAGAACAAAAGAGTTAAAGGACTCACACTTTCTGATTTCAAACCACTATAAAGCTATAGTAATCAAGACAGTGTGGTAATGACATCAAAAAAGACATAAAGTTCAATGGGACAGAATTGAGAGTTCAGATTAAGCCTTAACATTTTAGTTAATTGATTTTTGATAAGGTTGCCAAGACAATTACATGGAGAAAGAATCGTCATTCCAACAAAGTTGCCCAGAAATTTTGATATCTACATGCAAAAAAATAAAAAAAAATTGAACCTATACTTCATACCATACATCAAAATTAACTCAAAATGGATCACATACCTAAATGTAATAACTAAAACTATAAAATTCCTGAAAGAAAACATCAGAATATATCTTTGTGATCTTGAATTAAGTAATTTCTTAGATATGATACCAAAAGCACAGTAACAAAAGGAAAAAATAAGTAAACTGTACTTCATTAAAATTAGAATTTTTTTGCATCAAAGACACTATCAAGAAAATGGAAAGACAACCCTCAGAATGGACAGTAATATTTATTAATAATATACTCACAAGAGTCTTTTATTTGCAATAAAGAAACTTACAATTCCACAATAAAAAGACAAATAGCTAAATTTTTTAAATAGGTAAATGGTATTAATAGACATTTATCCAAAGAAAATATACAAATGGCCAAGGCACATATGGAAAATGCTCAGCATCATTAGTTATTAGGAAAATATAAATCAAAACCATAATGAGATACCACCTCACAGGCACTAGGACTGTTATAATAAAAAAAGATGGACAATAACTAGTGTCAATGAAAATGTGGAGAAGCTGGAACCCTCATGCATTACTGGTGAGAATGTACAATGGTGCAGCCACTGTGAAAAAGAGTTTGGTAGTTCCTCAAAATGTTAAATACTGATAATGACCCAGTAATTGCACTCTTAGGTATAAATTCTAAGGAATAAAAATTTACGTCCACACAAAAACTTGTATGAGAATTTCCAAAGCAGCATTACTCATAATAGACCAAAAGTGAAAACAACCTGAATGTCTATCAACTGATAAGATGGATAAACAAAATGTGGTATGTTCATAAAATGGAACATTATTCAGCAATAAAAAAGAAATACTATATGCTACAACATATCTGCCACAACAAGGATTAAAGTTGAAAGCATTAGTCTAAGTTGAAAAAAGCTGGTCACGAAGAATCACATAGTATATGAATCCATTTATATGAAATGGACAAAATAGCCAAATCTGTAGGGATGGAAAATAGATTAAGGATTGCTTGGGGCTATGCACATTTAGGAGGGGAAGAATGTTAGGCAGGAATGGGAAATGACTGCTAATGTGTATGAGATTTCTTTTTAGGGTGTTAAAATGTTTTAAAATTAGATTTTGTTGATGTTTGCATAACTATATACACTAAAAACCACTGAGCAGGTGAATTTTATCCTATGTGGAATAGATGTCAATAAATCTGCTTTTTAAAAAAAGAACAAGACCCAAGAATGATATACACGACATGACAAATGAATCTCATAGACATTATAGTGAACAAAAGAAACCAGACACAAAAAAATATATACAATATGAATTCATTTGCATGAACTTCAAGAACTGATAAAAACTAATCAATAATGATTAACACTAGAATATTGATTACTACTGAGAGAATAAATGTTGACCAAGAAAAGGCACAAGAGAACCTTCTAGCCTGCTGGAAATGTTCTATATCCTCATTTGGATGGTTGTTACATAGGCATATACATATAAATATTTATCTCTCTACACTTATTTTTAGTGTACTTTATGCTCTTTACCGTTTGTAAAAAGTTGAAAGAAATAAAAAGCAATGGTATATGTTAGCACTTTTTTGGTCAACTAGATGCAGCAAAAGGGTAGATGTGTATGTTGTTAAGAAGACAAGATTCAGGGTTGAAAATCATTTATTCCAATATTGGGTCTTCATTTCCTGGCTAGAAGATCTTGTGTAAGTTATTTAATATGTATGATTCTCTCAGTGTTAAGTGAAGGTGATGATAATATCTGCCTGAAAGTTGCCTTGATAAAAAATGCATATGAAAGTATTTTGTAAACTGCAAATGTTAGTAGATTTATTATAACTTCATGTAATTTTCTTAATTTAGACTCCTAGAGATATCTAAATTATGCTTTGTACTAATAGGGTTGGACTACAGTAAAGATCTGAAATAAATAGTCAGAAGAACTCATTGTATATTTTTCTAAGAATGTTTTTTGCTCCATTTCCCAATGAAGATTGCTTCATGAAGATTCATAAGAGAAATGTCTATATTTTTATATCACCCAATCACTGATTTATGCTTTGACTTATGGAAACTGATGATATTTTTATATTTAAGATGCCTGCAGGAAAAAAAAATTAGACAGAATTGTGCAGCCTGTGCCTAGCAAGGAATAGGACTTTTCTACATTCATTTTATACATTGTTTTCACTCTTAGTTTTATTCTGTTTTTTATTGATATTCTCCCTCTGCTTCTGCTTCAGTTCTGACTTACTTTAACTTGTTTTATCACATTGTATATCCTGAAGTCTGTTTTAAGTCATCTTTAGAGGGGGACGTTGCAATGAACAAATAATAACAACAAAAAAACTTAGTTGAATCAGAAGCCAATTTGTTAACCATCTCCACCCCAGAAGTTGAAAACATAGATAGCAGTACAATAAGAAATATCCATAGATATAAACACAAGTACTTATTTCACAGAACTTGCTGAAGAAGATTTTTTGGTGCCCTTTATGGTCATTTTAATACCAAAAGTCTACTAGTAGAGTCAAGTCCTCAGAGAGCCAGGGCTTTGAGTCCGTTTTGTTACTTGTTCCTAATCTTAGGAAGCAAGGATTTAATCTTTCAACATTAAATATATTGTTAGCAATAGTTTTTTAATATTGCCCCATTATCAGGTTAAGGAAGTTCCCTTCATTTCTAACATGATTAAATAAATGTTTTACCATGAATGAATATTGATTTTTTCAAACATTTTTTTCCATCTATTGAAATGATATTTTTCTCCTTTAGTAAGTGAATTATATCAATTGATTTTCAAATGTTAAATCAATTTTGCATTCTTGGGCTTATTTGTCAACATTTTGTTAAGATTCTTTGTGTCTGTGTTCATGAGGCATATTGATATATATGTATGTATGTATGTATGTATGTATGTATGTATGTATGTATATATGTATGAATTTTTGTCTTTCTTTGTATATGTATATATGTATGTATGTATGTATATTTAATGTATGTATGTATTTTTAATGCTTTTGTCTGGCTTTGGTATCAGGGTAATATTGACCCATAAAACAAGTCGAGCAGGACATCATCTTCTATTTTCTTGATGATTTGGTGTAATATCAGTTCTATCTCTTCCTTAAATGTTCAATAGAATTCACCAACTAAACCACCTGGGCCTGAGTTTTCCAATCAGCTTTTTAGTCTTCAACTCTTAAACACAGACATACAGATATTCAAGGATCGCCCGTGATCTGAACATAGAATCAACTAGAAAACTATGAAGAAATATGTCCGGACAGCAGAGGTTTAGATTTGATTGGTCTGTGGTCTGTGGTGGTCCTAAGCACAGTATTTTTTTAATGCCCTTTAGATGATTTTGATTATACCCAGATCTGAGAACCTTTACTGTAACGTGAAAGTTAGAGACAAAAGCAACCAGAAAAGAGCAAACTGGAAGAAACAGAAACTGTGTGCCAAAATGACAACTCTAAAGAAACTATTACTGATATTATCAAAGACATCAGAGAAGATATTGAGACAATGGAAAAGAAAAAAAAGGATGCTATTAGTCAGTAGAAAAGAGTGGAACAAGAGGAAGGGATGTAAATTAAAATTAGTTTAATATGGTCATTATTCATTTCTAAAATGTGTCCTCATTTACAAAAATTAGCTTGGAAGTTGCTCGTTCACATTTCCTAGATATTTGCCGCAAGTTCAAATTTGCCACAGAACCCCGTACATTCAACAGCTTCTGTGCAGGAAATCATAAAACAGACCAGAAGAGTGACTATGTGAATGATCATTCCTTATATATTTTCTTACATTTTAACATAGTTTTATTTTCAAAATTTCCCTAATTCAGTAATATTTAAATTTTATAATAAAATAAATATCAATTAAATCTATAATTCTCTACTTCTGCTATAGATTATTCAGACTTCTCAAAGCTAGAGGGAGAAGTAAATAAAATAATACATTGTTTGGTATATAACCTCAATATATGTTAACCGTCATCATCATCATTATGATTTAGGGTAGGACTAGCTAATGATAAACTTGAAATTTCTCACACAGGATGTGAGAAAGTTAGCCTGGGATGGCTCTATATCCTCTTACCTCAAACAGTCCACTTAAAATAGTTACTTGGGATTTAATGGTTGGTTGTCTTCAGATATATTCTGTTTGTAAACTATCTATAGTGCTCACTAGTACAAAGATAAGTAGAGTTTGGGACCAGAACCATCTGGTCAGTCCCCATTCATTTCTTACAATATTTTGTGTACACCCAGCCAAAACTGTGAAAAGAGCTTGTTGTTCAACAGGTAGACTAAGAACAAGAAAATTCTTAAGTTTGACTTAAATGGCAAGATGCTCTTCCCAGGGTAATTTTTATCTATTTGAACATCGGAGGTGAGGAAAATAAGTTCTCTGAGGTAGGTACAAATGCAACAGTAGTGTTATCTCACTTAAATTTACTTCTTTATCAGGAGTATATGTATTGCCTTTTATCCCTTCATAGGTTATTAGACAAGGTGGTCATCAATAAAGCTCCACAAACCTCAGAAAGAGCCTAAAAATTACATGTGGCTTAGCTGTCAAGGCACTTTGTTTGGAATTTTCAGACCTAAATTAATAGTGCTTCAATAATCAACAAAATGTGTTTCAGAATCATCTTTCCCAGAAATCACCAACAATATATTTGACTGTGCCAATCAAATATATCTGTTTTAATTTTTAATTGTGTTGTTATGAATGAAGTTCAAGTTACAAAAGACTAATAAGAAATGGCCAAATTTTCATGCTCCAACCTGGGAGAATATGAAAGTCTAGAAATTGTCTGTTCCAAGCAATCTCTACTGGCAATCAAATAAATGATCTCTTATAAAAAAACATATTTTTAAAGTCTTAGGGTCATTTGCAGAAGATGACAACAAGTTAGCAGTAGCATCTTCAAATGGGAAAAAATAATCAGTGAAGTGAGGTCATTATTCAATAGGCATCTGGGCAAATGTAGGCAATTTTCTTTATTTCTGTATTCTTAGGAGTATGCCACCTATTTAGAAAAAGTAACAAATAATACTAGGAATGTAACAATCACCTTAATGTTAGGTAAAGGTCCTGAAACTATTTCTTTTTAGGGCTGCTCGAATGAAAAAATCCAATTGTACATTCTCACGTCAAGAACCCTAATTTTGAGATTGCGTTTCTACTTAGAAAATGTCTCTTTGATGACTCAGATTCTTCTTTGTACAGAGGGAGGCTTGTTGATTTTCAGATCAAAAACTTTCCATTCATGGACCTGTTTCCAATGCCTGTACAGGGCCAGCTTTTGCAAGGGCTCCCAGAAAGCATATGCCCATCAAGAATTGTCCAGAGTGTAAATCACCCAAAGTCTAAATCACAACTATAATCCACTTGGGACCTTCATACTGGAAGTTCGGGAGCCACTGTTTTTACCCACAGGTTAGATAGAAAATGTATGAATATTTTTTTTTCTTCTACTCTCCTGGTGCTTTATTTATTCTTTCTGGTCTTTTATTTCCTAAGGCAATCTTTAAGAAAGATTTTACCAAGATTAATCCGTGAGATCATTGCACTGATGATCACAAAACACTGCTATTTGGAAGACTGCCTCCCAAGTAGGCAAAGAAGACCAAATATACAAAAACAACAATACCCTCTTCTTGCATCTCTCTTCTCATTGACAGAATTTTTCTTGGAAAATCATTAAGTAGATGATTTGACTATTTGTACTTTGGATGTACCAAAAACCCATGTTCTTTTAGTTGTCTGTCAAGAAGAAAAATCTTATTATAAGCCCAGAAGGTATTTGTTGCCTTAAATACTAGTGGTTTTGTGAAGGGGATGTAAATCATCATGTAAGCTGACTCTTAATGGGTGGTTCACTTAGCAAATGACTTCCTGTTTTGCTCTTCAAATAAATAGTAACTGTATTTCACGTGGGTATGGTCAATACTGCAAGGATTCCTTATTGCATTGGATCCTATTTTAACTTTTCCACACTTGCCATTCATTGATACCTCTGAGACTCACCAATAAGACAAACTGATTTCCAAAAATGGCCTTGTAGAAAAAGCAGCAACATATTTTTTAGAGAAGCCAGAAGGACCATGCTTCTGTACAAAGAAAGAGGTCAGCTGGCCTAAAAAAGAGCCGACTCCAGTTGTAAATGAAAACTGACCCTGGCTCTGAAAGCTTACTTGGTGGCTTCCAGCAAGATTTCATCACTACCCAGACTATGGTTTTTATATGGGATGGGCTAGTTTAATAATAAGCTGTTTCACTAGCTTCTAGACTTTCACTGCAAATATTTCTCCAGAAGCCAAGCCCTCCAATCTAGCTCATTTTGTGGGCTTGAAGCATTAATTATAGTTTAAATTCTACAAAAACAGAAGAGCTGTACACTTCCCTGTCTGTTGGTTCCTAAATTGCTTGGCCATGAATATTTGTTTTTAACTCTGTTTTAGCCCCATTAGTGGGTAGTTCAGAATTATAGAAAGTCAATATAATCTATAGCTCTTGAAGTTATCCACCAATCCTAATTTCTTAAAGGGCCACTTGTCTCGTTTTACAAGACATGCTACTAGTTCAGACTTAAAAGTAATAACAAAAAGGGAAAATTCCTTAGGCCATATGCATGAACCAAATTTGATTTGAATCTCAGTTTAATTCAATTAAAGGTGACTTTTATGTGAAACCATTTTTGTGACTCATTGTTTTAAAATTTTATATTAAATATTCCTTTTATTAAAAGAAACAGTAAACAGGAACTCTTTTGCCATATTCTACCAATTATATGAGAATAAAGATCTTTTTCTAAACCTTTTGATTATACATATATAGTTCTTATATTTTTGTAATCATTGTGTGCATGTCACATGATTGCTACTTATAGCAAAGAGTTCTCTGTGTATCTCTAAAGTCCATATGTTTGTCAGACTTATAGGCAATAAAGCATTGTTTTGATATACTATAATTAACTAACTCCCTTCCCAATATTTGTACATTTACCGTGACTCTTAAAATATATACATTATGTTAATGTTCACATGGTAGTTTCCTAGGGCTACCATAACAAAGTACCACAAACCAGGATGGCTTATGACAACAGAAATTGATTCTCTCACAGTCCTGGAGACTGCAAGTTTGGAATCAAGCCACTGGCAGGGCCACACTCACTCTAATCCCTGGAGGGGAGAATTCTTTCTTGCCTCTTTCAGTTTCTGGTATATCTAGATATTCCTTAACTTGTGGCCGCTTAACTCCAATCCCTGCCTTGGTTTCCATGGTCCCCCTGTATCTCTTCTCTTTTTTTAAGGATACTAATTATGTGAACTAAGGGACCATCCTACTCCACTATAATTTCCAACTTAACTAATTAAGTCTGCAACAACCCTATTGCCAAATAATGTCAGGAATCAGAGGTTCCTAGGAAGATATGAAATTTGGGGAGACATTTTCCATTCCAGTGCATGTACCCTGAACCATTATTTATAGATACACTAACATTCTGTTTCCAAAGAATAGAAAAATAAAGTGCTCTCACATTTTCAAAATACATGATTTCCAAAAATATAGATGCATTTTATTTGTTTTTCTCTCCAAACTGTAATCTCTGTAAGAAAAAGAATTCTGCTTTCCATATTATTTTTAAAATTCTAATTATCCTACAGTCATAAAATATCCACTACATATTTGAGGAATAAAAATGTTTTATAACAATCATGATTTTAGCTTCTTATTCTCTAATTGATGCTCTTCCTTCCCAGGGACAACAAATTTCTCCACAGGTTCCTATCTATGACTGGGGTTTGTAATAGAATATATACTTTCTATTCTTCAAAGTCTATAAAGGGGATCCCACATCCCAAAAGAGAGGGGAAGCTTATAAACAGAAAAAGAAAAAAACATTTGTACTTCACCATTGACCATCATTCAACAAATATTTATTCATCTTTAGGAAACACCATTATACTCTTGCCAGAAAAAGGAACATCCAAAATGGAGGAAGAGGCCATAGACCCTTTAATGTGGAGAGTCTGAAAAGTCAAAGCATCAGCTTTACAAACATCAAATGAGAGAGGGGATCTGACACTTATAGTCCCTCAGCCATGTTTTTAAAAAGGGTTTGACACTGAACACCTTTTAAGAGCAGTTTAAGGTCACCGCAAAATTGAGGGGAAAGTACAGAGATTTCTCATATACCTGTTACCACACATGCATAGCCTCCCCATTATCAACATCCTCCACCAGCACGGTACATTTGTTACAGTGGATAAACACATCATTATCAACCGAAATTCATAATTTATATTACGGTTCACTCTTGACGTTGTACATTCTATGGCTTTGGACAAATGTATAATGACATATATCCATGATCATAGTATCATACAGGCTATTTTCTGCCCTAAAAATTCTCTATGTTTTATGTATTCATCCCTTCACTCCCCCTCCAATCCTGGGCAACCAGTGATCTTTTTAGTGTCTCCATAGTTTTTTGCCTTTTCCAGAATAGCATATAGCTGGCAGTATGTAGCCTTTTCAGGTTGGCTTATTTCATGTAGAAATACGCATTTAAGTTTCCTCCATGTCTTTTCATGGCTTGATAGCTCAATTCTTTTTAGCACTAAACAACATTCTATTATCTGGATGTACCACAGTTTAACAGCTCACCTACTAAAGAATGTTTGGTTGCTTCCAAGTTTTGACAATTATGAATATAGTTGCTATAAACATCTGTGTGCAGGTTTTCGTGTAGATATAAGTTCTCAGCTCCTTTGGGTAAACACTAAGAACATATTTGTTGGATCATATGGTAAATAGTATGTTTAATTTTGTTAGAACCCTCCAAACTATCTTCTAGGAAGCCCTGGGCTTACTTTGGCAACTGGGAAGAAGATGACCTGGCAGCAAAGTATTTTCATTTCATCACAAACACCAGCAGCTGTTTTCTGGATAATGCAGATTATGTTCTATAGATAATTATATCCTACAGCTTTAAGTTACTATTTTCCCAAAGAAATAAAGTTATCCTGTAGCCTTGTATCATCAATGTGAACATGTAATTCTTGTACTACATATCTTAATTTATTTCCAGGAAGCCCCAGATGTGAAATATGCATGATATTTGTAGTATTTCTATTTCAAAATAACAGAATCACTTTATCTGAAAAGCTTTATAAAAAATACAAGGGCAGTGACTAAGGCTTTTCTTTCCCAAGTGACATCCATGCCATTTCCAAAGACAGGGCTCTTTCAGTATGAGGGGCCCAGATACTTGCTACTTTACAAAGAATATCAAAAATTAACCTTGGCACAGTTGCTAAGGAACTTGACTCTCCAAGAACAAAACAGCCCTGCCTCTTTTTTGTTTTCCCTTCTCAATAAAGGAAAATGGATGCTCAACCTCCAGGTATGCAGATGATATTCTATTTGTTTTGAAGTAATTAATGTAAACTTTCTGTGATTAGACTGCTAAGAAGAAACAGAAGAACAGAAATAAACAGTTCACCAGTAAATGGACTGCCCACAATTGGAATTCTATAAAGCCCAGAAATAACCATTTCCCTGAAAGTTCAGACCAATATGGAGGCATTTACTTAGATCATAAGGAAAAAATGTATTCTTGAGTTGTTCTGGTCAGGTTACTGATTCACCTAGATCCAGTGAATTAGTGAAATAAACTACTATCTGATTGGCAGTTATGATGGCCAAAAAAATCCAACAAGAAACTAGTCTACTGTGCCAAGAATGTAAGGTCATACTTTCTCTGTCCTATATTCCTTCCCTTTGTGAAAAAGCTTCCCTCCACTCTAGTACTACTTAAGTTACCACATAAGACTGCTGTTCCCTTCCCTTAATTTATTTTTAAAACCTTTCTCCCTCACCCATCTACTCACGGTTTTGTTCCTCACCATTCTCTTAAAACTGCTCTCTCAAAAGATGCCAGTGATCTGGTGATCCAAAAAGATCTCCATGCAGCATTTCACTCCAACGACATCTTCTCTTTCTGGAAGCTTCCACATTCTTGATTTAGGTCAGTGTTCCTCTAGCTTCTCTTCCAACTTCTCTGATAATTTTCCCTCAGAGTGTTTGCTGAGACCTGGGCTTCTAGGCACATATTCCTCAGGTTCATTCCCTCACACATTCTACACGTAACTACTGAGTGCCTTTCATGTGCGCGGCACTGTCCTAGGGTTCTAACTTCAGCTCTACATTCTCTCTTATCTCTACAATTTCTCTCTCTGCTACTTATCCAACCTGAAGGCTTTAATTATCAAGTCTATTCATCCCCTCCATAGGATCACTACTTTAATATATATCTTGACCAATTCTTCCTTGGACTTTTATAGTAGCTTCCTAAACAATCTTCCTTCTGACAGTTTTACTAACTACAATTCATTCTATGATAAGCATCTTCCCCCCTACCTCACTCCTTTCCTTTTTCTCCTTCATTTCTCTTATATTTAATGTAAAAAATGTGTTTCAAAAATTCTCTAAGCTTAGAAAACTAGAAAGAGAAGTCTCTCTAATAAGCCCACAAAGTTAACCACTTCCCTCTTAGTAGGCTTTCTGCCAGAATTTTTCCAGGTATGGGTTTTATAAAAAGGAGTTGGAGGAAAGTTAACTGTTCAACCTTCAAAAAAAGATAAATCCTGTCTATTTAAACTGTTTTAAAACAGTAAGCAGCAACTTTTTAAATACCTTTTGTGAAGCCAGTAAAATTCTGATAAAAAACCTGATATAAATATCCCTTAAAAAAATCAATCTCACTTGCGGAAACTATGCAAAAATACTAAAGAAAATATGAGCAAATATAATATAGAAGAAAAATAAAAATGGAAAAGAAAGTGCAAGAATCATTTAATATGAGAACTTTATTGATTAAAAATAGCACATTAAAAGAACAAGGAGACATTCTACTCATTGCTTCAAACAATACCAAATAAGACCTTTGGTACAATTGAAATTACATTTCTATCTAAAAAGAACGCTGAGCCAAAATGAGAATGAATGATACTTTCTTGACATGACAATAATATTCATCTCAGCATCATTCTTAACAGTGAAAAATGAGAAAAATTTTCCTTAATATCAGAAACAAGAAGAGAAATTTCAATTTACTATTGTGTACAAAGTACTAAACAATACATTTAGACAAGAGAAATATAAAGTATCAACATAAGAAATATAGTAAACATAGTTATTTGCAGATTATTTGCCAGTGTGCATGGAAAACTTAAAATTATCAATAAAAGGAAAAATCTACAAACAATAAAATTTTATTTTTGCATAATTTACACAAATAAGACTGATCTATGGTTTTCTTTGGAGAAACTATCTATGAAATAGTGTTTGTCGGCCTTGCAAACAGAATTTGAAAGTGTTGCCTTTTGTTTGTTAAAAACACAAACCAACAAACAAAGCAAAAATATATGCCTTAAAAAACCCAGTAGAACCTAGTAGTTACAAATTAATTATACACAGTCAATATCCTTTTATGCAAACAATAATCAGGTAGATAATATAATGGATTTAAAAATATTATATATAATAGGAAAATCCTATGAAAAATTTTGAAAGATATATGCAGAATATATACACACCCCAAAAAAGAAAAGAAAACTTTAAGCTTCTGCTGAGAGCCATAAAGATGGTGAATAAATAGGAAGATACATGGTGATTTTGGGTAGGGAATGTCAAAAATGTAAAAGAATCTTAATAATTGAATTTTATATTTAATGAGATCCCAACAAAAAACAGTAAAAAGTTAGAATTAAGGCAAGCAGAGCTTTAAAATTACCAGATATTCAAATAATTTATCTGACAAGGGATTAATATCTAAAATATATAAGGAATTTTGTATATACCATACAACTCAATAGTAAAAATGGACAAATAATCCAATTTAAAAATTGGAAAAAGACCTAAATAAACATTCTTCTAAAGAAGACATACAGATGGCTAAAAGGTACATAAAAGAATGCTCAACATCATTAATCATCAGGGAAATGCAAATCAAAACCACAGTGAAAAATCACCCGATACCTATTATCAAAAAAGCAAGAGATAATGTTATTATTTATTATAATAATAAATAAGAATATGGAGAAAAGGGAACACTTGTGCACTGATAGTGGTAATGTGAACTGGTATAGCCATTATGGAAAACTGTGGAGATTCCTCAAAAAATTAAAAATAGAACTACCGTAAGATCTTGCGACACTACTTCTGGGTAAATATCCAAAGGAAACAAAACAGTATATTGGAGAGATATCCTCACTTCTATGTTCATTACAACAATGTTCACAATAGCCAAGATCTGGAAACAACCTAAAGTGTCCATTGATGGATGAATAGATAAAAATAATGGCATGCGCGCGCGCGCGCGCACGCACACACACACACACACACACACACACACACAACAATGGAATATTATTCAGCCTTAAAAAGAGAAGAAATTCTGCCTTTTGTGATAACATGGATGAACCTGGACAGCATTATGCTAAGTAAAATAAGCCAAACGCAGAAAGACAAATACTGTATGATCTCACTCACCTATGAAGGGAAAAAAAAAAGTCTAACTCATAGAAACAGAGAATATAATGGTGGCTACCAGGAACTGGGGAGAGGGAAATAGGAAGATGTTGGTCAGAGCACAAACTTTCTGGTATAAGATGAATAAATTCTGGGGATCTAATGTACAACATTGTGACTATAGTTAATAATGCTGTATTGTATACTTGAAATTTGCTAAGAGTAAATTTTATATGTTCTCACCACAAGAAAAGGTAAATATTTCACAATGTTTATGTATATCAAGTGATGACATTGTACATTAAATATATACAATTTTCTTTGTCAATATACTTTTAAAAAGCTAAAAAAGAAAAAATTTTAATAAAGATAAATACTGGATAACTAAGTAGTTCATGTGGAAAAATGAATATGTGAAAATAGCTAAGAGAAATCAGAAGAGAGAGAAGTTACAAGCACTGTCAGCATTTTAAAATATTTAAAATGGTAATATTTAAAATAGCATTATATGGGTAGAGGATTGAACAGACAGAGCAATGAAATAGAATCCAGAAATAGAACCAAATGCATACAGAGAGTTAGTCTACAATAAAGATGAAATTTTTAGCTAATGGAGTAAAGATGGATTATTTAATAAAAGGTATTTGAAAATAGACTAATAGTTGGAACACTTAGCTGATTACCATCTAATTACAAAAAATTAATTCCAGAACAATAAAAGATTTAAAATTTTTAAAATAAGATATTAAAATAACTAGAAGTAGGTGAAAAACCAGTAGCTACATTTGCAAAATTTGTTCTATTTGATAAAATAATATACTTTATCATTTTTTCAGGCAAAATACACTAAATGAAGTCAAATGACAAACAAGTAAAAGTGTGTGTAATACACTTGACAAAGTGCTCATTTTAAACATGTAATATATTTGACTGTGCCAATCAAATATATGTTTTAATTTTTAGTTCTATAATTATGAATAAAGTTCAGTTTCTTTCCATGTATTTATTGGCCGTTTATATTTTTGAACTATTCATAGGGATAGGGGAAGGGAAGGAACTAAGCTAGGATGTGGTCCTACCTGGAGTCTAGCTTTAGCCTCATCTCACAGCTTGCCATTGCACTGCAGAGTTGGTCTCACCTTGAGGCAAAGGGGGTTACTCTTTTATATGCCATGGCAGCCAGTCACTAGTATGGGCTGAAGACAGCAGGTGTATAAGATTTTGTTGATATGTCTCCCATTCACTTGAGGGCTGTTCTCTGAAAAAGGGCATAGCTGAGGTCTCATTAGTAGCCAACATTCTTTGCAACTGGAAGAGAGATGCCCTACTAAAGGGGGTCCAGGCCTGGCAGCAACAGCATCTCCTGCCATTTCCAAACCTATCTCACCTTGTTGCCTTTAGCCCCAACCACTCAAGAATACTGATGCTTTCTAAATATGCCCAGCACACCCACTATCCCATGCTTTTCCTGGAATAACCTTTCTACCTTATCCAGCGCTCTAAGACCTATTCAACCTTTGATATAGGCCAAACCCTTTTTTGTCTGTGAAAGTTCTCTGTCTCAGTTCTGAATGTATTAGCCCTCTGTCTCCCATGGAAGTTGCTTTGCACCTTTCTTCTCGTGTTTATTTTGTGTGCTTTTTAATATAGTTAAATGTTCACAATTGTTCCTCCCAAATCAAGATGGAGGCCGTTCATTTCTTTTGCTGTTTAAAACAAATAATTGAAGCATCTGCTTCCTCAAAAGTCTATAAGTACCTTTGGTGTGAAAAGAATCTTGGTCATCTTTTTTCATTTCTTTAGTACATAGCATAAAACCCAGTAAACGTTTGCTGAATTGAGTTGAATCAAGTATAATATCAAAAAAGTAAAGAGCAACTTTTTTTCTATCTCACCCTTCTGGCATGGAAATAAAGAGATTGATTTCTTGTCTACTGGCTTTTATTCTATTCCTCTTCTGTCTTTTGTGATACTATTGACCCTTCAGTATAAACATTTTATTCAGTTCGTCTAGATTCTTTTATGTTCTAACAAATATCATAATTCAATTGACTACCCTCTATTATTATTCAATCTTTTACATCTTTTAATGGTGATAATTGAGAAATCAAAGGTTTTGTGTTCTGTTTTTAGAGTTTCACCATCGATTTCCTTTATCATGTTGAAATCACTTTATGTCTCAGGAAATAATGTGGTCCACAAATTTGTTTGAAAAGCATTATCTTTTCAAGGACCTCTTATATTAGGTGTTTCACATTGGCTTTTGATATGGATATAAAACGTGAACCTTCCATGTAAAAAGTAGACTCATTTATAAAAGAAATAATTGATGCTATTATTTCCAACATGCTCATTCTATAGAAGGGGATGTGGAAATTCAGAGGTTACGATCAAGTTTCACACTTGCTCAAAATCCTTTAATGGCTTTCCGAGGCAAAGTGCAAAACTTTCAATATGGATTGAAGGCCCCCTATGACTTGGTCTCTGCTTTATCACACAATATTACTCCAGCCCTTGAAAACTATACTCTGCCAAACTCAGTGTGCTCTGATACCTGTCCCTGAGTCTTTAAAATACCGTGTCCAGTACCTTGGAAAATATGCCAGCACTCTCACATCCTATCCCATTGCCCAGTTAGCTCCAACTAATCCTTCAGGTCTTAGACTAGATATGACTTCCTCTGCTCAATCTTCCCAGACACCCCTGGATCATGTAGGTGCCCCTTCTTCTTCAGATGCCTAAAGTACTCTACTCATACTTATCATGCTGAATTGTAATGCCTGTTTCCTGACCTGTAATTTGAAATCTCCCTTACCCAGCATTATCTATCCTCCTTCTTCCATTCTATATTTTTTTGTAACATTTAAGATACCATAAAATTTATTCAATGTTCACTCCTGAACATGATGAAGTAACTGGTATAAAATTAGTATTAAAGACATAAACACTTATAAAACCGGGAAAAATAAAACACACATTTTCAGATGTTAGACAACAGGCAGCACAAGGTTGTAGTCCCTGAGAGAAAGGACATTTCAAGGCGAGTTCCATGACACCCCTGGTGCAGCCTGAGCAGAGCAGGGTGGTCTCACTGAAGTGAGGAGAGAGGAGAGAGTTACACAGAGAAGGAACTCCAGAAATGTTCCCATTAGTCATTCACTGAATACCAAGCTGTGCATGTGAAGACAAGACTACTCAAAGTCTGGAGAAAACAAGTATCAGACAGCAATGAGCTGAACACATATTCTAGAGTGGCATAGGACTGAGAGTTATTGGAATTCTCACCAGCCTGAGACTTGTGGGAAAATATCAAGAAGGCTAGTCTACCAGCAAATAAAGTTGC
Source organism: Eidolon dupreanum (assembly GCA_028627145.1). Lineage (NCBI taxonomy): Eukaryota > Metazoa > Chordata > Mammalia > Chiroptera > Pteropodidae > Eidolon > Eidolon dupreanum. The sequence continues at coordinate 134,224,276 of CM053507.1, read as the reverse complement.
AGAAAGAGGGACAGTAAAAAAAAATAAATAAAAATAAATAAAAATTTAAATAATATCTGAGGAAAAAAAACACAAAACCACTGATCCAAAAATCTCAATTAACCCTAAGCAATGTTTTAAAAAAATAAGAAGAAATGAAGAAAAAAGACTACATCTAATCCAATGGCAAAACCAATGCAAAAAGGAAAACCTGAAAGAAGCCAGAAAGAAAAAAGACACATTCTGGGGAAACAATGCTAAGAATTACCAGTGACTTCTCACTAGAAACAACGCAAGCCAGAAGACAATGCTTCAACATCTATAAAGTGCTAAAAAGAAAAGCTGTCACCTATGAATTCTATATCTAGCAAAAATCTCATTGAAAAATGAAAACAGACTAAAAATATTTCAAGATGAGCACCATCAGATTTGGCCTACAAGAAGTGTTAAAAGAAGGTTTTCAGGATGTAGAAAAATGACACTGTGTGGAAACTCATAAAGGAATGAAGAGCAGTGGAAATGAAAAATCTCTGCCTATGAAGAGGAGTCCATAGAAGAGAAGAGCCCAGTATGTGAAATCAGAGTCTGAGAGAAGTAAAGAAGGCATCCACTGCAAGAAAAAAGAGAAATGACTAATTCTAGAACTGGACCAGAGAAAGTAATAGGTGAACATGGGACTTTCATTGTATCAAAAAGCAAGGAAATGGTCAAAGAAAGATGAGGACTTGTCAAAAGGATTCAAAAAAGGACTTGTCAAAGGAATTGAAAGCCAGCAAAATAATTTCAAGCATCGAAATGAATAATGACAATCATTGAATATAACCTATTGATTAATATGAGAAATCATGAGTCTATAGTGATATAAACAAATGAAGGAATGAATGAATTTAAAGTTTAGGAGAAACTAGATATTTGCTTAGTTCCAAAGTACATCCCTGTAAAATAGGTATTAATTATGAAGGAGAAAAAAGTAACTTTACAGTAACCTGGCAGACACCCTCTTGATTAAGTAACCAATGCAAACATCACTAGCAGTGGGACAAATTGAAATTATGCACCACTGATACAATATAAGAAGAACATAGCATCACCTCTGTAATATTCCTGTCAAAGATGCATAATCTGAACCATACGAAAAATTATTATAAAAAAATTCAAAGGATAGTTTTGAAAAATAACAGCTTTTAGTCTTCAAAAGTGTTAAGGTCATAGAAATCCAGGAAGACTGAAGAACTGTACCAGACTGAAGAGACATAAAAACTAAATGCAATGGGTAATACTGAAGTGGACCCCCTGTAAAAAAAAAAAAGGATATTATTGGGACAACCAGCAAAACTTAATTGAGGCCTGGAGATTAAGTGGCAGTGATAAATTAATGTTAATGCCTCAATTTTATTGGTGATATTGTGAGTATGAAGAATGTACTAGTCGGTAGGAAACATGCACTGATGGAAAGTGTCATTGGACTAAACACTCTAATCAAAAGGCAGAGATTGAAGAGCCTTCTATATGCTGCGTACCAGAAATATTTTAAATATAGAGAATTTTTTTTAAATATTATGTTCATTGTTTGTCTTTCCCCAGTAGAATGTAAATCCCACAAAGACAGGGATTTTTGTAATGTTCCCTTTTCTTTCTCAAGATCCTCAGGACCTAGGGCAGAGTTTGGCACATAATAGCTGCTTTAAGAATGTTTGCTGAGTGAATAATTAAATACTCCTTTACACTGTACACTAGATAAAGCCCATGTTTCCTGTATCACTGTTTCCCCATGGCCTGGCAGATAGAAAACCCTCGGTAAACATTGATGGAATGAATAAGAATTAAGTCATTTGCCTTGCTTGTATGGAATGAAGCTAAATTCACAGGGAATTTCTTGCTGCTATTTTAAAAGAAATTAAACCAAATTAAAAAAAAAGTAAGTTAAGCCATTATCTATTTAAAAATTGTATGGCTGCTGGACCATAGAGATATACATTTCCTGAGTTATCTATTATAGGCTCCCCATCTCTAAG
>CM053507.1:134032841-134222182 GCA_028627145.1 Eidolon dupreanum | reverse complement strand
AGATGGTCACGATAATGGCCATGAAACTTCATTACCACTAAAAATGCTGGGCCCAGCAAAACCTTGCTTACAGAGGTTTTAGGTTTCTTATAAGATATACTGATAACATGAATTAAAATATCTTTAAGTATACCCTCCTCTGATTTTATTCTTGCTTATACTTCCACACATGAGAAAAAAGAATTCACTTTCCCATTGCAATCCAATATCCAATTTTCTTTTTGCATAGAAAATGAAAGTACTTTTTAAAACTAAAATGGGAAGCAATCTCAATTTCTTTAAAATTTTTTTGACTAGCTCTGTATTTTGGGACTACAAAGCTAATATTTAGCTCAAAAACGCCACACTAGTACTCATATATAATAACTCCTTTCTTAAAACACTAATGTAACATTGTAGAGATTAACCTTTTTCATGTTTTAAAATTGGCTTATCACACACATACGGAGAAGTACACAAACCATAAATGTACACCTCAGTGAATTATCACAAAATGAATAATGAACACAGCTGTATAACCAGAACCCAGGTTAAGAAATAGAACATTATCAGCACCTCAAAAGACCACTGGTCTTCCCTTCCAACCACTCTGCTTTGGTCTTGCCCCCAGAACATTCCCTCTCCTGACATCAAATATAATAGATAAAATTTTGCCTCTTTTATATTTTAAATAAGTGGCATGATGCAGTATGTACATTTTTTGGTATCTGGACTCTTTTGTTTATGTTTTTATAGAGATTAACTTTTTATCTTAAATTGAAAACATTATTGAATTTTATGTTACAAGATATAATCAAATACTATTTTTGAATTCATTCTTTTTACAAATAATGTGAATTTTAGCATAATAAAATTTTACCAAACATTACAACGTTGCTAAAATTGTTAGATATTGAGAATAGGAGTAGTTAAATCAGATATTATTAAAGGTAATAAAAGCATTCAAATTAGTGCTCAGCTAAGTGATCTGAAATATCTTGCTGAGACTTTGTTTCCATTGGTAAACCATACTATCTAAAATTTATTGCAGACGTAGTGAATATTTTTCCAAGGCTCTGTATACTTCATTGCTCTTTGGTGTTAGATTTGAAGCAGGTTATTTGTAGAGAGAACTATGCATCTGTGTATCACTCAAGTAACATATACACTCTATTGGTATTTCCCTTTCATTTAGGCTGTCACTGATACTATAGAGTTTTACAGATTACAGGTTTTGCCTAAAGCGACAGTCAGCTCTCTTACTCGGTAATTGGATCGACAGATTTGGCTCAGCTCAGCAAGTCTGTACTTCTGTATGCAAAAGCAGGCCTGAATTGAAATGCAGCAGCCTTGCCAGGTCAGGATAAACAGAGCTCCGTGGGGAAGTTTAGAAAATCCTGTTAAAGACCACTTTTGGTACCATTTCTACATCCTTACCCTTTGAATTTCATAGTTTATGGAGACATAGGCATCATTCTATATTAAAAATAATAATCCAAAATATTGACTTTGTTTAAAGGATTTGTAAATTGTACATTTCAAAATGTTGGCTTCATTAAAAATGGATGTTTTCTAACTTTCTGCATCCAGGTACATCCAAAACTTGAAGCTGATTTTCAGATCATGATATTTTTATTTTCAGGACATACCATTGCTATAAAGGAAAAATAAAATACACAGACACTATGAGCTGCTATTTAATTCCTAAAACTCTAAAATCTCAAGTGAATTCATTCATAGCACACTTGCTCTATAATAAAACTTAAATCTGGAGTAGTCTAGGTAATAAATTTAAGTTTAGTGTGGGTGAGCTTATGACACCATGAAAACCTCCACTTTTTCACTTCATAAATTTACTGCTGTATTGGCCCAAATATAAGGCTCTGTTAGGTTGCCTTAATTTTCAAAGGAGAGGAAAATTTCAAGTTGAAAAAAAAAAAACTCTGTCACATAAAACTTTCCATTTCTAGCCCCCAGGGTAGCTGAAGAAGTGAAAATGTGCTCTGATACCCCTTCCTTCTTTTTTGCTTTAGGTGGTTCCAGCTAGTGTTACTGATACTCAAATTTAAATATAATTGCTACCTTAGCAGGCCAGCCAGTCTGTTACAAGCTGCATTCTGTTACTGTGCTGGCACTGAAAAGGGTCTAGTGTCCATCACAGAGTCAAGCATTGTTAAAAACAGAAAGCTTTTGAAAATGGAGATTTTAAAACAGATTTGAGGTGATTTAATCACCTCTCTCTTGCAATTCTTCCACAGGCCTCTCTCCTCTCAGATCTCCAAAGGGAGGCTTGGCAAAGAAGGAAGAGGTGCCAACTCTTTGCAAAAGAGGAACTGAAGGTACTGGGAAGCCGCTGCCTCTGCTTTCCTGTCTATGCTAATTCTCTAGCTTGGAGAAGAATCCTGACCCTCCAGAAAAACAGCATTTAAAGTGTGAATCCTGGCTTTCCATTTGCTGTTCGGCTTTTGTGCAAGTGTTTTAACCTTTCCAAACCACAGTTCATCATCTATAAAATGAGACTCATTTTTCTTACCTCACAGGGTTGTTGTGAGGATTAAGTGGAAAAAAAAAAAAATGAAACCCTTAGCATATTAAAAGCACTAATAAATATTAGCTATATGACTAGAACATTTGGAGCAACAGGATGGTGTGGTCCAGGCTGCTACTGTCCACTGCAGCTCCATTTTCTTTCTTCTCTGCCACTCAGCTAGGCTATATACCCCCAAGATCCTCCAAGAGAGCCGGGGTCGCATGGCTGAGCTCTAGTCAACGGTTAGTCCCCCCTTCACCCTGTTTTTCCCCGTCCACCTACCTGCAAAGGATTATAATAAGCCCCTAGGGGATGGAGGCGCCACAGATGGGAGAAGCCAGGATACCAAAATAACTGCACGAAGGAACATAGCCACTACTACACCCCGGCCAAGAACAACTTCCCTAGACTGTTCTTTGTGCCATGATTTATTTCGGGGTCTATTTATTACCGCAACCTACCTTAACTAATTAAAACAGCTGATAGAAAGCCAGGATTCACATTTAAAATATTCTTGGTGTGGTGGGTCAGGAGTTCTCACTATAAAACAAATGAGAAATTTTCAGTCAATTAAAAGTCTCGCTTAGCCTCGCACCTTCACATCTCCACATAGTTTCTCTTTTGAGCTGAATTTTCTTCCAATATTGTTTATGCTGCACAGCTCCCAGACATGCGTGCTACCTTTCTGCCTCCTGGACCAAATTTTTCTTAACACAGTCAAAACAGCATGCTATTTTTCCCTAAGGAAAATGAAACCAAAAATAAGGAACACTGTCTCCAAATCCTAAGAATCCCAATAAAAGTACGAATGAATTTTATTGAGCATGAAAGCCCTTAAGACACTGAACTTGGATCCTATCTTGTTTGTTTCCTGGTCTTGAGTGGTGAGCGCCATCTTGTTTTATCTTCCTGAAAGCAAGCTACCTAAATATGCAGCTCTGTTCAAAAACAAACATTAGCTTCCCGTTTCCAGTGGAACACATTTCCTGGTTCAGTCCTCCCTACCTCACCCATTCAGAGAACAGACCTAATTTAAAGTTATGTGAAAGTCAACAGCAATAAACACCTTTAGTCCCAACACATGATGTGGCCATTCCCAGCTCCAATAACAAATGTCACTAATTTTCTTAGACATTCTATTCCCGAAGTCAGAGATTGTTAATATCACAGATGCACAGTGTTAAAGAGGTTATACTTCAGGAATAAGTCCTATATCTGGCTAAGGGCACTGCTAAAAGTGACCTCACAACATGGGTAGGGGTCCAACTACCCAAGCATCACCTAAAACATGTAGTAATTCACAAAGGGGTTTACTATTTTTCTCTGGCTCCTTCATCGAAATTTCAGAACTTGTTAGCCATAAAACAAAAACTACCAGTAGTACAACTGTTCAGTTTGGATGCAGATTAATTTAATAACCTTACTAACCTAAAGAGTTCAGCAATCACAAGATTTAAATGAAATGTAGGAACCCAAACTGTATAGTATTTCTATCATGTGTTATCAATGGCAATGCTAAATCAGGGTTGCCTTACCAGTATAAAACACTTTGGAACAAAAGCAACAACAAAATCTGTTTCATAATCCAGGGCAAGTCCTCCTGTCTTCAGTTTTTAAGATTTCCCAAATGACATATACGATAGATTATACATCTGAGTCAATGATTTGAAGATAGTAGAGGAGACTGAGCTATCAGCAGAAATACAAATTTGAAGGCAGGTTTAAACGCACTAAGTAACTGCCCAAGACCGATCTGAAAGCAGATGTTAGTGCATTCCTACGAATGGCAAACTAAGATCACGACCAGCTTTGGTAAAAAGAGTAGCTTTACAATGTTCTATTAACCTCCAGGAATAAAAACCCAAAAATCTCATAACCAGTAATATGTAAAAAGCCATTATCTAAGGTTTAAGCAACTGTAGAGTGCTATTTTAATTATGCATTGCAGGCAAACTGTGATTGTGTCTTGCCAGTATTTTATTAGAATGTCAGTTCAATTGAATTACATCCCATGGGAAAGATTAGCATGGATTTTAGTATGATGTGCGAAAGTGTTGCTGTGCCCAGGCCAACTTTTCAAAAGTTGTGTGCTAATTAGAGTGAAAATGGAAAGAGAAGTGTGAGATTATCAAGTCCAAGAAATCCTGTAGTCATTTCTCCTTTCATTCCATGATAATCCTCATTCTGTTTGCAAATGGTATAAACTGAACACAAAGCCTGCCAGACATCACAGTGTACTTTGAGCATTAGGAGAGGATAAAAGGGATTTAGGATGAGGAAATGTATGTTCAGACATCTACTCTTCAGCTTAAATGGGAAGGGAATTAAATACTAACCTATACACTAATGGAAATTTATTTGAATCAATTTCTTAATATCCTCCCCCACCTAAAGAAACTTAAAATAGTAAACTTTGAGATGTGAGGTCACCTATGATAATGCCCACATTTTACTGAAGAAATAGAGACAGATAATTAGGGTCACCTGACTAGCGAATTAGTGGCAGAGAAAGGTCTCAGGTGTCCCAAAAGTCTGTCCAGTACACTTCTTTCATACTATTATTATAATAGTTTCTAGCTTCTAGACAATGTTCTAACGCTTTCCACTTCATCTTTTTTTTTTTTTTACTTGTAATTAAGGAGAAAATCTGGGTATATAATACAGCAGATGATTACTTTCTTTGGCAAAATTAAAAATAGGTCCAGGTAAAGGAAATGGGTAAAAATAGAGAGATGTATTGGTAAAATCTTTTTCTTTTCCCCTCAGAGCAAACTGTGCTTAGAGGTTACTGGTGTTTGAAAACTAGCTGAAATAGGCCCCTGAGGAAAATAGCTTGTGTGGGGGCTGCTTTTTCTGTGGCGCTCCAGTTTCTGCGGTCTTTGTTTTTTAGTCCTTGGTTCTAAGAGTTATCATTGGCTCCCCAGGTGAAAATTAAAATCACTTTAGAAAAATTCAAAACAAATTCTCTCCTTTGTGATGATTGGAAAATTAAGTGGCCATCTGATGATGCTTTCATAATTCACGTGCGAAGCGGAATCAGCTACCATAGTGGACTCTCGCCTCACATTGACTCCAGGAGAGGGAAAAATTTGCGGGAGGGGACAGTGCGGTGGAGTTGGGCCAAGGGAAGAGAAACTTTTATGTTTCCAGAAAGAAATCTGGGATGCACTAGTGTACTCTAGCTCAGGTAACACCCTCCTGGCTCTCACTTCCCCAGCCCCGACCCAGGACCTCCGTCCGCAGCATGGGCAGAGATGGGGGTGAAACAAGAGGTAAGGGCCCTGCCCTTTAGGTGCCTGTGAGGCTCTCGCCATCATGATGGGCGCCCCCTCCAGCACGGGTCAGTGCAAAGGCCTGGAGACCAGGTAAATGAGAAGCACAGGGCGGTTCCCAGGGTTAGGAGTTGCCAACCAGCCGCCCCGGTTGCGCATGGTTGAGTCAGGCCTCTGGAAAGTATCAGATCGTCTGCGCCAGTGTGGACGCCACTCACGCGCAAGCAGCCGCTGGTTTTTAAAGCCCAGGGGCATTAAAGCAAAGCCCAGCGACTCAGAAAATCTCCGCGTGACTGTCGCCGGCTCTTTTCTAATACCCGTCCTCCACTTCCCGACGCCCGCCGCTTTCCTCCCCCCTCCCACCCCCGCCCTGGCTCTGGGGCCACCTCTCTCTCCCTGAGCTAGCCGGGCTCCCGGTTTCCTCATCTCCCGTGTTTCTGGGATGCGGGGGGAGGAGGAGTTCTCTCCCCCATCTCTCCCAGGCTCTGGGCTCTAGAGGTCCTCAACCTCTACGCGTCTGTCTCCCAGGCTCGTGCTGTCAGGGACCCCCACTCTTTTCTCCTGACTCCGATTCTGTACTCGTGATGGACTCTCCCGCCCTCTTCCTTCAGCAGGCGCCGGACATATGCGGCCCCCACCCCCCCCGCTCTCGCTGGCCTGTCGCACCCTCCTCCTGCCGCGGGCGGCCCGCCCTTCCTCCGCCGCGGGGTCACTCGGGGACAGACGCCACCCCCGCCCTCCCGCGGCAGGAGCCCTAGCCTCCGGCGGCGGCCGCAGCAAGGCGGGGGCCAGTGCGGAGCCTCGGACTCCTGCGTGACCTTGGAACCCTCCCTGAACCCCCGCGTCGCGGGCCACGGGCGAGAGCGGACCTGGAGACAGCGCTGTGAACCTCGCTGGCGGTGACGCACCGAGGCGGTGGCGGACAACTGGTGCCCGAGGGGTGTCGTTAGCACTGGAGGACAGAGAATCCCGCGGCTCGTCTGGGCTTTGCACCCCGGGTACTTCCTGCCCTGCAGCTCCGGGAGATGGGCCGTGGGGCTCGGTGGGGCGCTGGCCTGCCCCTCCCGGGTCTTCGACTGGACCCTCCGCTGCTGAGCGGCAGGCTCTGCACGCAGCAGACCCCTCGCAGGGCAACCGATCTGCCCATAAGTGAGCGCCCATCTCCAGGGCTCCAAGCCCCAAGTACTTTTTTTTTTTTTTTTAAGGTAGATTTTATTGAGAGCTCCCACATTCTGAGCAAAACCCCATACAGTTGTTTTAATGTAAATTTTATTGCAGTGTAAAGACATATATAAAAGGTGCGCAGTGCACAGCTGGATGAATGTTCACACACTGCACGTGCCTGTGTAACCAGCAGCCACACCGAGAAACAGAACGTGACCAGCACCCTCCCTGCCCACCCGCCCTGGCTCCTACCAGCCACTACCCCCAAACCTCCCACCCCAGACAGCCACACTCTGGATTCTAACACCAGATTAGTTTTGCCTGTTTTTATACTTTATATAAATGTCATCTTAGAAAATATGCTCTTTTGTGTCTGTTTTCTTTTCACTCATTGTCATGTCATCATGTTAATGAGATTCATCCATGGTTTTGCCTGGGGTTGACAGTTCTCATTTCTGCATAATATTTTCTTTATGGATGTACCACAATTTGTTTATTTGTGTATTTTCATGGCAATTTGGGTAGGTTCAATTCTGTGATTATTATAGAAAGTGCTGATATTAACATTCTAGTACGTGTTTTTCGGTGGACACCTTTGCATTTCTGTGGATAAATACCTTGGAATGGAATTGCTGGGTCATAGAAAGACATACGTTCAGTTTTATTAAATGCAGCCAAAGAGATTACCAAAATACTGTACACATTTACCTCTCACCGGCAAAGTACCAGAACAGAATTCCCACGGCTCCAAGACCAAAGATTTATTGAGAACCTTCAGTGTGCAATGAACAGAACACACTGAGCCTCTCTATTCAACGTGTTCTAGCAGAGAGACAAACAGTACACAGACTGACAAATACCTACACAAGCTGGTACCTGACAGTGGTCACTGCTGGGAAAACAATAAAACCAGGCCCTGGAATAGAGGGGAGCGTTTAAAATGGGCTGATCAGAGAAGGCCTCTAAAAGGAGGTGACAATTGAACCTAGATCTCTAGGATAAAAATGCACTCTGAATGAAAGCAGGTCATGGCATGAAGGTGCTCCAACTCTCTACTGCCTTCTTCTGCCTCTCGACTTATTGGGTTTCCCAGCCTGGGGAGACCAGGTTCTAGTTTCCAAGGTCTTCACATTCACGGTGCTGCTGCTTGGGTGGGAACGACTCAGGAAAGCAACATGGCTGGGCCATCTTTCCTGGCCTCTGAGCTCCCAGACACTTCTCTCCCAGGGTATTTCCAGCCTGGATTTTATAATTGGTGATCATTACGCTTTACGCCTGTACTCCACATTTTGCCAAGTACTTTACCACTTAAAAAAATATTTCTGACTTTCAGTCATTGATGAGGTAGCCTGGTACTAGACATACCTGGAGCTCTCTCAAAGGAAAGAAACAACAGGAAAACATTAACATGCCCAAGGCCAAAAGGTGAGTCAGGAAAAGATCAAAGGCAGCTCTGGTCAGTTCACACCACCCTCTGGGCACTGAGGAATTTGCCTAACTCACCTAAAGTCACAAAATGAATTGGGGAAATCTAGCTACAAACCCAGAAATGTCTGACTTTGACATCCAGTGTCTCGGGTCAGGTTCCGTAGAAGCAGAATCAATGACGAAGAGGCTTGTTGAAGAGATTTTTGTATAAAGTGTTTTCAGGAGAAGAGGAGGGAAGTAGGGTAGAGCAGATGGGAAAACTGAGCATGAATGTGGTTTCAACTGGAGACTGACTGGCTTTAGTCATTCCATGGAGAATATTAATAGCATCACAGAGTTGGTCTCTGTGAAGCAAAGGGGAGACTTTAGTATCCACTGTCGCCCAGTCCTTGCCATTTGTTCAGGGAAGACATCTATGAGCACTTTGAGAGAAAGTCAAGCCTTAAACCAAGAAAATGATTCTTTAATGGAATAATTCATAAACATTTTGGTCCCAAGATCTCTTAACACTCTCAGAAAGTATTGAGGACCCCAAAGAGCTCTGGTTCTGTAGATCATGTCTATCAATATTTATAGTATTAAAATTGCAACTTCAATGTTTAAGTTTTTAAAAATTAATTCATTTAAATATAGCAGTGGTAAATTGCTACATGTTAATGTAAATAACACATTTTATTAAAATAAATATATTTTCTAAAACAAGAACATATCCAGTGAAAAGAATGTCATTATTTTACATTTCTGCACATTTCTTTCATGTCTATTTTAATGGAAGACAGCTAGAGTCTCATAACTGCTTCTGCATCCAACCTGCTATATTATTTTGTTAGGATTAAAGAATATGAAGAAATTCCAGCCTCTTCCAGATCAAAAAAGGAAAGAGCTCATGGATTCCTGAAAATGGTCTTAGGTACCCTTCCCCCAAGAGTCTTTGAATCACTTTCAGGACTAGTGATTTAATTATTGAATTTCAGGTTCAAAACAGAGATGAGGAAATGATGAGCTTCAAATCCTTAAGCCATTCAATTGTGTAAGTAAGAATATTTTAGAATTTGATTACTGAAATGAGCTAAATGGTCATTCTATAATGGGAGATTTCCTACAGTCAGGGAAGTCTTTCCTGGGGGAGGCTAGGCCAGGGGAGGGGGTGGGTTCTCAAGGAGTTCTAGATGTTAACATAAAAACTATATTGTGGCATTTGAAGTCCTCACCTCTGTTCTCTTAAACCTCACTGCCTGCCACCCCACTGATTTTCCAAATCCCAACAATGGATTTTTCAATACCATTTATTCATTCAGCAAATATTTATTAAGCATTTGCTATGTACCAGATACCATGCTAGATGCTAAAAACATCATGGCATGCAAAACATTCAAGTCGTTGCTTTCAGGGGGTTTACAATTTAGTGGAAGACACAGGCTGTGCTAACTACAGGGATGGAGAAATCAAAAGGACCCAGTTATGGGCTGGATGTTGGGAAAGAGGAAGCAGGTGTCGGGGAAAGCTCCTGCATTGCTGCAAACATCTACTGACTACCTCCTACACACCAGCCACTATATCCTGCTCTGATGTCACATCAGAATAAGTATCAGGATTGTACTTGACTAGCAGTAACAGAAAAATAAACACTAAACATTGCTTAAACAAATGGAAGTTTTTTTCTTCTTTTTTATCTTCTCTCATTGACAAATCTAGAAGCATAAGGCTCAGAATTCTTTTTCACAAAATCCTCAGGATTCAAGATCTTTAAACTTTCTTGTTCCTCCAGGTGAGGCTTCCATTCCCAAGGTCCCCAAGAGGGCTGCTCCACCTCTGGCCATCATACTATATTGGCAATATACTTGCAGCCATCAGGAAAAGGAGAAGAATGAAAAATAAGGGACAAAACATAGGAAAACTTCTCAAAAGCAACCATACAACACTTCTGTTTCTACCCATAGCCTAGATTCATTCACCTAACCCAGAGAAGCTTCAGGACATGCCAGGAAACAATCTACATTCTAGACAGTTGTGTGTGCAGCTGGATATTCTGTTACTTAGAATAAGAGAGAAGGATATTGATGGACAACCCACATTTTTCGTAAACATGAAACTAGACACAGGTGTTATACTTTTAAGGGCTTCCAACAATTCAAGGTCAATGGTTTTCATCTTTTGAATATCAGTGTTCCTCATCTGTCAAACAAGAGGGTTCCTACTAGGTGAACTTTGTAATTTCTTCTAGCTCTAGAGTACTATAATTCTATGTGCACTTCCCTTACAATGAGGGCCTTTATAACAATGCATTTATCAAAAGTATTGATTGTATTCGATTTGTTACAAAAAAATACTTTTGTTGAAGATGTATATGACTCATTCTTACAATGATTCTCTTTGCTAAAGTTGGGTTAAATGGAATCAGTCAAACATGATGTTTTGCTGGCTATATATTTGACGCATTTATTTTGTGGAAAATAAAATATTCAAACTGTGGAAAAAATGTAAATATTGTATGGTTGCTTGAATTAACCATGTGGTCTGAAAAACATTAGGAATAATTATCACTTCTTTTAAGGAAACATTAAAAACAACACTTCCTCAGTTAAAAATTACTCTTAATTGCAAACATTTTCAATGGTGAGTAGAACAATCAAGAATAAAATCCTATCTGATTTTAGACAGTTGGGACAAAGAGACTGGTCACCTATTCTGGTCTTGTTCATCTGTGTGTTGTAATAGTATTTGTCGTTCAATGTTGTTTGGATTAACTTCAGTGTTTAGACTGAATTTCCTAAAGTGGCAGAAGAAGGTATCAGTTAATCACAGGAAAGTACTGGTTATTCACAGGAAAAGGACTTGGATTTATAATGTGCGAAGTTTACACCACAATGTAAGTCACCTGTAATGTAGGTTATTCAGTCCTAACTTTGGTCTCTAGATGCTTCATAAATCTAGCTAGCCATAGAAAAATTGCCAAATGATAACTTTGGCTCTAATTCCAATTTGCTGTTGAATTAATTGGATTAGTTTTAGAGCAAAGTGATATTTCTCATTTCATTTTGCATACCAAACTCCTGATTTGATTTGCTACACTTGAGTAGTTCAAAGAACTGCTGGCGTGAAATAGGATTCTACCTGTTTTCCATCAATTAACTAATTCTATGAAAGCCCCTTAAGGAATATTAAAAAGAATATTAAAAAGGCATTGAATATATAAGTTTTATGAAAGCACTATTTAAAGCAGGAAACATGTTTCTTGTTAAATTAGCATAAATAACAAATTTAGCAAAGGCCTCTTCTTTAGAAGTATGTTTTCTCTTCAAATAAAGATGATTTGAAAATTATTGAGAAAATGTATTTTAAAATTTATCTTTCCTTGTTACTATTCGACCTAAAATTCAGGCACAGAATTTTTAGTATGAGTGTGTGTGTGTGTGTGTGAATAGATAGAGCTAAAAATATTTTCATCTATTTTCCTACATAGGGCCATTTGCAGAAAAAAAAAGCATGATATACATCAATTAGAATGACTTTTGAAATAATTTTTACAATGAGATGATTTAAATATAAATAATTTTAAAACTCTTAACTGTCTGGTAACTTCATAAATGCAGCAGCCAATAACTTACCATAAAGTATAACTTACCAACTTTTAAGATATAAGCTAAACTTGCTTGTTCGGATTTGGGCATAGATAAGAAACCTGAATATTTAAGCAAGACACACTCTAATTTTACAGTTGCCCAGAGATTTAAATAAGGCAGAATGATTGTCTATCACAGCTCATAATAATGCTCTTAAATTTAGAGCTCCAAATACCCCGACTCACCAGTCGGCATATTTCTCAAAGCTTCAGACTGAAAAACTGCAGCTGTGTTTATGTGGCAATTTAGAACCCCTATTTCATATGCAAGCAACTGGGCTCTGCGGCTCAATCACAATTCATTCATTTTGCTTTTTTTGTACTGAAGAAATAAAATCAGAGAACTACATAGCATTATGGCCAGCTCTTAAAAATCACAAAAATCAGGAGATTGAAAATTATATTCCCACAAAATAAAACACAAATTTTTCCCATTCCCCATTAAATAAAGTTCACGACAGAAATTTCATGTATTTGTAGTTGAGGTGTGGTATGCAGCTCAGCAAACATTTATTAAGGACAAAAATCTCATGTTGTCATAATAAGAGAAATTAAAGAATGAATAAGGTGGGCCTCTTACCCGGAGAATCTTGGAGACTAACAAAAAATATTTGGAATCAAATCCTGTGTGTGTGTGTGTGTGTGTGTGTGTGTGTGTGTGTGTGTGTGTAAATTCATAGGTAATAATCTTTATGGAGAACACCAATAAACTGACTGAGTTTGTTTCCAGATGTAAATAAAATTCTGGAGTATTTTCTTTTGGGAATATTACTGATTGGTGCAATCACATTAGTTGTAATTCAAGTAGTGACAGCTTCTAAAGTATTTGTTTATTGTCTAGATCCACAGTAACTCTAGAAAAATATATGCAGTTCATCTCACTGTACATAATAGCCAGATTCTGAAAAGTTACACAAAAGTTGTTTTTGTGTAAATGGGATGCTATTTTAACAGTAATGATTAACTCAAATTTAAATTTTAAAAAGATCATATTCTAATTTAGGAGTTTTTATAAATCTGAGCTTTTCTCACATTATTTTTAGTTATCAAACATGTACATAGGATGAGAAGAATATACTAGATTATCACAAAAAATAATTCTGAAACATTCAGAATTACTTTTTTAAAGGTGCTGTAGAGAAGTGAAACTTCTATAATTATATTGGAACATCACAAATGCTATTACCAATTTACTCTCAGGTTGCATTTAGGATATTAAGTTGGTTGGAATGCAGAAGTTCCTCCTGGAAACAACCTTTTGCATGCTGAATTTTCAAGAAAGCAATCAAAAGCAATTTATTTATCTAAGGTATGGCTCCGTAGTAATTGTTCTTAAACACTATTATTTTCTTTAACATTTGAGCGTTTCAGGAGAAGGAGGTCAACAGCCTCTTATTGCTCTGCCTGAGTAGTCAGAGTCTTCACAACCTCACAGTAACAGAGATGGTTAAACAATGGCTAAGCCAGAGCTTCTGAGGTAGTGGCAGAGGTGATAGGGAAGGAAGATGTGCACGGTAGGATGACTGAACTGTAAAAGATGAGAAAGTGGGGTAAATGGTTCTTTTCTACGCTGCTATAGAAAAGAAACTCTTATCACTGAGATGAATGAAAGGAACAGAGATATCAAACAGATTAATGCCATTTTATATACTCTATGATCTCCAAACACATATATTGATGATAGATAGATGATAGATGATGATAGATAGATAGATAGATAGATAGATAGATAGATAGATAGATTTTAGAATCATAGGAAAAGATAAAGGTATACATGCAGTGTTCATCCAATAGCTTCAAGCTTGATTTTGAAGTCAGGCTACATGGGTTTGAATCTCTGATTCACTACTTGGAAGTTTCTTGAAATGGTACAAGTACTTAAACTTCTCTAGGTTTTGGGTTCCCTGTCAGAAAAAAAAAATGTAGATAATAATAGTACAGAATTCATAGTATGTGGTAAAGGAGTAATTGAGATAATCCATGTAAAGTGATTAGCACAAATCCAGAACATAGGAAGCCCTCAATAATTGCAGCTAGCAACTACAGACAGCAGCAACAACATTTTTATGGCACATTGTTGAAGGCTGCAGGGATACAGAGAAAAGCATATTCAACTAGGGGTCCGTTCCAATTTAAACTAGATTTGTGACCTTGAATATATCATTCAATTTCCTTGGGTCTCAGTTTCCTCAGGTAAAACGAGGGGATAGGTCTAGATGAATAGTGCTTCTCAAATTTCAATCAGCACAGAATCACCTGAGGATCTTTTTAAAATGCAGATTTTGAGGTATCCACCAAAAGTCTCTTCTGCTTCAAAACTATAGTTTGTAATTATGAAAATGGCCCGTTTCTGTACATAAGAAAGAGATAGAGGATTCAGGTTCACTTGAAATGAAAACCGGTTTCAAATTATCTTAGGTATTATGTCTCTTGAATTCCAATGGATCTTAGAAGCAAAAGCCATGCAGGAGTCAGAAGATAGTTGGCTAACTGAGAAGCTGGGACAAGAGATATTGTTCTGATGTGGTCCTCAGGACAGAGGCAATTTTAGAAAGTGGAAGTGAAGAGGGAGGAAAGCTTGAGAGAACTTAAATTGGGAAATTTCATTTTTCTTGATTGTGAGAGGCAGCATGACATAATAGTGAAGAGTAAAGCGTTTTGTTTAGTGGTTGGTGTGTGTGTGTGTGTGCGTGTGTGTGTGTGTGTTCAGCTAGACATGAACCATTATCCCAGATCTGTAACTTAATGGTTGACCTTGGGCAAATTGCATAATTTTTATTAACTTCATTTTCTCTAATATAAAATGGGAATAACAGTATTTAGGCAGGCCCTTGTGAGAGATAATTTAATGACAAGGTACATAGTATAAGGCTCAAGAGCACAGTAAGGGTTTGCAAAAAAAATTATTTATTAAAATGATCACCATTATCACCATTATCACTAAGTTAGGAGCACTGGAAAGAAGAGCATTATAATCCCAATTTTATTTTAGTTTTTACAGCAGTGGTTCTCAAACTTTAGTGCATACTAGAATCAATTGAAGGGCTTATTAAAACAGAGTGCTGTCTCCCACACCCAAAAAAATACTCTGATTCAGTAAGGAGGTCTTATGTGGAACCCAATATTCTTCATTTCTAATGGGTCAGAAGACAATGCTTTGAAAACCACAAATCTGCAGAGAACAAACTGATGAATGCCAGATGGGAGGGAGCTGGGGGTCTCGGTGAAAAAGGTGAAAAGATTAAGAAGTACAAATTGATAGTAACAGAACAGTCACGGGGATGTGAAGTACAGTATAGAGAATGTAGTCAATAATATTGTAATAACTATGTATAGTGCCAAGTGGGTACTAGACTAATCGGAGGGATCACTTCATAAATTATATAAATGTCTAACTGCTATGTGTGCCTGAAACAAATATAAAATAAAATTGAATGTCAACTCTAATTGAAAAAGAGAAGTAAATAAATATATAAATGTCTTCAAATTTTAAAAAAGAAAATCTCAAATCTGAAAAATTAATTTCTATAACTGTTACGATTAGGGAGTGAGTATTCCCTGGTAACTGAATGTTTCTTATAAATTAAGCTGATCTCAGGTAGGACACTTTTATTTCAATTCCTTTTTGATGAAAACTTTTCTAAATGTATCATTTTTCATGTTTCTATGAGCAGGTTCTCTTAAATAAAACTTAAAAAACTTTTTGGACTGAAATCATTAGGTAGTTTATTTTCATTTCAGAAGAAATGAGAAAGTGTGACTTTTGATTTATGAACTTAAAATCGACCTAAACATTTCTAGAATGTATTTTTAAAGGGACAGTTATAGAGTCGTAAATGAGATAGTGATGAAACTTGGAAATCATTGTGAGTTCCCTGAGAATAAGTATCTCAGGTTAACTTTATTTTTTTATGTTGTGATTGCCAGGTTGGTAAATTAGAGAAATGATGCAGACATACATATTGGACTAGCTGGGAATACAAGGCAATATCAATGTGTATTGAATGAGAGTGTATCATCCTGAGTAGATGCTCTCTGCAGTGTGTCAGTAGGTTCTATCCTTAGCCTTGTCTTCCTCTTTCTCCATTTGGATGAAAACATAGATGGCAAACTGAGCCACGGTATAGCACACTACTGTGACCTATGGATATTAAAACATAGGCAAGAAGAGCACTTGACAGGAATAACAGAGAAAAGGTTTGGAAATTCTGGAATAGAGCAATGGTAGACTTTGAGTATCCCCCCCAAATCCAGAATTCTGTGATTCTCTGACAGTTATGATCACTTCTTCTGGTACTGTGGCATAATATTCAACATAGGTAGGTGACTGCCTTAGAGTTTTTGATCTTTGTTGCCAGAATGACAGCGAATTAACTCTAATTTTCAACATACTCCTTGCTGCCCACCCAATTTTTTACCCCTTCACATATGTCTTCTTCCTCTGACCTCGTCTTAGATTGCTCTTTCAACTCTATAAATGTATATGAAACAAGATAACCAAACTAGATAAGGTGTATAAATGTAACAAGAGTATGCAAACCAATGAAGAATATAAGTGATCATTTGTGGGTTTTGAATTTAGGGCCTCAGAGGGTGTTTTCTCTTAAATGCACGTTCCAGAAAAATTAAATTATCCAACTTTGGCCCCCAGAGCTGTCGTATGTTACTATAATAAGACTCAACCATCTATTCACTTATCATTCACAATTTGTTTTTGAGCAAATTGTGTTTATTTTATTAAAAGATGACTTACAAAAAGATAACTACAAATGAATAGAAGGTGATATAGCATAATGCTATATATTCCGCTTGAAAATATTTGTTGATCAGTTAAATTTGTTCAGTGTTAAGCAAACTGTCCTTATAGGTACATATATGTACACATCTCCAGTCCTTAATGTCTCATGTGCTATTGCCAAGGGGTTAACTCTTAATGACAGACGGAAAAAAAATGTTTTAAATAGAAAAGGAGTTCAGAGGAAACTTGAATAAATAATTTTCACTCACTTCACCACTTTGTTCCACGTCTTCTTTCCCTGGGTGGTGCCATTTTTAGTGAGAACTCTCTTAACAATATATCAGTTTTATTTGATAGACTGTCTGATTTACACTTATCTCTCATAGTCAATGAGCATCTTTAGTCAAGTCTATGTTGGGGTCAGACAGGTTTTTCATTTACCATTCCTAATATCCTGTAAATATTCCATTGACTTAGTCTTCTATTTCCGAGGTAAATATTTTGCTAACTAGTCATAGGTCATGTAAGCACACTAACAGCTCCCTGCTAATTTGTCGTCTTTGGGCAGTTAACCTTAAGCTAAACCAGGGCCTTTTGCTTTCCTGACTTCATCATGTTGGCAGTATGACTTTCATCCACAAACTGGGAAAATGAACCTGTTTTTTAAAGTCCTTTCAACCTGATTAGGTTATTTAGCTGATGTATTCTGAAAAGGTGAATTGGTTTATATTGCAACCTTTCCACTGAGTGATAGAGTATCATATGGGTGAGGCAAGAGAAAGTATAGAATTACAAATTTAAATACACTAGCTCTGTCTTAAGAAATATTTATAAAAGAGAATGAGGTGATATATAAGATACTCAGATACATTAGGGGAGCACTGTGTATTTCCTAGGTTAATAATTTCCTTTGCTATATTTTCGGGGACTATTGCCAAATGAAAGAATTGTAGGTAATGCATAATTAGTGAATGTGTTTTTTTCTTTGCAGAAACATTTGTAAAAATCATCTGATTTCCTGGTACATTCAGTTCTGTCGGATAGTTTGTGAGAAGTATATTACTTAAAATGTCAAGCTTTCTTTTCCTGTATTTTGAGGAACACATTAAGTTTTTGATTAAATGGATTAAATAATGTGTTGTTAATAAGCTCCACATATTTCTCTGTTATCTATAAGGTGCTAAAACATGCCAGTGAGCAGTTTCTTAATCTAGAAAATCATTTCAGCAGCAAAGTTCAAATTTTAAGACAATTGAAGGCAGAAACAGTGGTTCTCAACTCGGGATGAGTTTGCAATGAGGTAGATGTATGTGCTACTGGCATCTAATGGGTACAGGCCTGGGATGTTGCTCAACTTCCTACAATGCAAAACACAACATAAATTTCCCAGCTCAGAATGTCTACAGTGCTGAGATTGACAAATCCTGGTCTAGAATCTTGTTTTAAGTATAAATACAAAGGAAAATCATTGAGAGAGACTGAATTTTATATATTGGATCATGATTCTTTTCAAAGATGAGAATGTAACAACCCTAAAAGAGGAACTCAACCTAGGACAAAAGAAAAAGAAAGCCTTCGTTCCTTTGTTTTCCACATCTCATTAAGAAATCCAAGTAGATGAACCATTCCATTGCAGTGAATCATGACTACTTGTTCATTAGTCCTTACGAATTGTCTTATTCGTTATGCCTAATTTCAATACACTGTAAAATCAAGGTATTATATCACCACACACCATGGAATTTGTTCTTCCCTTTTCTAATAGTGAATAAGCTGGTTGTTAAATGTGGTCTTTAGCTTGTGAAAAGTATATATGCTAACCTTCTGCTTTTTATTTGGCTTACAGAGCACAGCCTTTAAAATAGGGTGATAATTTTAAGCAGATGTTCCAAATTATTTTTTGTTCAAAGCAAGAAATATGACATAAGAAAAAACTGGAAGATCTTAACAGGGCTTCAGAATAAAAAAACTGGAAGATCTTAACAGGGCTTTGAGTGTTAGTTCTTTTCTTTTTCAGGACACATTCTGTTATATTATCTTGCCATTTCATTCTATCTTGCCCATTGCTTTACTCCTGACTCTGTCTTTCTGTCTCTCTGTCTCTCTCTATATATATTGATATAATAAATATATATGTATTTGTAATATATGTCTTTTATATGTAAATATATTTATATATCAAAGCGATATATAAACATTTTTCCTTAACATTTCTTCCCACTGACCACTACCATATATTATAAAACCCTTTCTTATAGCTTAGAGGTTAAGCAAATTATCTTGGGTAATTCACTTAATTTCCTAAAAGCCTCAGTTTCTTCATCTGTAAATAGGAATATTACTACTATCTCTCTGAGAGGATTGTTCTATATAACTGGGAAAGTGGGAGCTTCGAAGGTATCTGACACATAATAGATGCTCATTAAATAACAGCTATTCTTTCTTTCGTACAGAAAATCAGAGCCGGATTTTGAAACCATGCATTCAAATATTCATTAAGCACATTTTATGTGTTTAGTATTATTCTTAGTGCTTGGGATACTTCAGAAAACAAAACAGACAAAAACAAACTAACCCTATTCTCATGGAACTTACACACACACACACACACACACACACACACACACACGCACAAAAGTAAACCCATACACCCAAGTAAAAACACGTGCACACACATGATAGTATAACTATTCTGCGGTTCTTCCCTTACTTATTTCAGAACTTAAATGAGAGTAAGCACTCCTTCAATTGGCCAAAACGGCATGGCGAAAACAATTATAGGATTCTGAAGGAACACTTTTCTTTCAAATACCATTTCTTTTGGGTTTTAAGGAAAATAAGGGTATATTTCAAAAAAAAAAAAACCTGAAGATGGTCTCTCTTAGGAAGAAAATCACATGAAATGGCAATAGATAGAAAACCATGAAGAAGGAGGAAATTGGCTATTTAGACACTTTTATTGGCTGGCAAGAATCACTGAAGGAGAACTATATCTACAGAAAATTTACTTATAACTATTTAACATGAAACCAAACAATTTATAAACTGCAAAGTGAATGATAATGCAACACAACTGCTAAAATATATATAAAAAGGAAATAAAAACTCTTTAAAGAATATATGAGCCTTCCAGGAGTCCTTGGTAGGAATTCTTTATCTGCCTCAGAGCTTTGCTGTCCATTTGCCTAAAATGATTTCCATATCTTTCTACACCTGGTTGGCTTCTATTCATCCCTCCCCACTTAGTTGAAATGTCCCTTCAGAGATACCTTCCCCAACTACCTCTTCTAAATTAAGTGCTTTTGTCCATTACTCTGTCTTATGCATCCTTCTCTTTGTATAGATCTATTTATTTATCTATCATCTATCTCTATCTCTATCTATTATCTATCATCTATCAATCATTTATCTATCTATCTATCTATCTATCTATCTATCATCTAGATATATTTTTAAATGTGTCTCTACCCTACTCGACTTAAAATTCTACAAAGGGAGAGATTATTTTACATTGTTCGCCATGATTTTTCCAGAGTTTAGCACCTGTTCCCTTCTTTGCCCTTAATGAATGTTTATGGATGAGATAAAAGCTACCCACTCAAGGTGTGTTGACTGCCAAGAGCCCTGAGACAGTCAGAGCATGCTTCCTTTAGTCTTCTGTGATAAGATAAGCTCACCCTATCACTGTCATTCTGTGTACAAATACATCGCATTACTTGGTCTCAGTCTATTTTTCCCTGAATATGCAGCATAAAATAAGGCCGAGATTCATCCTGTCAGTATGTGACATTGTTACGCCAAGACTAGCTCACATTCCACATACACAATGAACTTGGCTCTCAGGTTTTGGTATCAACGTCTGAAGCACTGTGAGAAAGCTTTGGTTGCTCTTGATACAGAAAAATTACTGGTAGGGTGATGAATCCCTTAAGCCAAATAAAGAACCAGAGGTAGGTAAGGCTTCTTTGAAGATATTATTCAGTTATAAGAAGAGTGTGAAAGGAACTTATGATTGTTCTCATTAAAAACTTCTCAAGCTAGATGTTTGGCTTGCGCCTCTAAGCCTCAGCCATTTGGCACAAAATATCCTAGAAACATGACAACGCTCATTCTCCCCTCCACAGTTGAAGCCTGTTTTTCCTTCCCACCAACCTATATTGAATGTGTGACTAGTTTTGGCCAATAGAACTTTAACAAACATGACATAAGCAGAGACTTGAAAAGTGCTTGTGTTTTGGGGCGTGCTGTCTTGATGGTCTTTGAGCTCTGAGACCACCATCTGAAGAAGTCCAGGCTAGCCTGCTGGAAGGTGAAAGACCATGAGGAACATCACAGCTAAGGGCCCCCAGGCCCACCAGACTGCCAAACCACCAGACATGTGAGTAAAATGATCATAGGTTATCCAACCTAGAATTAAGGAACTGCCCAGCTAACCCACAGAGTCATAAAAAATAAATGATTTGTGCTTTAAGTCACTAATTTAGGAAGTGGCTTGTTAGGTAGTTAAAGCTAACTGATATACTGACAGATAGCATATTACTATGATACTGGTCAAGGAGTCTATAAATTGTAAGTTTGGCAGTGTTTGTCAAACTCACTAGTACCTTGAGGTTATCCAAGGTATAAAAAGGGACTTTCTGATCCAAAGTTTAGGAATCAGTGCATTCTAAAGCATTTTCCATTTAGAGATTTACAAAACAAATTGTACCTTACAGATTCTGAGGAGCTATGGAGTAAAAGAAAACAAATCTGCTAAAACATTATAAAGATTCCCCTCCTTGCAAATTTTTATGACCTCCTGGTATCACAGCCTTGGCATTATTGTCATTGCTGAAACCCTACTCAAAGTAAGAACTGTGAGATCTTGGTTCTAGTCTAAAGTATAACATTTACAAACTCTAGGGCCTTTCATAAATCTAATTTGGTAAAATTAAATGAGGGACAATTATTGCTCTGAGTTCTTTCTAAGTCATCATCAACCTACTGAAGTCACCTGGGATTGAAATTTACGTGATACATTGACCCTTTGTTCTCTGCATTGTATTCTGTTTTTTACGGGTTGTGCCAACCCTAAAGTGGCAAATCATTTATTTATCTCGAAATTTTTTTGAGAGCCTGCTGTCTGACAGATACTATTCTGATTGCTGAGGATATATGAGGGACCAAGTCTCCTCAAGAGAGCTTGTATTCTAATAGAGGAGGTAGACAACAAAACTGGAAGGAGATAGCCAATATAACATCAGATAGTAATAAGGGCTGTGACATGAAACAGAGAAAGAGGCTAGAGTAGTGGTTCTTAAACTTCAGCTTATACCAGAATCATCTGGAGGATTTGTTAAAATCCACATTTCTAAGTCCCATCCCCCAGAGTTTCAGTAGCTCTCAAATAGGAACTGAGAATTTTCATTTTTCATAAATTCCCAGATGCTGCTGATTGTGCTGATGGGAGCATCATACTTTGAGAACCAGTGGGATAAAGTAATAGGAAGTTGTTCTTTCAGATGGAGTGGCCAGGAAAGGTCTCTCTGATCATTAGATATCTCACTGAAGTGAGGGAGGAAGCTTTGGGAAGATCTGGAAAGAGAATTTTAGGGACAGGGCACAGTGCAGCATGTGCAAAGGCCCAGAGGCAGAATTGAACTTGTGCTGCAGGGATAAAAATGACTAACTTTCCTAATAGCCGTTAATATGATAGTAAATCAGTGTTCTTGCCACCTAACACAGCATGAATTATGGGTGGCAATCTTTACAGGTGATGGCCTGCAGGATCCAGTGGAGTAGAGCTTTCCACCAAATTGCTTTCTGATAAGACTCACATTTAGAAATAGTTAACAGGAAAGAAAAAGGAACTATAGGAGTTGAGGAGTTTGGTTTAAATTATATGCCAAGACAAGATGAGGAAACTCCCTACATGTCATGTTTCACTTGTAGTGGTCCAAGCTGTGATAAGTATGCAGTAAATAGTGGAGCAGGGCACTGAAGGCCAAGCCCATGATCTTTGCACTACTGTCTCTCAAAAACATTTGGTCTCAGGTCTCTGCCTACCACTCATGCATATTTTATCATCACCATCAATCAAAAAAATGTGTAGCCTCATTCAGAAAGAAGATCATTTGTGAGAAGAAAAGGAAAACTTTCACTGGGCACCCTAGATCTTGGCACTTGATTCAAATTTTTTAAGTGTGACTTCATTAAAATTAAATACTTCTGCTTTGCCAAAGATAATGTCAAGAGAACGACAAGACAAGCCACAGACTGGGAGAAAATATTTGCAAAATACACGGGGCTTAGGGAAGTTAACTAATGGGTCCGAGGGCAATAATGAGAGACTCAACATCATTTCTCACTATCGGTGTTTCCTCTAACCTCAGTAGTCACAAAGCTTTCTTTAAATACTACATTGAAACCTGGAGGAAGAACCAAGTGTACATATGATAGGAATGAGAATTTCCCGGTAGGGACAGTTTCAGTCAATTCCACGGTTTGAATCAATAACACTTCTTTTATGGTTAGAGACAAAGGCATTTAAAAAAATTAACCTAGAGGAAATGTCTGTCATTGACTTTAAAATTCAAATGTCCTCATATGAAGGCCCGCATTTCATAATAATTATTATTGTTTGTTTATTAAGACAATTTTTTAGAGCAGTTTTAAGTTCAAAGCAAAATTGAGAGAAGGTACAGAGATTTCTCATATACCTCCTGCCTCCCACACATGCATAGCCTTCCCCATAATTAACCCACCTCCATGAGAGTGGTACATTTGCTACAATTGAGGAACCTACATGATACATCATTATCGCCTGAGTCCATGGTTTACAAAACAATTCACTCTTAATGTTGTACATTCCATATTTTGGACAGATGTATAATGACATCCATCATTATTTTATCATGCAGAGTATTTTCGCTGCCCTAAAAATCCTCTGTGCTCCACCTATTTATCCCTTCCCCCACCCTCAACCTCTGGCAACTGATCTTTTTATTCTCTCCATAGTTTTGCCTTCTCCAGAATGCCACGTACTTGAATCATAAAGTGTGTAGCCTTTTCAGATTGGCTTCTTTCATTTAAGAACATGCATGTCTTTTGGTGGCTTAATAGCTCATTTCTTTTTAGCAATATTCTATTGTCTAGCTATACCACCGTTTATTCACTTACCTACTGAACATCCTGGATGCTTACAAGTTTTGGCAATTATGAATAGAGCTGCTACAAATACCTGTATGCAGGCCTTTATGTGGACATACATTTTCATCTCCTTTGGGTAAATATCAAGGAGTGCAATAGCTGGATTGTATGGTAAGAGTATGTTTAGTTTTATAAAAACAAACAAAAAACTGCCAAACTGTATTCCAAAGTAGCCATATCATTTTGCATTCCCACCAGCAGTGAATGAGAGTTCTTGTTGCTCCCCATCCTTGACAGCGTTTGGTGTTGTCAATGTTCCAGATTTTGGCCATTCCAGTGTACATATCTCATTGTTGTTTAAATTTGAATTTCCCTGATGACACGAGGTGTGGAGCATCTTTTTGTGTGCTTATTTGCCATATATCTTCTTTGGTGAAGTGTCTATTAAGATCTTTGGCTCATTTTTTTAACCATGTTGTCTTCTTATTCTTGACTTTTAAGAGTTCTTTGTACATTTTAAATGAGTCTTTTATCAGATATGTTCTATGCAAATATTTTCTCCCAGTCTGTGGCTTGTCCTGTTGTTCTATTGACATCGGCTTTGGCAAAGCAGAAGTTTTAATTTTAATGAAGTCCATCTTATCAATTCTTTCAAAAATTATTTCTCTGTCATTATGTCTAAAAAGTTAGGGCTGTACCCAGGGCCATGTAGAGTTTCTCCTATGTTATCTTTGTAGAATGCAAAACTATAAAACTAAATTCAGGTCTGTGATCCATTTAAAGTTAATTTTTCTCTCTTTTTTGTATTTTTTAATTTTTAAAAATCTATTGAACTCATTGGGGTGTCAATTTAATTTTTGAGATGGATATAAGGTCCGTGTCTAGGTTCTTTTTATTTACATGTGGATGTCCAGTTGTTCTAGCACCATTTGTGCTATCCTGGCTCTGTTGTATTGCCTTTGCTTCTCTGTCAAATGTCAGTTGACTATATTTATGGGGATCTATTCTATTCGATTGATCTATTTGTCTATTCTTTTGCCAACATCACACTGTCTTGATAATTGTAGCTTTACAGTAAGTCTTGACATTGAGTAGTTTCAGTTCTCTTTGTTTTTCTTCTTCAATATTGTATTGGCTATTCTAGGTCTTTTTCTTCTCCATATAAACTCTAAAATCAGTTTGTCAGGATCCCCAAAATAACTTACTGGGATTTTGATGAAGATTACATTGAATCTATAGATCAACTTGGAAAGATCTGACATATTGACAGCATTGAGTCTTCTTATTCATGAGTTTGAAATATATCTTGGTTTATTTAGTTTTTCTTTTATTTTGTTCATCATAATTCCTTTTTAATGTTACAAATTACTGAAAAAATTGAGTAGGAATTATAGAAGGAAATACCAGAAAAGAATATTTGGTGACCTGAATTTATAGTCTCTTGCCATTAATTAATTAAATCCAAAAGTGATGGCAAATTCAATCTGTAATTAACCAAACAAGCAAATAAAAGCTTTCTGTCATTTCACTTACATATCAAATGGAAAATTCTCGGAAAACAAAGAAGCTGCTTTTCTGTCTTCCCAAAAGAAACTGCCAACATAGATGGAACTTGAGCCCATTTCATTTTTACCCCATAAAGAGGAGAATAATACCAATGCCTGCTTTAAAATATCAAATTCCCCAGGTTCTTAGTTTAGTTAATGAATACAAAAATATTGTTAGAAAAAATAAAGAGCTCTTCATAAAATAAATGTCTTTCTCTTGTCATTGAATAGAGATAAAATTGCATATACTTTTAAAATGTGAAAGCTGGGAGGGATTTTAGGAATTACATAGTCCAATCCCTTACATTTACTTATTCATGGGAGGACCAAGAAAAATCTGACTTAGCCAGGAGAACATAAGTAATTATGAGCATGGCTAAGATCAGATCAGCTCCAAAACCAGCATTTGGAAATATCTGGATGACTCGACTTACACCTGTATTGGAAAAAAATTCCAGGCACTCTAGAAACCGGATGTTAGAGAAAGGCATACTAACTTATGAGTTAAGTAGGAGCTAGGAAATGCTACAGAAAAAAAAATATTCATAAAAAGATTTTTCTAAGAACAGAGTCATTTTCTCCAAAAGACCATCATTAAAGGCTGTAATTCATAGATCAGCAAAGGAATCTGTCTGCAGAAGATATTATTTTGGCAAATCTAAATTCAGCCATGTATCTGGGTTTGTGCTCAATCTTTGCTGAAGATAGGAGTGTTCCTCCTCTTTCAGATAATTTACATCCTGTTCATTGGCATGAAAGCCCCACAAGGGGAAGGATTTTGACTGTCCTGCTTACTGCTGTCTCTCTCTAGACCCTGCAATAGTACCAGCCCAGGAGTAAACAGTTTGTAAATATTGTTACAAATATAGAAATATTTGTTGAGTCAATTAATTTAGAAAAAAGAGTACCTTTCATCATTTTAGCCTTTGGCATTTTTCTAAGTTTTCAAACACCATAAATTAATTTCTTACACAATAACAACAGGTCATAGTCACTGACTATTTGCTATGTGCCAAGCACTGTGTTCAACATTATTCATCTATTATCACAGTTATTCCTCGCATCATCCTTATCAAGAAGCTTGAATATTTTCTCCATTTTTACAGATGAGGAAACTGAAGTGTGGAGAAGCTAAGTAAAACACCCAAAATGATAGAAAATGTACAAACCTAGAGCTCAAATCCTCGGCCAGCCCATTATCTGGCATGAACCACAGCGGAGGGCTTTGTATGAAATTTCCACAAATGGAAACTCGGAACTCTCTTGTTTTCTCTGCCAGTTCTAGATTTGTTTGTTTGCTCCTAATGTATCATTTTTAGAAGCTAAAACGTGTTCTGCAGTTGTATCTGTAGGATCTCTGTGACTAATATTTTAAGCAACGCTTTATAAACTTGGGATGAGGTAAGTTTATTGTAAAATAGAGATATAATATTGGAAGGTAGGAAATATCAATAAGACCTACGTTGCCCTCCAATCGAGAATCTAATTTAATCTGACAAAAGCAAGTAAATTCAAAGTTATGATTGTCATTCCAGATATGACTCATTCAGGAATTTTAGGATCAGAAAATAGCCCATAATTATAAGCTTCATATTATAAGTGTTATTGCATCTAGATGAATTAGAATTTTTTCCATGAAAATGGCTGACTCACTTTATTCGCTTTCTAAACAGAAAGAATATTTTCACATAATTTTTAAAGTTACATTTCCACTTTTGATGCATATAAACATTAATTGAAGTACAATTAATTGACATGCCTTGGGAAGATGGGTCTTGAACAACTAAATTTCTGTGACTGAGAAAGAATTTAACAACATACTGTACTTTCATGTGCTTATAATAAACGTAGGTTATTACAGTCCAATTAGGAATTACTCTCTCAACTTAATCTATCTTTCAGATGATTGAAAATCAAGATTCAATTTAGAAATGCTTTTGGTATCCTTAGTTTAATGCTTTGTTTTCACCACTTAAAAATTCCTAGTAATTTTATCTTTGAACTTGTGTTTTGTTAAGTTACATCTGATGGGACAAATGAACAGAGGAAACACACTCAATATACATGTCCATGGCTGTTCTTCCTTGCTCCACTCATATACAGAATTCCAATGGCCCCAAATGTGTGAGATATACTCAGCAAAACTCAAACTACACAAGGCAAGTATGTTACACCTTTGACTAAGTTAGAGGCACTGACAACTCCAAGAGGCTATGTTTTCCATTCCAACCAGAACTTGCTTTGAATGAATGCAAGAAGGCGACAACAATCAAGAAACTCTATCATGAGCTTTTTTGCTAGTGTTTCTTCTCTGTATTAACTAACCATTTATTCTGAAAATAATGACATGAAAGGAATTCCTTTCCCATTCAGTTCTTCCTTATTCATCAATATAGTAAGTCAAAGATAGCTTTGGTAGAATGAGCACATTTCAAGAAGTAAAATAAAAAGTTGTGTCAATTTTGGGCTGTGTTTCCCCTCTTCTGATAAGAAAAAAACACATATACATTTACAAATTATCAAATACATAATGCACAAACTAGCTAAAAAATACATATTGTGTAATTTTTTTATTTCACATATGAGTTAAATGCTCTTTTGTTTGCATTTAAAACTAGCATGGCATAATGTAAGAGGAACAGCAAAATTGATGTTAATAATTTTAAATGTTTATTTTTCTTAGAATGATATTAAATAGCAAATAAAAAATACCATGACAAATCCAAAGAGACGACATCGAAGGAGATAACTTTATATAGTGTACCTTTAGTGGCACTTCTTTCCTGCTTTTTGAATAAAGGCCCTTACATTTTCATTTTGCTCTGGGCCCTGTAAAGTTTGCCAACCACATCTGTCTCTCTTTCTGGCTTCTCTCAAAAGTTCCATCAGCTACATTCTATAAGAAGTCTTAACTGATCCCCTCAATTCTTTGTGGGGTATTGTGTGTGGCCTCCTCGCCAGCAATCACATAGTGATTTCTGTTTATATATTTCTCATTACACCTTCGCTCTTAAATTAGAGTTAATTTTGAACATGTCATCTCCTCTCATTGTCTTTCCTGAAGGGCAGGAACAGGCTTAGCATTCTTACCTGTCTGGCCATGGACCAGAATCATTGGAGCCCTCATAGCCAAAATAAATTCCAGGAACTAATAATGAACAGATAGAATCAGAATCTCCAGGGCTGGGTCACTTCTCACAGCTAGCTTCAAAAGTAGTTGTCGAATGAATGAAAGAATATCAATGGTTCCAGAACCTGGAATGGTCGTTCCTCTGTTTTTCAACATTCCCTGGTAAAATCTGGTCTATTCTTGATGGACTGTTTCAAGTGCTACCTAGTTCTGTGAAATCTCCCCTGATTTCTACCCTCACCCTCTACACCTGCATCTTTAACTCCCTGACCTCGAGTTCCTTACCATAGAGTAATTATCTCTGACATTGAGGAAATTCTAATTGAATTTTACTTCTCTTATTAGACTCTGGTAACATTGAGGGCACAGCAGAGTGGGGACTAGAGTGAGGCAAGTGATGACTTACCTTGGACACAAAATTTAAGGGAATGTCAAAAACTTCTGTAATCAAGAGAAATTATATTTTAATGAATATTTTAAAAATAAAAATTAATGCAATAATCATCCATGATGAACAACATTTCAAAATTTTAAATAAAGATGGGCTCAACCCTATATGGGCACCATTGGCCTCATTTGCTTCAGTCTAATCCCAGCTCTGTTGGATCCTATGTTTTATTCATCTTCTTACGCCAGTTGTTGAAGGAATGAACATACAAATGAATTGCTCCCTTAAACCAATTAACCAGCTTGAAAATTATAGATCCTACCAATAAAGATGGCTGTGGTGGAATGTGCTCATGGGTCATGAAAACAGGTTGGTTGTGTCTTCTCAAATCAGCTGGATTCAGACTGCCTTCAATCTGGTCCCCATACAATTTTCCTCCATTGCACCTCCTTGTGTAAAATCAGAAAAAAAAAATGCATATTCTGTTGGCAATCCTTCTTTACCATCTTGCAGTCTGTAAGATTGCTCTGAGAGGGTGGATTCAAATGGAATCCTAGTAGTTCATGCTGTTTCAATAATGTTGCATTAGAATTTTCTTCCCCCATTGTTATAAAACATTATTACAATCATAGTCTCATGAATTGTTTCAATAATGCCATGTTATCTGTATTTCAGAAGTTTCCAGGCAAAATGAGATCAGAAAGACAAAGTTATTTGAACAAAGGGATGAAAAAGTATTTATACTTCATTCTCTGTATGTTCCCTACTTAAGAAGGAATTTAGCTCCAAGTTATACTCAAAGAAAGAAAAATATAAAAAGTTCCAGCAGCTTTTTAAGGCCTATCATCCACCATTGTAAAGGAAGATTGGCATCACACCCACACACACCCTCAACTCCCCAAGTCCCTCTCCCCCCTCCTCCCACTCCCCCCCCCCCACACACACACACACACCACCGCCACCACCACCACCACCACTTCTCCTTATTACAAAGTTGTTTACCCGTTCCGCGGCCCCTGCGAAGCCTCAGCTGTCAACTGTCGTGGCCTATCAGAGCCAGGCTTTTTCCTCAGTGGCCAACTTTTCCACTCTCAGTTAGCCACCAGAGGGCACCCTGTTTGGAACAAATGGTGCAGACTCCACAGCTTTCCTCCAAACTAACCAAAACATCCCGGAGCAGCTTTGGCGCAAAGCTCAGGAACTTCACTGCAAAGGAGAACAACTTTTCACAGCTACAAAACCTGCAAGTCCTGTGGTGCAGAATTATTACGAGTAAAGAATAAAGCACTGATTTATCGCCAAGGACCTAGGAGAAATATGGTCCAAGGAGTCTAAAGGGAGAGACCCCTCCCTCTCACCAGGGAGCCTCGAGGGTCTTCGACTTTCTCTCTGGAGGCGCTCTGAAACACTGCGCTTCAGGCGCCAGGAACAGTTTCCCGATTCCTGACACCTGTGATGGTTAATGCTGTCTGCAACGGGTAGTGGCTTCTCACCCTTTCCCGTGGAATGCTCACCAGAAGCTAGAATAAAACACACATCACTGGCTGGCAATCTAGAAAAAGTCTCCCGAGAAATCATCTATACTTTGTTCAGGGAGTTGAGGATACATACAGATCGTCATAGCTCTGCCACATTGTTATACGAATAAATATTTATATTGAATAATGAAGCCGGAAT
The DNA here is from genome assembly GCA_028627145.1 of Eidolon dupreanum. Classification (NCBI taxonomy): domain Eukaryota; kingdom Metazoa; phylum Chordata; class Mammalia; order Chiroptera; family Pteropodidae; genus Eidolon; species Eidolon dupreanum. The sequence continues at coordinate 134,191,579 of CM053507.1, read as the reverse complement.
TATTTTAATATTACCTATAAGAAAACAACTATACTCTGTCGTCAAAATAGTTACGTTGCAACTATAGCTTCTTAAAGACTACATTTTAGCTTTTGGGGTACACACTAATTTTACTAGCATTCTTCTAGCCCAGAACGCAGGTGTCTGCTTCATTTTCTCCCAATCTGAAACCCCTGGCCTATAGGGTTGGGAGCACTTTAGAAATTCAGATTTGCTTGGGCAGAACTTTTCAAGAGTATAAGTGATTTTCGTCTTCCGGTTTAATTTGTACGTATCCAGGGCAAAAACAATTTAATAGGGTGGCTCTTCTAGAACCTATGGAGTGTCACAACCCCGGCACACATCCTCCAGGATATGCATAATGATGTGAGAGTGTCTTCTTCAGGGGCAAGCCAGGTATTTTGCAAACTTCCATGGAGGCAGAGGGATGTGATGGCAAAAGAGCGCCAGACCGCGCGACCGGTGGGACGCCCCGGGAGGAGCCAGAGCGCTGTGTCGGCCCGACACGCGCCACAAGTGGTTTGGAAAAAAAGGGAGAAGCTCGGCCCCTCAGGTTAAAATAAAGCTCGAACAACTGGAAGTCACCTCCTCCCCGCACCCTCTGTCACTGGTCCCCATTCCTTCCTCTTTGCCAGCTATAGGAATGACGCCCAAACCAGAACCTCCGTGCGCACGCGGCGGGGTGGGTGGACCCGCGGCCACCAAAACCACCGCAACATCGCCATCCGGGGGCGGGGGGGGGCACCCTGGGTGCAAGGCTCGGCTGGGACTGGGAAGAGAGGGAGCGGCTGAACCTGGGGAGGCAGGTGTGGAGGCGGCCAGCCAGGGTGGTGTGCGCGTAGGACGCAGAGCGGGGGTATGAGATCCCGGAGTGCCGGACAAGTCAGGGAGCCGGGAGGGAGCAGGGCGGGAACCCAGCGAGGGGCGTCGGGTGCCAGCAGGGCGGACCCAGGCGGCGGCGGCGGCGGCGGCGGCAGGGTGCGCGGCCGGGAGGCCATTTCCTCGCTGCGCCCCTGGCGGAGCCGGGTTTGCCTGCTCTTGGCCGCCACCGCGCGCGTCGACAGCCGCGAGGGCTGGAGGGGAAACCAGGTCACCGGTTCGCAGACGCGTCGCGGAGCGGGTGCCCCGGGCTCGGCGTAAGGCAGCGCCCGGGGAGCTGGCCGGGGCGGGCCGGGCGCGCAGGGGGTCGGGAGAGGCGGGGACTCCAGTGCCCCGGCCACACTCGCTTCCTACGCCTATAAAAGTGGAGTGGCAGGGGAGGGCTGGCGCGGCCCTGGCGGCGGCCGCCTCTCTTCGCCCAAGGAGTTGACATTTTGCAGGATTCACGCGACGTCCCATCGCCGGCGCTCCCCGGGACCCCGCCGCCGGGAGGAGGGGGCGGAGGAGGGTGGAGACTGCGGGGCTTGGCCAAGGAAAGCGCACATCCTCGGGCGGGCGGCCGTGACGCGGCGGGGATTAACTTTGCATGAATAATGTGAGTGCGCTTGGAAAGGAGACCTTCTGCTCCCCGGGCTCGGGGCTAGCGCCCGCCGGCCACCTTCCCCGGGCAGGGGCGCCCAACCCAACCGGCTCCAGGGCACTGGTAATTTGGCGAGAGGACCTCGCGGAGGGGGTAAAGGGGGAGGAGGGGGCGACAGTTCCAAATTCCCGGAAGGGTGGGCAGGAGGGTGACGAGGGTGTCGCGGGAACCTGAAGGGGTGCGGGCGGCAAGCTGAGAGCGCGCAGGCGGGCAGGCAGGCGTGGGTGGGGGTGTCACCCGCCCTATTACCTGCCACCGCGGGGTTTCTGCGCCCCGGGTCTGGGAGAAGGTGCCCTCTCGTGCTAGGGCACCGCGCGGCGGCACTCTGGGAGGCACAGCGTGGGCAGTGGTGGAGCAGGGTGGCCGGGGGCCGCTCCAATCGCAGCGGCTGTTTCTCAAACCCCAACCCGGCTGTTGACAAGCTCCTTGTGAAATGGAGTTTGGCATCCTCAGCGCCGAACCGAGTGGAAGTTTCCATGATGAGGAAGTTCTGTGACACGGGGGTTCGGAAAAGGTTGGCAGACACGGGGGTGGGGCGGGTGGAGCAGTTTAAAAGGACTGTGAGTCCCCCATCCCCCTTTATTCTCTTGCTCCGGAACTGCCTGGTTTGGAAAGAATAATCCTGAATGTTGGCGTGCGCTGTTGCCGGTGCCCGGCGACTTGGCTTCTCCCCACCTTCTCAGGGAATCGGTGGCGATTTCGCTAGCCTGCTGGGTCGCACTTCTTTGCTTTGCTTCTCTTGACGCAGCATCTTCCTCTGAGTCTCCTGAAGTTGGTTCTGATACCAAGAGTTGTGCCAGCTGTGCGCTCCCTCCACCCCCGCGCCACCCCTCGGAGAAGGACTAATTTGGGAGAGTTTTTTTACTCCTAGTGGATTTTGCCCTTCTTAGCTGCAGTTGTCATTTTGGAAGAGGATTTCCCAATGACCATTGTAGGATTATTATTAGTGCTAATTCTTAAGCCTTCCGATTTGGGGGTGGGGTAGGGTGGGGTGGGGTGTAGCATGGGGTGAGTTTTTTATTTTTTATTTATTAAAGGTTAAATGTATCATTTCTCCCAAATGAGAAATTTTAAAAGGTTTAGAAGCATAACAATATGTAACGTGACTCAAAGAAAGAGAAAAGTATTTACCTGAACAGAGAAGTTCAGACTCTGCATCTTTCCCTTCCACACACGTTTAGAATTTGTAAAGATTCAAACACTGCCCCTAATCAGTAAATAAATTTAAAACAAAGTCTTCCTTTTAGCATGTTACTGTCTCAGGTGCTAGTGAGATTCAATTTTAAAGTCCTGTTTTGAAGTTTAAGAAATAAAACATTCCTTGGACAGTATTACTATCAAAGCACAAGCACTTTTATAATGATAAATGTATTGGGTAATGTAGACCTGTTGGGCAGTATCTTTACATTATTCGGCCTTATTTAGTTTAGTATGCTTATTTACACTGTAATAACATATAGCATGCACTGAATTACAAATTAAAAATTGCATTTTAATCAAAATATTCCATGATTTATTCTGAATATTCACCATGACTGCTCCCTAATTCACTTCTGTTTACCTCTCTTATTCTGAAACAAGTCATGTACTAAGAAACTTTTTTTTTTTAAGGTGTTTTGATGAAAAGTATTTTGAGCGATGGATGTTTTTAGCAGTTTTCATGCCACTTGGCTAAGTGTTTTAATTAACTTTAACAGAAATTTCATAGTAAGCGATTTGATTGGGGTATCATATGGGAAGGCACTGGCGAATGACCATTTATTATGGTCATTGTTAAACAGATACTATCACAATTTCATTTTTAATGAATTTCAAAGTTTTGCTATACATTGGAGATGGGACCATCTGCTAGTAAATAGGATTTGCTTTATTTTTTGGCGAGTAAAAGTAAATGCTACTGAATATAGCCATAGAACTATTCCTTTATAAAGCAATTCCTGTTGGCATTACAATTCAAAGGCATAATTTTATTGATAATAGAATAAAGTAACTGACTTTACAAGAGTAATAAGCATTCCATTTTCCCCCTATATATTCTTTGCAGCAAATTCTGCTATGAAGATGAATTAAGACAACTTCCTTTTAATTTACATTTTTGAGAAAAGGTGATTTCTTAAAATTTCCTTAAGAAAGTTGTAGATTCTTTCCCTTTCTTGGGGTTCTTGCACTGGGTGTGTGGAGCCACAAATGGGATTGCAGTTTTCTGTTTTAGTAAGCTCATCTTTTTGATGAAATTCAGAGTAAATGTAATTGGTTTCTTTACCTCCTTTTGTCATCCGAGTGTAGTATGTTGTGTCACCTTCAAAAGTTTTTCTCTGACCACCTGAGCCAAGTCAGTCCCCCATTCCTTCTCAGAACCATCACACTGTTTTTTGCTTTCTTTCTTTTCCCACCCTCAGTCTTATTTGCAATCTAAATTGTTCATTTCAATTGGTACTTATCGATTGCCTGTCTTCTGTGTCTAGAATATAGAGTCTGTGAGAAAAAGTCTTGACTGCTTCTACAGGATCTTGAACAGTGCCTGGCACAGAGGAGATGCTGAACAAATCTTTGTTGAATAAATTAATGGCTGTGCCCAAACATTTTGTATCCCAAAATACCTGACTAAGCTTCCCAAGTGTGTACCAGTTAGGTATGCCAAGATCTGTGCCTGTATATGAGGGTGTGCCATGTGTATGTAGTTCAGGTGTCCCCACCCCTTTCTCACTGAGAGGAAGCCCCATTTTGTGTAAATGATGAGGCAGAGAGTTATTTCTGCAAGTTTTCCTGGGGCCATTTGCCTTGACTACATGGAAATCCTCAGCAACAGTTTGTCTTATTTTGATTCCCTGAAGACTTTGACCTTCAACACCGTGAGTTTCAGCAACATTTTTTATGAGTTCCAGAGGTATTGTCAGTGCTAAGAGTGAAATTTCAGGTAACAGACATCACCTGGTGATAGGAATGCCTTCTTCCTCAGGAAGTTCTGCCCCTGGCAACCTCAGGAAACCAAGGGCACTTGGTGGTATCGCTGGTCTACGAAAGTGGTGGTTGAGGAAGGGACATTAAATGGGACTCTCAGGATCCCACACAAGGAAGAAATGCCTTTGAAAGTCAATTTGGAAATAACCTGTGTTGTAAGTAAAATCAGTCAGCCTCTCCATTTACCCCTTTTCTCAATTTCATAATCAAATTTTGAACCAGATGACAGTGGGAAATATTATATTATCTGAGTTTTCAAGTGACTGAGGTGTGATACCCAAGGGGTTTTCTTCAAATTAGTAGTCGTGGAAATGCTTTGACAGTTGAGACTAAAAGGAAATTACGATTGATGAATATAGTAATTTGTTTTTGTTTATAGAGTATTGACATTCAGAAACGTGTCTGATTGAATAAAAATTCCACAAAATGATGAAACTGATAAAAAATGGTAGGGGAAGAAAGATTGAAATCTTATAGAAGAGTAAATATAATTAAACTAAAGTTCTAAGCACTTGTTGCTTTCAAGTATTTAATTTAGCTCTGAGCTTCTCCGTAGCCAAGTTAATAGAAAAAAAAGGGGACCTGGAGGTGGCAAGCATGCATTAAAGTTGTAAGAATAGATCAGAGAACATGTGTAGAGTGCTTATTATGGTGCCTGACAACTAGTATATACTCCTGTGAAATATCAAATTGTATAATGGCCAATACTTGAACTTTAATTCTACAGAAAATGAAGTAAGTTTCTTTATATGATCATGTCTTTTACCACCCTAGAGGGCAAAAAATTCAGAAGACATAATGATGACAAGTAAACCAGTGGGAGTTTATCTTTGGAGCCTGGGCTATCATGGTCCACTGATGGAGACTGTCCCCAGTGCAGAAATAGAGCTCAGAAGGAAATAGAGCTGGAGGAATGAATGGTTAACATGTTCTTTAGGCTGACTTTCTCAAATATCCAGTGTCTCAGCCAAGCTTTTGACTAGAGCAATCTGAGAGGACAGAACAGCCAGGTACTTGAAAATGACACTATGGCCATAAACCTCTCTGAACAGGTGGCCTCAATACTTTGTGCTTTAGTCTACATAGCTCTTTCCCTGCAGGGAAATTTGTTTCTAGTGACCATTTCTGTCTTCTCTTCTAAATTGTGGTGAGGGACCACAGGTTTATTCATCCTTGATTCCCTAGCTCCTAGCAAAGAACTTGACGCATGGGCACAGGAAAATGTTTATTGAAACAATGAATTGAGAGTAAGAAAGGGCAGTGCTTCTTTTTCTCTTCCGATATTTGTATTGTCATTTTCTGACTTGATTTTGCCCAAAGTGAATGTTTGCTGCCTGTATTGCATCACATGTCCATATCACAGCTGAATATTTTGCTCATAGGGCTTAGTCTAATGTCTGGCTGGTTGAGCAATGGATAGCAAGTTAACTCCTTGCATTATTTAAAGTCATTTTAGTCACTTGATTCAATTCCTCATTCACTCTATAAAAATGTGTGTACCTACTACATGCCTGACAATATGCATATATTAATATAAAGATGATTCTGAAATGGTTTACATTATGATGGAATGGATCTGCCTATTGAGATCTCTTATTTGGCCCCCTGGATGTAATAAAGTTATTTTCATCTGAGGAACTGATCGTTTTGTGGTTTCTGTAGCACATGTGTATTAGTGTAAATTGCACTGGGATTCACCCAGGATTCTCTCAGTAGCCACATAGTGTGAGATTGAATATGTTTAGGCCAGTGAGTCTCTAATTAAGGATGTTCATTCTCTACTCTAAGTTCTCTAACCTATTAGTCATATGGCATTTGAGAAAGGGGGAAGGGAAAGATTCAAATCACTGAGTCACAAGTAAGGTATTTCCATATCCTCCTCTCAGGAATCTGTCCAACTGACAGCTTAGAATAATGATCTACGTTCAGTGCTAATGTTGTTTTGTCCATACTGTCCTAATTTTAAGGGACTTTGGAGACTTTATGTACTGGCAGCTCTTCTGGTGCAGTACTATTTTTATTGAATGAGAAACTGAGCTCCACTGTGAACTTAGTATCTTTTCCAAATGGCAAGTCAGGAGAACCTGGATTTAGGACCCAGGAACCTTGACTCTCTGTTCCCAGAAGTATATTGTAGCCTTCACATAGTGACAGTCAGATACACATACACATACACATACACATACACATACACATACACATATATATACACATATACAACACATGTATGTATATTATAACATGTAGTGTATACATGACAATATAATATTTACAATATATGTATATATACATATGTGTGTATGCAGCTGAGAGTGGACTCTAGATGGGGCACTTATAACCATTAGGAAAGGATGGATGTGAACTAAGTTATTCATTCAACTTCCTAGTTACAAAAGAGCCTTCAAGGATCATGGCTTCAATTCTGTGGTCAAGAATTTAGGGACTTATTCACAAAGTCATGAGTGACAAGCTGATTAAAGCAAAAGCTTGGACAAAAGAATGCAAATTGACAGCAGATATGCCTTTTTAATTCAAGAAATATACTCTGTGACTCCTTTGGTGTCTTGGGAATGTTTGAGATGAAGAGAGTGGAGAAGATAGTCATGGTTTTAGTAGCACAATGTATAATCATGACATTCAGGAACCCATTGAGTGTCCTGACTCATGTGACATGAAGTTCTATGGTTCTCAGGATGATTCAGATATATTTTCCCTCTTTTTATTTCTCTTAGAAGACTGTTTTCCCAGATTTCAGCAATAGTTGCACAGAATGGGTGCTCAAAAAATAATTATTAACAATCATGACATTCCTGGGTTTGGGCCGGTTTTTTCATATTTCTCTTCAATAAGCATAAATGTCTCACCAGCTTGCATGTCTATACATGCAGAATCTGCTCCTGTGACAAATGTGTGTCATGTTCTCACAAAAGGCTCTGCTTGTCTCTGCCTTCAGCTATGGTTCCCATGCCCAGCTTCCCAGTCACAATGAGAATTCCACAGTCATGCCGATGTCCCAAGCCACAATCCCATCATCACTTTCAGTTCCTCTCCATAATCCTGAATATTTCGGCAGAACCTCATCTTATTTTACTTTTTCTTATTTTACTATTTATGTTACTCTGAGGCAATTATGTTTGAGAGATCCTGAGTTTAACATCTTATATGCAAGAGTTTTCAGAGCCTATTTTTATGCTAGTGTCCACTATGAATATCCAAGAGGGAGTGTAGGTAGTGAAACTTACTTGGTCACCAGATATATTTGTGTATATGTGTGTGCACGTGGGTGTCTGTGTGTGTGTATAAGCTTCAAATGGCTAGAGTTCAATGCAAGATGTTGTAAGGAACAGTTCATAATATTACACTTTAAAAAAAATTAGTCTCATTTGTTTTAACCTCTGACTACATTTTTATATTAAATGATAATGCAAAGGAGCAGTATCAGGCCCCACCACAGAACCTTTTTACTACTTCACAAAAAATCTATCAGTTTGTATACAACACTGATTAATGCTGTCATTGCTAAAGTGTTTTGTGATGATGTAAAAATTATGCTAAATTGCTGTGACCTTTAAAATATTATAATCATAAAATATACCTTTTCTTGACTTTATTTCTGATATTTAGCTGTATTAATTTACATAAGCCAGAAAAATACTCATTTCCACTATATGTGTTTTTGTTTACTTTTCTGAATTTTACCTAAGCTTCACTGTAATTTCTACTCCACTTCCAGCATCTGGAGATCTAAAATAATGTACTTGTATTTGAATGATAGCTACCACAGGGGAAAGTCTCAGGTTATATATTCTTGTATTATCTTTTAATTTTAAAAAAGAACCAGGGGAACCTCACAAAAAAATTTCTTTTAAAAAACAATTTAAGTGGTGGCCTATGCAGGTAATGAACATATCAATTTATCCTGTGGTGTAGTAGTTGTAAGGGATTTGGAAAACTTCTTGTCCCTCTGAGGCCTCCCAGAAACAAAAATTCAAGGCATTTGGCTTTTTAATTTGATCTCACATTCTCTGGGTTTATAAACATAAGGTGTTGCTAAAGCATTCGTTTGCTATTAATTAAGAATATGTGCTCAGATGTATCTTTATTGAGGTTGCCACAAAAATAAAGCCTTAAAATGTATAAACTTACTTTATTATTGCTGAAGACTGTGTATCCCTCCTTCTCTCCTCCATCTCCATCCATTGCCTATGCATTGAGCATCTGCTGGGTGCCAGGCTCTGTGGTAGATGCCATGACACCATGGTGAACTTTTAAAAACCCTTGCTATAAAGGTACTCAGAGTATCCTGGGATAATCTACGGGAATTGATTTAGTGTAGAATAGTATCTCTCAGCCTCTGAACTACTAGAATTTATGGCTAGATGTTTCGTTGCTGTGGAAGGCTGTCCTGTATATTGAAGGATGTTCAGTAGCATCCCTGGCCTCTACCCAGTAGATACCAGTAGCTCCCCCACACTCCAGTTTCAACAACCAAAAATGTCTCCAGATATTGCTAAATGTCTCATGGGAAGCAAAATCGCCCCCATTGTAAGCCGCTGCTGTAGAGTTAAGAACCAGGGCTGTGGAGTGGGAATGTGTGGGTTCATATCGTGGCTTTACCTGGCTTCATTGTATGGGCTCATTTTCCTCATCTATAACAGGTAAAAATTAAATGAAATCATGAAGCACTTTATCCACAGTTAAATATTCCTAAATATTAGCTATTCATACTGGTGGTGGAATTAATACTTAAACAGGCAATTACAATATTGATAGGTTCAATGTTGGCTTAAGTACAATGTACAGTTGATAACCCATAGCTGGTACTGGGGAGAATTCTAGTCAGTAAGAACACCATATTACAAATGCACAAAGTGGTGTAAAGTGCAAAGTGTTTGGGGAATTGCAAGGACCCCAGGAATTTCAGGGAGCCTGATCTGACTGATGTGTAAAGGACCAAAAATGAGGCTGTTGGAGCAGACAGGAGTCACATGGTGAAGACTTTCCTGACCACAGTAAAGAAGATAGTCTTTGTCTTGATAGCATGAAGAGACGAAATGTTTAGCAAATCACATTTTTATTTTAGAAAAGTTCTTTGAGATAGGTCTTGAGTGAGAGAGATAATGGAAATGATGAGCCCAGTTAGAGACTCTGAGAATAACCCATTGACACACAGTGCCTGCCAGAACTGAGGCAGTTAGATGGTGCCGTGAAGTCTTTGGGAATAGATTTGACTTTCTCCAAGATGTGGCAAAAATTTTCTAATTTAATTCTAATAATAAGTATTTTTAGCAAGCTGGCTCTTCATTTGGGGAGATTTCAAATTTAATTTGAAAGCAAATTACATGATAGATTCTCTTTTAAATGTTTTCAAATGGAAGCTTTAAAGACCATTTCACAGCTTATTAATAGCTGAGTATTATTCAAGAGTTTCTCTGCTATTGTATGTACATATCTACAGTTCCTGTGTTAGAAACATGCTTCTACACAACTACATTGAATTAGCATTGTGATGTTGACATTCATTATTTAGTATTAACTGTTGGTTTTCTGACTGATAGGGATTTTATTTCATTGACGATCAAAATGAGATGGTAGAGAATATGAATGAATGAATGAATGAATGAATGAATGAATGTGACATTCTGGAAATACCACCTAAAAGAATAAAAATATTTTTCTCAAGTCTCAACTTATCTGAGCTTTAATTTTCTTAGTCATAAAACAGTGGGAGTAGATAAATAATCTCAAAGTTATTCTTAGCACAGGGATTGGCAAACATTTTCTATAAGAGGCTATATAATATCTTCAGCTTTTCGGGACATAAAGTTTCTGTTGAGACTGCTCAACTCTGCTGTAGTAGTTTAAAAGCAGCCATAAAGAGTATGTAAATAAATTGGCTTGTTTGTGTACCAATAAAACTTTATTTACAAAAATAGATGTTGGGTTGTAGTTTGCTATCCTTTGCTAGCCCAGTTGGAGGCCAATAGAAATGTAATATTAGTCACAAATGTAGCTTAAAATTTTCTAGTAGCCACATTATAAATAATTAAAAAGCAACTAGTCAGTTTAATTTTAGTAAAATATTTTATTCCACCCAATATGTTTAAAATGTTATTATGTAATTGATATAAAAGTATTAATTATGTATTTTACTTTTTTATTAGATCTTTACTATCTGGTATATATTTTACACTTGTAGCACATCTCAGCTTCAACTAGCCACATTTCAAGTGTTCAGTAGCCATTTGTAGCTAGTAGTCAGTCGTAAATGTGGCAACACAGCTTTAGCTTTAAAAATCTATAATTCTATCAAATTCCATATGAAAATAACTTATATACATTATTTCAAATGATTGAGACACTTTCTTTTTCTTGCCACATACATTAGTTAGGAAAAAACTATACTCTGAAATAAAATTTAAAAATGTACAGTGGCTCAAAGACTAGAAGTTTATTTTTCACTTGTATGAAGTTAAAAATTGCTCTTTCTGATTGATTGGTAGCTACGCTCTACAGTGATTCAGAGGGTTCGTCTGATCTTGGGCTCCTCCATCTTCAGCTCATGGCTACCAAGGTCATGTGTTCCTTGCAGCAGACCACAGAGAGGGAAATGAGAGTGGAGAAGTACACAGGCTTCTTATCCATCTTGGCTTGGAAGTGACACAAAATCATTTTGCTCAAATTCTACAAGTGAGAACAAATCACATGTCCCCACCTAAATGAAGCAGGATGGGAAGAATGGTCTCTACTGAGCAGCTTGCTTTCCGCTATTGACCCCATTCTATAAAAAGAGGAGCAGGAATTATTTGGTGAACTGTCGTTGCCACACTGTGTTACTCTGTTTTTTAATTCTCATGTGACTCTCATCACATCACTGTCTCGTTACTTTTGAAGGCGTTGGCAAGAAATGGAAACTCCATCTTTACAGCAGTGAGGTAAAATGATTCTAATTTTTGGTGCTGAGCCATCCCCCTATCTGATCTAAGTCTGTTTCCTCACTTCTTTCTCACTCATAGGGGGGCGCCTTTAATCTTGCTGGACCTAGTGTTTCCTTTCAGTCTTTGACCATCATTTTGATTTCCTGCATAGATCAGTGTTGGTCAAAATGTGCACATAGTGTTGGGAGTTTGTGACCAAACCTGGTATTACTGGCACATCATTAATGTGCTTTTTTTTTTTTTTACAGAAAGCTAAAATGTAAAGTAGAGTTATCAAGGATCAGAGGCCAGAGCTGATGTTTGGTGTGTTGACAGAGGTAGTGAGGCCATTTTCCTGGTATCATTTTACAGCTTTAGACTGTTCAAATAAATGACTCATTATATAATATTTTGACTAACAATACCAATTTTCCTCATATTTGTCTCACTTAACATTGCTTACTACAATGGGGAACACTCTTTCATCCAATCGAAAAGATTATTTTGTTGTTGTTTTCTTCCCAAATTTATCAACGTGCTTTATCAAATATTCAGCCAGGTCTATAGAAGTACCTCCCATGAAGGAAACTTAAGAGGGGCATGAATAATAAAAGTGAGGTCCATGAAGGGAACAAAGATGCCCTTTCCTTCTAATTATTCATATTTTATCTTTCTGGAAACCTTACCATTTAATTATTATTAAAATGTCTTATTCAAAGAAGTGGGGAAACACAAAGGGCACATGCATCTTGGATTGTTATGAAATAAAACTAACCAATAATAAGAAGTGTCATGCTGAGAACACATAAAAGAAAAAGAAGTAATTGTATGCCTTTGTATTAACCTAGGTAAGCTGTCTTCAACTCCGCAAGTCTATTTTTGTAAAATATTTTGATATTTTTGAAAATTAAAATTTGCAATATTAAAAAATGTCATCCCGATAAATGACTCTCACATGCAGAATTTAGCTGATTCTTGATATTCCATGACAGGAGAAAAATGATTTTCTCCATATTCCCCAACTTGTTATTGGCCCATCAGTGGAGTCTCTGGTGCTCAGGGTAACTCATAGTATGGGTGCCAGTAATGTCCTCTTTTAAAGTCCTGGCACAGAGCAGGAAGGAAAAAGACCTCCTCCCGCTTCCTTTATAGGCCAAGTATGTTTGTTGTGCGGAGGGTTAGAAACCAGGAATCTTGGGTGCTGAAGTGGATGACAACTGGGTCATTGGAGAGATCAGTGTGTAGGAATGGTGTGGTAGACATCTACACGGTTTATTTGGATGCCTGGCTTTTCCACCTTCTACTTATGGTTTCTCTGGCAAGTTACTTAACCACTTTGAGCTTCAGTTAGCCCATCTGTGCAATGGAAATAATATTGGTATGTACTTCACAGCACTGTGGAGGCAATTAAATGAGTAATGGCTACAAACTGTTTAGCATATATAGTGACTGGTGAGTGCTCAATACATGTAAAACTATTTTATTATTTTATTTTATTTTATTTTATTTTATTTTATTTTATTTTATTTTATTTTATTATTAGAAAAGTTGCAAAACTGTTAAGTAAAACTGCATCTTGGAGATAAGGGGCATTATTGTCTAAAAGGCAGGGAGTCAAAGAGAGGGACCTCGAAGTCAATCCAAATTTCCTTGATAGCTTTGTGTCATTAGTTGTTCTTCCTTTAGTTTTGAATTGTTATTGTATGCTTATTGGTAACAGTATCCTTTTTATAGATAACCTAACATTTTTCAGCCTCAGGAGATATATTCTGTGATCATTGAAGTTAGTGAACCCTCAGAGTTTGTGGAAAATGAGAGTAATAGATATTTGGTTACCAGCTCAATATTCCAGCCCCTGGAATGCAAATCTGTTTCTCCCACTTGTGTTGAATGTGGGGCTTACGCTGACTAACTTACTTCCTTTATAGAAGCTACTCCCCTCCTTTGTTTTGATACTTTTTTACCATCCACATTCAAACTCTATCCTTCAAAGTTCAGTATATATTTTCCCTTCCTTTCAACCCAGCTTCCCAGAATCCTTCATTCAAGGAGCTCCCCAAATCCCACTCTGATTAATTAGGATTGAGATCCAAATTCTCTCTGCTTCTGCCCTGCTGAAACATGCCACTTCAGCAACAGTTTCCTTCACTATCCCCGCCCCTGCCTTGTCCAAAGGTAATATTACATGTTTAGTCATTTTCTATATATATATTTCTTCACTGTTCAGTGTCCAAGGCTCGTATTTGTCAATGAGGTAGGTATTTGCTAGATTTGAAGTCCCAAGAAGGCAGGGACTGTGTGCTAAACAAGTTTCGTGGATCCTAGAAGTATAGGCCCAGCGGGTAGATTCTGAGTAATGATTTTCCTGCTGTTTTAACTAACTACAAGTAGGCTGTTTTCATGAAATTAGGATGAATCTAATTTTAAAATGAACAACCTTTTGTCCTCAGATGAACTAGAATATACACTTACAAGGCCCTGTTGGCCTGCATTATAAGTAAGGGAATAGGTTGTCCAGCAGAAAAGCAGCACTGTTCTTTTAACAAAAAAAAAAAAAAAAAAAAAAAAAAAAAAAAAAAGCTATCCATACATAAGAACTGAGATAGAAGATCTTCCCAGCTCCTCAGCTAAGTTGGCAAGAAACCAGGGCCCCAAAGTGGATGTTCTCTTCAAAGACGAAACCCTGCAAAAATCCACAATCCAAGAAGAATGGCTTCTGAGGATATGTAAAGAAAGGTCCTTAAGAGTAAAAGACCCTCAAGCTTGGCAGCCTGATTCCTCAGCTTGTATGACAGCAAGGACTTCCTTAGGTGATGAGTTCAAGTTTCTTCAGGGACAACATTCTGAGACTGTTTGGAAAGTGTCAAGCTACACGACTTTTTAAATGTCTCTTTTGCTGATGTGAAAAGGCTCTTGGACACATCACTGCTGTGGCATCTTTCACAACTTCTAGCTTTTTTTGTGGCCTTTCTTTTCCATAAGGTTTTTAGCGTCTCAGAACCCCCATTACATGGTAGATGAGTGATCTAACATCACCCTGAGGGGTTTACAATTCATTTATCTTCTTTAACTAGCAGTGTTTTTGAAATACCTCTTTCATTTTTGCTAATTTTGTGGTTTTCAGTCCCCACTGGTGATTCACCAAAGTTTCATTTGAACTAAGGCAGTCATTCCTCTTTGTGTTTGCTTTTTCCCAGCACTAGAGTAAGACCCCCTTCTCAGAGTCAAGGGTTGTTCCTTATTTGAGTTCTTGCAGAACTTCTTAAAGAAGGACTTTAGGGGCATTTGAGACTAACAGGGATTATGTTGCATTTTCTGCCATTCTTGAGCAAAAGATGTGGTTTTGCTTATTCTCAATGGGAGAAAGAAGAATGTGCCCGAAGTTGTGTTTCTGATGGTCTGAAAGGAATGCGGCTCAGAGGAACCCAATGATTCTGTCCTCAGTCCTTGAGGATGAAAAAAAAAATCAGCTGCCTCTAGGAGAGAGATACTGTAGACCCAGATAGCCTTTACCTTAGAGGAACCAGAGGATCAAGTAGCTACCAGCCTATTAAAGTTTGAGTTCCTCAGAAGCAAACCCTGAGATGAAAATTCAAGTTTGAATTATTATAGTGGGGAGAGGTAAAGAAAACACCAGTAAGAGAGTGGGGAAGGGATCCAGAGCAGGGACAGCAGCTGGTAAGGGGGCCTTATCAAACCAGTTACCCCTGTGAGCACCTGGAGCTTAGCCACCTTGGGGAACTCTGGGAGACAGCGTGGAACATGTGCTTCATAATTACTCACTCAACAGGCAAGGGAGTGCATACTGTTCACCAGTACCTGTCAGAGATTAGCTGAGGACTGCCTCCAAAAGCCATTCGTCGATTCCCTGGCATTTCAAGACTTCCACTTGGGCAACAAAGAGCACGCGTCCAGACAAAGAAATGCAGCCGTTGGCCATTGTAAGACAAGCTGGTGGGCATTGAAGTGGTGCTCATAGGAACAGGGTCAGGGCAGCAGCATCATCTACTGAACTTTATCCTTTCTCATTACTGGCATAGGACCATGCAGGGCAGCCTCTAACCCCCATTTCCACCTGAGGCTCACTGGCCTCCATTGGACTTCTGCTTTGTTCTCATGAGATACAGACTGCCCTTAGCTGGAGCAGTGGAGCTGACCCCACCAGCATTTGACATAGGATCAACTAGACTGAGATCTATTGAAATAGGAGACACAGCCAGATCTTTTGCCCCCTGCCTCAGTCCCATCATCTCTCTCCCACACTGCCTTCATTCCCTCTAAAACCCTCTTCACCCGAGATAGCCTAGAGGTCCTGGTGTGTGGGTTTTCTCTCTGTTTAATAGCTTCTCTTCTTGCCTATACCATGTCCTTCCTGTCCCCACCCCCGCCCCCAGAACAGGGTTTCTCACCCTCAGGGCAATTGATGTTTTGTGGCAGATAATTCTTTGTTGTGGGGAGCTGCCCCGTGCATTGTAGAAGGTTCAACAGCATCCCTGGCCTCTACTCACAACATGCTATTAACACTCCACGCCCAAATTGTAACAATCAAAAAATGTCTCCAGACATTGCCAAGTGTCCCCTGGGAGGCATAATCATCCCCATTGAAAACCACTGCCTTAGACCTTTGTTGCAAATCTTAATCCTTCCCTTCCCCAAGCTCCTCAATTATGGTTACCTATTGATTATATTCCTGGTCCTCATGGGGAATGAGGAGGCATTCCAAACTCGAGTATTTGAACATTTTCCCCAGGTGATTCTGATACACCTGCTGTTCCACCTGCCCATGTTCTACTCCAGCCAGGAATCACTTTCCTGGTCTGTCTTTCTGTCTCTTTTTCCTTCCTTCCTCTCTTTTCTCTCCATCTGCATTGTGGACGACTGCAATTTGGAAGATGCCACTTTAAATTTCTGCCTACTTTTTAAAGGATCCTGCTCAATTTAATAAGGCAAATACTGTAATGGAAAATCAGCTAATAAAATATATAGTTAATGTAACATATTATTATCCAGTTATTCTTTTATTAAATATCTATCCAGCACCAAATATGTGCCAGGTACATGCTAGGGTAAAGTGGTAACATACTCCCTTGTTGCTCCAGGTAGTTTAACAAAATGATTGGGAAGAAGATGGCTTTATCAAAGCTAAGGGTACCTTTATTCAATTAACACATGTGTACCCCCAAATTATGGAGGCTGGTATTGTACTAGAAACAGTTACAATTACTGGCTCGGTATTTCTTAGTTTGGGAATTCTGACTCTATAGTTTAGGATTATGAAATCAGGCTTTGAACAATAGGATTTACTTCTGTCACATTCAGAAGTATTTTATGAGTGCAGTTCACCTTGACAAGCAGGTTTCACGGTTTAACAAGTTCCTGAATGAAATGTTAATAAATCTTTCACACTCTTGTTTGCCAGCACCCTCTTTTTTGCTGTTCTTGTGCTGCCTTGTCCAGCAGTCCACATTTCTAGGTAATCCCTCCAAAAGGGCTTCTAACCCCTCCCAAACAAAGCCTTGCCTCTACGTTGCGTGTGTGCGTGTGTGCGTGTGTGGCTGGGAGTCGGTTAAGGAGAAAAGAAACAGTACTGATGACAGAGAAAATTATGAAGGCGCTAATGTCACCAGGAAATCCACTCAAAGATATCACCCTTTTTTTTTTTTTTTGGCCACGTGGAGTGTGTTGTGTGCTGGCAATGCTTGGGGTGTGTGTCCTCGGTGCCAGTGGAGGGGTCAAGCCCTGTTTGGGGCAGTGTTAGCTGTAAGGCAGCTACTTCTGTTCCTCTCCCTTCCCTTACACTGACTTCTCTCTCTACCCCTCTTCTCAAGGTTCACTGCCCCCAGATAGGCCCATCCACACTGCTTAGAAAGGCAGAGCCGGCCCCACCCCAGACCTGCTCAACCAGAACCTACATTTTTAACAAGATCCCCAGGGAATTCTTGTGCTCTAGAGTTTGAAACATGCTTTTGTTCTACTTCCACTTTTCTAGTTCTCAGTAAAAATATGCAGAATCCCAAGGTATAAAAGAGTTAATGGGGTAATCCTGGGGTGAATTCACTAATCCCATCAAACCCAGTTTATTGTTTTTTAAACTTGGTTATCATCACATTAGTGGGCCTTGAATCAACATAATGAGTCACAATCAAGAAGTTTTAAATAAAAAAAGACTAAACTATAAAGTATTAGAGTAAACTGCATGTTTTTGAAACATTTGTTTCATTAAAAAAATGCAAGTACACACGTGACATACACCTTTATATATATTTACTGGGTCGTGACTGCAAAACAGATTTCTGGCTGCGGTTACTGTTAGTAAAGAAAAGAACTTTGAAAGCCACTGCTAGAAACATTTAAGATAATATATATATATATATATATATATATATATATATATATATATAATCAGTGTTTGATTTTTAGGTTGAACATATACATTTGATCCAGTTTGGCCACTGGACTCCCACCCAAGATCATGAGATTATAATTCTCCAGTTCAGATTCCTGAGCAATAAGATGTCTAAATAGCAGATACGAATGTTAAAATGATCTCAGCTGCAAGTTAACGACAATAATAAATTTAATCTTTCACTCATTTTCAGAAACAATGCTCTATCAGAGAATACTAAAAATCTTGAAAAGAAAAAAATGCCTTTAAAGAAAAGCTCATCATAAATCAAGGGAAAAAAAAACTGTAGGCTGACCAAAGGACATGCTTAAAGTTAAGGAGAATAATAATTTTGAACCCCCACCCCAAATTTCCCAGGGTGTCCCAAAAGTGGCAGTGCAGTTTTAAGTTTCCATACCTTCAGAAGCGTACATGGTACAAACTTAGAAAAAAGTTTCGGAAGTTTGATCATTTACAATTTCTTCGACACTCATTTAGCTTTGTGGATTTTGAAAAGTAAATTTTTCTTTTTAATATTTTGTTTCAGTCTCTCCGATTGAAGATGGCAAGCACTGAAATGATAAATCAAAATGAAAATTTTACTTTTCAAAATCCATAAAGCTAAATGAGTGTTCAAGAAATTGAGATAATGGAACTTTCAAAGAGGTTCTCAAGTTCATAGCATTAATCCTTCTGAAGATACTAAACGCCCTGTAGAAGGAAAGAAAACCGTGTCACTCTTCAAGCACGGGTCTGTGTGAAGCTGAGGCGCGGAGATCTTGGAGAGTCAGATTTCACCACGTGTGGGAAAGAACTAGTCCGCGGGGGTGAAACCAGGCGCTTCGCGAAGGAGGGTGCTAATGCCAGGATGAGACACGGTTACAGGGTAGTGCTTTCAATCTCGCAGGCGGGATCTGTGCCAGACAAAGAGTTGTCTTTGAAAGTGCCTTTGCCCTGTGAGAGTGGCAGCTGGACCGACCTGAGTTAGCTCGCTCTGAGCCCCTTGTGAACTTCCCCTACGATCTTCCTCTGATTCTGGTGAAATGATTGTTTACTGGCCTTTTTACTTAGATACGAGGGAGTTATTTAAAGCAATATTTTATTAAACATGACTTCAAATTTGCATTTAAGGAACAGTAAACATGTTTATTTTCTCCTGAGGATGTCAATTACATAGAATTTCAGGTTTATTATTTTTTTTAAAAAATGATGATGGCCATATTCTTTAACAATGCAATGTTTGGAGAGAATTTTTAAAGAATTTTACATGCTATAAAAGGTGAGAAAGCTAGTGTTCCCTCTCCGGTGTAAGTGTTTAAAATGTGATTTTGCTCATTTTTTAACTATCCTGTTTTTTGTTCCAAAGCTAATCCTTTTGCTAGTGCAGAGCCTTTTGAGAATATATATATACGCATATGTTTAAGTTACATAATTTTAGTATATGTGACTATATCATTTGAACTTATATTGAGTATATTTTACATATAGTTCAAAATCTATGAGAAAGAATATTGGAAACATTAAAAATGATAGCACTTTATAACAATTTCTTACATTCATTTCTAAATAGAATAAATTACAATTCCTCAATATTGTGGTTCGATTTTTTATAAATTACTTTTATTTTACCAAATAAAGCATTAATTTGAATATCAACTTGTAGTTATTCATGTTTGCTATAATGTACTTTTAGCAGTTATTTTCACTTGTTTGGAAAAAAAATCCTAACTTCATATTTCAGGCTCTTGCTTCCTACTGCATGATGGTTACAGTTGTATAAAGGAACGCTGCTGCCCTCAAGACTAATGAGGACGTAACAAATTTTGAGGTGCATGCCAAATAGAACATTTTGTTTTTAGGACATTAGCTGTAGGAAACCACTGTTAGTATAGTAGTTTTCCTTTGTGATTTATTATAGATGTCTTTCAATTAAAAAGTATAGCTCACTGCATTAAGTCATTCTTCTAGCTACAGAATAATAGACAGATTTCATATATACACTTTTAAAATTAGTAAGAAAAGTGAATGTTTCAACATACACCAATCTGATAAAAGTTCACACAGTTGGATCAACTGTGCCCATCTGTAAATCTGAACATCTCCCTGTACCTCCAATTCCACAGTTACCTATACAGAGCATGCATGGTCTGCAGCAGTCTTCCAATGCATCAAAAAATTTGAGATTTTTTTAAATGAAATATCAAAGATAGAAACCTGCTGGAGGTATTATGTATTTGGATTATTGTAGCTGACCACCACCCCTCATCATGAGAAACCTGAACTCTCACAGTAGCTATTAATCCTACAAATTCTGGTAGATCTATAGCAAGACCTATGATGGCAAATAGTTTTATGCCAACTCAAGTAGGTTTTGGTAGCTGATGTCTTTGAGAAGTATTGTAAGGCAGAATCTCTGGGCTTAGCAGTAAAGCATTATGATTGATTAGTAATAACAACAATTTATTACTAACAATTAGGAATGGAATACAGATGGCCTGAGTGCCATGTGTTTTCTTATCCTGTGTCCATACCCGAGGAGCATTAAATCCTCAAGATATTATCCCATTATGTTGCCTTTGGCTTCAATTTTGTGCTTTTGAAAGGGTACTGTATGTATTCTGAAGACATTCATTTTCTATTCAACAGTAAATCAGAAAATTCATTCATTAATCAAGGGAACTATGTAAGAGTGTTTCCTGATTGGCAAGTTTAGCATAATATATAAAACAAAGCACACAATGAACTTGAGTTCTGAGTTCTGAGACTCTATGTATAAATATATTATTAATTGTATTTTGAAAATCAAAATATCAAAACAATTTTCTTTCAAGAAAATGCTAGGTTTTCAAAATAAAATTGATGACAAATATTTTCTACTATATTTTAAAATGGCAAAATTGTATTTATTTGTGTAATTTATCATTTGGACTGCATGGTTTACTTTATTTCTCAATTACAATACCCATCCTCCCAGGAAGCTTTGGCTAATCTCTTGACATTGAGAACAGGAAGGAATACATTGTACATGAGAAAATAAGGCAGATGGTGGGATCATAGACAAGTTCCTATTAGGTCTCCCAAGCTAGGAAGGTAGAAGAATTTGGCCAAGAAGGCATGAAAATGCAAAATTACAATTTAGAGCTTAACAGAGCCTGTGCTACTTATTTCACCAAATAAAATTGAATTTTCTGTCAATCAGATTGATTAGATTCCCTTGAAATCTGCCCGCAATAAGACCTAGGTACTATTCCCTTGGTTCCTGAGGACCTTATAGTTACTTAATGTAAACTCATAATTGCTTACATTAAATGACTATAAGGTCCTCAGGAATTAAGGATGCGAGAAAAGAAATCTTTTGTACAGTTCATTTTGGCATTCTTTCCATAAAGAGATGAGTCACTCTTCAGCAAGTCCAGGACTTGACTTTTTGAAGACTGGCAGAAAGAGCAGTAGGAGACAATTGGCTTTGTGTTCTAGCCTCTTGCACAGTTGACTTTTCTTTGTAGGGGCTGTTATTCTTCAGGATAGAATGAACTGTAGCCAGATGTGTCTAGGTACCCTAGAGGATTCTTCTAGAAGGGCACCATGTGCTAGAGCCCCATAGATGTTTCAAGATGTTATCATTCTGATAGCTGACATTTGTGTTGTTTTGACCATATGTGTTGTTCTAAGTTGAATATTCTCTGAACTAAAGGGTAGGTTAGGAGGGTTGGGGTCTCAAAAATCATCTGAATATTTTCTGTATTTATTCTGCCGCATGCAGCCACAATAGTATTAATATAACAGAGCAGGGGAGGTGTGAACCTTGGTAGACAGACATGAATGTAAACATGGGTATCCTCACTAACTAGCTGATATGAAATTTGGAAAAGTTCCTTTTTTTGACTATTTCCAGTTCTGTAAAAATGTGGAAAACCAAAAACAAAAACTGGTCTAAGCAGAGCTGTGCCTTTAGTCTGAAAGTTTTGAAGGTATGCCTGACTTCTAGACCATTTTCTGCTGGTTGGAGAGGAGGAAGAGTAGGAAAAAGATAGGGAGAAAGGGAAACTTAAGAAGAATATCCATAGCTTCTCTGCTCATAAGGAACTTTCTTTTTTTTTTTTTTTTAGCTTTTATTCAGGGTCTTAGAACAAAGCAAGTCTCTCATGGTTTCCTCCTGGATAAGATGGAGATTTGCAGGCTGACAAGAGTCAGGAAATTCCGTAAATTGAACAACCACATGCATGGAATGTTTTCAGGAATCAACATCAGACTGGAGGAGAAAGATCTGCTGAGGACTTCTGGCTTTCTGCCCAGCTTTGTGTGGACATTAGGGTGGTACCATGAAGACATGAATGACATTCTTATCACACATTCAGGGTTCTTAAAGCTGGAGTCGAGAGCCAATATGCTCAACAACAGAGTGTAGATTTAGAGAGCTCTTGGTGGGCTGGGACAGTGGGTTCAAATCAAGAAAGCCTGAAAAAGGATTCAAAACCACAACATTGCATGAGCTACATGTTGGAGGCCCAAATTCTAGAAGAAACACTTCAGAGCTATAGTAGCTGCCTTCAGACACTTGAGAAATCAACCTGGTGAAGAGTCTTGGTTAAGAGTGTAGACATAGGAACCAGACAAACCTGGATTCGATTGATAATTCTGCCATCCTTTTATATATTTAACGAGTACTTCAACAATGCTTACTAACTACCAGGCACTGTTCTAAATGCTTTACACGTGCTAACTCATTTAATCCTCAAAACAAATAATTTTATAAAGTAGGTTCAGAGAGGACAAGCAACTTTCTAAGGTCACATATCTAGTAAGTGGTGGAACTGGACAGTGGTGTAATGTCAGCATTCTTAAACAGTACATGATGTGGCCTCTGCGCTATTGGCACTTCTCCACTTATTGGCCGTGAGTCCTTATTGATATTCCCAACTTCCAACTTCTCTGTGGCTCAGTACTTTCACCTTTAAAATAGAGACAATTTTTTTCTCATGGGGTTATTTTGAAGAGTCAAAAAAGATAGTTTGCATCTGGTCTATAGACTTCTGTGATACTCAAAACTAGGAGCAGTGGGTAAAGTTAGTGTGGGTCACATTGTGACTTGAGAGGAGAAAACCTACCTGTCGGTTATGGGGTCCAGGGATGGTGCCAGAGCTTCAGCTTTGGGAGTGTTTCTTGGAATCTAAATAGTCTCTGTGAGGACAAGGGCAGCATCTACCTCTTGAGGGGGAGGCTAGACTTACTGATACTGACTTTAAAATTTTACAACTCTGTACGACATTTATTTCATTCATTAAAATGTCAGTCTTCATCAGATTGGTTGTTTCCTCCTTGAAGTTTTATGCAGATTCTAAAAGATTGTACCTGTCACAGATAAGGCAGTTATAAAAATAAGTTACCCAAACTGTTTCCTATTCTTTACTCATACCTCACGTTTCACCAGCACAAACACCTGTTCATAGTTTGTTGCACTTCAACACTTTCCTCTAAATAAATTAATAAAATGTATTCTTATATCCAGTAGCTATTTCTTGCCTGATTTCCTTATAGCTCAGTTATCCTTAGTAATGACATATTTTGATTTTGATATATATATGAAATCTTCATGTTTTAAAACAATAGGGAAAATTCTCAGAGATATTTCATTATATTCCTAAGAAGTAGGTTGAATGCTTTCCCTGATTTACATTTAGAAATACAATAATTAAAACCAGACATCTGATGGGAAAAGCCGTGGCTTCTGGTGAAGTCGCACAGCCAGAGATAGGACTAATGTTGATGTCAAAGGCCCATGGCAGCTGGGAAGTGCTCTCCCAGCTCCCCTGTGGCTCCTGCATGTACAAGCAGCTCCCTTACCTGGGCTGCCTCAGAAGTTAATTAACAACTCATAAATCTATTGAGCTTATTATATGCTAGTAATTGTGCCAAGAGCCCAGAAATCCAAAATGCAGAGAGTTGGTTCCGGAAGAGGATAAATGTCTAACTAGGTAATTACAGAGGCAGGGGACTACTGGCTAGGAGAGAGAGAAACTCTGGCTTCCTTGAGATGGTTCCATTAGGGTGTCTACTGAGGAGATCATAGAGAACTTTCCAGAGAAGATGATGCATGATCTGTTTTCAAGAATAGTGGTACTCATAGTCAGCCTGGCAAACTCGTGTGTGTGTGTGTGTGTGTGTGTGTGTGTGTGTGTGTGTGTGAGAGAGAGAGAGAGAGAGAGAGAGAGAGACTTAGATAAATTTGTGCATACTAGATACACAACTCACAGACCCCCTCCCCTACCGGGTTTCCAGAACCCTAGCATTCAGACCTTTCATTAGGCAAGGCAATAATTTGAAAAAGTCTTTTCTGGGAAATCTGAGCAGCCCAAGAAGAAAGACCTAAAATTATTGAATAGAAGGCACCCTGAATTGTGCCCAGCCATATCAATCTACAAAGTAAAAGGTAAAGTTGAGAAAATCTCTCAGAAAAGAGGAGAAAATGATGGTGATGGTAATTAGAAGAAGAAGAAAAATAAGATACATAAAGGATCAGTTTAGTCAGCCAAATATCTTAATAAAAAATCAGAAAGAGAGAACAGAGAAAATGAACAGAAGGAACCTATTAACTACTTCAGCAGGCTGCACATGTGTGGTGGGCAGGGAGAGAAATGAGTCGATTCTCATCCTCCATAATGGGGAGTAAATAGATACTTCCTAAAACTGAAATGTCCCATAATACAGTCATGTTGTTATGAACATGGAGGTAAAGTCGTCTTTTCCATAAATAAATGGAAGAGCTTGGAGTGGTTATCTCTAGGGAGGAGGAGATGGGCAGGGGAATGGGAGAGCAGTTTTTCATAATGAATCTTATAAAATTATTTCATACTTTAAACCATATGCAAGTATAAATTTGATAAAAGTAAAAACCAAAAATAATTTATTTTAAGTCTGGAGAAAGAGCT
The DNA here is from genome assembly GCA_028627145.1 of Eidolon dupreanum. Taxonomy (NCBI): domain Eukaryota; kingdom Metazoa; phylum Chordata; class Mammalia; order Chiroptera; family Pteropodidae; genus Eidolon; species Eidolon dupreanum. The sequence continues at coordinate 134,166,868 of CM053507.1, read as the reverse complement.
GTGTAGATATATATGAGGGGAAAAAAATGACCGAACTTAAAGATTGTGCTGATAAAATCACCTAGCCTACAGCTAGGACGTGGAGATTCAAACTAAAGGAAAACTCTAAGTCTTAGACAAATAAAAACAAATCCACACTTAGATTCATCCTGTTGAGAATGCAGCCAATCAAATATAAAGTGGGCGGGGATAACATTACTTGCAAAGAAATCACAAACAGCAAGCTGACTTCTCATCGGCTACAGTAGATAGTAGATACCAGCAGAACATGATTTTCAAAATGCTGAGCAAAATTGTCAACCCCAAATTCTGTCCTGGTTATAGTATAATTAAAAAGTGAAAGTAAATTAAAAATCTATTCATATAAATAAGACTAGATTAATTAACCTTACTAAAGGAAGTACTAAAGGATATACTATAATGAGAAGAGATCATTGAACCAAGAAGGAAACGTGTAAGTTGCAGGGGAAAATAGTGAGAAAAAGAACTGATATTATGGGAAATCTAAAGAAGTACTGTTGGTAAAATCAACAACAACAGTAATAGTAACTATTTTGATGAGTGTTTAAATAATACAGTTAAAAATCATACAGAACTTAACTATTGTACTTGATAGCAAGGAATGAGGAGAAGACAGAAGTAATATCCTCCTCAGTCTTTGTATTATTCTAGAAAAGGATAGAGATAATGATTCTCTTTAAATTTTTGTTGGTGTACAAATTTAGAGATAACTTCCATGAAAATAGAATGACTTCCAATCCAGTAGGGGGATAAAGAAAATTCAATTGCTCAATTCAGTAGATAGCAGGAAATAAGGAAACAAAAATACCAACAAAAAAGCATGGCCAATAGAAAACAACAACAAAATAAAACAACTGAAATGTCCACATATGTATATTTAACCACAGTAAAAGTAAATTAACTAAACTCTCCAGCTGAAGACAAAGATTGTCAGATTGCCTAAAAATACGAGCTCCAGCTCTATACTGTTTACAAACATCATACCTGTATCATAGTGACTCAAAACATTTGAATGTAATGGGATGGAAATAGATATATCAGGTAAATATGACTTAAAACTAAAATAACAGTATTCGTGTTAGGTTAAATAAGATATAAGGTGAGACTTGGGGAAAAAAACCTGTCACCTCCATTGATTATTTGGGTCAACATTTAATGACCTAAATTTATCTTTATCTGGGCATTTGTTTGAGATGCACCATAGCAACCAAGTTAATGCGACAAGTTAAGGGAGTTCTTAGGCATTGTTGAAGTGTCAATAACCCTTTCATGAAGGATAGCATTTAACAGATTACTGCATCAGGGTCCTCAGTGGTGGTAATGGGACCTAAATGAGTAGTTTTGCAGCATGGTATTCATTGATACTTAGAAAATAGCTGGCAATGCTTACTGACAGCTTCCAAGGCTGTCTTTCCAATTGGCTTGCCCACCATGAGACTCCAGGCTCGAATCAGGTATACTTTTGAAGTAATTTCTAATCACAGTAAAAATTGCCCAAGCAGCTTGTTTTATTAGTAAACTTGCTTCATGTTACAATAACATAATTACCTGCGCCTTTTAAAATATTGCATTGTCCTTAAAGATTATTCTCAAATTTAGAAATGAGATGGTGTGAAGAGGGAACCCCCCCCCACCACCACCACTTCAAACTCGAATTTCTACTAACAAAGTTATGTAGAAGTCTTAATCTGTTTAACATTCTCTTAAGGTTACAGATACTTCTTCCCTTCTTCTTAACTGGCCCTTGCTCCAGAAAACAGCCTGTGTTCTAACAAATCAAGCCAAACCAATCTCTTTGTCACTAGTAGGGCCCAAATAGATACTGTAGGTGAATGTCCCCTCTGTCCAGGAGAGAAGCCAAATTGTGTAACCCTACAGCAGTGACAGGAGCAGGGTTACACGGTGTGGGTGGAAAGTTGTTCTTGCTCATGCATAGAAGCAGATTGGCTTTGGGTACTAGCTTCACTCAGCTGGGTGCCTTGCCCAGAAGGGGGTGGGGCTGGTAGCTTGAGAAACTGGGTATTTTTCCCAGGCTTCTGGGTCACTGCTGCAGCCTTTCAATGCCCTTTAAAAAGCACCTCGAGGAAACTTCTCATTGGCAGCTGAAGAGCCCACTAGTTCCAGGGCATGAATCTGGGCAGCAAAGAAGAATTTTCTCCCCTCTTTCTTTTGCAGGGCTAGTGGAAAGTGGGTTTTAGCACATTAGTTTTAGACACAGGGCCAAAAGGTACAGTTTAAAACATGTTTTCTTCTGTTTGGATGTGAGGCTTCCTTGCTACTTTTTTCCATAAAACAATTATAATCACATAGATATTTCCCTGATTTTTAATAGTTTAGATCAGGGTACAATCTTAGCTCCCAAAATGCTGTGTGACAGTTTTGTTTAATTCAAAGATTACATGCCTGAGAATTTTCTTAAGAAAACCATCTACTTCACATGATTCTTTTCTATGTGACCTGAGTTATTTATCCCAGAATTATGGCTATCAATTGTGTGATTTTTTTCAATTCATTTGTTTAGGTCAAATAAAACGTTAACCCATTTTAAAAATACAACATGTACCAAGTTGTTCAATTTGTTTGTGAGCCCATATTTATGTTGAGCCCCTTACCCATTTCAAATGATTTTTTTTCCTTTTATTTTTTAATTATCGAATGAATACCTTTATTATTCAAAGAAAAATCAACAATACTGGAAATGTTAAAAATAAAAAGATGCCATCCCAATGTCACTTTGTGACATTAATTACCATTTGTGAGCTAACTTGTAAAAAACAAAATAGTTTTTCTGCAACATGCGGCCATACATCTGGAATTTCAGAATGTCAGACTTGAAAGAAACAGAGATCATTTATTCGAACCTTCTCAATTCCAAGGGCCAATATTTGGTTCAAAAGAAGAAGAGGTAACTTGTCTGAGATTATCATTTCAATATGCCTGTGCCTTGGTCTTTGGACTCAAGTTCTTGCCTTCTAGGCCCTTTTCCAGGATATCATATGGCTGGCAAGTTTTTGATTGTTAGCCATTCATTTTTAGTACTTTTTGTTATTCTGATGACAAAAGTAATAAATGCTTATTGCAGAAACTCACCCATCATCTCACCACCCACCAATGAAATGTTGATGTGTTTTTTATGTGCCATTGTTGTACAAAATGGGATCAGACCTCACATAATTTTGTGTACTTTTTCCTTAATGTATGATGAACATGATTTCATGGCATTGAACATTATTCCTTAGAATTATTTTTAATAGTTGTATGCCAGTCTGTGCTATAGATAGACCACAATTCTAATAAATCCCATTAATTGCTATTTGAGAACAACAGTTTTTCAAAACAAAGATGTCTTGAACATAGCCGAATATAAATCCTTGCATATTTTGCATGCTGTATGAAAACCCCTATGCACAGAAATCAAGGTTGTTCTGCAATTTAGGAAATTCTTGGGAGGACAGTGAACCTTTAAAACCCAAAGTTATTTCATGTCACTAGATTAGATATCCTAAAGCAAATAAAATCAGACCACTTTAGAGAACAAATCTATTTAGCTCTGACCTGGTCAAAGGTGACTTAATCGTTGTTAATTAGCTTTTTCCCTGTTTTATTAGCCAGCTGTAGGAAGTATTTGAATAAGCTGCCTTCTTACTTGCTAGATAAAGCCTTTGTATTCACAGTGTATTTTATAATGCAAATAAAGCAAATAATCATAATGCCGATAATAGTAGCAGCTACTATTTACTGGGAGTGCATAGTATGCCAGCTCTACACTGAGCTCTTTAGAAACATTACACTTCATCTTCACAACAGTCCAATGAGGTGGCATTAGTTTTATGCCCACTTTATAGAGAAGAAACTAGCTCAGAAAAGTTAAGTAACTTGCCTGAGGTGGCACAGTGAGTGAATGGCAGAATGCAGGATTGAACCCAGGCCTGCCTCACTCCAAAACCCGACACTGGGGCCCATGTCTCCAAAGCGATTCTGATAAATTAATTTTTTTCTTACTGATTTAAATTATTTTATTAGCAGTGGTTCTTAACCTTTTTTGGAATTGTAGAACTATTTGAGAATCTATACCATAGCCTAGAAAATAGTATATTTGAAAAGATATGCACAATTTAAAATCAAATTTTAATAAATAGAGTCTCTCACCAGAAAACTCCTAGAATTGAGCAATATCCTCTGGGTCTTTGCAATTCTTCAGTATTCTGGAATCTTTTGCTAAAATACAAATAACCCTATAAGAGGAACAAATGAAGTACTTATCAACTAAGACTGTGACATTTTTGCGCTGGTAATCTATTGATAAATGGAAATAAAGATGGCAGGAAGCACTTGTTATACATTTACTAGTTCCTCATTTTTTCTGGAACCAGCCATTTCTGGATGGGACCTCTCAAAATTTTAATACTGACACTGAATCGTAACTACAGAATAATTCTCAAGATATGATCTCACAGCCAAATAATTAACTCTCGAAGTATCCAACAATTACTTAGTGAAATATGAAGTAAAAAGTTTATGTTCTCACCACTTAGGTTAGGGAAGATTAAAAGAACAAAATAAAAATTTTTAAATATTAGTACAACCTGTTAAAAAGAAAAAACTCTGGTGCAAAGCAAAATCATGAACATTACAAAACTAACACAATGGTTTAAAATTTTTCTATGCCACTACTCCCATCATTAATGCATATAATTAAGAGTAAATTGTTTTTCAGTACAATTTGCCTGATCACTTCTGAGCTCTACTCTGCCCCTACTGATGTTAGTTTTATCATTTAAACCTGTGGATTTATTTTCTCAGTGTTATGTAAAACAAGAAAAGAATTAGTAACTTTTGCTTAATTTTAAATATATAAGTTGCATAGATAAGCCTGTTATTTTAACTTTTATATTCTGCTGTTGAAATGATGGAGTTCACCACCAAATAATACATTCTAATATGCCATTAAAAATGTGCTAAATGAATCTTAAAGTACATGGAATAATATTCTTTTTTAAGGGAACTGGGAGCAAAGTAATGGGGACAATGTGTAGGTGTTAGGCACTGTCTGATCTGTGTGGTTTAAATGAGTTCTTAGAACTGAATAGCTAAAATTTAATTCTTTTACTCTATTTACTGAAATGTATTTTGGAAGTAAAAATGTGGTATTGTGCCCCCCAAATACTAAAAAATACATTCTTGATTAATATTCACATTTTAAGTACTTATATAAAAACTGGGTACATTGATTTTTTCCTTTTAGAATATTTATAATATGTAACATATTTGAGGATTAAAGGCCATACTACATGGACATCTGAGGCTCTATCTAAACATCGTATGTCCTGTTACGTTACTGTTGGTTTGGAGTTTTCTTTTTGTTTCTGTTTTTTGTTTTTTTGTCTTTGAACAATATAAATCTAATTCTCCCAGGGCTTAAATCACTCCTCAGCAGTAAATTGGGTGCTCACGGAGGAACATTTATTCTTTCAGCCTACTGATACATTTACTGCACTGTGGGGAAAAGAGGGCATGCTTGACTAGGTCAATTTTAGCATTTATGAAAGATTTGATGGAGGAAATTGAAACTAATAGCTAAACTATTAGCAGCCGATACATTAACTAGTATCCCACTGCGTGGCCTCAAAGGATTGAGAATGTTTAACTCACCGAGAAGCAGCAAGATTGCACTTGTGAAGAAGAAAGCATCTTTTAAAAAAATAATATACAAAGGTAATTGAATATAGACTACAGACTATAATTTCAGTCTTCTGTAAAAGTTACAGGGTGTTGAGCCTGCTAGATGTGCTTGAAGAGAGCTTGTAAGCAATCAAAATTCAGCTGCTTCATCTTTAGGAATGAAAAATGATACTGAAATAATTTTTCTGGCAGGTATTATCAGCCCACAATGACTGTCATTTAGCCTCAAAATGTTTTCCTTTTTCTTTGCTACATTTCTTTAGAACCTTGCTATTCACATGTGGGCACTGGGCCAGGCTCATAGACAGCCCCTGGGAGCTTATTAGAAATGCAGTCTCAGACCCCACCCCAGACCTGCTAGACCAGAATCTGCATTTAACGAGATGTCCAGGTGATTCATCAATATCTGAAAAATGCTACTTTGAAACACTGAAGCAATGACTGAATGGTTGCCACCTTTCTGATCCTGAAAATGTCATGTAGCTTCCAAATGTGCCCAACCTCCTAAAAGCAAATATCCTCACTGGGAAATCTGACCTGCTGTTTTAGAAAAGTATAGGACTAGAAAGTGTTTTCAACTCTTTTCTATTGAGATTCCCTTTCCTCCCTCCCTTGCTGCCTTCCAAATAGTGTGTATCCAATAAAGCCTAACTAATAACACAGGTGAGATTTGTCAATTTGTGGCAAAACCCCAAATCCCACAATTTGCACTAGTTTCATTGTCTTTCCCTCAAAACTATTTCTGGAATGACAAATCAGAAATTAGATGGATTCATAATTCATCACCTTTACCCTTTTACTCTCTACTTAAGATGGATACTCATAGCCAAATGAATCAAAACTCAGAATTATTAATCAACCTGGATAAAATACAAACACTGAATGAGAGGAAGACGGTTAAACACTTTATCACTATCATGTACAAAACTCTCTTTCATAGTCCTGTAAAATGGAAAGGAGCCTGGTTTCCTTTTAAGGCCATTTCTATCTGGTAACAACCAAAACAGATTGAATGAATGCATTCCTGTAAGATTCATAAACACTTTCAACTTATTTTTAAATGTCTTGCTTTGAGAATCTAAAAAGACCGTATGCTTTCTTTTTACTGACTAATGTGAAATGATAATAGTTTGCAGAGAAATTCAGTGAAGCAGCTGATGAAATGCTTTAAAAATATATTTTGGAAAGTAGAGCACTAATAGTGATGTCAAAACAGTGTCTCCATGTTCTCCATCCCACTTACACCGGCACTGGGCCTGGCACATCCATTTTCTCCTCCTCAGCCAGACAAATGGAGTAGTAAAAAATCAATCCTGTATTTCACTGAATTTTATAACACAGTTCTCTTCTCTGCCTGTTAATAAAATATCCCCTTGGAAGGAAGCCAGAATTCTCTTAGGCAGTTGAGACTTTCCGAAATAGATGAAAATAGAAAAGGGGAGGTAGCAAAGAAATGCAGAAGTAAAAAATTAACTTTTGGGGTCAAAATTCTTACCTGAACAGTTTGACTAATCTGATTATTTTTTAAACTATGGTATTGATACCAGTGTTTTAAATTGAACCATGAGTAGTGAAGTTATGCCACATCCTCCACTCTCAGCGACACTGAGAAACAAAAGCTCTTTTTAATTCATATTTCTCACTGATGCCAACAGGAGAACACATGGGATAATTGAAGCCCCCAAACTGAGTAAGATCTCTCAGGGTCTCAAGAGTAAGTACTTGGTAAAACAGGGAAAGTAAGCAGAGGAAAGTTTTGCTGAGAAGGTTGAAGAGAGAATTCAAAATCAAAGTGAACATCTCCTTTGTGATGCTTTCTATCACTACTTAGGAACTGAATGATGGAGGTGACCAGTCCCAGTGTTCAACACTAACGAAGATCTAACCCTTGATTTAGAGACCCAAATCTAAACTTCCTAATCTCTGCAGTCTTTATGAAAATGTTAGGTCTTTATTCTCATAGTGGCTAACACATGGCCAAGTACTTAGGTAAGGCTTATTGAAGGAATGGATTCAAGAAGGAGCTACCACTATGTAGACTTCATCCTTGTTCCTTTTATTCTTTGGGTGGAATTCTTTATCCACAACGTGAAACTTAGTTGTGTAGATCTTTGCCCTGGGGCTGTTTTAGAAGATGCTATTCACTACTCTACATTTCGTATGGTGTTGTTGAAAAATTAAAAATAAAGCTTTGGTCTGGAAAGCTCTGATACGCATTACCTTTATGATCTTGGAAAATATGTTTATTCTCTCTGGGTCTTAGTTTCCTTACTCTAAAATCATAATCTCTTACATCTTGTCCCACTCTAAAATTCTATAAATCTGGCCCCAGGATTTCAAGTCTGCCTCCAAACAACGACAAAGATAAGAGACTAAGAATTAGAAGAGCAGATCGTAACTTCTTTATGAGAAAGTTTCATCTAAAACACATCTTCTGTACTTGAAAGCAAATTATAGATACTCTTTGGTTAAGCCATACTTACTCTTATTAATGCCAAGCATTTGTCTAGTTTTAAGAAGCAGTAAAAACTATATTCTGTTACTTTTTTTAATAATGGCTTTATTGAGATACAGTTTACATACCATACAATTTACTCATTTACTCATGTGTACAATTCAGTGTCTTTTTTATTATATCCACAGAATTGTGCAACCATTACCACTGTCTAATTTTAGATCATTTGTATCACCTCCAAAAGAAACCTGATACTTGTTAGCACTGGCTCTTTACCACATCCCAACCCTAGGAAACCACTAATTTACTTTCTGTCTCTGTGAATTTGCCCATTTGGGGCATCATATATATGGAATCATCTAATATGTTGTCCATTGTGACTGACTTTTATTCACTTAAATTTTCAAGATTTATTCATGTTGTTGAATATATCAGTACTTTATTTTTTATTGCTGAATAACATTCCATTGTATGGGTATACCATATTTTATTTTCCATTCATCAGTTGATAACATTTGGGTTGTTCCACCTTTGGGATATTGTACATAGTGCTGCTACGAACATTTCTGTGTAAGCATTTGTGTGGATATATGTTTGCATTTCACTTAAGAATATACTTAGGAGTAAAATTGCTACATCATATGGTAATTTTATATTTACCAGACTGTTTTTGAGGAACTGCCAGATTGTCTTCCAAAGTTCTATCCATTTTATATTTCCATCAACAGTGTATAAAGGTTCCAATTTCTCGATATCTTTGCCAACAATTAATATTTTCCATTTTTATTAATATTCTAGTGGATATAAAGTGGTATTTTGTCATTTTGATTTGCATTTTCCTTATGACTTATTTTGCATAAATGTTCTCCCATATCCTTTGCTGATTTTTAAATCGTGTTGTATTTTTATTATTGAATTCTTTATGTATTCTAACTACAAGTCCCTTATCTGATACATGATTTGCAAAATTTTTCTTCCATTTTATAGTCCGTTCTTGAGTGCATTTCTTTTTTTTTTTTTTAGAAGAATTGGAATCCTAAAAAACATGTACCTTGATCTCGAGCCAAATAATTACCTTATACAGAGACATAAAGAATCTGTTTTTACTCGTAAAACATCTATGACACAGCAGGACCATAGAAAATCATGTTTAGCAGATGGTTCAGCTGTTTCCTGATGAGAGATTTGGCACTAAGGAGAAAATCAATCTCTAAGTTATGAAGAGAAATAAATAGTCAGAAGATATGATGGGAATCGTTCGTAGTTTATTATTAATAGATATTTATGGAACACCACTAAGCACTGAGATTAAATAAGAACATTTGAGATCTTATTGGAATTGATAGTCATAATAATAACACAAGAACTTTAATAAAAAGCCAGATATACTGTAAGGTTTTTAAAAAATCATTCTCTAGAGATTTTCTTTTATTGTTTCCTCCTTTGTGTTTCCAAATATTGACTAGTTTAATAATTGTCATTCACATGTTAGAAGTGAAGTATAATACATACATACATATGTGTGTATATAGTTATACATTTTTTTAAAGCTTTTTCTCCCTAAAATCAATGAAGTTAATTATTTAAGTGCCTTCTTCAATTACTTTGTAGAAATTTTAAAAAGAGCTATCCCTAGGGTTAATTCATTCACTGAACAAATAACTGCACTGTCTATATTTCAGACTCTGGGCTAGGGACTAGGAGTAAAATGATGGATAAAACAGACCTTGATTGTACTTCATAAAATTTACAGGCAATAAAGTAAAATATAAATAAATGTAGAATGACAATTTTTTAAATTGCTATAGAGGAAAAGAAGAGGGTGCTAAGAGAGAATAATTGAGAGACCTATTTTAGACTGAAGGGTCAGGAGAAGTCCCCTGAGACATACGAAAAATTAGATGGAGCCAGCCAGAGTGGGAGGAGAGCAGGCAGGCAGAGGGAACAGCATGTGCAAAGGCCATGAGACAGGAACAAGTTTGCTAGGTCCAAGGAAGGGCAAGAAGGCCAGTGGGAAAGAAAGGTAATAAATGAGGTGAAGGATAGTAGACAAAATCCAAGAAGAGAGCAGTAGATAATTCATGTAGGAGGTCATAGGCCATATGAAGGAGTTTGAATTTTATTCAGAAGGTAGTTGAATGATTTTGAGGATTTTAGCAGAGGAAATGACATGATCTGATGTAAAAAGATTATGTTGGCTGCTTCATGAAGATTGACGTGTGAAAGTAATGTAGAAATAGACCAAAATGACCTTTTAGGAAGCATTTGAAGTTGTCTGAATGAGCAATGATGGTAGCTCGGACTAAGATGGGGCTGTGAAAACCAATAAGGTGAATGGATTTGAGATTATTTTCGAAATGTGATGTAATGGTTAAGAGTATGTGTTCCAGATTAGAATGCTAATTCCCCTTCTTACTAGCTGTATGACCATGGGCAAATTAGTTTCTGTATGTCACCATTTTCTTAGTAGTAAAATGGAAATAATAATAGGAATCATCTCATAGAGTTATAAAAAATTGAATGGTGCTCAGAGTAGTGTCCCAGGCCAGAGGCTGAGCTTGCATTCAAGGTCAAACTAAAATATACTAGATAAACTAGCAAAACAGTCAGCACTTGGAATAATGCAACTCTGCTGACTGGCAAATAAGATACCAAAACAATTCGGTGACCCTGACTTTCCTTGGAGAGGTGGCAGATATGGCAAAAAAGAGTGTGGAAATTGTCATCAAACAGACTATCTTTTGACCTTTACTGCCCCCCCTATTTACTACTTGGGTGTCCATGAATAGTTACAAGTGTTGGCCATATATTCAATGGGTTAGAGAAGAGAAATCATGGACGACTCCTAGTTTCTGTCTTGAGTGCTAGATGACTTGTAGGACCAGTTCCTGAGATGGAGGAAAAGGGAAGGAATACATTTTTTGAAACCTCAGCTTCTTCAGCTGGAGGTCAGTATACCTTCCTCATAGATGAAGACCAGAACGAAAGTATATAAAATGCATAGCATAGTACCTGGCACACAGTAAATGCTCAGTAATGTTTTTCTTTTGTGCTCTGGGCTTTTCTCCACTTCTTACCTCAGCTGCAAGTGTCTCCACCACCCTGCCTAAATCTGCTTCCATTTTAGGCTAAGATGTAAGATGGGGACAGTGAGGTGACAGAGCAGGACCAGGACTAGGGTAAGGTAAGTGAGGCACTCGTCTTAGGGACCAAAATACTAAGTAATCAAAGTAAATATTATTTTAATGCAACATTTTGAAATATCAAAATCAATCCAAAAAATCCATGATGAATAAAATATTTATACTTTCAATAAAGACAGAACAAGTATTACTGATTTCTCCTTTTGCCTCAAGCTCTAGTACTCAGTATAGCACTGTGACAAGGTGAAAGTGGAGAAAAAATACTTCCACTTTTGGGCCCCCAAGAATCTTTCTCATTTCTTGCAAAGTTGGTTGCTAAGAGCCAGTCAGCAGACTGGTATACTCCAACAATCTCCATATGCCACAGGATATGTTCTAACAACCTGTGATACTGGCCTGTCCTAGCCCAGCCCCCTGACCCTCTTCCATCAGTTACAGTGTGAGAGTTGGAGCAAGGTTCTTGGGTTCGCCCCACCTCAGTAAACGCAGACCCTTGTGACCCTGGAACTGTTGAGCAAACACAAACTGAAATAACCCAATGCTCTATTAAAGGCTGGGGTTTAAAGGTCAACTTTGTGCTTATCAGCTGCAAGTCTATTCACTCCCTGAAAGGCTCTCAAGGGAATTTCGTACTTGCAATATGGACTGAGAAGATGAGCATTTGCATGCAGAGTGGGGAGCTATTTGCTTTGCGAGGAGCTGTCATTGACAACAGGAAAACAGCCATCCAGGAGCAGGGCGGAAGATGTGTGGGGTCCTGTACAAGGAACACATCCTTCTGATTTTGACCTAGAAAGCTGAAGGTACATGTCGTACATGTGGTAGCTGATGGCTTCTTACTTTTTTCCATGAAAATCAGAAAATTTCCAACTGGTAATTTGAACATCATCAGCAGGTGGATAATGAATAATTAAAGGACAGATTTGTTAAAGGTCATATCTATCATGTAGAAACTAATTGTGGAATCTTGAGCTTTGGGGTCACTTTTCCTCTTATAGAAGCTGGGTATGGGGAACCAAATTTCAAAAAGTATTTTTATTTTATCAGGTATTTTAATTTTAATTTAAAGAAATAATTCTCCTAATTTTTAAATCATTTTACTGCAAGTATAATGTACCATCATGATGTACATTTATTAATGATTTGGGGTGAAACAATAATGAATTAGAGAGTCATACAAATTACTCTGAAGCTACTGCTGAACACAGCCTACGTGTCAATGGCACTTTAAGATTGCAACATTTTGTTTGGTGACCTTCATATTACTTGACTGCATGTACCTTAATCTCTCTCTCTCTCTCAAAAAAAGCTGAGCCTGCTATAGATTGGCCAGTCGGTTTTGTTTTTAAATCCAGTTTTTCATTTACCTACTACTTTATAATGCTTGGTTCAAGTTGTGCAAAAGGATGAAGTTCATTGCTACGTAACTCAGAAACCCATTTTTAAGTTTTTAGGAAAAGTAAGTGCAAGGGTTGTCATGAATTGAGACTGAAAGACCTCGTAGGGAAATCAGGTGGCACACTTTAAAGTGTAAAAGTAAAGAAGACTTTAGAAAAGTTGTACCAAAAAAAAAAAAAGGGGGAAGAAAATGCCATTTTTTTGGTAATAAAGTATCTTGCAGACTTTGAAACTTATAACTAAAAGTTCAGAAGCAGAATAAATGTTGGGACAAATTAGCTTTTGCGAGGGTTCCCAATGTGTAAATACAGGGTCTACTGTAGATCTTGCTGATCATTTACCTACTCATCTGCTGGGATCTCTTCTTGAGTATTCAGTCTTTATATTTCAAGATTTAAAACAAACACTTTTCAGACTATGAATAAATATTTCATGGTCTCTGAGCTATAGTATACCCATGGAAATTTTATTTATTGAAAATTAACAAAATTTTCAATTGTTTAAGTACAAATATTAAACTAACTTGTGATACTTTGTTTAAAGGGGTCTAGTTTCCTTCCTTCCTTCCTTCCTTCCTTCCTTCCTTCCTTCCTTCCTTCCTTCCTTCTTTCCTTCCTTCTTTCTTTCCTCTCCTTTTCCCTTCCTTTCTTTCCTCTTATGATGTCCATTTGAATGCTTAGATTATCTTATTTCTACCTCTGTAATTATTAGTTTTAAATCAAAGCAATTAATGCCATTGAGAACCTAAAAGTCAAGTTAGTATCTTTTTTTAAGCAATTATTCATCCAAAATTAATCTTTTCTTTTCCCCCATTATTACCATAATTACAGTAACTGACATTTATGCAGAAAGTCTCACCAGTATATTGCCTCCTTTGAGTTAAGACTATATATATATATATATATATATATATATATATATATATATATATATATATATAACAACTACATATATGCAAATATAAATGTCATATATATAGTTATATATAGTATTTAGCTAAAAGATAAGGCTAATATTCTTTAAATTGGCTACCCTATTTTGAAAAATTTTCTCCTACCTCTCTAAACCAAATGTGAATAGTCACTGCATTTGTAGACAAGCACTATGCAGAAAAGCACTAACCTGACTTTCAGTTTTCAGGAAAGAAAGTAAAAAATTCCACTGCAAACTAGAGCTGTTGGACTAAACATTGGTCTATTAATAAACAGGATGAACAATCTAGTTACTTTTCCTGCTGAGCTAAAATATAGAGCTGCTGCCTTTTCTCCAGTGATGTTCTCCAACATGTGTTACCTGGTCCTGAGAGTTTCCTGTCAAAAAGCCCATTTCTGTCAATCAGCCATTGCACATTCTTGAGAATGGTTAGTGTGGCAGTGATGTGGCATACTGAATTTGAATGCAAAAGTGGCCTGCCCCAATTTCAGAAATGGGTCACACATATGTGAACCAATGAAAACAATTGGGAGCAAGTTTAAAGTAAGGAAAATTCACCATACTAGTCTACAGTGTCACCATGCTCTTACTGAAACAGCTCTGTAAGTAGCTTGCATTAAAAATTTGAAACATCATTTCTAAACAACTTTTGGTTCTCTTGTGCCCTCTTTGCTTTTCATTTACCAACTGCGCAACCACTGCTTTGTGCAACCACTCCTGTGACAGCCATGCATGTGCCTTCCTATCCCCTCGTCCCCTCTACCAAATTCAGAATTCTGCCTTTGCCTTCAAACAAGCCATTCCTGCTTTCACTTCCTTTGTCCTTGACCTGATTTGGGCTGGTTTGTTTGCTGTTCTCTAAATTCACACCTTCCTGACCTGTCTTTGTGTGGGCTCTTCTGTCATTTATTTTTAACTGGTGGCACATCCTCCTTCACTGTCATCCACTAGCTTCTCCTTCCCCTCCAAAGCCAACTGCAGGTCTTTTCTTCTCTGAAAGGACCTTCCTATATTTGAATATTAGGTTTTGTACCCAGAACTTGCTAACTCTTGATCATTTAATATACATTTAGTCAAACAACCTGAATTTGTTGTAAACTTTCAAATACTAAGATTTTTATTTTTTATGTGTTTTGTAATCTCATAACAAGTGCTTACTGAGGTGTGTCTCAGTTCAGGAAATGAACTTGCAAGTTGTGGTCTTGGCAAGATGGGAAATAGTCTATTTTAATAAAGACCTCTATATGTTAAGGTTTCATCTCTATCTGGTGGGACAAAACAGAGAAAGGCTTGTGTGTGTGTGTGTGTGTGTGTGTGTGTGTGTGTGTGTGTGTGTGTTTAGCTTTCTTAATTGGTAGCGATTGTCTCTGAAAAACTGTTTTTATAGTTATCTCAAGCGATCATTATATTATCAACATTGATAATTTCATTATTTAATCTCTTTTTAGCAGTATTGCCTTTCTCAGAGTTAAGCTTTAACAGCTTTTCTAATGGAGAATTTTTGTGCTATCTTAACCATTTTTAACTATGTGTTCAGTAGTATTAACTATATTTATATTGTGCAACCTTCACCATCATTCATCTCCAAAACTCTTTATCTCAAAATACTGAAACTCTATACCTGTTAAACAATAACTCCCCATTTCCCCTCCTGCCAGCCCCTGAAAACCAACATTCTACTTTCTATTTAAATGATTTATCTACTCTAAGTACTTCATAAGTGGAATCATACCATATTTGTCCTTTTGTGACTGCTTTATTTCACTTGGCATAATGTCCTCAAGGTTCATTCATGTCGTTGCATGTGCCAGAATGTCCTTCATTTATAAGACTGAATAATATTAAACTAATGCACAATTTTAAAAAAATTTTGCAACAACATTTTCACCCCTAACTTGTGTTTAAATATGATTATGCCAACTATTTCATATTTTATAGTTATTAGGTTACGCCCTTAATTTTGTTAATATTCACTGAAATGAGATTATAATAATATTAACTTAATTTTCCTTAAATTCTCAAGGTCCTAAGGTGTTCATAATTAATAACAGTTTCACATTTTATTATATATAGGAAATGATACATCTTTTTTATTTTCTTATATCAAGAGAAGATATTTTGTTTAAAAATTGCTATTTTCATTACTAAAATATGGTTACATTGGTCACTTCTCAGAATTAAACACATTTTAAGCATTTACAAAAATTAAAATAATTTTAAACATGTAAATAAGATTTTTATTATTAAAAGAATATTACAAAACATTTGGAGAATGGACACTAAAAAAATCATTTATAATTCCATTTCCCAAATATAACTTAAAATTTTAGTGTCTTTCCCCCTAGTCTTTTTTGCTTACACATTTTTATTACATGGTTCTAATCATGGTATATTATAAATGCCTTCAATAATCTAAAACAGAAAAGCTGCCTAATAGAAATCAAGGTAGCTTTACAAAAAATATGACAACTTGTTTGATTGAACTTCAAAGCACCTTGGGAAGCATTGTGAGAAAAGAACAGTTAAGATGTGTTTTAACATCAAGATTCTGCTATTCCACATGATCAGGATGACTGGATAGGCAGCGGGCATTCCCCAGTAGCCTTACCAGAGATGGTAGGAGCCACAGCATAAATGGCCATATTTATGGATAACAGATCTGCCTCTGGAAAGAAAGAAGGAAGCAAGGACAAGTAGAGATGAAAGATGGAGACCCTGTGGGCACCATGGCAGCGCTGAGCCCCCTGGCTCCTGCAGCTCTTCCTCACAGTCTGAGGATGCCTCAATATCCTTCCATTAAAGCTCCTCTGATTAGCATTTGTAAATGGGGATTCGTTTCGCTGAAAGGTACCTGACTAATCCACCTTGCTTTAACCTATTTCTGTCCTCTTTGAGTGGTCTGAATGATTTACTAGCTTGATACTCTTCAGTGAGACTTCACCCAACAAGCAGACAGGAGGGGTTGACCCTGTGGCTCTGTGAATTGGGTCTAGATGGTCCTTAATAAATACTTATTGAATGAAGTAGTCTTGATGACAAATACTCTATCCCTGAAACCTGTAGCAACCTTGTTGGGCAGCAAGAAGCAACTACTTGTCTCTTCATAGTTCAAAATCTGTGATGCCATTTAGTTGACTACTGAAATATGAATCCTTCTTTCCACATCCCTTCCCATTTATAGGGCACTGATCACTGTCAAATTCTAAGCAGAGAAATGATCAGACTCTCTGGAGTTCTCTTAGTTTTCCTTATTGATTTATCATCCAATCAATACCCATCCCTTCCCCTCCAGGACTCATTCGTTTTGGTGTATAGTACTGTAAATTAGCATTAAAGGTGACCACAAGTATTCATTCTAAAGAAGAAGGTCCTACTATCACTGATTATACACAGGATAAGTAGAAGTAGAAGTGTAAGGAGTAAAGATACCCTTGCATCATGATGTTTATATAACTGAAAACTGACAGCTGGTAATTGAACTTAGAATGAATATATTAACAGGACAAGATAAAACAAAACACATTCCCTCCTCAAAGAAAGGTATAGCAAGAGAAGGAACCTCATAGGTTTATGTCAGGTTCACTTAGACCTTTCTGAGTTTGTTGAGGTGTTTTAAGTCAGGAAGTTAAACTTTTTTTAATGGCTAAACCTAGCTAATTAATTGTTACAGAACGGTGACTTGTATAGAATGTTTGATAAGAGTTAATGGGTTTTTCTCATACTAATGTATTATAATTTATAACATTCATTAAATGCTTCAGAATTTTTCTGATTGAATTAAAAATTATATATGTAGTTCTTTGAAATTCCATTGATTTGAGTTGAAAAGCAATTGGAAAGGGAAGGCTATGCTTGCCAATTTTATAAGTAAAATATATGTTACTAAAAAGTTTTCATCTGCCTTTGTTTTAAAATTACTTGATTTCTTATAAAAACAGAGGCAATATTTATGTAATTGTGTTTTCTGTGATCATGCGAGACTGGAAAATTGCAAAAAAAATAATAATAATTTGCAAAGAGAACATAGCATCAGTCATTTATAGTTGGACTAGATGTATGTCAAACTGTTACTTATTTCCCACTGGGAAAATAGGGGTATAATTAATGCTCCATAATATTATTACTTGATACAGTGATGACCCAAAAGATCAAACTGTACCACTGTGCTATAAATGAAAGAAATACCACCATCAAGGCCTCAAACCTTGACTGAGATCAGAAGGAGAAGGAAATGGTGGAGAGGAGGAAGAAGCTATGGCAATGAAGGAGGAGACTCTAGCTATGTATGCTAGTTACCTGAAGCATGATTATTTCTTCATGGCTTTCAAAGTTCACGCTATTTAGGAAGCTCTTTTGGATGTTATAATCAAGGGACCCTTCGCTTCGGTAAAACAGTCTGGGACAATCAATTTAATCTTTTGACATTTATCTATTTGTCCAATTAGATAACAAAATCCCCCATCTTCCTCCCTAAAATATCTTTTTTTCTTATGAATATATGCATATCTCATCAATTAGGGTGTTAACTGCCTGAGGGAAGATGCTACAGATTTGCTTGTAAAGAAATATACCAGCTCCCTGGGAACTTAACTTCCTGTTGGGTAAGATTTAAAAAAAAAAAACCTACAAGAATAACTGAAAACACAGTATGTATCAAGTGTTATAGGGATTGATAGAGTTTAATCACAGTTTATTTATACTTGTTTAAGAAGTGTTTTAAAGAATGGGTTCATCCCTGTACCCTCAGGGCCCAGCCTAGGGCTGGACACATACATAGCAGGTATGCAAAGCAGTAAGTATTTGTTGCTGTTAATGATGTTGATGTAAATAGATGTTTAAAAGCTTCCATGAACAAAAAAGTTTAGTAAATTCTGGATTAAACAAAGTGAAAAAGATTATTCAGTCTTTAATATGCTAAAGTACATTGTGCATTTCCAAGAGGGTGAAAAGTATATTTGATTAGGGAACACTTTAAAATTATAGGATAGCTATCGGACTTGCATTCAGTGTAACACACTTTGGGAAATTCTGGCAAAAACAAGAAATGCTTTAATGGTGTTAAATGTTCAGTAAGTCCACGTAGAGAGATTTGCTATTGCTGCTATAACAAATTATCACCAATTTAGGAGCTTAAAACAACAAAAATTTAATATCTTATAGTTCTGGATATCAAAAATGCAAAATAGGTCAGCAGAGTTTTGTTCCTTCTGGAGACTGCAAGGGAGAATCTGTTCCCTTGCCTTTCACAACTCTTAGTGGCTGCCCGAATTCCTTGGCTTGTGGCCCTGCATCACTCTGACCTCTGCTTCTGTTGTCACATCTCCTTCTCCTGACTCTCCTGCCTCTTTCCTTCATAAGGACCCCTGGGATTATATTGGGCCCACCTAGATGATACAGGACAAGCTCTCCATCTCAAGGTCCTTACCTCCTTAATCCTATCTGCGAAGACCCTTTTGCCATGTAAGGTGACATATTCACAGGTTTCAGGATTAGGATGTGGACATCTCTGGGGATTATTCAGCCTCCCACTCAGTAAATATTTGCTGAATATCATTGAGAGATCAAATTAAACGAATTGTTTAAAGCTCCTTGAATTATACTGATGAAGAAGAAATGGACTTCTGATACCAGTAAGCTTTGCAGGAATTCTCAAGAGTGTAGGTTTCATTAGAAAGGTCTTTCCAATGTGGCTAGTGTTATGAAATGATCATTTATCAGAGGCAGAATGCATTTCTGCAGAAACAGACATCATTCTCTCTATAATCACTCTGCATGCTGACCTCCCTCCAGACCCGCTTCCTGTGTTGGGTTGTTTTGTTGTGGCCAGACTTTGAGTGGGAGAAAAGTGGAGGTTGACAGAGCTGAGCTGAGCAGAAGAGGCAACAGTGGAAGGAGCAGGGAAAGAATTAGCCAGATTTGATGGAGGGATGGCTTCTAGGATGATTCCTTTTAGAAACTGAATTGGCTTATGAGACATACCCTCCATCATTTCCCTGAGATAGTGCATGAAATTAGAGGTACACAAAAGGCAGACGTCTTTATTTCCTTAGGAGATCATGTCCAATGTGTTTGGCTTCTGTTTTTCTTATCAATCTTTATTCTGTTTTTATTCTTTATAAAATAAAATTTATTTTGATGTTTATTGTAGAAAGTAAAAATTACCTAGTGTAATACTCAGAGATAGCCACTGTAACATTTTGGTATATTTTCTCCTAATTTTTTTCTGTTTATATTGTTATATTACAGAATCTGGAACATGGTCTGGATATAGTTTTATATCTTATTTATGTTCACTCTACTGGAAACATTTTCTCATAGCATTAAGTAGTCTTCAAAACACAATTATTTAATGAATGTATAATATTGCACTTTGGATGTAGTTAAATGTTCATGCTTCCTCCTAGAATGAATGATGCAGCCTTGAATAGATTTGCGTTTCATCCTTACTTGCTTCTGTGTGACAGTAGATGCAGTCAAAGAGCATGAACATTTTTATAGTTCTTCTTAGACATGGCCAAAGTTATTAATTTACAGTCCTTCTGGTAGCATATGAGAGTGTCTGTCTCTCCTCACTCTCGCCACCATTAAGCATTAATAATTTTTTTAAAAATTTGAATGCTTATTGGACATTTATAGTAATTCTTTTGTAACTTGTCGATCCATGTTCTTTGCCCATTTATCCATTGAGATGTTACTATTTTGTTTATGCACTATTAAAAATTCTTTGTATGCCGTATTTCTGGAAATTATTTTTTGATTTTGGTTTTTGCCTTTTGTGTACCGTGCTATCTGATATGTGAGTTTTTCATGTTTGTCACTGCAGTCAAAGCTATTATTACTTCCTAACATATCTCATTGCTTCCCTGTTCAAAATTCTTTGCTAACAACCTATATTTTTCATAATCCCTTATAATTTTATTCTTTAATATGTCATCCATCTCTAATTTAGTTTGACATATTGTATGAGGTAATTTTTAACTATTCAAATAGTTAATCCAATGCCATTTACTAAATAATCCCTTTTTTCTCCATCTGGTAGTGATTAAATCTGTCTTTAATTATACTGATATATGTTTCTGTATCTGGGCTCTCTATTCTATTTCTTTAATCATTTGTTGATTATTGTCCCTGAACCAATTATATTTTTGTATAGCACATTTTCATTTCTTATATAATAATCCCTCCATTATTTTACATTTTAAATTTAATACTTTAAATTTTAATACTTCAGCAATTACCTGAACATTCTTCAAGATGAATGTTGGAATTAATTTTTAAATTAAAAAAATCCTGATGTATTCTGCATGGAATTATGTATAAACTATGAATTATTTTAGAGTTTGCATCTTTACAATTTTTAGTCATTCCATAACATGCCTCTATGTTTTGAAGTCTCATTTAATGTGACAGAAAGATTGTTTCTTCACTTAAGTCCTGAGTATTTTTTAAGGTCATTCCCAGGTATTATGTATTTTTTATTTAATTATATTTGGGTTATTTTTTGTAGTTTTTAAATTGATGGTTACTGTTATATGAAAGCTATTGATTTTGGTATTTTGTTTTTGATTCCGTTTATTAATGATAATCATTTTTTCACCTAGTTCTCCTGAATTTTCTTAGTAAACAATCATATTATAACAAATAATGATTCTATGATTTGTCTAAGAGCATACCTCTTATTTCAGAATTAAGTCTATAGCATTAGCCAGAATTTCCACAGCAATCTTATGTTTAGTTAGTGGCATTCTATTTTTGTTGTTGTTGTTGTTGTTGTTGTTGTTGTTTGATTTTAACAGCTATGGTAGGTTTTTCCAACCATTTAAAAGAAAATTTTATTGCATTACTAATATGCTGAGAGTATTTTTTTAATCAAAGAAGGGTTTGGAAATGTAATAAAATGATCTTTGATTATCTTAGTAAATTATCATCTGTAAGGAGAACACAGATAATAGGATTTATGGCCAAATAGACCTGGGCTATATTATCCTTCTTCCTCTTACAAATGTATAATATTGAACGAGTTATTTATCATCTTCCAATTTCAATTTTTTAACTCTATAATATGAGGAAAATAATATAAATACCTTATAAGGATATTGTGAGTATCCAATGAGAATTGCTTGCAATTCAGCAGACTTGATACAGAGTATCATACATTTTTTTAAATTATTATGTAATTTTTGCCTTTGATCAATTAAAATGGTGTACCATAATCACAGATTTCTTAATATTTAACTATCTTTTTATTCTTAGAGTAAAGCCTATTTAGTCATGATGAAATATTTTCTTAACTCACTACTGTAGTCAATATTTGTTTCAGATTATTGCATCAATTTTCATAATGATATGGTCTTTAGTTGAATTTTGATGCCATCTTGTTAGTTTTGACATCAAAATGATGTTAACTTCATTTAATGATGGGGAAATTTTAATCTTTTTTCTGTGCTCTGGACCTATGGGAGTTATATTTTCCTTGAGAACTGGAAAGAAGTTTCCTGTGGAATTTTCTATACTTGGATTATTTTTTGAACCAGATAATGCTCTAACAACTTCAAAAAAAAATATTTTCCTATGTGTTGTTGTTTGTTTTTTTTCATCATTTGGTCTATTCAAGGTGTCTATTTCTGCTTGTGTCAATTTTGGCAATTCATGTTATATTTAAAAATTATTCTTTTGTTAATATTTTTAAAATACTAAGCATGGAGTCAAACACAGTATTCTCATAATTCTAAGATTTTTAGCTATGGGCTTCTCTCTTTTTTTCTTGGTTTATTTTATAATTCTGAAGTTCATTTGACCTATTTTTAAGAATTTCTTGGAATTATTTATCCTGTTTTTGTGCCCCTCACTTCTGTAATATAATAGTGTTTAGATCTTAGTTTTTATACTTTTGACTCTGATTACTCAAAAGTAAGCATTACTAGTCAGCAATCATTTATTGAGTGCCTCAAAGTCCATACTTAAAAGAGTAGTTGATGTCTATTTTTATCTCGAGGCTCTGAACTGTTGCAGACTGTTTGGCCTAAGTTCACACCCCAGCTCCACCATCCACAACTTGTGTAATCTCTGACAATTTACTTAAACTTTCTGTGCCATAGTTTCCTCCTCTGAGTGTGAGGATATGAAGCTCTGAGAAAAGTATCTGGCATCTAGGAAGTAACTTTTAGCTGTTGTCATTATTATATTTAAGAATAAATGCTGTGGTTGTTCTCAAGGTTACAGTGTCTAGATATAGTTGTGAATGGAAAACTCAAAGACAAATTGAACATTTGAGCATTTTTTTTTTTTTTTGGTAACATTTGCAAGCTATCCAGCCTTTAGAAAGACCAGACACTCTAGATAAAGAATACAGCAGGCATTTAAAGAAAAACAAATGAATAACAATGAAAAAACAGGCCATGAAGTTACAGTTATATGTTTAAAATTCTCATTGATAGAAAAAGAGCAGTTCCTCACATACTCTCCCATCCGTGTGGGCCCTCACATACCTGCTGATATCTGTATTCCAAAAGTCAGAGATAAAAGGTGTTTTCTTGAAGGAGCCAATAACTTACTGGAATGGGGCTAAAGACTTTTTTTTTAATTTGTGAGATTAGTGTTAGATAGGATATTTCTGTTTCGAGAGGCTTCTCTCATGATGCAGTTTTTTTTTGTTTTGTTTTGTTTTGTTTTTGTTTTTTTCTGTCTGGTATGTAGAGGGCACACCTAACCATAACAGCAGCAGACAAGTGTAGTTTTGTTTTCTCAAAGTTCTCACATCGGCAAGTGAGGTGATAAATTATAAACAGGTGGTTCAAGTGTAGTTGTGGATTAGACTGTGCTTTATATTTATTGCCTCAGTTGAGTCAATGATATTCTCTTGGAGTGCTGTGTTTCCTTGCAACATTTTCCTGTACCTTCCCAAAGTGCTTCCAGGATCAAGTTCAAACTCCATAGCAGGACACAGAGGGCCTCCCAGATCCCTCTCCTACCTACTACTGTTCTTCACTGTCCCTCATCATGTTAATCCATGTGGTGGATGGGAGTCTAAGATGGCCCCCAAGATCCCTACCCCCTGCTTTTCAGGCCTTGTCGAATCCTCTCTGTTTGCTGTGGACAGGACCTATGGATATAATGGGATTGTCACTCTCTTGACTGCTTCACCTAAGGCTTCAATCTTAGCAAAATGAAGAGAGAGATTCTGATGGCCTTGAGGAAGCAAACTGCCATATTGTAGAGAGAGCCACATGTCAGGGGGTGGCAAGCTTCCTTTAGGAGATGAGAGCAGCCCCCAACTGGTAGCCAGCAGGAAAATGCAGACTTCCATCCTGCATTCCACAAAGAACTGAATTCCACTAACCAGTGAACTTGGAAGGGAACTCCAAGCCTCAAATGAGTTTGCAGCCCCAGCCAACTTGATTTTAGCCTGGTGAGATTCTGAGCAAAAAGAGCCGAACTAACTTGATCCATGGGACTGTCAACTTATGGAAACTGTTAGATTATAAACTGTGTTGTTTTAAGCTGGTAAATTTGTGATAATTTGTTGTGCAGCAATAGGAAAAGAATATAGTCAGTTTTCTTGTATTCTTTTATCACTGATCACCTCTTTTCTTTAGTACAATTGCATTCCATGTGCCCTCATCTAGGACTCAGTTATTATTCCTTTGGCCTTGTTATCCTGTTCTACATGAAAGAAATTTATTTTTTATCCTTAAATCATACTCTATATTTGGCCTTTGTCTCCTTGGATTATTTTTATTCATAAAACTATTATTAACTTTATATTCTGTTTTTATATTCTATTAAGTGACTATAACTGCAAATATTTTATAAATTAATTATTTTGCATTCTTCAGAATTCAGTATATCAGAAAAAATACCTGCAAGAGTGAATTCATTGTCAAATTTAGACTGGGTCCTGGGACAAGCATCAATTAAGCTGTGTGAGAACCACAGTGGCTCCTGCGAGGGTGGTCTCTAATAGTAGGCTATGAGGATCCACTCTTGGCCTTATGAAGGTATTGTTTTTATATCAACAATTTTAATGAGGATGTAGATTGCATATTTATCAAAGTTATGGTTGACATGAAACTCTGAAGCATAGCATATGCTCGATGACACAATGAACTATAAATGAATAGGTAAAAAGCCTACAGTTGAGTTAAAGAATGATCTAGACATTAAGGATAGGCACAAAGCATATGCAAAAATTTTTAGATTAGTTGTTAGTATAAACCAGTGATATGTTGGGGCTTGTAGTAGAGCTAATCTGAATCATGAAGTTAATTTTAGACTCTATTAGTTGAACTGTTGTGTCCAGATCAAGAAAAGTAGTCCTTCTCTGCTCCATATGGGTCACACTGCCCCTGGAGGGTTGGGCACCTCCTTTCATAGGGTCATAGACAAACTGGAATTTCTCCATTGGGCAAGGAGATGGGTGAGCCGATGTGAGATCATGTACAATACTGTGGAAAAATCTGAACTGTGGATATTTGGCCTATGGAAGAGAAGGTATCTAAGGATTAGACTTCTTTTTTATGATTTTAGTGAGTAGAAATTGCAGGGAAATAGATTTTCACTTATATTAAAGAAGTAATTACTAACTTGTACTTAAAAGCAAAATAGACTTGACTGTCTTTGGGAGTTATTGAGCCCACTTTCCCTGAGATGTACACATAGAGGTTAGTGTAGAGGAAAGCAGATCTGTGAAGAAGTATTTTGCATGTATTGTCATAATGAGACAATGATGGACCAAATGACACCAACACATGTAGTTGGAGGCTAGAAAGTTTTCTTGAAGGTAGAGATCACAGAAACTTAGGTATTCGGTTTCATAAAGTAGGAGGGGACACATCATGATCCCAGGCAGAGGATTGGCTCCCCCAGATTACTCAAAGTTCCCCACAAGAGGGCATCCACCCCTAAATTAGGCAACCTATGAGGAATGCAGACTCCTCTAGGTATGAGAAGCTGCTTGTAGTAGATGCTGTTAGTGCCCCACGGAGATCCCCTTCCCTGGGCTGGTGCATCCATCCTCCAGCTGCTGTGGTCATTGGCTGCCAGCTCCTCACATCTACACCCTCCCTTGTACAGTTTGGCTTGACTGATGACATCTGCATCATCCAAAGAAGTCTGAGAGGTTACAGCCCCCATCTCTTGGGCAGCCTTTGGCCAGTGACTGGGTGATACAGATGCCCCTTGTCTCTGTGGGGACATCTCAGAGAACTTACACTCCAGAGCTTTTGGTGGTATCAGGCTAGACTTCTCCTGACATACATCTACCATGTCAAGAGAAGTCTATCATCTTTCCCTCACTCCCTCTTTCGTTTCCCCTAAGGGCCCTGATTTGCACAGAAATTGTCATCCTAGGCTTTGTTTGGAAGATCCCACCTTTGCCTCTCTTTGGGGAATTTATAACATCCTGCTCCTCTGAATATAAGAGCTTCTGCCTTTTTATTTACCCGCTTACCTGGTGCAAATAACTGGTCCAAAATATCACTCCTCTATGTTTATATTCTGGGACTAGGTGAAGAGAAGGTCATTTTGCCCAAAGCACCCCTAGCAGGCTCAGGCTTTCTGCCTGTCTGAGGAGCTCCCAGAGCTCTCCCCATTGTAGAATCAATGATTCTAAAATTCTCATAATGCCGCTTTATCCCTTCAAGTATATACAGTGCACGTGCACGTGTACGCACACATACACACACACAAGCACACATTTCTTTTGTTCTCTCTCAGACAATGTAATGCTACCTGACCCTTTTATGGAGTTGAAAAGATTGGAGGCCTTGCACGTCTAGCAACAGTTTTATAGGGGTTGTCAGATTAGAGAAACATGAAGCTCAGTTGGTATCCATCTCTTTTTCTCGTAATAGCCTTATGTTTCTGCTCCTTTGTTGTTCTCTCTAGATATCTTCCTCATCATGGCCACCTGGCTGTTCTCCAGCTGCATAAGATGGCATGTGGAGGAGGAGGAGGAAAAGCTTGGTATGGGGAATAGAGAGCATGGTGTGGGAGTAGATTGATGTGCTTAACTCCTGACTCTGAATTTAAGCTGGACAGCCATGTGACCTTCAAGTCATTTCATCTGTCTTAATTTCAATTTCCTCATGTAGGAAATGACTAGAATGTGCTAACTGACAGGCTCATAATGACCAAGTGAAATAGTGCATCTAGGGGCATCTTATGGACGCATAAAACTGTTGACAAACATGAAATATTGTTCAGATACTGTATTAAAATATAGTCCTGCTCATGAAGAGCTTGCAAAATAGTAGGAGAGCTGAGGTATCAACATAAATAAAAACTATTTAAGGTGGAGATGATTCATATTATCCGGAAGGGACAGAGTTTTATTGAAGTTCAGAGGATATACCCATTTCCTGCTGGAGACATTTGTTCTTTGATCCCCAAAATATGGTCATCTTTTTCTCTATATTTCTTTTCTGGCTTGCGGTATGTAGATAACAGGACCCTAGCATAAATCCAGAGAAATAACAGGATATATTACCCCTTTTTCATAAGTATTGGAAGAAAGAGCCTGCTTAGTCCATATATGTACTGAGTGATTTCTTTAGAATCAACCCTTTGAGATGTGAGGTTGTTCATTTTCCAATGAATTTTATTATACCAGCTAGATCTGAGAACTGAAAATATTTCTACAGTATCTATTTTTAGCATTGATTAGCTGATTTTTTAATCATAGTATGAGCAGGTTCTTCTCCTTCTCCTTCTCCTTCTCCTTCTCCTTCTCCTTCTCCTTCTCCTTCTCCTTCTCCTTCTTCTTCTTCATTATTATTATTATTATTATTATTATTATTCTTAAAATGCCCAGAACAACTCGCATAAGCTGGACTGAGGTAGTTAGATGTGTGTGATTTTCCAGACCACCCAACCCACGAATAATGGGCATTCTAAGCATAGAACTGCAACCTCAGAATCAATGCTCCAGGGCAGTACCAGAATGCCTGCAATGTAGAATGCGCCCCTGATCATTTGAGTTATTATTTTTGACAGCTAGGTTCAGAGTGAAGCTAAAAAACACTAATTGCTCTCATTAATCTTCTAACATACTCCAGCAGATATACTTTTTAAACCTCAAAAATAGAAATGAATACATATGTTTATGTATATATATATGTATGTGTATGCATGTATTACACACATATAAGTATGCAAGTATATATGTGTGTATGTA
The DNA here is from genome assembly GCA_028627145.1 of Eidolon dupreanum. NCBI lineage: Eukaryota > Metazoa > Chordata > Mammalia > Chiroptera > Pteropodidae > Eidolon > Eidolon dupreanum. Next base: position 134,139,063 of record CM053507.1, on the reverse strand, counting down.
CATATATATTTTTTTTAAAGAAACCTGACTTTTGAGCTCTGACTCTATCTTTCTTAGTCAAGTCATGGATCAAAGCTTGTGTCGCTGACTGCTGTGTGTTTATAAAGGATGTCTGCCCGTCCTGAAGGCCCAGACAGAGAACTCAGAATAGTGCCTATAGTTCTTACGTTCCTTCTAGTGTTGGGCTTTCTTCTTTGTGACTCTTTCTCCTCCTATTATTCGTTCTTCTGTTCTTTTTTTCTTGGAAAAGCTGTGGAGCTCTTTTGATCTCCTTTGCATATTTCTTATTATGAGAAAAGCACAGTCCCTGTATTTACAACCAGATATACACTAACATGTTATTCCAATATTCTTTTCTTTCTCTCCTTTTTCCTCAAACAGGGATTCTATTGTTTTCTGACTCACCCTAGGGTCTATCTAATCCCCTTCTCAGTACATCAGTGTTATTTTTTATTCTCTTCCAGTCCTTGCTTTCTCCCACCACTGCTCTTAACGGCACATTTAATGATTATTGTGTGTATAAGCATTTACTGTAGTTCTTTGATTTCTGTAGTTACTTAAGCTGCAATTAATTTCTACTTCTGTGAAAAAGAATTAATTATACTGAGGCCTAATCGTCTATTCTTCCTAAACCATTTAGAGGGGCTGAAGAGGAGGAGGCCAGCGGAGCATCTGCTTGTGTGCACTTTGCTGCATGCTTTGGTTTCGTCCCTGGGCCCACATTACTCATTGTTTCCGATGTTGCTTTTTTAATACTTTGGGGACTGACTTGGTTTGCAGTTTTTGAGTGGTTGTGGCTAGAACAGGGCTCTGCTTTCTGGCATCATGAGAATATGTGAAAGCCTCATTCCCCTTGGCTCCCTGTAGCAAATACACCAAGCTTGTATCTTGTACAAGACAAAGATGTACGCTAAGTGTTGTGAGAGCTCTCCATTTAGGGAGAAAAGAAATGTTCATCTCCATGTGGGTATGCCTCGAGGACTTGGGGTTTTGGTGTGGTTATGTGTTACCTATTTCTGTCCTTGATCTACTGGAGCTCATTACTGAACTTGACACAACTGACCCCTCCCTGGTTATCTCTCTACATTTGCTTCCTTTGGCCATTCTTTTCTACCTCCTCCTGTGTCCCTCGGCCCACACAATTTCTGTCTCCTTTGTCTCACTTTGCCTAGGTGACTCTGTTCTCTAGTATTCTGATTTTTCCTTTGCCTGCCATCTACTAAGTATTCTAAGCATAGTGTACGTGGTTCCAAACTTTGTTCTCTCTCCTTTCCCCCTTGTTTTCAATGGCTTGGCCAGTGATTTCACCATGCACCTAATCAGCCAAGCTGTAAAGCACCAGGTCATTACAGACCTCTTCTCCCCAACATCAGTTGGTTTTTGATGAAAGTTTACCTGTTCAGCACCTTACCTCCATCCCCATCTCATAGCTTCTGTGCCAGGCCTAGTGTATTCTAATATACTGGATTCCTATACCGGGATTTTATTTATTTATTTATTTTTTAAAAAGCCTCATTCCAGATGATACTTATTTCTTTGATTGCTGAATACTACACAATAAAATTCAGATACCCAGAATGGCAAACACGGCCCTGCAGCAGTTGACCTTGGCCTTCTCTCCTGCTATCGTCTGTCCGCATCCACTGCATAGCGTGTCATAGCCAGACACGCTATCTTACTATTTTTAAAGGATGCTTTTCTTCCTATGCACATATTTTTTTCTCCCCAAAATTTCCTTTTCATTTTCTCTACCTGAAAAATATCTATTCTTTCAAAACTCCCTTGTAAAGTTTTCTGTTGAAAAAACCGTTCCTCTGTGTGTCAACTGAGTGTTGTCGGAGTCTGTATCATGACATCTGACCCCACGCTGAGTTTTTTTTTTTTTTTTAAAGGACGCTTTGCATTTGCAGAATAATTTATAGATGGCAAAGCTTTTTCGTAGCTTCTGTCCATGGAGAATTGAAAAAAGCAGAGCTATAAAAGAGAGGTTGTGTTCAACAGCACTTTGGTGTCAGTTCTATTTTGGTCATTTTTGATCCCCGTGTACTGTTATCTACACCTTTAGCAACAAGGAAAGTGTGTCAAACGTCCGGCCACTTAGGAGGATAAGAGTCTGGGCAGAGCACTTGGTGAGGATGGCCAGCTAACCCTGTTCTTGAAAGTGATAGCCTTGAATTAAAAACAGAAGGACTCAGGAGAAATCTATATGAACTCTCAGAGATAGGATTTTTTTTTTTTTGCTAAACTATTCTTTGTAAAACATCGAATACCTTTTTAAACATAAACTTAAGCTAAGAAGTGCTTGACTTCTTTTTGTCTTCCTTTTTGTTTTAATCGTGGAATTAGGTCTGCCTGGTTAATCAGTACCCAAAGCAAAGGTAACCTGGGAGAAGTTGGCACCAGCTAATTTAGACACTAGCTACAGGTTAAACCAGAAGAGAGGGAGAGAGTGGACTACGTAAGTAAGCATATAATCATTTAATTTTAGAGCTTGAAAGGATCACACCTCTAATTGTAGCTGAGGAATGAGGCCTGGAAAAGTCAGGCACCTGTCAGGACCCGCACCATTAATAGCTGTAAGCTTCTAACTCCTATCCAGAATTCTTTCCACCATTCCATTAATATACAAGGTGTTAAAAAATGGCTTATGAAGCAAAATAACCAAGGGCACACTAATACAGTTGATTGTGAGTTTGGGCCTTCATTTTGGGTAAATTAGGTGGATGATAACAGTAATAGAAGCCAAGAACTTTCTACTGCTTTAGCTCATTTGATCCCCACAAAAACCATATGAGATGCTGTATTCATTTCCTATTGCTGCTGTAACAAATTACCATAAGCTTAGTGGCTTAAAATAACACAAATGTATGATCTTGTAGTTCTGGAGGTCAGAACTCAGAAATGAGTTCCATAGGACTGAACTCAAAAGGTCTGCATGCCTGGTTCCTTCTGGCACCTCTAAGGTGAGAGACCATTTCCTTATCTTTTTTCAGTTTCTAGTGGCTGCCTGCTTCCTTGGCTCCATTTTCAAAGCACGTCACTCCAAACTCTTCTCATCATTGCCTAACCTTCTCCTCTGCCTGATTCCTCCTGCATCCCTCTTATAAGGACCTTTGTGATTATACCAGGCCCACTAAATAATCCAGAGTAATCTCATCATGATCCTTAACTTAATCACACTTGCAAAGTCCCTTTTGTTATATAAAGTAATATATTCATAGTTTCCAGGGATGACAAGGATATGTTATAGGGGGGCGGGAGGATTATTCAGCCTACCAAAGAGAGATCCTATTCCACAGCCAAGGGGACTCAGGCTCAAAGAAATGGAATAACTTCCATAGAGTTAGATAGTTATAGAGGAGCAGAGTCATTCATTCTTTATCACTATCTCTGGAACTGAGTTAAAAGGAATAAAAAATAAATTATATAACTGATTTCAAGGTAATTATGATGTAGTATTATTAGATTTTTTTTGACCAAAATATACTAAGCCTGTGGTCTGAATTATAAAATATTATCCATTAATAAGGAAAATGGAGGTTCTAAACCATTTTTTTTTTAAGGATAACATTCTTGGACATAATTAAAAGAATTAAAAAGGTAATTCTTGGACTATAATAGGCCACCATCCAGAGTTAGTCATACCGTTAGCTGCTGTGAGCTCCTATTTTAATTTTCAAAGCTTAAATCAGCTTCAATACATTTCTATCATTTGGTAGTGGGTGGCCACTCTATATGCAGAATAAAGCTAAAATTTTTAAAAATTGACAATTTCTTTTTAATTTTTGAGGTCAGCTATCACATTTCTTCTAACCTCTCTGTTCTTTCAGTTGAATATCTCAAGTTCAAATTTAGTTAGCCATTCATATGAAATGGATTTTTGACATCCCGGAGTCTACATTAACTTCTCCTAGAAACTCTCTAGTTTGTGAAGTATGTCTCATTAAATATGGTTTAAGGATTGAACATGATATCACAGTTATATTTTAATTATACTGAATACAGTTGGGATGTTCCCCTCAATTAGAAAGTAATCTTGCCCTGTTGTCATTGCATTAATAAAAAGTTAGACCAGCCTATTGCCAGAAGAAAAAAAAAAAGTTTTAAGCTGTATTTTAACTGATAACCCACCTGAAGTCCAGAGAAAGATGCAAAACATTTTTTTTTACACCATGATCACATGTTAGTGCTGCATAGACAAACTTGATGGGGTTAAGAAGGCCTGCCTTCCTTGGTGTTTTTTTTTTCCTCTCTCTCCTTTCCATAGTTTATTTCATTTATAAATAGATTTACATGTTATATATGTGGGCTACGAAACTTAATAGTGAAATAGCTTTTCAATTAAACTGATGCCCAATTTAGGAAGTAAGACATTACAGTTGCTGGTATATTGAATATAGAATGTTCCTCTCTGATCCTAGCTCTTGCCTTCCTCCACTGCAATACACTATTATGAATTTTATATTTATTATTATGATTTTTAGTTTTATTATGCATATAAATTTCCCTAAATAACATATTTTTTAAATCTTTACTTCTCTATGGGCTTTATAAAAAAATGGTAGTATGCCATATATACTTTCCTGCAACTTGCTTTTTCATTCAAAGTTGTATTTCTAAGATTTATCCATCTAGTAAACAACACTAGAATGTATTTATTTACCCTGGCTATATAATATTCTATTGTGTGAACATACCACTTGATTTATTTGCTCTTCTGTGGATGGACTTCAGGTTATTTCCTGTTTAGGGAGTTTATCTCCAGTGATTTACTATTATAAACAATGCTGCTATGAATTGTTTTGCATGTATCTCTGTGCATTTAAGAGTTCTCTAGGAGTGGAATTGCTGGGTTAGAGGGTAAACACATTCTTTATAGGTAATTCAAAATTATTTTGCAAAGCAGTTGAACCAGTTAACACTCCCTTTAGCAGCGTTTTAGAGTTCTTGTTGCTTCATATCCTTGACAACATTTGGTAATGCCAGGCACTTAAAAGTTACCCATCAAAAATGTATCTTATAGTGGTCTGAAAAAGTATTGTCTTGATTTCTAATGAGGTTGAATATCTTTTCATATGTTTATATACCATTGATACTTGCTTTTTTGTGAAATACTGTTAATATTTTCCCCCATTTCTCTTTTAATTCATAGTAGTTATAGGGGTGTGTGTGTGTGTGTGTGTGTGTGTGTGTGTGTGTGTGTGTGTAAAGACAGAGGGAAAGAGAATGAGAGAGAATACTAATCCATTATCAGTTTTAGATTTTGCAAAGTTTTCCTCCCTATTTGTGTCTTGCCATTTCACTTTATGTATTACATAGTATGAGATAGGGATCCAACTTCATTTTTTTCTCAAATGCAAAACAATGGCACTAGCAAAATTTCTTGAGTAGTTCATGGTTTCCCCTTTGATCTTCAGTGCCATGGTTTTCATAAATTAAATTTCCATTTGCGTGAGACTGCTTTTGGTCTTTCTATTATATTTCATTGGACGATTTGTCTGTTTTTATGTCAATACCTCATGTTTGCTTTTCTTTCCTTCTTCCATTTTCCATTCTTCTGCCTTCCTTTAAGGATCCTGGATCTTTCATTCCATAATTCACTTTATGTTCAAGGTCAGCCAGTTTCTTAAGAATATTCTGATAGATTCCGTGGTGGGTCAGTAACAAAACAAATAGAGCTATCTCTTGATCCTGGTGATTTCTTCTCACAGCAACTGCCATTATCTTTTAAAGTCCCCATCACCACCAGGATCACCATGGGTAAAGGGAGTGAGGTGACAGAGAATATGCTCTGTTACTCTTCAAGTTCTCACTAAATTTTTTTTTCATAGTTGCCACCATATTACTCTGTTGACTCGACTTCTTTCTTCTAAATTGCTGTCATTCAGTTCTCCCCCAACTCTTCATCCTGCACTTTCTAAGTTTTTATATTAAATGCATAACTTTATATTTTGCTCTCTAAATTTCATCTAATTCATTTTGACACATTTGTTCAGATTAGTTTTAAAATATGATTATATTGTCTAAAGTATCCATGTCCATTCAACTGTGATGATAATCCTCTCTTCATCCAAATCAGAAAAATTTTTGACAGGAGAGAGCTCAGTAACATATTTCTATATACTGTCTTCTCAATTCACATTGATTAGTTGATTAACAACTGTTCAACTCATCTATTCATTCTTTGTCATTCAAGTCATATTCTACCATCTTATCCCAGAATATCTTGCAAGACTTTGTCAGGTACCTTGCTGGTATAAGCAAATGATGCCATTGATATACCTTGATTATATACATGTATACATATATATGCATATATGTGTATATATATATATACACTCAATATAACTTAATATATAATATATGTTATATCATATATCACATATCACATGTATATTTGTTTATGTCTTCTTCTCAACTTCACGCTACTCTTTATTGATTACCTCATCACTTTCTTTCGATAGTATTCATAAACGATGTATTTAAATATAACTTATAGAATTGCAGTTTGAATGGGTATGATATTGTCTCCCATACCCGCCTTCCTCTCCCAGCTGCCCTCAGCTCCCTCTTTTGATAATCAGTACAAATTTTACTTTTCTCATATACAAAGAAAAAAAAAGTTGATTAGTTCCTTTCTCATTTGCTGCTCTCCATTACTTCTGAAGATCTAATGCCCATGAGCCTGGAGACTTAAATACAATTGGGTGCTCACTTTCGACCTCACTGTTTCAGTTTACTACTAAAGTTAATCATTGCTGGTGACATTGGCAAGTAATCTTGTTGAGAGCTCATTCCCAAAAGAGAATTGGAGGACAAAGAGTTGGGTTTGATCACTTGAGATAGAGGCACCCATAAACTCTGTACATGATGCTGCTACCCTATGACAAAGAACATTCTTTGCAATGTCTGAAGGATGGTTCTGAAATAGCAATATCTGTGCCTGAGAATAGCAATATCCTCAGTACCTAACCCAATAACAGGCATGTAGTAGGTAATCAATAAAAATTTATTTATTGAAAGAATGAGAACAAAATGTATTGGAGGAGAGGAAAAATATTTCCTTCCAGTCAAATAAAGGACTAAAGTTGAGAATATGGATTTAATTTTTTATATTATATTTGGGCTGATTTGACATTTTCATTTTAAGATTCTGACCACTTGATCCACAGGGAAACATTAGTGGTAAAAATATGAAATATGCTTCTTGGAAAATGCATTGCCTCAACAGTTTAAAGACACATAAGCTAGAGCAACTATGCAAATCTTCCTTGTTTGAACTGAAGGAAAGGAAGCAAAATAAGAAATTAATGGAAATTTTCAAAACTTTTTTAATTTTTTTTAATTTTATTAATTTATTAAAGTGATATTGGTTAATAAACTTATATAGGTTTCAAGTGTACAATTCTATAATACATCATCTGTATATTACATTGTGTATAAGATTGTCAAATCTTCTGTTACCATATATTTGAGCCCCTCTACTCTTTTCCTTTCGCCCACCCCCCTTTTCCTCTGGTAACCACCATACTGTTGTTTGTGTCTATGAGTTTTTTGTTTGTTGTGTTTGTTAATTTGTTGCTTTTGGTTTTATATTCCACCCATGAGTGAAATTATATGGTTCTTGACTTTTTCTGTCTGACTTCTTTTGCTTAACATGATATTCTCAAGATGCATCCATGTTGTCACAAATGGTGGTATTTCACCTTTTCTTATGGCTGAGTAATATTTTGCTGTATATATGTACCATATCTTCTTTACCCAATCATCTGTCAAGGACACTTCAGTAGTTTCCATGTTTTGGATAATGTGAATATTGCTGCAGCGAATATAGGAGTACGTATATCTTTGCGAATAAATGTTTTCAAGTTTTTCAGGTTAATAACCAGAAGGGAGATTGCTGGGTCATATGGTAACTCTCTTAATTTTTTGAGGAACCTCCATATTGTTTTCCATAGTGGGTTCACCAATTTACCACCAGCAGTGTACGAGGGCTCATTTTTCAACACAACCTCTCCAACAGTTATTACTTGTCTTGATAATAACCATTCTAACAAGTATGAGGTGGTATCTCATTGTGATTTCATTTTGCATTTCCCTAACAGCTAGTGAAGTTGAGCATCTTTTCATATATTTATTGGTTATTTGTATGTCTTTTAGGGAGAAGTATCTGTTCAGGTCCTCTGCCCATTTTCTTGTTGTTGAATTGCATGAGTTCTTTATATTCTTTGTATATTAACCCTTTATTGGAGCTGTTGTTTGAAAATATCTTCTCCCACTTGGTTGGCTGCCTTTTTCTTTTGTTGATGGTTTCTTTTGCTATGCACAAGCTTTTTAGTTTGATATAGTCCCATTAATTTATTTTTGCTTTTATTTCCCTTGCCTTTGAGGTTTTAGTATCATCCTGATATTTTTGATAAAAGCCTCTAGAATTGTGTCAGGAAGGAAGAAGACTAACCAAGGCTTCTTGGTTAGAGATATTGGTAATTAAAACGGTTTTAATACTCTCTGTTAAGTTTACAGAAGAGGTAAAATTGTGTGTGTGTGTGTGTGTGTGTGTGTGTGTGTGTGTGTGTAGATAGATAAATAAGTAGGTAGGTTGGTAGGTAAGTAGGTAGACAGGGAATTCTTTTTTCCCTCCTAGGGTATGATATAATACAGGGTATTGTAGAAATTAAGTTAACAACTCCTGGTATTGCAGGTAATTATGTCTAAATTTGCTCAAGTCCCTTTGGAAATCGGCATGATAGCACGAATGGTATATTAATAATCAGTTCCCTCCTTATCTGTGTTGATTCTATATGTTGCAATTCACATTTACTAAACATTCATTCATATTGAGACCCTTTTTTGGTTATAAAAAGTATACAGTGATATGAGCTATGTTAACTGGTTATTGGCTGAAAGGGAGAGGTTTTCCTCAGTCACAGATCCAACTTCAGTGCAAGATTTGCTATTTTTAATTCCCGAACTTAATTCCGTTAAAAAGGAGGAAGTTGTCAAGGGAGGGTTGCTAAAAGTTCATGCTAAATTTGCTTAGAACCAGATTGTGTTCATTAATATTTATAGATCTATGGTTGGGAAGGGGCGATTATGCTTCTTTAAAAACACTGGGTATTTATTTTCCATGTATTGCATAGCCTTCTGATTAGGGAAGGTGGGTTTTCATTGTACAATCAATGAGATACAGATGGAAACCATCTGGCGCCTCATCCCCTTTTTGTCAAAAACCTTGTCTTGTCTCTCACATGTCAACGATGAATGGAAAGATTTCAATCTCTAGCTGAACAATGCAGTTTGAATCCCTCAGCTAGCCAAGGGGTTTTTGGCAAGCATCGATGGGCTTAATATTTTAAAGAAACCAGCAATCATTTTAATTCATTAGTTGAGGCCTGTTGTTCTAGGCAGTGTTTTTGATTTGTATTTTGGGCATGGGCTTTGTTTTTGATTCACAAGCATATTCCATATGGGTATATTTTCTTTTACACAGTGTAAATCATGGGACAAAAGCAAGAGTTTTATCTGATAAAGTGACCAAAATGCTGAGAGTTACTTTTAATCATCTTCTGTATCAATCGTGATTTATATTAAGAGTTTAGAGTGAGAATTTTCTTCTTAGCTGGTACAGAGCATAAATCAGAGAACACAGAATTGAGTTAACCTAACTATAGACAATGAATCCAAAAATCAATGCAGTGTTCTGCTTTGTGAGAGGGAATTTGGCACAGACCTGTCTTAGAGCATCTTGGCTGCAACACTTTTATGGTTTGTCTCTCTGTAGAAGGTGAGTTCCTGGGTGAAAGCAAAGTGATCGACTCACACGGTTAACTTGGAGAGTCATAATTCAGCTAACAAAAAACAGATTGATTTTTCTGCACTCCACACTTAGTAGAAAAAGGTGAATCACCAAAAAGCAAATTGATGCGAGAGCCTTATTCTGAAGCTCATCTCCAGAGTATCTCCTGTGGTTGGTAGAGATTCAGGCCAGCTCTGTACACCCGCCAGACCGTGGTGGCCTCAACAGTAGTTGTAGGCCCCACCACTGACATTTGCGTGAGGCTCTAGTTAAAAGAGCATATAACACAAAAGTGCCTTTATTTTATTATAATGATTATTGTGTTGACACATAGTGCTTACTCTCTGCCAGGCACTGCTCTCCTGCTGTATATACTAATTTAATCCTTATAACCACTCTAATAGATAAATTTTATTATTATTCTTATTTTAAGGTAAGGAAACTGAATCCCAGAGACTTGTCCACATCCCACAGGTACTCAATGGGGATTCAGATCCAAATATTTAGGCTCCAAAATCTATGTGTTTAACCACTATGCATACTGTTTCTCACAGTAACCATGTAAGAGGTCATTTTTGTTATTTCCGTTTTCTGGATGGGAAACTAAGGCACAGAAAATTTTCTTCTGAAAACCTTTTGTTATAAGGTAAAAGGCTTTCTCTGAGTAAGTCGTATATACCTGGGTGTTCATTTTTTCTTTTAAAATGAACCAGATTCAATAAACAGATTGCCATAAACAGCATTGATTAATATGAGAGTACCCAAAATAATACTTGATAAACTACACTAGATATAATTACAGACAATTATATAGCACCTGACTCGCCTCCTTGGAATTGCGTAGGACTAACCTGATATTAGCATGTCAGCTTTCCAAACAAAGCAATAAACTTTGACACATAAATGAATATTGATATCATGTCACAGGAAGGTCAGGAAAGAGTGCTAAAGTGCATTGAATAAGTTGCCAACCTCTGAACAAGCTATGTTCCAAGTGTAAATTAATTCTTGGGAATGCAGAATTTACTTGCCTATGGAAATAACGGTTGTTAGGTCCCCCTTTAAAAAAATTCCAAGGCTGGGGCAGCAGGAGCCAGGTGAAACTGGTAGTAGGTAGGTTATTCTTATCAATTCTCCCTTTCTTCACTTAGTAAGTTCTCTCCTTTCTACTGTAGATTGCCCCTCCCCAGCTATTTCAGTTATTTCTCATTGTATAACAAACCACCCCACAACTTAGTGGCTTTTAATAACAATGATTTACTATTTCTCACAATTCTATGGGTTAGGACTTCAAGTAGGGTTGGCTGGGCAGTTCTTTTGCTCTATTTGTCATTGGTTGCGGGGGCTGAGGGATCACTCATTCAGCCTGATTCATCTGTGGCTAGAAGATCTAAAAATGGTTTCATTCAATTATCAGGTGACCTAGTTTCTCATGTGGCCTTACCTCATAGCTAGTGTAGGCTTTCTCACAGCATAGTGGTTTGAGGGTAGTCGGACTTCTCACATGGAAGCTGGTTTCCAAGAGGAAAGAACGAAAAGCTTTTAATCCTCTTAAGTCTTGGGCTAAGAAGTGCCAGAACCCAGCACATCATTTCTTCCATATTTTATTGGTCAAAGCAAAATTACAAGGCTACTCCAAATCTAAAAAGGACAAGAAATGGACACTACCTCTTTAAAGGCGTAGGTGACATGTGCATATAAGGGAGGAAGAAATTGGTGGTGGCCATCTTTAGAGACTGTCTTTTATATTATCCCTTCATTGTTGGATTCTGGAGAAGGCTAAAACATAAAGCCCTAACTCTTCAAAGTAAGACCCACTGATGTGATCATGTCCCAAAAGTAAGTTCAGTGGGGGCCAGAGATGTGAAAATTCTTCAGCAGCATCTAAAAGAATGGTGAATTCATGCATATCCCTCTTTTAGCTCCTGTTTGTCATTTAAAAAAAAAAAAAAAAAGTCAGGAATCTAAGTTTGCATCTGGGGAGGAAATTGAAAAGAGTAGCTGTATCAGGATTAGTTTCAGCTGGATCAGAAACCGAAAATAACAGTAAAGTAAAAACAAGTTTGTTTCTTGCGTAAAGTTCAAAGGCAAGCACTATAGAGCTGGTGTGGACTCTTTCAGCTCACTCCTCCACCTCCAGAAAAGGACTGGAAATGACAACTATTAATTATTGCACAAATCAAATCTGTATCCTATCCCAAATGTGGAGGATCACAGACGATGGGGCTTTTTCTCTAGGCAGTTATCTATCCATGCCACCAAGTTTTGTAAATGTCCACTTTCCATGAAAATGATGCTAGCAGTCTTTAGGAACACTTACAGATAAAAAGAATGTCAAGCTTTGCACAATTTTCCAAGCTCTCCAAAGCTACTTAAATGTAAAATGAGTTATTTACTACCTTGTTCCATTTCCCTTTTTATGAAAAACACATGAAATGATTTTTATGGTTAGTCAGAGTAGTAAGACAGTTATACTGAGGATAGAAGAGATAGACATATTAAAGCTACCTTAGTCATGTTTTTGTTGATGGCACAGAAGGGTCACTGGCCTCAGATAAGCATAAGTCTTCAGGCAAATCACTAAATGTCTTGCAACCTTAATTCCAGTGGAGGTGGTAACATGTAGTCTGTAGACAGTGCGTAGGGAAGGAGGCATCAAATGAAATAATGATGGAAAAGTGCAGGAAAGTCAGTCCCCTCTACAAACTTCAGATATTTCACTTTCATTAATTTTATTTGTAGAGTCATCATTTTTTTATGTGGTAATCAGTGTAATCCACTATGCTTCATTCTGAATTGTCCATTAAAATGATTGAGAATGTAGATTCTGCCCACTTTGCAGCCTTTTTCATTCTGTGGCATGGGTGCTAAGGCAGGGCTCTGAGTGGCACGTCCAGTGGAAATCGTCATAAATATGACTCTATTACATTAGTGAAGCCTGAAGATTTGGGAGATGTGCAAAGGAAAGAAAGACATTTTAACAGCATTTGCATCCTCAGGGATAGACCTTTTCTTGCTTTCCTCTCATTAACCTACACCTGGGCCCTATGAGGAATGTGCTATTATTAGACCCATTCACAGAATAGAACACACCTTGGAGAGATTGTTGACATGCCAAAAGTTCATTAGAGAATACACAGAGCCAAGGTATGAATCCAACAAACTCCTGAGCCAGTGCTGTTACTTTCCATGCTCACCATGAACCTCAGCACTGGCTAACCAAGGCCCAGAGAAGATGAGAGAAGGTTCAGCACAGACCTGATGACCAGGGCTGGCTGCTCTGGCATGTAAACTACGCAGTAGCACAGGGCCCTGTGCTCAGAAGGGCCCCGTGCTTGGTTTACTGTTCTGCCGGTGCCATCTCAAAATTCCTAATGCTTTTTGACAAGTGGCCCCTCATTTTCATTTTCCACTGGGGCTTGTTAAGGTAGTCAGTCCTGGGAAACGCTAAGGTGAGAGTAGGGTAAAAGAGAATAGCTTGCCTTTTTCTACAAGGTAACGAACATGCGTGAAGCAAAGGAAAAGGGGAGAGGCAGCTCACATTTGCTGAGCACCAGTTGTATGCCAGGTATGTATCCGTGTCATTTTTATACCCATTAATTAATTTCACCCACAGAACAACTCTGTGAGGTAAATAAGTTCATCATTGTACAGATAAGGAAACAGGTTCTCAAAGAGGTTAAGTAATTTGCATAAGGTAACACAGCTGAGAAGAAGTGGAGCTGAGATTCAAGTCTAAATGTTCCTGACTTAGATACTTTTATTCTTTTAATCCTTCCAGGCTGCTCTATGGTTAAGATTAAAAACAAAACAAAACAAAACACAAAAAAATCTACTTCTCATGGGTGTATTATTATGAGGCAGTTTTCCACCTCTGCAGAAATAGATTAAACTGTAATTAAAGGTATATAGTTTATGGTAATGTAGAGTTGCTGTCTGAAAAACTTATTAACTTATTCTTGGTTGACCTAATGAAAGATTCTCAAAGACAGAAGTTGTGATATATAAATATGATCAAGATATGATATTAAAATTACTGGACAAAATACTATGCCATGTTATTTTTATGTTAATTACATCAAGATTCTTAAATCTATGAATAGCAATAAACTTGGAGTCCAGAGAACTGAATTCTACTTAAGACCTTAAATAACCTCGGGTAAGTCATTTGACTTCTCAACTATGGATTGAAAGAAGAAGGATCTTCTAACTATGGTACAAAAGGTTTCATTATGATTAGAATCCTAAGTAGAATTCTTTTTGTTATGCCCAGGGAAGGAAGCTCAAATTGGCTTTGTATTTAGGGGTAGGGGGTTCTTTAGGTAAAAGGGAGGAGTGGAAGGAGAAGAAAGGACCCTCTATTCTAGTACATTGAAGGTTCCTTGAGTGGCCCGACTTCCTTACCCTACCTGTGGGCCTTTGGTTCTGTCTGCCTCCAACAGCCAGGGCTGCTTGCCTAGGACAGCAGTGAGCCTGCCAGCAGGCTGGGAGAAGTGCCGCAGAATGCTTATTGAGGAGGGAGAAGGGAAGAGCTCTAAATATGCCTAGTATTTCTCAATCACTATTTAAATCTTTTGCTTTCTTTCTATTTCGTTGCCTTGTGGTAAAGGACCAATAGCCATGTCCTAGCTATTGCTCTGGGATTGATTGAGAGTGGTTTCACAGTCATAGGTCCAGCCTCAACTGGCAAGAATGCCATGATTGATAAATGATGTCTGTCCCAGGCATTGAATATATAAGGAATGATACATGTGACTATATTCCATGTATTAGATATTGGCCATCCCTAGATCAATATAGACTTTCCACAAATGTTTTTTAGATGACTCAACAGCCATTTATGTCACTGTTAACTTTGTTTTAACTGTGAGAAAACTATAGTCCCAGAAGTTGTCTAAGGAGATTCTAGACAATTTAGGGCATTTGGCCTACATGAAAAACATGGATTTTCTTTTGGTTTCTCAGCATGTAGATCACAGAATATGTACATCAGAATCAACTAGTGGGCTTGTTTAAAGTACAGATTCCTCAGCCACATCCTAGACTTACTAAATCAAAACGATTGGAGGATAAGACCCAGAAATCAGCATTTTCATGACAGTGATGTGTGTGTGTTGCAGTTTGAAAATCATCACCTTATAAAATTAGGTAAGAAAAAATAATATTTTAAAAACTGGCAGTAGTCTTATTTAGCACATCATAATCTCAATGAAGAAGGCACTTTGCCAACAGTGCTAGAATTCAGTAGAGGGTTATAAATACAGTTTGATTAAGTAAATTCTTCAATGTTGGCATGGGGGATCTGGATAAAAGTAACTCTAGATGAAGTCATGGATATGTGGGTTTTTCCATCCCCATATCTTCGGGGTGTGTGTGTGTGTGTGTGTGTACACATAAATGAGCAAACCATGGAAGGGGAGCAGTGTTGTAGAAGACTGTAACAAAAGTTAAAGGGTGGAATCTACTTTAAGCAATGGCCAATGTCTGAAAGATAATTCTATAACAATAAGTGAATGGGTGAGAGCAGAGAAGAAAAAGGAAAGAATAGGACAAATGCTGAGAAGGCCTTTAGAAAAAGTTCTCCAACTCAAACAGTCACATGACAGTAGCAAAGTATTATTGAAAAGGCAGTCTTTGGGTCAGGCAACCTGAGTTTGAGTCTGATTCTGCTATTTAACCATTCTATGATTATGAGTAATTTACTTAATTCCTCTAGATTCCTGTTTCCTCATTTGTGAAACTGGATAATAATCAAACCAACACAACCAGTGGCACAAGTGGCAGTAAGAGTTAACAAGGAAAACAAATAAGAAGGGCTGGAATGTAATAAATACTCGTGGCATCCTCTGGAGAGGGGCCAACGCTAAAATGACTTTTTCTTTTGAGGTGTTGCTAAACAATATTGTCATTTAATGTGGGATCATTTTTCTGTGAGGGCATATATTAATCTGACCAAGCCTCAATTGCTTATACATGAGAAAAACCTTATCAGAAAGAAGAGAAGTTTTAATAACTAGCCTGACCAGCTTCTAGAATTAGCTTGGAGTCCAAAGATTCTCCCTGAGGAGTATCCATGTTTTTTCATTTCCCTAATATCAATTGATCCAAAGCATGCCTTAGTTGAGTCAATGAAAATATTTTGAGCCTGAGCCTGTTCCTTTATGTCAGCCTATGGTCCTTGCCCTCCAATTGCTCACAAGCTTGGGGGCCCGAACCAGATGCCATAGGAACATGGAGAAAGTGCTGGATCTCCAGAAACAGGGCGAGGCAGCTTTACTGCTGAGAACATATCTGAGTTTGGTTTTGAAGGATGAGTACAAGTTTTCCACACAGGTTCCAAGTAGGGAAGCCACATCAGGCAAAGGGAAGAGTGTTTTCACTTGGGTAGACCACAAACAACTGAAGAGAAGGGAAGAATAGGTAAGTGAATTTCCTTCCCTATAGTTCATCCATATATGTGGACAATGGGCAGTGTGGTCCTTGGTGAGTTTGCTAGCCAGGACTTAAGGATTTCAGTTTAATTATTACAGACTAATAGAGGAGATGGGAGAACAGCTTGACTTCAGAAGGAGAAATGGCTAAGTTCTTGTCGATATATTTTGCACATTCAACCTAAGCTTATCTTCAACTGTCATTTAAAGTCAAGAAGTCAAAAATTTAAATGCTTTTCCTCGAGTTCCAGAATCAGAGACCAGACAGGGACAATGCATCATGACATTGATCTTCTGTCCTTTTTAATTTATTTTATATCATTAGTGTTCCCTCAAGCCTCCTTACATAAATATACAATGATACCTGTTTTAATGAATTCATCCTTAAATAGCTATAGAAAATGTACTTTACTAATAGGTGACTTGAATTTTGGGGGGCATCCATTCAGACAAATCAATCATAATGGTGTGTGTGTTTGTGTGTCTTACAAAATGAATCAGTGAAGGATTAATATGCATAAATATAAATAGATTTAAAAAGTGCCCTTTGACTTTGTGAAACTACTTTTCCTTTCTGAGATAAAAGAAATGTTATATCCTTTCTTCTTTAAAAGGAATTGTTGAGTCCATATTCAGAAACATTAAATTCACACCAAAATGTGTCCAATGTAAACTTCTCTGTAGAAATAAACTCTTTCTAACCCAGTGAGTCTCAAAATTCATCCCCTTATCCAATTCAATTGGGGAGCTTATTAGAATGCCGATTCCCTGCCTCACCTAAGGCTGATTCAGGAGGTCTGGAGCAGGGCCCAGGAATCTGTATTTTTAACATTCCAATGATTCTGCTCCAACTGTTCTAGGTATCAGAATTTGTAAAACTCCACTTTATCCTCTTCTGCCTGGTGGTTCCCTTAGAGGTCAGACAAGGTGAGTAGGTTGCTTAATGAATATATAACTAGAGTAAAGCAGCACAATGTTCTGAAGGGATAGAGGACATATGTGAAGCTAAAGAATCACTCATCAAACAGCTGGATTATTCTCTTAGAAGCAGAGCACTGTATCCATGGGACAGGCTCCACATAATGTAACAGATTCTGGTTCCCCCTTTCCATATCTACTCTTTGCAGATCCTTTAATCCATATGAAAACACATAAGGAAAAAAAATTGTTTATATAAGGCAGTATGATTAACATATTTTTATATACCTCAAGAATTGACATGGAATTTTGAAATTGTGCTCCAGAATATCCAGCATAATTACATTGTATAACACATTTTTTTGAAACAATTTTGATTTCAAATATTCTATTTCATGACCACTATGAATATACACTCATATTTGTTGAAACAAGAATCTGGATTATTGGTTCAGAAACTAGAGTCATTAAATATCAGCTGTTTTACACAAAATCCAATGGAGTTCACTTATTGTTAAGTGGGTTTGGATTGTGTTAAAAATCTATCTTACTCATTCAGCTTTTACATAACAAAGGCAAGGGGACTTGAAAAATGTTTGCATTTTAAAATTCTACATCCATCATTCTGGGCTTCTGAAATCCCTTATTTGGAACAAATATTAATTTTTTAACGTGAGAATGGGGGTTTCTTAATACCTTGTGGTTTAGATTCTTGGACTGATTTTTCTCTCTCGATTACAATAAGTCCTCACTAAATGTTGGTAGGTTCTGGGAAATTGTGACTTTAATCAAAATGATATATAATGAAACTAGTTTTACCGTAGGCTGATTGATATAAACAAATATTTACCCAAAATTAGGCAGAAATGGTAAATTTGATTAGAGAGCACTAAATGAACATTGGAGTTCAGAAGTGGGTAGATCCCTTATGATACTTTTGCTGGACAAGAACTGTGAAAGGTCTGAGATTTTTACCCAAGCTAAAAAGTTAGCCAGCCACAGTTTTATAAATTAGAGCAGAAACATGATATTCTGGATCAGAGATGAAGGAGAGTTTATACTCACAATACTAACAGTGTTCAGAATATCAACATTTTCTTATGGCTGTTCCCTCACTCCCAGGTCCCACAAGGTGATGCAAAGAAGTCCAGGTGACACCTGTATTAGAGTTGCGTTACTAGAAAGAACCCTGGTCTAGGAAACCAAAATCTTTTATGCTAGGCTTTAGGCATGCCTGGACTTTAATGTAGCAAGAGACTCTATGCTCCAAGTCTGTGGCAACAAATATCCTTAAAAGGCTGTCTGGAACAAAGACAGTCGATATCTCTGTTCACAAGATGCATAGAAACTTGAAAGATTTATGGAAAATTGTCCCCTAACAACACCATAAAAATACTTTACTCTCAAACGATTTTTTTGAGCCTTTTAAGGATGGGTTTTAGGGGGTGCCATTTCATTTTAGATATGCTTAGAAGCTAACAGTTTGTAGGAAATCACTGATCTACTGAACTAAATACCATTTATAAGGGTCATTTATAATTTAATAGTTAGAGAAACTTTTGTTTTATTTACTTTCCTCCCAGTATATTGCACCTGTACCCTAAATACAACTGAAGGGCTGACTGTTCCATATTTACTACCTTTACGTATCAAAAATTATTTGAGTATTACATGATTATTCTCAAAGACAAAATTCAAAACTAAATTCTCTGGAAAACATTGAAACATACTGTGAAGTAGCAATGTTTTTGTTTGCATATTTATTTGTTTTGTTTTGTTTTTTTAATATATAAGAACGCCAAAGAAAAGGTTTTATTTATTTAATTTTTTCTTGGTCTGAATTATCATACAATTGTTCTAACCTGTTTTCACTTATTTGTGTTGTAGAGCTTTTAAGACATAAATATGTGCTGTTTATTTAGCATGTGCAGAAAGAGAGAAGAAGATACCCAAAAAAATTCTCAGCATTCATTTTGGGCATCCCGTCCGGTTGACTTTGTCAAAGTAAATTTGATATACTTTGGTTGGAATGATTATTTACTCTCTTGAATCAAGATAAAGGATCTGTAAACAGTCAGCTTTTTGTTCCTAGAAACATAGATTTTCTTTTGACAAAGATGCATTTTCATGGTGCATATTTGGCTTCCTTGAATTCCCTCTCAGCACCAATGCCATTGTCCGCAGGGTGGAGTTGATTAAATTCATTGTTTCCATTTGCGATTCTACAAGTGCATTAAAACTTCCTGCCATTAGAGATGTACCTGAAAATGCAAATAAATGTCCCACAGGGGTTTAGTGCACGTGTAGCTTCATGAGTTTCTTCTACTCGAGGTCATTCTGGGTCCCCTGTAAGGTGAAGTCATATGTAGCTGTAAAGCAGAGTTATTTAAAACATAGCTGGTGATATCTTCTGTTCTTGGATTGGTCCAGAGATGGCCAAAAACATCACTTTTCAATTCACTTTCATCCCAGTTCACTCTCTGAGTGTGTCCAAGTGTGCATATTAAATTCAAGAGTCACTGAAATTAAGGCCACCCATGCTTTTAGGATTTCCTGTTGATTACTGTCTGTAGAAAAATGATGTGGGCCAAGTGTTTGGATGTTTGTAGGTAAAACAAAAATTTAGGAGGACCTAATAATTGAAGCCCATCATTTTGACTTTTAGTTTCTACGTAGTAAATAAATTGTTGATGATGTTCTAATTTTCTTTACTGGCAAGTTATTATTTTCTGGCTGCAATCAGAACACTAGGGTGGCACTAATTTGTTCAACAAATCATTCTGCTTCATTGCGACATGACCTCAATCCCACCCAATTACATTCTAGATCTAGAGGAGACCCCAGAGATAAGTTAGGCCCATTTTGTAAATATTTAATATTAAACCAGAAAGAAATGACTTGCCCAAGGCCACACAATAGCAGGTAGATGTCCTAGTGATTCAATGTTCATTCTCTTCTATCATGATACTTTCATCAGGGAACCTGGAACAGCCCTTTATTAAGCACCAGTAAGAAGTATTTATAATTCTGTTGTGTTTAGGGGATACTGCTTTGAACAACATCAGCATGATTCTGCTCTCAGATTGCTCACCAGCTAGCCAACTAGGGAGATTCATTGATCAATTAACTGAATTTTAGCAAAAAGTATTGCTGGATAGTATAGCAAAGGGATATCAAGGAAGATTTTCCTGTTTAGCCGAGCCTTATATGAAAAGGAAACTGGTGGTAAGAAGCAGTGAGTAGGGAAGATTTAATGGTACAAAGCAAGGAAGATATGACATTACTAAGATGGGGGAGACCAAAGGAACTTGGAAGTCCTTAAAAGCCAGTGGGGCAGGAACATAGAGAAGGAAAGAGTGGTGCAAGATGAGGCTGGAGAGGTAGGCAGGAGACAGATCACCCTGGGCCATGTGGACCATGTCAGGAATAGGGACTATATCTAAAGGGTTATGGAGAGTCACTGAAGGGTTTTAAACAGGCAAGAGAAAAGAAGCATGCATTCTGCATGCATGAACCCTGCAGAATGAAGAGGGATGCTACCCAAGTCATTGGAACAAGTGATGTTGGCAAGAACTGCAGTGGCAGTCATTTAGGGTGGTGCTTTCTACTCATAAAGTGGTAACTTAACTCTGGAGCATCCAGACAAGAAAAGCTACCCTTAGCTTCTTCCTAGCAGGGTTGCTGCCAGCAATCTTTATGTTCCCCTTCTCTCCCCACCCCCCACCCCCGCCCCCACCCATCCTTTCTTTGACTCTTCTAGCTATGGCTCCTTTAATTTAGAACTTGAATTAAATTCAAGGTCAACCAGGGTCTCACCTTTGCATTCAGTCACTCCTGCAGCTCAGCACAGCCAGGACTGTTTCATTGTTCCAGAAGTCATGTGCTGAGATTGCTCCCTCCAGGCTGGACTCGCCATTTAGAAGATCACAGGGATGCCAATGTGGAAAAACAGGCAATATGTAAAAATATGTATATAAAAGTAAGTAAGAATATCTTCATGATATTTGATTTGTTTAGCAGGGCTTTGTTTTGTTTGGGGATTATTATTATTTCTTAAACTTTTTTACTGGATAAAAAACAGTACATTCTCATTGTAGAAAATATGGGGAAAAAAGGAAACTTAAGAACAAAATCACCTCAAATTCCACAATTCAAATCAAATAGCTTTTTCTAATTTTGTATAATTCTTTTCAGTCTTTTTTTTTTTCTAAGCACATTTTTACCTATTAGGATCTCACCAGTATGAAAAGTTTATATACCATTTTAACAAAAATATTGTTAGCATATTTTTGAGTGCTTATTATGTGTGAGATTACAGAGTGCTTTGTAAATACTACCCCAGTTTCATCCTCAAAACAACTCTATGAAGTAGAATCTATTATTATCCCCTTTTATAGATGAGGAAGCTTTGGCATAAAATGATTAAGCAACTTTTTAAACAGTTTTATTGAGGTATAATTGACATACAATGAATTGTACATATTTAAAGTATACAACTTGATAACTTGGCATATGTATATATATGGAAATTTTTACCATAGTCAAGATGAGGAACTTATTGTCACCCCCACAGTTTTCTCTTGTCCCTTTGTTATCCCCTACTGCCTCCATCCCTGGGCAACCACAAATCTGCTTTCTGTTACTATAGACTAATTTGTCTTTTCTAGACTTGTGGACTCCACAATATGTATTATGTTGGTTGTCTGGCTTCTTTCACTCAATTATTTGAGACTAATCCCTGTTGCATGTACCAATAGTTAATTAACTTTTAAAGCTGAGTAATATTTTATTGTATGAATACCACTATTTATTTATCCATTCACTTGTTGATGAACATTTTCAGTTTTTAACCTTTACAAACAGGGCATCTATGAGCATTAATGCACAAATCTTTGTATGGGTATATGCCTTCATTTTTTCATTTTTCTTGGGTAAGTACCTAAAAATGAAATAGCTAGGTCACATAGCAGGTGTATTTGGAATACATAAAGAATACTCAGAAGTCAATAATAAGATAATAATAATAACAGTAACCCTAATTTTAAAATAGGCAAAAGATTGGAACATATACTTCACCCAAGAACATATACAGGTGGCAAATAAGCACATGAAAATATGCTCAACATTATTAGTCATTAGAGAAATACAAATTAAAATCACAGTGAAATATCACTACACTCTTATCAGAATGGCTCAAATTAAACAGACTGAGCCTCCCAGGTGTTGGTGAACGTGTGGAGTAGCTGAGTCTCTCCTACTGTTGCTGGTGAAAATGTAAGATGGTACAATCACTTGGGAAAACTGGTAGCTTCTTAAAAGATTAGACATAAACCTACTATATAAATTTCCTGTGGCTGCCATAACAAATTACTATAAACTTGGTGGATTAAAGCAAAAGTCTATTTTCTTTCAATTCTGGAGGCCAGAAAACCAAAAGCAAGGAGTCAGCAGAGCCGTGTTCTCTCCAGAGGCTCTAAAGAAGATTCTGTTCTTTGCCTCTGCCAGCTTCTGGTGATTGCCAGGCTCTCTTGGCTCAAGGCTGCATTCTGATTTCCTCCTCCATCTTCCTATCACTTCTCGGTGTCTGTATCTAAACTCTCTCTGCTTCTTCTTATAGGAAAATGTGATTATATTTCGGGTTTACCTGCATAATCCAGGATAAGCTCCTCCTCAATAGCCTCAATTTAAGCCATGTTTTGCCATGGAAGGTGACATTCACTCTATTGCCAAATGGTAATATTCACAGGTTCTACGGGTTAGGACATGGACATATCTTTTGGATTGTCACTATTAAGCCCACTACCCCTATCATAAGCAACTTCTTAACCTCATTATAACACAAACATGCTGCCATTTTATTAAAATTTTTGTAATTGTCACAAAATATTTGCCACATCAGTGGATGCCTCACAATTAACTATCATTTCAACTATTGAACATTAAAGAGATTCAACCAATTATTTAAAGTAATACTGTAGTAAACATCCTGTGTGTAAAGCTCTTTTTTCCATATTTTGAGATTTCTCTCCCCTTAATTTTCATAAGTGACTTCAGTGGGCCAAAAGCCATGAATATGAACTTATTTGCATATCTTTTAGGAGGGTAGTAACAACTTACACTCAATCTGTAATTAGAGAAAGACTTTCTAACTGCTCCTTCCCTTTAAAGTAAAAAAAAATTTTGAAAATTGATAAGTAGAAAATGGTATCTTATTTTAATTTACATTTCTAATAAAATGAGATATTGTCCTATATGTTTTAGTTGGAGTACTTTTCCTTTTAAAATCATTGTGTCTTCTACCCAATTATTGACTGAGTAATGCTATATATCTTATATGAACCCTAAATAGTCAAAAATAGTGACACTTTAAAATTTGTATTGCAAATGTTTTACTGAATCTGTGGTTTTCTTTTGAATTTTGACAAGTTTGATAATTTTGGGTTTTAACACACAGAAGCATAGTTCTTTTACATAGGAGCATTCTATTTGAGATTTCCCTTTGTATTTCTCCTACTGCCACAGTGGAATTGGAGAAAATTGCCCCACATTCAGAGAGAAGATAACTATTCATCTCATTCTCTCCTGGCTTTTTTTTTTTTTTTTTGGAGGGCGGAGGGTAATTCTTTAGTCCATCTGTGCTTTTATTTTGATATATGGAGAGAAGTTGAGATCATAACTACATTTTTCCAGACTCCTAAATAATTAAACAGTTATCTCAAAATCATTTTTATTGAATAATTCATCCCTTTATTATTAATTTGTAATGGCATCTTTATCTTTTTTTAGGATTCTCATATGTCTGCTTGGAAGACATTTATTTATTTCATTTATCTACTTTTGGCCAATAAGAGAGATTTATGTTGAAATTTCAAGATATATTTTTAACGTCTAGGCAAATTAGGTCATGAAGTTATCATTTGTCTTTAATCAGAGAAGTCTTTTATTTAAAAACAATGCTGTTACTGCATGTTATAAAAGCAAATTGGCTAACATACAACTTATCTTACCAATGATTTATATCAGCCTTTACAACTATAAATTAGCACTAAGGTTTTTTTTTGACTCATGATGGGGTTCTCTCTCTCCATATCTATATCTACGTATAGATATAGATGTAATGTTTACATTTTTTCTTCTCCTTCTCCTATCCTAACACCAGACTCATTGCCAGATGATATAGTGTATTTAGAAGTGTCCTTGAAATGTTTAAACTGTTTGTCAAATAGTCCTTCAGCCCCAGTAATGACCAGATGCTACTCAGTTGATCAGATCCCAGATCCCCACATTCTTGATTTGGTTATTTAGATCAGGGTTTCTCAACCTCAGCACTGTTGACATTTCGGGTTAAAAAATTAACAGTTGTCTTCTACACACTGTAGGATATTTACCAGCATTCCCTCACTAGTTGTCAGTAGCACTATCCCCTCCCCCATCCAGTTGTGGCAATCAAAGATGTCTCCAGATATTGCCAAATGCCCCCTCCAGGATAAAATCTCCCCCATTAAGAACTATCAATTTAAGTTAAAGTATAGATGGCATGCAGCATAATAAATGTATTTAACTTTTATTCATTTATTATTAATATTATTATTTGTAATCTTAGCAATACAATCAGGTTAAGCTGATAGGAATATAATTTATTGCACAATGGTTCACTGTCACTGGGCTTGAAAAATATCGACCCCAGGCCATGTGACTTAAACATGACTATAGTGAGAAGAATCACATGATTGCTTAGAGTAAAACATCTCAGAGATCTCTCTTGGCTCATTTCTCCCCAGTTAGTCTATGTCGTTGGTAAATTTGAAAAGTTGTCAATTTTATAGCCATATTGGTATATGTAAATGAATTATACCCTGAGTTTTAATCTTATATTCTTTGATATTTAGAAAATGGCCCAACCTCTGTATCCATAATTCTTTGAATTATCTTGCCTTTGATTTTAGCATATAACCATGGCTGTCTGAGCTGGTTAGTTCAGAGGGGTTTTACAACATGATAATGAGGCCAATGTTGCAGTTCCAATTAGCTTCACAGAAGAAACACCCGGATTCACAGCAGCAGACTGAACTGCTAACCCCTGCCACCACTCTCAGCCAATGGCCAAAAGGAAGATGAGAACAGAGAATGTTGCCAACTCAGCACTCCCAGGACCATTTAGCCTAGACAAGCAAAGGTCACATCTCACTGATGATGATGGGCCATCCGTGTTATATTCCTTACACCAGTTCACTGCAAAAACAAAATGAAGAGTTTTCTCTTAATTAGAACTGCCTTTATAGCCAATAACTTTCTTATTCTAATTTTTGAATTAAGAAACAAAGCTGCAGTTTTGAAAAGTATTTAAATGATTTTTACCTTTGTTTTCCAATTTGTGATTTTGACCACATATTTCAAGTAAATACATTTTATGCAGTCATGAAAATATTTTCTAATCATTCACTTAGAGGGATAGGTCATTATAAGCATAAATTTGCCTGCCATTATGTAAACATAATGGCTAACCCAGGCAATTTTTCATTGGAATGGGAAGATTTTTATAAGTATTGAAATGGAGATTGAATTTTACTTGCATTTAATATGGTTTTGTGTTGGCAAAGAGATATTAACAAGGATCTCTAGCACCAATTTCCTTAATATGAACTTATGTTTCATGTAAAATGTAGCCTTCATAGAAACATGGCCCTCTGCATCTGCTTATTATTCCAAAGATTGCACTCAATTCTGCTTTCAAAATATTTGCATTGTTCTTGCTAAAATGCATATATAGTAATGGCAGGTGAAGCTTGGCCAGTAAGATACATTTGTTTCTTTTCATATTCTTCTGGCCTTTAAATTCCGATTACACTCATCCAATCCTAGGCCACATTTTACCAGTAAGGAGCTTCTGGAGCTTAATATCATTTATATAATCGTTTTCCTTTCTTGTTGCTGCCTAAAATTTTCTTTTGGCTTATCAAGAGATCTAAAGGAATTTTCAACAATGCAGATAGATACTCTAGTGATAAACATATATTTATTTTCGAGTTCTTCAATTCAAAATGCATTCATCAAAATGCAATCAACTTTAGTAGCCTATGGAGAAAATAGCTTTTAGAAATTGATATCTACTCCACCTCATCAAAGGTTTGCTAAACATACTGAGTCTCAAGTGAATAACAGTGGACAAAGAAGCCAAACAAATTGAGCCTTGAGTGCAAGAGTATCTACAGATATTTCCATGGATTGCTTTTTAACCAATGAAATCAAGAACATACATGTTTTGTTTCGCTTAAAATGCTTCCTACAGTTTAGCTGCATGGCACCACATTCTCTTAACTGCCTTTCTATTATCAGTAGTGTTGTATTCAGAATCCCTTATTTCTAAATGCATCATGTTCCCCTTTTTCTAAGAATTCTAATATTTGTTGAGCATTTGTATTGTCAGGCACGGTGCAAAGTGCTCTCATGGATTATTTCTTTTAATTATTCATAGTGCCTTATGGCATACACTAGATATTATTATTATTCTCATTATACAGCTGAGGAAACTGAGGGCTAAATGTCAGTCAATGTCCCAGGATCATACAACTAACACTAACACAGGACAAACCCAGTACTTGAATTTCGTCTGTATGAATTCAGAGCCCATATACTTAACTGCTATACTATACTGCCTCCCAGAAGTCATTATCACAAAGATTTGTAATATTTTTTATTTCCAATAATAATAATAATATGATTTTATTTCTACCATACTTGATTTAAAACAAATAAAAATGATAGCCAAATACTTTTCATGTCACCCAAACCTGAATTCTTACAGAATGTACCCTGTCTATGCAAATTTAACAGAGTTATGCCTTTATGCCTCCTCTTTTCATGGGTCTTAAATTTGAAGGTAGAGACTTGCTCACGTTTTGGGTAATTCCATTTCACTCCCTATGACATTTTGGGTACTTAAGACATGTTCAATAATGTTTTAAAGAATGCAATTTATACCATTTCCTTTAGAAGACTGTAAGTTAAAAAATGATAGAAAGTGTCAAACCATAATTACATCGAGGGTTTTAGTAACCTCATAAACCAGAAGTACGAAATACCAAAAAAAAAATTTTTTTTCAACTGCCAGCATCAAAGTCTCATTTGCTGATTCTATTTTTGCAGTATTGGTGGAAGTAATCCAGTTAGGGTGACATTTTTATAGCGGATATTTTAATGTTCAAATAAGCCATGTTATTTCACCATCTTTATTTTCTTTATAGAAAAGGTTCTTTATTCTATAATGATTTGAACTGTGCTATAAAGTACATGAAAATGTGTCCTGTAGGTTGGATGATGACTCCAAAAGACACATCTTAGTCGATGTGAAGGTCTCTGCCATAACTATAGTTGATGTTTATAAATGTGTACCCCTCCTAATTTTTAATGCTGCTATATTTCTTAATGAATCTAATCACAGAAAATGTGTCAAAAGAAAAGAGAAGCTTGTTCTCAAACATATGCTTGGGTTTCTGTTAGCAGGAAACAAATGTCCAAATGTGATTGCATACAGGCTCACACACATGCTCATGCATGTGCTCCCACATGCACTCAAGTTTGGATCCAAGTGTGAACCTGGTAACAACACCGAGCCAAACACTAAGCATATGTCAAAATTTGGTGTGATCATAACAGCAGAGTGGTACAATATTGTTTCATTCAGCCTCATGCAGGAAGTTAAGCCAAACGACAGGAAATCATAAAATGAATGTCATTCCCTTCTCAGAAACCTTATGCTTGAGTAATTGAGGGGAAAATAAAACCAATTTGTTTCAATTTACATTCTTTAAAACATCATTGAACATATCTTAAATACTTGTCATTGGTAAATTGACAGATATATTTCTGTTCTATAAGAGAAAGTAGGCTGATGAACTTCTAAATGGTTGAGATATGTTAGATAAAATTGCTGAAATTTGATGTTTCTGCTCTATAAGTCAAAATATATCTATCACTCATTAAAAAATAGTATCAGCAAATTTATATAGTTCAACCTAACAGAATAATATTTACTATATTCATTTTTATCCTTTTAAGATCTATCTGTACTTTTTTTAAAGATGGTATGTTTATAATCATGTAAAAAAAAGCATAACTTTAAACATGGACCTTACAGATACAAATAACTTATGTGTAGTTCAAATATTTTCAATATATTATTATTCATTAATTCCCTTATGAGAGCCAAGGATAGAAGTGTTGTCCACAACTGGCAAAATTCACCAAGAATGAGAATTAGCATTCTTTCAGAGTCCTGTGATACCTTTGGCTAATGGGCAAAAGATAATGACAGGGAAAGATAAATGGGGACCAAAGCATAACCTCTTGAAGAAGTCCTCCAATCCATGTTAGAAAGTTATGACTAGATGAAATGGAAATGCCATTGGAATCATCCAAGCCACAGGTTCTCAGCTATCCAGTAAGAGCGTCCAGACCCACAGAGATGAGTTGTCATGAGCAGTGAGGGATGTTGCATATGATTTGTTTCTAATGTTCAAAGTAAGCAATTTATTTTATTCTTTTATAACTTAGAATATATTTGAAATTATCCTTCTAAAAATGCCACACTAAATGACATTTGAAATCAGAACGAAAGAAGCAGTTTCAGCTGGTGAGTCTTGTATTATATACATGTCCTTTGGTCAGGCCCGTGGGAATGAGTCTTACATCAAATCAAAACAAAACAAAGAACACACACACACACACACACACACACACACACGAGTGATGTTTCTTAGAGAAAAGTTTGTAATCTGCAGCTCTAGGCACCTCCTGAAAACTTGTCCAGGATCAGCAGATATTGCTGAATTCATAAGCCAAAAGTTGATGATGTGTCTGGAATCAGCAAAGGGCCATAGTTCTGGAGAATATTTCTCCAGGGCTTGGTGAGGCCTGAGGAAATGCCTCTGCTGTCAGTAGACAACACATTTTTCACAACTAGTTACTTAGATCACTTGGATTCGGTGTCTCTTTCCTGAAGACTGTGCATGACACCCACTGCCAAAGTTTGTTTTTTTCTGAGCTCAGTTTATCTAAAGTGGCCATGCTCCAGAAGCTGACCTTTTCTTTCTTTGGATGTGTTAATATGATGGATTAAGCTCCATAGTTGGTCTCAATCCAGTAGCTGTTCCCACAAACCTAGGAAAAGTTTTAGCTTAATTAGTCTAATGCTTGAGGGAGAATGCTTGAAGGGATGTGGGCACCTTATAATTTCCCCCATTTAACAAAAAACTAAAATCTAAATCTGACTCTAGTTATTGATATTGCTGTTTTGAACTGCATGATTATGATATCTCTCTAGATTATTTAGTAGAGCAAATTTATACCATATCCTATTCTCATGATCTTAATTTTATACACCCCATTTTGTGACATAATTTGTACAAATTTATAAACTTAACAGGTGTAAACTATTCTAGAGATAAAAAAAAAGATGTTACTATTCCAATTTCTTCTTCATTTACAGTATAAGACAATCCTAAAATTGATGACAGCAAAACTTTATAAATCAACCTCAGAGATTGAAAAATTTCAAGTGAAATACCAGCAAATTCAAGCTAGTAAACTTTAATAACAAACCAAAACCACAAGAGTTGGTTCTTAAGAATATGATACATTTTTCTATTAGAGAAATCTGTTTTTATAATTGATCGTATCAATAGGTTAAATGAGAAAAATTTTATCACCTCTATAGATGCCCCAAAAATACTTGATTTAATATACATTGCTGATGAAAACTCTAATGAAACAAACATAGAAGACTAATTACTTAAAATAATAATATTTATTTGAAGCAAAGATTAAATATTTTATTTAGTATCTAAAGCAGTCTTACAAATATGAAGGAAAGAGACAAGCATTCTTATAGAATCCACAATACCAAGAGCCAGAAAACTTTCTCTGTAAAACAGATCCTAAGTATTTTTGGCTTTGCAAGCTACACAGTCTCTATTGCAACTGTTCAACTCTGCCCTAGGAGCACAAAAGCATCCATAGACAATATGTAAACAAATAGGCACGACTGTGTTCTAATTAAACTTTATTTATGAAGCAAGGAAGTGAGACAAAGTTGGTCCACAGACCACAGTGTGTCAACTCCTACAATAGACCTTTTATAATGTTCACTGCTATATTACAGATATTCCTAGAAGTAAGCATGGTATATACAAGATGCTCAACAAATACATGTTGAATGAATAGGTAAATAAATGACTAGAAAGAGGACAACACACACAAAAATATTTAAATCAACAATAAAATATAAAATTGTTCAAATTTACATGATGAAAAGCAAATTAAAATCATGACTTTTTTTCCTCTCAGATTCACAGGGTTTGTTTGTTTAATGATCATTCTTAGGTTTTATAAGGATATAGGATCATGTATATCCTCATATGCTGCTGGTAGAGAAAATGTAGAAGATAATATAAGATAATCTATATAATCCCTCCCTTGGTCAGCAGTTCTCAAATTGTTTGGGCTCATTCTTAAAAACTATTGAGAACCCAAAGAACTTTTGTTTATTAACATTTGTAATATCACATTAGAAATTAAAGGAGAAACACCTAAAATATTTGTTAATTCATTTAGAAGAGCAATAATAAACTCTTTACATGTCAACATAAATAACATTTTTATGACAATAACTACTTTTTCCAAAGGAAAAAAAGTTATTGATGAGAGTGGTATTGTTTTACTTTTTTACTAATTTCTTTAATGTCTGTCCTGAAAGAAGTCAACTGGATTCTGATATTTCCTCTGAATTCATTGTGTTGCGATATGCGTTTTTTGTTGAAATACGCAAAGAAAATGTATACTCACAGAGTTATGTGGCAGGACAAAATATATTTCAATAGCCTTTTCTAATAACTGAAAGTTCTGTTTTGATACTCTACCAAAATTTAACAAGTGGTAGTTTCTAAATGAGTAATTAGTAATGTGGATTCTAAAACCGTATCACTCAACTTTTCATACTCCATTACATTAAAACTCATTCATTTATCTTGCACTTTGAGTGAATCTTTTACACATGCATGATTTTATTATATATGCATTGACCATTTGGAAAATATTGGTTCACTGAGTAATGCAGATTTTCCAGATGTAGATGTATTTCATTGTACAATATTCGAAATTCTATTTATTACATATCTATCTACTGATCTCAGAAAAGTCTTCAACTATTAGGGGTCTGTCAAGCCCAGAGTGGCTTGACAACACAGGCTGTCAGTTGTTTTCTTTGAATTGATAGAAAAAGTTGGCCAAACACTCAAGTCTGCAGAACCACAATTTGTCTCTTACTCGTTCTTTCAAGAAAAATGATGTTCTATGAAGCAAGCAGGTAGTTCAGTTCACAATTCAATCACACAAGGGCTTTTCCTCAAGACAGTCATCACACTTCAATTTGCAACAGAAGTGCTATATGCATACTTGCTATTTTGTCACTCAGACTATTTTTAAAAAGTGCACGAGGGTTGAAATTTCATTAAAATAATTTTTTCTGCTTCATCAAGGACGTTCTTGATTCAAACTGGCTTCTTTTGGTTTGTCTTGTTTTACCGCTAGCGTGTGGTGTGAAGAATACAATGATCACTTGTGCAGTTGGTACCACTGCCTTGATTTGTGCTAAGTTGCCACAGTTTTACCCTTCACTGATTTTGCATCATCAGTGCAAGTGTGAACATAGTGGAAAGGACAAATAATGTCTTGTATTATTATGAAAATTATTTTGATCTCATGGACATCCTGCAGGAAACTTCAGGCCCTCAGAGGTCCTTAGACACACTCTGAGAATTGTACCCTAGATTTGACACATGTTAATATTTTATCCTGTTTGCTTCAAAACTGTTTATTAATACAATAAAATATTATGCATCCAGCTAAAAACCCCTATACCTCTCCCCCAGGGCCCTTTTCCAGAGATTAACCACTATGTTGAAGTTAGTGTATCCTTGCTGTACCTAGCTTTGTACTTCCCCTAAGTGTGTAAACACTCACAACAGAATATTTTTATGGTTACTAAAATTTTTACATAAATAATTTCATTCTGTACATATGCTTTTACCAAGATTTTTTTCATTCAACATTATGTCATTATGTTTTTAGATAGGCCTATGTCAATACATATAGATCTAGTTCATATATTTTAACTGCTGCATTATTCTTGCACTGATGGATATTTAGATTTCTAGCTTTTTACTATTGTGAATATTTTTTTTAAACAAGTGCCACTCAGGTTGTAGACCACAAAGTACAATTTTCAGGTCTAAAGGAGTACATATGATCATCTTTCCATATCTATATTGCCAAACTGTCTCCAACATAGTTTTAACAATTTACAACCTAGTATGTTCTTAACTGGTACTCTTTCTGTAGGCAGTCTGGTAATATGTTTTAAACGCTTCAAAAGAAGACATAATTTTGAACCAGAAATTCCAATTCTAAGAATTGACCATAAAGATCACTTGGCCATCAGGAATGAGTACAAAGGTTTTTTTATCCTAATGTTATTTAATCAATGCATGTTATTTGATATTTTATTTAACAAAATGGGTGATAGGCATTCCAGTAATTTTTTTTCTTCTTTGTGTGGTTCTTTTTTTTTTTCATTTTCTTGTTTTATTGAGGAAACATGTTATGAAAGAAAGCAAGAAAGCTAGAGAGAGAGAGAGAGAGAGAGAGAGAGAGAGAGCGCAGAAGGGAGGAAGAAGGAAGAGCAGGAGGGCAAACAGTGACTTATCACAAACTAATTGTCAGATCAGACCAAAAAATAAGAACCACAGTTTCTAAATTTGACACAGCATAGGAGTCATTTGAGAGCTTGTTGAAACCCACAGAGATTTTGATTTTGTGGAACTGGGGATCAACGAGATCCTGAAATGCATAGAACTCACGCCTTAAGAAATACTAATTTTGAAACAGTAGCTAATTCTACCTGCATACATTGATGAAAAATAAGGAGTCTTGTCATTTTCAATGTCCAGCAGACAAAAGAGACATGCAGTGGCTGGGGGAAAGTTCTGGTGGTGCCTGTCCTCCTGGAGGCCCGAAGCTGAAGGCAGGAACCTCTGGGGCAGGAAGGAGCTCTTTTTCCTGAAAGCCTGCCCCAGACTTTGCTTTCTTCTCCTTGGCATTGTCAGCCTGCCCTGAAGCAGACAAGGTCAGGCCTGCAGTATTGTCTCCAGGTGTTCGTCCTCAGTCCTCTCCCATCCCTCCTTCCTCTGGTCATTGGCACCTCGGCCACTTCTGTTGAGCAGAACTTTGCAAATTTGAACATCAGAATCTTGACGTTAGCTCGTTAACGACACATACTCCTGGCCACCTACCCTAGACCTTTAGATTCCACAGGTCTGGGGCGGGGCCCAGAATTCGCATTTGTAATAAGCTTCCAGGTGATATTGAAACTGCTAGCTGGTGGACTATGCTGCGGTAGAGCCAACAAAGTCACCAGAGAGAGCCAGCCAAGGATTCAAGGGGCTGAGCAATAAAATGTTATTCACTAGAACTCTTATCAGATGGCCAGTTAGAAAAGCAGATGTGGATACTGTCGTGCTAACAGCATTACTAGTGGTGATAATAAGGAGAATAGCAATAGTAACAATAGAAATAGTAATAATAGTAAGATTCATAATGAAATAGCAAAAATAAGTAACTAAGGATTATTTTTCTTCCTGTGTTTTAACGAAAGTCTTGAACGTGGCCTTGCCAGAACAGAGACAAGATATCAGATGCGAAAATGTTATGAAATCACAAATTTCAAAAATGTCTCTTTAAATAGATGTGTTACATTTCCAGTGAAAGCAAGGTCTTTAAAAACATACCAGACCTTATGATCCAGAAAAAGCAGTTTCTTTTTCTCCTGCAGGGTATTATTTATCTTTGGCTAATAGATTCAGCCAGGCCATTTTTATAGCCTCACATGTTATCAAAAAGTATTTTTATTGCTCAATCTAACTACTCCCTTTCTCAACCTATTGCATTAATCCTGCCTTTAGAAGCCAAGTATAAACTAAAGTCTAGATAAAAAGGATTTTTTTAAAAAACCTCATTTGCGTTTTTTCTTTTTGTGTTAAATTATGAATACAGTAATTGGTGGTTAATGAGATGTAAGTGCTGAAGCCTCAGACACTTTGGGTTACTCATGTCTCTGCACCATTTTGTTCCGGCTCTCATTTTCCAAACAGCAGACCTATAATTATGCCAATATTTATCCAAACCAGAGAGTATTTTGTTTTTCCTTATTGCTACCTACAGACCATAAAGTTATGGAAGGCATTGGACATGCAAAACTAATTTTAACCCCCTGGTGAAAATTTTGAGGGACAACTCTGTAAAATATAATTAAAGGTATATGACTCAGATTTAAGAGATCACTGAGACATCTAAAAATCATCTGCTCTACTCCATTTTTCAGGTGAATTAGCAAGGCTCATAAAAATAAAATATGTATGAAGCTAGGATTCGAAGTGGAGCTCTATTTGGCCCTAAAACCTATTCCTTGTCAAGGGGGGTTGGCAGCTATGTTTTGCTTCTGAACAGTGGGGGTGGGGGGCTTGTTTATTTGTATCACGTTAATGCCAGATTACCTTGAACTCTTTCATCACTTGATTGAATATTTTCCATAAGCTTTTATAGCTTCATTTACATTTGATTCGTATAGTACCTTTCAACAACGACGTCCTTGCACCAGATATTTTGATGGACTAAATCGACACATATACCTAAGTGAGAAAGATACATACATTTAGTTTTGTATAAAAAAGTTCAGGTCTCATGTTTATGTTGAAAATGTCAGTCTTTGTTTCCACTCAGGTGCTAATCTTTCTAAAAATGTCCCACACATTGAAGGACATCTGAAAGGGAGAAATTTATTAGAATCTTGGGTTCAGATTACGAATGCATTTGGCTAGCTCAGTGTTAAAGTTCAAATGATCTCAGAAGTATTTTAAATATTTGTACAGGAACACTGATTAGTTTACTAACATGTTGCCTCATAACTATCCACTAATAACCACCTTGGTCTATGATTGTTAACTCTAAGGGTTCAACTGAGCCCTTGGCAAAGGATATTTGCTTAAGTGTTTGAAGCTGTCATATGATGTCCTTACCGTAGGATTTGGAAGTGTTGACTCAGAAAAGAATTTGACATCTGATTTTTAAAACTACATTTTATTCTTTGCATGGAAGAATTGAAAAAGAAGTTCCAATATGGTAATTCCTGCCCAATCCCTTTTCTCTTTTTTTGTAGTTACTATTTCCTGATTATTTACATGTAAACTGGAGACCAGTAGTGTGGTGTAGTGGGGAAAAAGTGGGCGGGGGAACCAGGATACCTGGGATTTAGTTCTGACTTCATCATTCAACTCATGACCATAGACAAGTCATTTAGTTTCTATAAATGAGAAAGTGACACAAGGTCATTCAAGCTGTAGAGTCTGTAAATGTGTGTGTTCTGCCTACAGAAGCTAAACTAGCTAAAAGGCACCAGATCTACATAGGGATTAAGCAGATCTCTACCTCCCTTGTTTCTTACCTTCTGACAGGTCTGACCTCATAGGCTGTGACTTGTGCAGTCACACAGGACCCACACTCTATAGGGCTCTGTGTTCGGTTTAGGGCTTTGCTATCACCATCTTGAAATACTTAATAATTTTTGAACAAGGGCCCTGCATTTTTGTTTTGCTCTGGATAGCAGAGATTATATAGCTGGTCCTGCCTTTTGGTAATACATTTCTTGCCAGTGTGTCTAGCAGCTGAAAAAAAGGAGTCATAACCTCAAATTGGTGACTTGCCTCCATCATATCATTTGGGTACACTGAGGGCAAAAAGTTGACAAAAATAAAATGTGTGGATTTTTTTGGTTATTTTCAATAATCTGAGTTTTTGGTTGCCTACATTTTCCATCGTCTATAATTCCTTGCTCCACCTCAATCTCTTTTTCTTTTTACAATAAGAATTAATTACTGGTGTTTACCACAAAGTATTTTCAGTCTCTCCACCTAACATTATTCTCACCATCGCCACATAATCAGATATAGCAATGATTCTCAACATTTCTGGCACCAGGGACCAGTGCTCCTATAAGAATCTAATGCCTGATGATCTGAAATGAGGCAGTGATGCTCACGCTGGGGAGCTGCTGCAAATACAGATGAAGCTTTGCTCTCTCAACTGCTGCTCTACCCCTGCTGTGCGGCCCCATTCCTAACATGCCAAGGACTGGTACCAGTCCGCAGCCTGGGAGTTGGGGACCCCTCAGTTATAGTACAATACAGAAGTTGCTTTTGGCTTTGAATTATCACTTTGTTCTATGTTTTTACTTTTTCT
The DNA here is from genome assembly GCA_028627145.1 of Eidolon dupreanum. NCBI lineage: Eukaryota > Metazoa > Chordata > Mammalia > Chiroptera > Pteropodidae > Eidolon > Eidolon dupreanum. Next base: position 134,102,571 of record CM053507.1, on the reverse strand, counting down.
GGAAAAGCTAGTATTATAACAGGTTGACAGACTAGAGAGGTGACTTCTTTTCCCCCAGCAGCTGATTTGTTCTAAGTGAGCTCCTCTTCCCCTTTGAGCATGGACTAGTCAGTCAAGACTGTGAGAGAAAGAGACTTGTTGAATGTGCTAAAATGTACATCCATGCAGAGGGCCACGCACATTAACGATGTTAAAAATTAGTCTGGAATTGCAAGGAACATATGCCTTCCTGGTTTATTCATTATTGCATGCCAAAGATGAAAGAGCAAAAGAGACAGAGGAAAGTGTTTCTGAGTCTCTATTGATGCTGAATGTGGTTTTACGTTATGAGTCTGCTTTCAGAAACTTGGAGAACATCTCTAAACAACCAAGTGGCCAATTTATGTATCACACCCATGATAATAAATTGCTTTGATGGGCCACTCCGTAGTGTTTGTTTTCAAAGCACTGAAAATGCCAACCAATCCTCAAACACATTTTTTTTTCAGAATCTTCCAAAATTCTGTCTTATTGACCTCAGTTCATAAAATTTTATTCTACTTATGTAAAACATGATAGTAGCCGACTTTTAATTATATTAACAGTATCTGAATATTTTAAAGTATTTAATTAGTCTTTTCCTTCATAAAACTGAATGTAAGTGACAATCTCTATGTTACACTCTAATTATTACCTTGACTCCTGACTTCAAGGTAGGGAAATGTGTCATTTTTATTTTCTAAATCACATAAACTGGCATTTTGATTCATAATTATGCTTCAAAACAGGAAAGAAGTGGTAAATTTTGAAAGGCAATGCAATTGATCCTTCAACAACTTTTTTTATCTGGTATTAATATACAGCACAGCAGCAGTCTCAGCTTCCATTTATGGGTTCCTTGATTCCTATGCATTGAATCATTCCAGCGGTAAATTAATAGTTTTGAAACTGTAGGATTTTAGATGAAACAAGCCAAAGTTAAACCCCTCAAGTAATTAGGTAAATGGCTTGGTTCCATGAATTTTATTTCAGAATAAATAAACTTTTTGAGTACTACTTTACAAACATTCCAAAATAAGAGCCATAGAAGCCTAAACACGAAGTTACCTGTGAAGAGAGAAGAAATCAGAAGTTCAAGTATCCACCAAGTGGACCTTAATGTCCCTCCTTGGTGACCTTCAGGAGATGAGGCCACCCACCCAGCTTCTTCTCATAAGTGTTGGTCTTTTCTATGGAGTGACCTTAAAGGTGTTATCACAATGATAACTCCTGGCAAGTATCTGAGATGACACCTCATCTCATAGATGCCATCCAATGGGACATGAGGCAGAAGCACCTATAGGATGCCTTGAGTACTGTGGCATTTTGCCCTCAACAGGAAACTCAGTGTTTGCACCTTCAGTGGCACCTTAGGATCACCTGGACAAAGATGGTAAAAAATACTGATGCCTGAGTCCTGCCCATAGGTATTCTGATGTAATTGGTCTAGGGTGTGGCCTAGGCATCAGGATTTGAGAAGTCCCCTCAGGTGATTTTAAGGGGCAGCCAGGGCTGAGAACCAAGGTCTAGAGTAAGGTTTTTGTTTTGTTTTGTTTTACTATATATTGGCTTTAATGAGATGTAATTTCATAGTATACTATTCACTCATTTAAAATATACGATTCAGTGGTTTTTAGTGTATTCACAGAGTTGTGCCATCAGCATTACAATTAGTTTTACATTTTCATCACCCCCAAAAGAAATCCATTGGCAGTCACTCTCCATTCCCCTCCCACCCCACCCCAGCCCTAGGCAATCACTAATCTACTTTCCATCTTTATGGATTTGTCTATCCTGGACATTTCATGTAAATGGACTCATATAATATGTGGCCTTTTGTGACTGACTTCTTTCATTTATCTCATGTTTTCAGGGTTCATACATATTATAGCATGCATCAGTACTTGATTCCTTTTTATTGTTAAATAATATTCATTTGCATGGATATGCCACATTTTGTTCATCCATCCACCAATTGGTAGATATTTGGGGTGTATATTTTGGCTATCATGAATAATGCTGCTACAAACTGTGTATAATTTTTTGCATGCACATATACTTTCACACCTCCTGAGTGTGTATCGATAAGTAGAATTACTTGATTATATGGTGACTTTATGTTTAATTTTTAAGGAACTATCAGACTGCTTTCCAAAGAAGCTAAACCACTTTTCCATTCCCACCAGCAGTGTATGAGGCTTTCAATTTCTCCACACTCTTGTCACACTTGTTGTTATCTATCTTTTTGGTGATGGCCATGTTAGTAGGTATGAAATGGCATCTCTTTGTGGTTTCAATTTACATTTCCCTCATAGCTAATGACGTTGAGCATCTTTTCATGTGCTTATTGTTCATTTGTATATCATCTTTGGAGAAATGTCTATTTAGATCCTTTGTCCATTTTCAATTTTTTTTTTTTCATTTTTGAGCTATAAAATTTCTTTATATATTCTAGATACAAGTTCCATATAAGAAACATAATTTGCAAATATTTTCTTCTACTCTGTGCATTATCTTTTCACTTTCTTGAAGGTCTCCTCTGAAGCACAAAAGTTTTTAATTTTGATGAAGTTCAATTTATTTTTTCTTTCTTGCTTGTGCTTTGAAAAGCCTTTATGTAACCCAAGGTAATGAATATTTTCTCCTGTATTTTCTTCTAAGAGGTCTATAGTTTTAGCTCTTACATTTAGGTCTCTCTATAATCCACTTTGAGTTAATTTTTCTGTATAGTGTGAGGAAGGAGTCCAACTTTATTTTGCATGCGGGTAGCCTAGAGTGAGTTTTTGAAATAGCCTCCTCATGATGGTTTGTGAACATCTTGCTAAAAATCAGTTGTGTGATAAACTTCATGCACATGGCCCAGGGGGCAAATATATGCCAATGAACTGCCAGAGAATTGCAGCTATTTCTGCTCTCCCCTAGGAAGTCTATACACTGGCTGAAAGTCTAAACACCTAGAACTATGAAATGACATATTTACATAGCCTCTAGTCCGAGGTTTCCCTACTGGGGGGAGGGCACTTAGTAATTAATTAAAGAATGATATCAATCACCTAAAGCTTCTGAAGGTGCTGAATTCACTTCTCTGCACTGATCCACACAAACACTTATATTATACTACAGTATGTGACCTATAAGTCAGGAAATGCCTGGCTTAATGCTATGGTGTTATTTGATGTTTCATTGTTTTGTGCTCTTTCCTCTCTGAATGAAGGAAAGACCCTTCCGAAAAATTGTGAATTAGAAATTATTTCTGGGAAGGTTATGAAAATGTCTTATCTGAAATGTTTAAGAAAAGAGCAGATAAACCAATCCTCCAGAAGGCCAAAACAGAGGTGTGTATAATCCATCCATTCCCAAAGTTCTGCGCTGCTCAGGAGTGGCAAGTAGGATTAGGAGCAATTTCACCAGCAAGAAGGGAAACCTCCATCAGTCAGGTTACCAGACTGAGAGCCCAAATTTAGGAACAAGTCAAGCTTCTTCCCTCTCTTCAGCTCTAAAAGTGCTGATTCTCAAGCATGCAGGTTCATCTTCCACAAATAGCCTCTGTATGCCTGTCTAGGAAGGGAACATGCATGACAAGTGCCTTTCTATACTGCTCAGGTTAAGGGGAGCACCTTAATGTATATTTTGGGGGCCCATATTGAAACTTCTATAACTTCCTATAAATCCCCCAGGTAAATACCCTTTTATCTGAAAAAGGCAACGAGGAAAATAAGTATAGAATATCATAGACCTAGTCCAAATCCTGGCTGTACTACGCAATCTGCATAATTTTTAGGGACGTATTTAACTTTCTTGAGCCTCATCTTCCTCTTTTGTATTATGAGAATATAAGAATATTTATTAATGGACATTGTTGGATAACAAGTGTAAAATTCTTGGCCCAAGTTAGGAATTAATATATTTTATTCCACTGTTCCTTTCGATACCAAAGATATGGTGGACCCCCAGTTTCAAAACTCATTTTTTGAGCCTTAAATCCAAAGAATTTAAAGACCATTAGCAAAAATGGAGATTGGATTTACAACTGGACACATCAGATCCCTCCTCAATATTCCATTCCTTTAGTGATCTTAAAGCCCTTATTTCTTGGCAGACTATATGACTTTCCTTCATGGGATCTTCCTGCTACCTTAAGAAAAAAAAAATGTCACTACTGTCCATGACTTGGTCCATCAGCATTCTAGCAAGCTACCCAGCTGTTGGAAAGAACAAGTATTTATTTTCTTTGGTCAGAATATGAAAAGACGAAATGCAACTGTGTGTTTTTGGAAAAGCTTTCTTGGTCTATGTCATTTGGCTAGGTTAAGTACTAGAATGTATTATGACCTTGGTCTGTGCACTGACCTCTACCAGGTGCCCCTAGAACTTATTTATAAAGGTATTTATTGGCCATGAAACTGATGTGAAGCCCAAATTTCCCTAAGATGATTTTTTTGGGGAATTAATTGCTTAACAGAAATATTTGTCTGACTGTAGTAGGAACATTTACCACAACAAGTGTGTGATGCTCTGTACAGAGGAAGTTACTACAAAGAGGCGTGAGATCTGGCCTGATTCTTCAAGAGACCTTGGGTATTTAGTCCTATCAAGCACTTCCATTGCCTTAGCACGATATGGAATACTTACCTTTTCTTCCATGAGCTTCCCTGTAAGGTCCTTCAGTAAGACACTAAGCATGGAAGGATTTCACTCCAAGAACAATGTAGTATACATTCGAGTAGTGGTATCTGAATTATTCGTATTCCTGGGGAATTCAGTTATTTTCTGCAAAAAACTCAGAAGCTTCTTTAATGATAATGTGTCAACAATTGGGAACAATGAATTTGAGAACTATAAATGAAGAAGAATGAACAGAAACATTAATTCATTAGGAATTTGTCATTTATTTTTATTAGGCTACATTATCATAGATGTCCTTTTTTAAACTTTGTGGGTATAAGTAGAGTTATTAAAAAGTAGAATAAACAAGTTATTCTTCATATCAAGAGAGGAGAACAAAGGTATATATAAATTCCAAGGAGTGTATATGCCAAACCTCTGAATATCTTTTCTGGAATTTGGCCCGGAATGGATAAATCCAGACATATAAGTCCAAATATTACTCATATAACTATAAATATGCAAAATCTAAAAACTATTTGATTTTGAAATATAGTTATCACTTAAGACAATTTTAACACACTTCCTGTTTCTGTTGGAGTTCAGCAAATCCTCTTGAAAAAATGTAGGACTTCACTTTGTAATAGGAAAAAAAGAAATCATAGAGAGTAATTTGAGCATGATTTATGGTTGAAGATAACTTTAACTTTTTTTAGGTGAAGTCCATAGTGTTACTTTAAATTAAATCTAGAATTAATTCTCAGTTAAATCTAGAATTTTCATCTGGGAAAAAATAAGTAAATCCTCAATAATTCAACAAAATAATATATTACATATTTTCTCTAGATTTAGAAGAAATAAAATGAAGTTTCCAGTTTAAACAAAACCTTATGCGTAGTTGTAGGAATCAGATGAAAAGATGCACATAAAAGTGTTTTTAGAAATAGCAATATGCTCATCAAGGTCTCAGGAGGCGCCACAGAGCATAGTGGTAAAGAGCCTGGCTTTGGAGCCAGATTGCACGTGTCTTAACTCCAATATGACTGATCTTGTTTGAATTATTTAACCTTTGCATGTCCCAATATCTACATCTATAAAATAGGGATTACAATAATTCCTATTACTGCTAGGAAGAATGAATCGATTAGCACAAGTAAAACTCTCAGGATAATGACTGGCAGATAGAAGAGCTCAACTAATGATGCTGATGATGTGACGATAATGCTGCTGCTGCTGTTGCTGATGACGATGATGACCATGATGGTGGTGATGATGATGATAGTGTATTTGAGGAAAATGAGAGTACAAGAGGAAGAAGTATTTATTTTTGAAAAAGGAAGATAGACAAGTTGACCCAGTCTGTTTACATAGAACATTAAATAAATAGAATATTAGGAGTAAACAGAATATTAGAAACAAATTAGGTTCGGAATTAGAATGGAAAGAAATACCCTGTTTATAAATATATTCTAAGTTGAGACAATTGCCTTTCTTGATACTGGTAGAAATATTATCAGCATTTAACATAATTTAAAAATAAAATATTTTGAGCAATTATTGTGTATACACTATGGAGCCATGAAGATGCTGTTTGAAAACAAAGTTTAACAAGGAAACACTACTGTCTCTGGATTTAATTACAAGTATCATAGAGATTATGAAATGATAATATGGGATAATAAACATGTTAACTGCCACAAATATGGGATGACGGCATAGTTTAAGAATAGTAGACAAAACAGCCTGACTCCAACGGGAGAGGGACAGTTCTCCACAAGACCTTTTCCAAAGCTGAACTATAGTTGTTCTTTATGCCTCTGACAATATTCTGTCACCTTTTTTCTAAGACAATGGCTAAATATTCCATGATGGGAAGCCAGAGCCACCTGGGCCTTCCCTTCTTGTGGCTGTGATGCATGTCCTGAGCAGCACTATTGCTCTCCAAAGAAGCTCCCCGAGGCCAACCAGCTCTGCCACTCACCTGCCCCATGTGCTCCACTGCTCCTCTTCCCAGTTGGGCAACACACCTGAACTCTGCCTGCGATGCCGTATCTCTTCTGGCTGCCACAGGCACAGGCTGGGCTAAATCACCCCTGAAGAGATTCAGCTTTGCTCCTTCACCAGCTGAGGAATATTGTCTGTTGGGCTGTCTCAGGTCTGCCAAAAGTATTCCAGCATCTCTTGGCAAAAGCCCAGGCTCTGAGTTCTTCATGCTAAAAATGAAGAATTGGGGCCACTCTTCTTACGTATGTATATATATTCAGGGAAAAGATTGGGTAGCAGCTAGGCAGCCACACTGAGAGGCTGGATAAAAACAGAGCAGCTGTGTTGATCTTAAGCTTGAGCTGGCTGCATAACCTTGATTTCTTTGAACTCTGGGCCTGAGGATTCAGAGCCATAAAATATAGTAACGTGTGTTAAGCTATCTGATTTCTTGTGAGACATAAAGAGTAGAGTTGATTTCCAAGCAGTATGCAAATGGAACGTATTGCAGAAATGCTTTAATAATAAAAGGCTAATTATAGCACTTTCCCAGGTTCTGGGACCACTGTAATGGGAAGGACGGCACATGCAAGACCTAACACGTCCTAGCCGGCGGGATGTCTACAAAAGTAAATACTCTATTATATGTGGTGATATCTCAGATGCTAATCAGCATAATAAGTCTAGCCGGACAGATGCTTTAGTTTAACATAAGCAAAGCGAGCAGGGGGGTATTTTAAAGCCATTAATGCATGGGTAGATATACCTAAAGAATGTTTCACCTGGAGAGCAGGGATGAGGAGCATCTCATGCCTCTTGGTATCTTCACAGTATCTTGTGATTATAATGTGCCAGCGTTCTGCCTGGTACATAGTAACTGACCAATAAATTGTCAGTTCTTTCCTCTTCCCCTATCATTTTGTCATCAGTGAGATATGGCTTGAGGGAGAAGGGCTTGGGAAACTTTGAGTGCCAAGAGCACACAGGCTAAACTAAATTAGTGGGTTTGCTCTACAAATGTAACCTCAAGACAATGTCTAGTCCCTCCTGCCTATCACATTTCACCTTTACACCATGCCTCTGAAGACATTTTTGCACTGTCATTGGTTACCTTTTATTCAGTGCATGCTGCAAAATAGCTATTGATTCAACCCCATCTCTTATGGGCACTTACAGCATTCCAAGATTGTGTTTCCCTATAGCGAACACTGCTGAACAGATTCCTACTTGAGTATTGCTTTTTGCTGTAGCTATTTTTATAAACACTGCTAAAAGCCTTTAATCCTCTCCCAATTGAATGTGTCTTTTGGGTTGTTTTTGTTGTTAAAACTAACCTTTTGGCATAGAGTGGAGTGAGCCAAGGAAAAGAGAATTGAGGTAGGAAGCAGTTTCTAGAACAATCCTTGGAAAAAGCCTTTCCCCTGCGTTACATTTTGCATTCCATTAGAGAACAACGGATTAAAAAAAAGCACAAATCTGGCTGAGAACCTGAAAGACAAGTTTCAGCATGAGTGAATTTTTAACAGCCTTAAAGAGGAGGTTAGAATGAAATTCTGACAACCTTAACTACACTTCTTTCTTAAAATATTGCTATAATAATAAAAGGTGAAATGTCAGCAGTCACATATCATTCTGTCTAACAATAGTTGGTAATTTTTCCTCTGCAGGAGCACTTGGCTTTTTGTAGTTTTGACTACGTTTTGACTGACTGCCCATGGATGGCAATGACTTGAGCCATTTACCTGCACGTGGGTAGCACAGCCTCTGTTCTGCTTTGCTAAGTTCATGAAGGCTTTGCTCTTCGTGACTTCTGCCAAGCAAATGAGTCTTATGATATAGACTACTTATTACCTCTGGTTTTTAAATGGCTCCAATAATCTGTGTTCATCCTTAAGCGCTGGAAACATGCTAATGGGCATGTTTTCTGAAAAGGAGAGCCCAGCTTCTTTCTGTTGTCAAGAAAACATATTCATACATCCAAAAGTCACAGTCTCCTTCATAATATTCTACAAGAGTGGACACAGCTCATGGTTATCACAAAGTGGTGAAGGGGGTCTTTAATTCTTTTTTCTTAACAATTGTACTTTGAACATCTGTTATATTCATCAACCTAGGGAACGAGCTACCAAGATGACAACTACATAGACCCTTCTTACATGCTGTGGAAGAAGTCAGATGAGAGTTATAAGTGATTGAGAGGAGCAGGCTGACCAAAGAAGTAGCCTGACTTGAGATGAGAAGCTGGAATACCAAAATCAAACTCAAATGTCCTTAGGGTTGGGCAGGCAAAAGAAATGAATGAAGGACACTGGTAAGGACTGCGGTCCAGTGGAGTGCATGAGCCCCATTTAAATGGAACACCTACCCCCAACTCCAGCTCTCAGTGCCATACGCAAATAAATATGAGCCCATTATTGCCATGTTTTAATGTTGGCAAATAGTTCACAATCTTTTAACTCCTGAAAAGTCCCCACAAAACAATTCTAGGTACTACACTTGGCCCACAGATCAGTAGTTCTTTCTCCTGGGTTATGACATGTGCTATCATATACAATTTTACCCTCTCTTCATTATCATTGTTCGCCACAGTTTAGGTTCCCTACAAAGCCAGTTCTGGGACAGAGTTTAGCCAGGAGGTGGTTCACTGCAGTGTTCTTGATATCAACACCTTTAATAGGAAAGAGAAGGAAGCAGCTTTGGATAGAGAGAGAAGTCAAGCTGCAATGTAAATCTCAGCCAAACTTCAAGGAGTACTGAAATTGGGGTGGCCCTACGGAGTTCCTCCAAGTTGGATGAGAGGGCCAGGCCTTTATACATTACATGGACCAGTCATTAGATTGATTGTTTAAGAAAGGGGTATGACTGAGTGATGAGGCTCTCTTCAGCTAAAGGAATATCCCTCGGGGCCATCAGGACAGCAACCATCATAGTGGTGGGTAGATTTTTCTGCATCTGTGTTGCCTCTGAACACAAAGTCTCAGTCATCTTTGAGATGGTCCGACATCATGCTTTAGAGAGATGATCTCATATTCATTGTTTTTCCTTTTAGTCCCACCCTTTCTCTAGGCCTGTCTCCCTCCCCATTTCTTGCTGGCCTGTATGCCTCCCACAGTAGCTATTGGAACAGAATCCCTAAACTTTCTGAAGAATTCCTAACCCCTTAATCCAACCTCAGAACTGCACTGTTGAGGCCTATAATCTATATTTGGGGAATTCATAAGGATAAAAGTTCAACCTAAGTGTATGGAGATGTAATGAAACGTAAAATTCACTCATTTTTGCAACTTGTGCTTCCTCATAGCCTACTATGTACTTGGCAATGAGCTACCTACTTAGAACGAAATATGATCCCTGCATGCAAGAAATTTGGTATTTAGTTGGCAATGCCGATACATAAGCAAGCAAATGCCGTGTGGTAGGTGCTTTCATGGGGTGGTCACAGCATCATCTTGGAAGGCCACTAGGACTAAAGCTTTTAGTTAGAGACATAATAATCTTGGTGAACAACAATTCACCAAAGCAGAGAAGATCGGGTTATAAAATGTATTAAGGAGGTAGACTCTGAAGATTCAGTGACCATTAATGCATGTGAAACGTGGGGAAAAGAGGACCCTAACATGGTGTCCAGGTTGCAGGCTTACATGATTGTAAATTGGGAGGATGTGAACGAATGCATGAATGAATGAATGAGGAAGAAAATGCAAAGCACTAGGTATATACTACTGAAAATTAAGATGCAGTTTAGTGCTCAATAACTGTTTATAGAATTTATGCCTACCTGTTAAGTAAGGAAGACTGTCATTAATAAATTCATATATGTCATATTTTGATAATATGATTAGAACTATGGACAGTGTCCCATGGAAGGGCACAGAAAAGGAAAGCGTAATTCCCATTGATGAGATAGGAAAATCTCCTTAAGGTAGAAAATAATGATGGTGATGATGATGATGATGATGATGATATCAATGGAAATAATATTTAATATGGATGCTTGTTAAGTACCATGTTAAGTACTTTCTATGCTTTAACTCATTTAGTCTTCTCTACAATCCTATGATATAGACACTGTTATCCTCCTCTTTGTACAGAGATGATGAAACTGAGGCTCTCAGGAACATTAAACAATTTGTTCAAGATTTGATGTCAAGAAAGTGGTGGCCCTGAGATTTAAACCAGGTTACCTGAAGCCAAAGTCTGGTGTCTTCTTACAAAACTATACTATCTCCAACTTGAATTAACCAAGAAATAAACATGGATGAGGGAAATATTCAAACTGAAGGGAATCATTTTTCAAAGATATGATGCTAGTTTGAGTTTGTGAGGAAATGCAGAAGATATAACTAAATGTAAAGTGTGGAAGTGGGAGCATGGTTTGAAGTTTAAGTTTCAAAAATTAGATTATAGTCTCCTTGTAGATGAGTTTAAATACCAAGCTGAGGAGTGAAGGTTTTATGCCATGTGATATGGGGAGACAAAAAAAGTTGTAAGCAAGGAGGTGGGAAGATCAGCATTTTAGAAAAATAACTCTGACTGCAAAGAGTAGATCAGTAAATGAAGACAATGGAGTTGGGTAGATACAGAGGAGGAAGTCCCTAAATATTGGCAAAGCACTTTGAAAGCAGGACAGGACAAGAAAGCAGAAGGAAATGGAAGGAAGACTTACTAGAAGTGGGAAAGAAAAGACTCGTTCTCTGCATTGGCTCAGGTTTTTAGTCTGCGATATTGGGAACACAGGATGAAGATACAGTTGGGGTGCAAAGAGAATATAAGCTGCTTCAGGTTGTGAAAGTGGAGGTTTAGGGCCTCAGGAGAGAGGCTCTGTCTAGAAGACTGAGGAACCTCCACCTTGGAGATTCGATGATCGCTAAAGTGGGTTAAAGTCATTGAAGAAAAGGCATCGAAGCTGAGTATTCTGAAGGTACCAATTTAAACAGAAGGCAAAGGAAAGTGATGTTTAAAAAGTCATATTGTACATCATATTATTTAGGAAATGAACTGCTACTGTGGCCACAGGCTGTGAAAACAATATGTGGACTTTTAGTTTTAAGGTAAGAATTAATATTTAAGATAATATTTAAGGAGAAACACATGATTAACATATGATGATATATCTCAGAATTTTCTAGAGCTCAATAGGCCATTGCCACATGGGAACAGTGACTTTCCATGGATGGTGATGAGCTCAGATGTTTCTAATTGTCTCAGTCATTTGTGGCTACTTGGTACATACATTTTTCTATTAAACCATCATATAATGGTATTTAGTTCTGATTTGTTTAGAGAAAGTGTAGGTTATTACTTTAATCTAATGACAATATAATTGCAGTATCCATTCTTGCAATATATAGTTTAAAATCCCAAGGATTTAAAAGCAGATTATGCTGGATATAAAAAGAGGGAGCATTTGAATGTGACAATACACCCAGCCCCTCCATGCTCCTCCAGTCCATAGAAATGCTATGTGTGTTTGTATATTTGTGTGTGTAAGTTGTAGTGTATTTAATTTTCCTGGGAATTATTTAATAATTTGGGTGTTCCCTTATTAAATGGTGAAGTCAAAGCCAAGACTGGAAAATTCTGTTATAGAAATTTCAACATTGTTCATCCTCCCAAGTACCAAGCTGGTAGGCAGTTTTCTTTTTTTGATTATTAATTAAAATTCATCATTTCAAATTACATTCTCTCCAGCAGTTATTAACAAAGCCCCAACTTTAAAACATCTGAAAAACATCATTTATAATAGAATTCTTGGTATACCATAAAATTCTTATTAGACTTTAGAAATGACAATCAGGTAGTAACGTTTTTTTGTTGTTGTTAAAGATTTCTCTCCCCAATGACGAGTCCCCTAGTCTCCTAGAAAACAGTTGTGTCTTTACTTAAATTTTGCTTTAATCGAGGTATTACATTCATGCAATGTGCAAATCACAAATGTATGACTCACTGTATTTTTACATAAGTATATACCTGTGGAGCCACCAGCCAGATCAAGTTATAGAGCATTTCCAGCTCCCAGAGGGCTCCCTCCTTCATGCCTCCTGACTGCCAGTGTCACTCCCCAGTGGTAACCTCTACTCTGACTGCTATGACATTGGCCAGGGATGCATGAGTTTTAAGTACAATGCTTACATACTAATTCATTCTGGAGCATGGTTTTTGGAATGTGCTAGAGTATGAGGAAGTACTCTTTACTTCTTTTCACAAGTCACTTGTATAAGAGGAATTTTTCCTATTCAAGGGACTAATCCTTGGGCTCTTAGAGTCAGAAGTGGCACACTCTAATTACACTAAGAGTGAATTATGCCAAGGGTGGAAATTATACTGCAAGTGAATAATTTTATGGATTTCCATCCTCTAAAGGAAGTGGGTTTTCACCATTTTCACAGAATTGAAGCTTTACAAAATTTCCCCCTTCTTTTACTATTTCCCCATCCCCAAGTGTTCCAGTGGGTATTATCTGAATGAGATTTCTTTATAATTACATATATTGTATTATAGTAAAGTATAGTATTTATAATATCTTATAATATTTCATGGCTTATTCCAGCTCCAGAAGGTCTCAGAGTTATAAGTTTCTAACATATAAGAATTCAGACAAGCCTTATTTCTTTCTGACCTATAGGACTTCTTCTACAGGGTTGTTCTGTTATTATATTCTAAGTCCAAACTTGCCCCCATTTAGAAACCAAAATTAGAAGTCTGAGATTCATTTCTTCACCAAATCTGATGAATGAGAGAATGCTGGTGATCATATATAAAGATGTAAAGACTTGGTGTGGTCCAGATTGCAGCTGTTGCTACTGCTGAAATAATTCTCCAGACGAAAAAGGCATCCAAGAGAGACTGGCAGTAGGTTAAGTAGAAATAGCAACCAAGAAAGATCTCTTAGATTATTAATTTTTAAAATTCTTCCCCAACTGTGAGAGTTTGCCCTCTCAAATTGCTGTAGGAGCTGGTAATTCTATCAAGGAAAGATGCTGTAAGGTGAAATGGGTTAAAGAGAGTGCTTAGTTCATTAATCAAAATCAAGAGAATCTTGTTTTCTTCACATAGTTCCTTTCTATGAAAAAACTATGACAATGTGACTGAATTTCCTGCAGGAATTTTCTAGCACCTTTAATGAGGAAAAAAAAATGTGTATTTGCATGAGTATACAACACCCATAAGAATGCTGTGAGAAGATCCGTTTACTCTATGCTTGAAATAGAACTGAGTTGAGTTGGCAAGAAAAGAGAATTGTGTTAATATGTAGGTTTCTCAGAGTTACAATTATAGCCCTAGTGACAGGATATTAAGAAACTATTTAATTACCTTTGTAGGCTGACAAAGAAAGTTTTAAAATATACTTGCTCTCATGTCATCGACAAGAAAGTAATAGTTTGTTGCGATAAATTATTTTTAATTATTCAATGCACTTAGTAAAAATGTAAACAAATGCAAATATTTAAAATAAAACATGTGTCTTTTTACATTCTCTCTTGTCTCTTCCCTTAGCTCCATTCCCTAGGTAATAACCATAGTTAATATTTTCTGCCAGATATTTTTAATGCAGCTACAAGATGAATAGGTGGGTGGATGGATGGATGGATGGATGGGTGGGTAGGGTGGGTGGGTATGTGGATGAATGGATGGTTAGAAGAATAGACAGATGAACAGACAGATGGACGGACAGACAGGCAGATTGACATACATATTTATTATTTATCTAATTTCTGAATTGTCATCTTGGAATTTAATGATCAAAATAAGATATATTGCCAACTTTACTAGAGATTATAGTCTAGCAAAGGGAAGTAGAAACTAATCACACACAGCTAAATGTATAATTTTAAATTAAATGCAGCAAAAAAGAGCTTGTGAGTTTCTCTGAGGAAATGGCAGTGGTGCTGAAATTTGTAGGAAGAAAGTAAAACTGAGTTGGATTAGAGGGGAATGTTCTAGGTAGAGTCAAGAGTATATGCAAAGACTATGTGACAAGAGGACAGTAACTGGCCCAAGGAACCAAAGATGCTCTGAGTGGCTAGACTGAAAAGTGAGTAAAAGTGAAGAGAAGTACCTAATCAGAATCCAGTTATGAAGCTATTGCAGAAGTATAGGGATAGAATGAAGATAACTAAGACTAGCACATGGTTGAAAAATGGAGGCATTTCATGGTCTTTGGAAAACAGCGTTCACATGATCTAGTAATGGATTGAATGTATATGGTAAGGAAGAAAGAAACAGATACTGTGTTTCTCTGTGCTTGTTTCTTTATGTATATGGACTTATCCTATACTCATTGTTCTGATCCTGCATTTTTCTCTTAATATGTTTTTGAAACTCCCTTTCCAATAATGCCTTTTTAATATGCTCACTTTATTTCTTGATACAAATGTGTCATAATTACTTTTACCAGTACCCCATCGATGGACACATAGAGAGTCCTTCTGTTTTTGTTTGGTTTTATTTTTAAATTTGGAGGAATGATATTTTGAACAATAGTATAATTTAAAATAACATACTTATTCTTTACATTTGCATTTGCAGATGTACACATGTGGTGTAATAAATTCCCACTAGTGTAATTGCTGAGTTTAAAAAAAATAGTACTCCCAATATTTGACATTTTCAAATTGCCCTTTAATAAGATGACAGCATTTTACCCCAATACCAGTATTCTATGAGATTGCCCGGTTTCCCATTCTATCAACAACTTTAACAAAGTTTTCAATTTTTGCCAGTCTGATAGGTACTAAATCTTTTTGTGATTTGCCTTTTTAAAAATAAGTTTGTGTGTGCACACATGCACGTATGTGTTTACTGGCCATTAGTATGTGCTTGTAATATTCATCAACACCTAATAACCTTTTCCTTAAATTATGAATGACTTTTGTTTATTATCAATATTATTATATTAATAATAAAGACAAAGGATATTATTAATAATAAGATAAAGGATAGTGTTCTATTATTAAGATATTAATAAAGACAAAAGATATTATTAATAATAAGACAAAGGATAGTATTCTATTATTAAGATATTAATAAAGACAAAGGATATTATTAATAATAAAAGACCAAAGAGTATTCTTTTGTCTAACAGAAGGATAAAAATATACAATTATCACCATAGATATCAAAAATGCATTTTATGAAATTTGCCAACCTTTATTTCTCCCTAATTTATTCGTCAGTTCTCTGGAAGTGGTGTTCTGGTCTTAGTTTTGTAACCTGAGCTCTACTGTCAGGATGATCAGGATGACAAAATATTTGTTATTTTTCTGTTTCTTGAGGCATTTTTTTCTAGAATGTTTTTCATCAGTCTTTGTTTGACACCTTTCTCTCTCTCCCTCCCTCTCTCTCTCCCTCTCTCCCTCCCTCCCTCCCTCCTTCCTTCTCTCTTTCCTTCTCCTCTTTCTTTCCTCTGTTTTTTTTTTCTCTTTGCATAGTTGCTGTGCCATTTGTTTTCATCTTTGTCATATTTAGTGTGGAAAGTGCTAGCTAGACCATCTCTTTTCTCAAATATTATCCCTATAAACCATACATGTCATCACATCATCTCTGAGACATGTTTATTTTCTCTTAGAACTTAAGTCTGAGGACTTTGATATTACTGAGATTTTACACTTACTTGAGAGTAGAGAGGGGATTCAGCTGGGAGACATGGACAATAATAGGTGATAAATTTAAGCTCTGTGCTTTGTTCTGTAGCTTTATTTAGCATTTCATACTAGTATTTATTTTTTAGAAGGGATCATATTCTAGTCCTATTAGTGGGAATCCTAGGGTACAGTTTATGCTGTAATTTGGAGAGAGTTTTTGGAGCTTGCGCTTTTGCAGAGACAGTTCTATGCACTTTCTCAGCTTCAACTCCCCTTTCCAAAGTCATTCTCACCTTGGGTAAGGTGGTGTGTCACAGTGATGGGTCAAGACTTCTACTCTTAAAACTCATTCTGTAAAATATTTTGCAGCCTACATTGCCTACTGACCCCTCAGAGAGCTGCCCTCTACATTATATGGCATTTATGATTCCACCCCAAAATGTGTCCAACTCTCCCAGAACTGCTTTTTTCTCCTAGAATTGCTTTGGAGATAGAGAGTAATTACCTTTGGATATCTACGCTGTTGTATCTCTCTCTAATCACAATCTTTCAAATATTGTTTAACTAGATTGTATCTCTTCCTTTGTTTGAATAGTGCTGTTTAATATTTGAAATTTTTATTCATCTTATTAAATTTGAAAGAAGGGAATTTTGGCTACATGAACTTTGCTAAATCTTATGGTCTTTTGAGTCAAATTTTCTTATCTGTGAAATGGGAACAAGTAATTAGTACTCTTTCTGTTTTTTAAAATCAGATCAGATAATGCATTAGAAAATGCTTTGTGATAAACAACCTAACATTATGTCTCAAGGAACTAGACAAAGCCCAAAGTTAGCAGAAGGAAGGAAATAATGAAGTTAAAACAGAAATAAATTTAATGAAGCATAGGTAAATACAAACAAAACTAAGAGGTGGTTCTTTGAAAAGATAAACAGAACTGACAGACCTTCAGCTAGACCAACCAAGTGTGGAGGTTCCACAAAATATTAAAATATAGAACTACCGTATGATCCAGCAGTTCCCACTTCTAGGTATATATCTGAAGGAAGTTAAGTCAGTGTCTTGAAGAGATATCTATACCCCCATGTTTATTACAATATTATTTACAATAACCAAGACATGGAAACAACCTAAATGTCTATCAATGATAAATGAATAAAGAAGATATCCTTTTACACGCATACACACACACACACACACACACACACACACACACACAATTGAATGTTATTCAGCCATGAAAAAGAAGAAAATCCTGCCATTTGTGATGACATGGGTGAAACTTGAGGATATTATTCCAAGTGAAATAAGTTAGACAGACAAATACTGTGTGATCTTATTTATGTGTGGAATCTTAAAAAAAAAAAACTGAACTCATTAAAACAAAGAGTATATTAGTGGTTGCCATGCACGGAGGTTGTAGGAAATGGTGAAGGTGGTTGAAGGATACAAACTTCCAATTATAAGATGAACATCTAATGTACAGCATGGTGACTGTAGTTAATAATAAATACTGTATTGCATACTTGAAAGTTACTAAGAAGGTAGTCCTCAAAATTTATCACCACACCCAATAAAAGGCAACTATGTGAAGTGATACATGTGTTAACTAGCTTACTGTGGTAATTGTTTCATGATTTATACATTTATGAAATCATGTTGAATATCTTAAACTTATACAATGTTATATGTCTATATCTCAACAAAGCTAGAAAAATGGCAAAAAAAAAAGATGTTTTGTGAGCTGTAAAATTCTTGAAAGGTATAAATTATTATTACCATCATTTGTCTAGATGAGACACATAAAACAAAAGTAAAGAATAGGATGATATTTTGAGCACTAAAATGCCTTCATAGGAAGGTATGGTTAAGAATTTAGGGCTATTATGTAAAGTGAAATGGACTTGAAAGGAATAGGTATTCTGTGATGGAGAATGATAGAGAGAGTACAAATAAAAAATAGTGGATGGAGTATACCTTGTATTTTTAGAGACCGCTTATTTATCACAGTTTTATTGAAATGGCAGGGTTATGGAAAAGAATAGGAGACACACTTAGAGAGTCAGGGAGAGGTTAAATTATAAAGACCTGACTGAGGAATCTGGAAGCTATTCTGAATACAATAGGAAGCTTGGATTCGATTTTTAAAAAGCCTTAGCAGGAAGCTTCTATTTTATGTTTAGGGATGGTTATATGGCAGCAGTATGCCGGAAAAAATGAAGATGAGGAGAAAGTGAATGAGGGGGCTTCATAAGTAGATGAACATGTTAGGTGTGCCCAAGACAATCAAGGTTAAACTTGTACCAGAGTAATTACTAATAGTGGCTCCTTTCCCTCTTAATGCTGATTTTGATGAAATGTTGGTGATAGTCATAAGGACCTTGACTAGGGTAGAAGCAATGGACAGGTAGGTGAAGGGGCCAATGCCGGGATATCAAAAAGGAAGAATTGATAGGATTTGATGCATTAGGGTAGGAGGGAGGAATGAAAGGGAGAGAGTAAAAGGTGGGTCCAGGTTTTCTGCCAGAGAAACTGAGATAATGGTGGTGACAGTGATTTTTAAAAGGAGGCGTGAGGGCGACTAGAAACAACATACTTTAAGGAGAACAAGTATTATTTTGTTGTGGACTGTTGAGTTACAGGAGTCAATGAGGATCCAAATTTATTTGCCACTCATAGAGTTGTATGATGAAGCTTAGGAGTTTTACTTCTCATTTACAAAATATTCATTAACTGTGCTCAGCATCATGGGGATGAGTGGAAATGTCAAGTCTACGCGCTGAGTCACCTTTCTGAATTATAGAGACTTGTCACACAATCCTCAGGCTGAATAAGAATCATCTTATAGCACTTTCCACTCCTAGAAGGGATAAAGTAGCTCAGACAAAATGAATAATAATCAAACACCCAAATACATTCTATTATAGCGCAAAAACCTTTCCACTTCTAGGATCCTGAGTCAAGCGTTTCTCTTGGCTTTAGACATGGGTTTATTTTCATGTCATAAAACATTCTCAAGATTTTTGTACCCTTGGCTCTCCCTCCTTATAGCTCAATACCTGACAAATAGCAGTTGACTTTTCTTATCTCTTGTGGCTTTCTGTGACTTAATTGGGAAACTTTGCTTGCTATGTTGTGAGAAATATAAATCACAAAATACTATGTACAGTTATAACATTTAGTGTACAATTATGAAAATTTTGTGCATATGTGAATGTAGAAATGAACACATAAATGCATATACAAATATGTACACACACACATATGAATCCAAGGCAGTATAGTGCTTCAATGCACTTTGGAATTAGGCAGGGCTGGCTTTCTTCTATAAAGTGGAAATAATACTTGCCTCATAGAGTTCTTATAAGGGTTAAATGAGATGATGATTATAAAATGGTTTCAAATAATTCTGGCATTGATAACAAACAAACAAAAAAGACTGAAAAATATATCCCAAATCTTTAAAATAGTTATACTTGGATTGTGGAATTCAGAAAAATTTTGTTTTCTTTATTCTTTTCTTCTTTTCTAAATTTTCTCTGTTACCCTTATAAAAAGACAAATGAAAATAAAGTTGACATAGTAAAATTTTTTATTAATAAAATGAGTTTCCTACAATAGTTTTTACCATTAGGTGAAAAATTTATACATGTTTATTAATGAGTTTTTTAGCTCAGAATTCTCAGTTCTGAGCACCTCCCTTTTTAAACAGGAAAGGCTTAATGGCCCATTATCCTAGGACTGTTGTCAAAGCCTTGAAGAACTGACAAGCCATCAGGTCAAAAAATAGATACCCAATATTTTTATAGATCACTTGGCTTTGTCTTCATTCATATTTTCATCTCTCACTTCTAAGAAGTGGCCTTTCCCTGATCACAAGCCTAAAAGATGAATAGTATTGTCTCTTTTCAAATACAATTGGAATTTTTTACTAACATATATTTTCATTAAACCAAATCAAGAGCTACATTTAAATCTAAAGCAAGTTCTTATTCACTATGAGACTTGTAGGTGATCCTAACACATGAATGGATGGCAAACAAATATAATTATACTACATTTATCCAAATGTTTGCACAATCTCTACTCCTTTAACATCAGTCCTAAATAACTGTGAGTAATGTTACAAACAGTTTTATATATTACAAAGCAGAGGAGGTACTAGAGAATTTGTTTAAAATCTTCAAGAGACAGTAGAGCTGAAGGAAAATAGTAACCCCCTTGCCCATTTCAGTCTGTCCCTCATTCATTTTGACTTCCTTTTAAGCCTAGGTTGCTAGATGATAGAATTGATTTAATTCAACCTTGTAAACAAGAGGAGAAAAATTGTTCTAAGCATCAGCAAATTGGGGCATTGAGAGACCATATGAGCTGCTTCTTCAAGCTTAGTCACTGAATTCCTCTCTCTCTCATCTTACACCCTTCCTTTGTTGGCTTGAACAAGTCACTTTTATAAATTAGCATTAACCTGTTATCTAGCTGACTTTGGAAAGTCACTTATTTCATAGACTCATGAAATTTTGTAACTAGAAAGAGCCCTAGGAGGTCTCCTTTCTCAATTTACAGGGAATGGGAGGGAGGAAGGTAAGAGATTTGTGCAAGAGATAATACAGCTCTTTAACAAGGAGCCAGGACTATCCATTTTCAGCTATCAAATGTTGATTCTCACACTGGGAGGTTACATTCTGAGTCACAGTCTGCACAGTCTAGCATACATGCTACCCTGAGCATTAAGGCCCTGTCAAAACTGCTCTTTCCTAATAATCTAGAACTAGGACACTTCTGAATCCCACCCTGCCAGGTTTGCAAAGTCCTTTTGACATAACTAAATCCTAAGGCACAAATGATGTCATCTTGGCTGCCTCTCTACTTCCTCATCTCTTGAACAAGCCCACTTCATCTAACAGGTGTGATACCATTAGCACTTCTACTTTCAAATCACACTAGTTTGAACGGCCATATTTTTAGGGAACATGCACCAAAGAGGATTGTCATTGGCTCACCTTGGGTCATGTATCTATCCCTGGGATCAAGAGGTAGGACATTCTATTTCTCCTACTCATTTAGCTACTAGTGAGAATGGAGGGCCCTGGTGAAACTAAATGGAATCTGTTTCCCATAGGAAAGAAAGATTTTCTTGCTATAAGTTTGTGTTCCTAGAAGTAGGACCAAGACATATCAGGCAGGCAGAAATAACAATCTATTTCAACCAGACTACATGTGTAGTAATTTTTTATTTGATGGTGGACACTGCGGATGTGACAATATTAAAACTTTGGATATCCTTGTCTTCCTTTAGAAAGGAATGGATTTTGATCTAGCAGGCATTCATTTTCTGGCAGATGAGCTAGTCGAGGCTTGGCTTTAGGTTTTGTTAGGATAAATCTAGAGTGATCTAGGACTACAGTAGTCCTTCTAAGGCTCTGTCTTTGAGGATCTCAACTAAATCCTGGGAATGTTCAGCAAGGTCTCTTTTCTCTGGCTGGTTGGAACTCCAACATCTCCTGGCAGCATGCAACCTCCAGAAATTCTTTTCTGCTCACAGAATAGCTGTCTTGGCTAGGCCTTGTGTATGCTGTGCTTAATGTTTAGCTAAAGACTCAAGGGAACCCTTTTGCGGATTTCTGGAGTTCTTTCTTTATGCAGCTCCTTCTTCAGTACCCTGCTGCACAAATTCCTGCCATATCTGCCCCCTGGATGTCAGCTTCCTCTACCCAGCTGCTCCCTGTTTGGACTCCACTTCCCTGAGCTGCATTTTTAAAAGTGCCCCTAGGCAGAAAGTCAAGGTAATGGGGGAGCTTATCTCTTGTGTTTCCCTCCTCTCGAGGATCATAGTCATGTACTGTCTGTTGTCTAATGCCGGAAACTGTTGCTTCAAAATTTTGTCCAGGTTTATAGTTGCTTGTGTCTATTTATCCATTAGAGTCAGTTGTAAAACCTTTTTTGTGATACTACAACTGAAGCACAATTAGATTTTATCACTCACCAAGCTCTATATGCAGGCCTACTTCACTTTGTGTTCACAGAAAATTTCCTGAAAATACTGAGGACAAATCTAAGCCTCTTTAAATGAATTACGGGAGCTAGAAACTTATTTTGGGGTGAACCCTTTGTGAAAACTAATAATCCTTTTCTAATTTATCTATATTTCTGTAAATTCTAATATTCATTTATCTCCTGATTTTCTTTTAAATGAGGATGTGGTCATATGTTGAAACAGTTTTGGCATAAGAGGAAGAGAAATAGACTTGAATTCAGAAAAGATCTGGGTTCAAATCTCAGCAGACCATGAATCCCTTGGCTTGAGATTGTCTATAAAGTGAGGTAAAAATACCAGCTTTTCAGGGTTGTTAGGATAATGTTGAGAATATTTTCCAGACTCTTGTTATTTTCCATCAGTAGTAGTATAAAAGACTAGACGAATTTAGAATTAGGTGACATTTCAGCATGTTTCTTGAAGTAGCTTTTTTCTTTTTCTTTTTCTTTTTCTTTTTCTTTTTCTTTTGTATGGGTAAATATAATATTAATGAAATGTTTAAATATGAAATTTTTCAATATGACAAAGCAACCAAATCTAAAATTATTATTGAAAAGAAAGACAGTGTATCCCACTTTAAAATATGTCTGTTAGCACTTGGCTTTGCCTTATTGAATTTTGCATTTCTTTTCTTACTTTGTGTTAACCCTTGACTCATAAAATCTGAGCCTTTATAAAAGAAAAGTAAAGCAGAGGGGGGAAATGTGGGCCAAAGAATTTGTGTATTTGAGTTTTGTATCTGTACTATTTAACAGTTTCATGATACAAGTTTATAACTTGTTGAGAACAATAGGCTATTTTAAGCACATGAGCTTTGCTAAAGATTAACTTTTTACGTGCCTGGCAAGCATGGTAAAATTTAAGCTTTGAGGGTAAGAGAGAGAATTATTTTTCATTCCTGCCTGTGTTCTGGATTTTTAGTTAAGAGACCAACACCTATCCTCAGTGTGTTACGTACATTTGTAACCAACAAGATTCGAACGTGTTACCTTGGTGCATATACTCTTAGAAGAAAGTGAAATAGGAAGGCCTTGGCAAACTAAAACTTAATTTTAGCCTCATTTTACATTTCATTCCTATTTATGTTCCATTCATATCCTCATTAAAATCTAGAAAAATATAAAATATTTAAGAATCCTCATCCTAATATATATAGCATTCTAACCTGGATTCCATAAGTGCTTTAATTACAGTCATTTTATGTGATTGAAAATTTTTATGATTATTTAATTTTTTTTAAATAGTAGTATCAGTCTTAAAGACTTTTTATTCTGGAAAGAAGTTATACAACATTTTATTAGTCTTAAAAGGGACATTATAAATATGCACACACATAACAAACGTATGTTTAAATACTTTACGTATAAACATACATATACTTAAATACTTTAAAGCAGGGATCTTCAACCCTAGGCCATTAGGAACACAGCAGGAGGTGAGGGGCAGGCTAGGGAGCAAAGCTTTATCTGTATTTGCAGCCGCTCCCCAGCACTAGCATCACCGCCCCTCAGCTCCACCTCAGATCATCGAGCATTAGATTCTCATAGGAGCACCAGTCCCTTGTACCAAAAGGTTGGGGACCACTGCTTTAAAGCATAACAGAAACAAACAATATATATGTATTCTCTTCTTATGTACCTTTTCATTATAGCTTCAGGATGAATATTTGTTTTAAGAGATGTGTGTTTCAGTATAGGTCTGTCTTTATCTATTAGCTTATAATATTGTCTCAAGAAATATTTAGTATTTAATATTTGTTCTGACTCAACTCTGAGTTAATACAGTGCAGTGCAAATTAAATCTATACTATTCGATTGGGTACATCTCCTGCATCTCTTTTTTCTATTTAAAATAATTGAATTCCTTTGGCTAATTCAGAAGACATTTTGCTTTGTTTTTTTTTTTTTTGGTTTCCCATCTGAAATGCATGTTTGTAGGTCTGAAAACCTGCTGTTTGATTATTGTTATTCCCATCTGCCTTGTCTGTGTTGATAGAGGACTTGTTAGAGGTCTGGGTGGCCTCTGCTAGAATCCCTGCAGCAAGTGTGGGAAGAGCAGATACCTTTGTGCATTTATTCAGGCAGCCAGGAGTCATGGCTGGCCTCCAAGGTGTCAGCTGAGGACCTGCAGTGCCTGGGCTGTTTGGAAGGTCACATGATAGAAAAATCACCAGGGAGGTTGCTATACGTGGCATCCACTTGCTTTTAGAATAGATCAGACTGGGGCTAAAGGACCTGTGTTGAGTTCCGGTTACATACATCTTCATTCTTTTCAGTGTAAACACACATATATTTTCTTGCTAGATTCTAGAAGAAGAGAAGCCAGGAGGCTCCCTTTGTTTTATGAGAGCCAATAGCTAATACCAAGGAGCTGTGTTTGAAAATTAACAGTCTAGACTTTGATCTTTGCTGGGTTTTCTTCTAAATTCTTTTGAGTCATATAATCCTTTCTTTAAGAAATATCGATCTGACACCCAATACATAAAACAGGTCAGTGCTTTAATTCACATTTGGATGCGAGAGTCCAAAGTCTTTCCCTTGTAGGCCTTATCTCCTTCTATGTCCCCGAGGAGGCCCCTGGGCCCCTTGAGGCTCCAGGGAGATTATTTACACCTAAAAATCAGCAAATACTATAAATTGGGACTTTTTTTTTTTTTTGAGAGCTGTTTTACCAGCACACCATGTAGAAGTGATTAAATTATGGACCTAATGCTCCTACTAAACATTTTAAGCCTTAATTTGCTCATCTATTAAATACGAAAAACAATACCTGCTCTGTCTGTCTCCAAGATCTGTTGAGGAAGTCCAAATGTATGAGAAAGAACTTTGAAAACAGAGGGAGATGCCAATTGAAGTACTATCCAGTGGAAGTACAATGAAGCACTATCATTTCCAGTGTTTATTGGGAGGACAGAGAAAGGACATGAAGAGTATTCTTTAAAGTGAAACTATAAACTAACAGAGGATAAACACCTGAACACGCCCAAAAGTTAGGACCATGGGCACTGAAGGGGTCTTGTTGGGCATTAGCTTCCAAAGTGCTCTGAGTCCAGCCCTGAGGAAGCATCTGCTGATATTTCTGTGACAAAACACAGGTGAGGAGCTAGGAATAACTTTCTCCTTAAGGAAGGTGCAAGCTAGACAGTTTCTGACTTTGTGAGTGACACTCATCCATCCACACTAGGATGTGGAAAAAAGGGTGGCCATGAATAATCCTAGCACTGCTGGCAATTTCTACAGTGCACTCACATTAAATCTAAAAGAAAATTCCCAAATAAATTATGTTATAGACAAATAATTATTGTCATTAAGATAAAAACATAAAATCTCTACCAAGTATACTTCAAAGAATGTGATCTTCATCTTTCAATTCAACACGTGATAGGAATCGCATTTTAAGCATTTTATGCTCAATAGTTGCATATTCAATTATAACCTTTTTTCTTTTTTGTAGACCAAAACTCTGGATGATGTTACCCTGGAGTCTCTAGAGCTCTTGGGTAAAAAGATTTTCATGAGTGATGCAAAGAGACAGACCTATATCTTTAATTTTGTACTTTAATCTTAAACTAAATTTATCACTTTTGAATTATACCTGTCTTATATAGGATTTTTAACCTCTCTATTGCTCAGAATTGTACTGGACAGATTAAAAGAATGGACTTAAGAATGAGAAACTTCTTGGAGCTCCAGTTCTATCACCTACTGTTTTTCTGACATTGTGCAAGTTTCTTATTCTCTCTAAGCCTCTGTTTCTTCATCCATCAAATGAGACTAGTAACAGCCTTTCTTTGCAGGGGCTCTTTTGAAAATTACATGCGAACAGGGTTCAATTAATATAAAGTCATTAACCTCTTTAAAGAATGAGTCAAATGGTAACATGACCTAAATTCAAGTGATGACTTTAGTTAGGATTTTGACCAGCAATGCTATATAGTGAAGCTGAAGCCAGAGTGGCCAAATCAAGTTATTTCTTAGCTTGGGGAGCCCCTGGAGCCAATATGAATTTGTCAGAAGTAAAGCTGGTAGTAAGAAAATATGGCGCCTTAAGTTTAGCATTAAGGTTCCATAGCATTCCCTGTCATTATTCATTTTGGTACAGGGGGTCCACTGAAGAATATTCTGGGATAATGGAGCATTGTTCCTCCCAGGTGGTCACTGTGTGGATTATTAGCTATGTTAACTGGTACATTCCATGCTGGAGAATTTTCTCTTGCTCCTTTGTGCATTCTCATGGGCACATATCACACATACCCTCCCCTGATCATCTTGACACCATGCCCAATAAAGCCAGTGGCAATGGAGCTCAAAGAGGAGCCCAGGGCATTGTGAAGTAATGGAGTATGCGGGAAAGAGAGCCATCCATGCATTTTTTTTTTTTTTTTCAAAATAAAGGTTCAAGGGCAGAGGCATACCCAGGGTGAGATGGTGGGAATGGTCTGTCTCAGCCACTGCAGGCAATGAGGGAACACATTGTCTATAGAGAATTCAAAAACAATAAAACCTACAATAAAAGTCAATTGGCTTTTTATTATCATCCTACCCTGTTCCAAATAATCTCAGTAATAAAACAGTCCCCTGAAAAATATATTCCATTGATCTAAGTTCTAAACAATTGCTACAATTACTGTTGTGTTTCAGTAGAATATAGTTGAGCTTCAAATTAGCACATTTATTACTTATCTTTTAGTAAACACAAATTCACATGAAAGTTAATTCAGAGAATTACCAGTTGTCCAATCAGCTCTGGTGCATAGGACTCAGCTGCACATGTTAGTTTCCAGAGTTTCCATGTTAGTTTCCATAGGTTTGAATGATGTTCAGTGCTTTGAGTATAGTTTGTGTCTCCAGCCCTTGGGGCACTACATTTCAATAGATTCAAAACAAACAATGACAGCTAATGGTTGTACAGTCAAAGAAACAGAACTTGAGTTACTTCATTTCTGTCATACTCCATGACCTCTTGGAATTTTTATTTGTGTTTTAAGTTTAAAACAGTGAAACAGAGTTTACACTGTGAGGTGAAATATTTTTGTTTGGTAAGTGCAAATTTCAGTTAAACATAGTACATATTTGTTACTTTTTGTGATAATTTTGAAAAAAAAATGTTATTTCAAGGAAGAGAGTGTTAAAAAATGATCCAACCTGGAGGTAAAATAACTGCTCCAGTGTTGCGTTCAGACAAATGGATAGACTTCTATCTTCCAATGTCTTACAGTGGAAGCTGATTTTATTATTTCTTTTCATCTTTCCTTTCTGCAGTTGCTCCCAAAACGCAGAACTCTCTGCTGTGGAATCAGTGTGTGTTATAAAAGACACTTTGAAGCCACTAGAGACCTGAATTCAAATCTCAGCTCTGCCACCCACCAGCCAGCAGTCCTGGGATGCATTGCTTAATCTTCATTTCCTCTTTTGCAAAATGAGAATAAAATCTCTTGTCAGAGTTGTGATAATTCAATCATATGTAACATGGAAAATGTCTATCATAATGTCTCACATAGTGGATAGGATGTCTGTTTCCTCTTCCCTGTCCACCTCTCTCCTTCTCATTCCTGCATTGGCGTTTGTCTGTGTCTACCAGTGCTCTCGTCTTTATAGGATTATAATTAGTTGAAAGTAGTCTCTACATGATATTTATAATGGTTTATATACTCAACAACTAATACATGATCATTGTTTATAATCTGATCCAGACCCTCTAAACTTTCCAGACTCTACTTTAAAATGCAAGGGTTGAATGAAGGAATTCCTGAGCTGCAGTCTGGGCTAAATTGCTGTGTAAATCCTGCCTTAGATGAGTGCAATCGTTCTTGTGCATACGTAGTGGGGAGTGCTTGTACATTGTGAGTTCAAGTGTATGTGCATTTTCTGTTCTTCTCGGCCATTGCCAGGAAAACAGTGTCATCATGATGGCCTTCAGCAGTGAGTTGAATGACAGTTTTTACTGCCTTCTGCAGTTAAAGACAGACAAAAATGAAAGAAAGGAGACAGGATACAATTAGGCTGAAACAGTTTATTCCATATTTGTGGATAGTTCAATTGATGCTAATAGTGGCACACAAAGGAGCATTTTTAAGGTAAAGGTGAAATGGAAGAGGAACTCTTTCCTCAACCTTTTGATTCCTTCTTTCTATGAAGTTACAGCAGTGTGTTTAATCTTCTTTGGCTTATACTTAACCTTAATTTTCCTGATATTTCTTATATTATTAGTGGTACACTGTACCCAACAGGATAAAGGCTATTCTGCCTTTGACCTACCTTACAAGAGTTTTATAAGGATCAAATTAAATAATATATAAGGAATATTTTATAAATCATTAAGCAATTATATATGTTAAACATTATTATTATCTTGTATCAGGGATCAGTAAACTGTGACCCACAGACCAAATCTAGCTCCCCAGCTGTTTTTGTGCTCACCTGGGGCTATTCTAGTCTCTGTAATGATTTTGGCTTAAAGTAGGTCTTGTGTGTAACTCCCCCTTGTATTGATCCCCAGGCTTATGTTTCTGATTTCAGGGCTAGTTCAACATTTGGCCCCATAGCAATTGCAGTTTATTCATTTATTCACCACTCTCTCTTCTTGTTCATCATACTCCTTCGAGATTTCCTGCAAGCCCAGCAGAACCCCACATATTTTGTTTGTTGTAATCTAGTTGTATTGCTGTGGGAAGTCCTTCAGAATATTGGACAAGAGTAGAAATCTTCAAAGTATGTCATGTGCCCTAGTATTCCTATTACAGATGAGAAAACAGGAGCTCACGCAACTTGTCCAGTGTCTCTCAGCTCTAAATGGCGTGGTATTTTGAACCATACACCCCCCTCAGTTGGTCTGAGCCCAACCCAAAGGCCAGGATTCTGTGTGATACACTAACCTGATATATTAAGCCTGAGTGGTGGATTGTACCCTGGGAAGAAATAAGCCAAAGGGATGGTCATTTCATGTCCCTGTTAATTCCAATGTGGTTGATAAAGACTATAAGGTCTTCTCCCTTGGCTGCAGTTTCCAACCTAAAGTGCAATAATCTTTACTATATGAAAGTGTGTTTATTGTTCTTTCCTCCGAGTTGACCAAGTGTTTGGCATTCACGCTGACTCTGAAGGCTTTCCTGATCTCTTCCAATGTATGAATGCTCACTCTCTCTCCAGTGTCTTAACTGAGCTCTGCCCTTACCCCTTCTAATTGTTCTGGAATAGTTCCATGAAGTTCAATATGCTAAAAGCTCTTTGAAGGTGAAGGCTCTATCATCTGAGTCAGCTTCGTGTCCTTCGCCCCCAGCTCAATTCATGGCAAACAACTGGTGCTCAGTACATGTTTGTTGAAGGAATTATGAATGTGTCATCAGTTCTGTTCATGTTGGCTAGCATTATTTAAAAGGCAGTAGCTGTGGTATAGTCAGGCAAAATGGATATGAAATCAAAGACCTGATGACTGACAGAACAGATAACCTCTGGGTTCTTAAAGAGATCAGAGTACACTTCTAGGCAGTAGGGCAACTGACAGGTTGGTAAGCAAAGACATAGGTAAAGAAAGCAAATAGCAGAAATCAGCTCTTGGCCTCTCACTCTCACCATTGCCACCTGGCCATGACTTTCCCCAAGCAAAGGTAAAGGTGTAGGTAAAGGTGAAGTGGAAAAGGAACTCTGGTTTGCCCCCAGCTCACCCACCTCTGGTCTAGACTGGCACTTTTGTCCAGATCATCAGCAGATAAGATAATAGCTATAATTAGGACAAGTGGAATATGCTTATTCTATATGGATTGAGTCAGCTCTGAATCAAGTGTAGTTGGAAGCTAGATGTCCCACTGACACATTGCATATATCTCTACTGCCAAAAACTGGAACTGGGTAGAGTTGTCTTTAGGGGCTAATCTCTATAGTGATTGACACATATGGATTAGAGTGAGACTCTGTAGGTATAATTCCATGATCTGATTTTCTAAGAACATTTCCAATTTCAACTTCAAATGTTTCATCCTATTTTATTTTAAGTATAACTATACTTGTCTGTTAGTCACATCTTGCTTTTTAGTTTGGAAAAGACAATAATAGCTTTCAATATGCAAATAATATGTAGCTATCCCAACTGTTCAATATTGGAAGTAGCCAAGTAAACAAATAATTCTGACCTTCCCAATGTATTATACAAGTTTTTAGACAAATATGGCTGTGGTCAAAATACCTGTCATTGGAACTTTTTATTTCCTTCTCTTCTTTCTAAGTTTACCAAGTATGACAAAGGTACTTGAAATTTCCTTATATTGCTTGGCCAATACACTGAAGTTACTGATGAGAAAAATATACTCTAAATGAATTTTTATTTCTCTTGAACTTCCAGAAACCATATAAAAATAAATCATCACTAAGGAGAAAATATAAAGCATAAGAAGTATAAGCTGACTTTTAGATGAGACTTCCTGTAAAGAAATTATACCATGTAATATTTAAACTTTTAAAGTTCAAACTCCTAAAACTAAAAATAATATTTTTAAGAAAATAAAATTAATTTTATAGTTTATAAAGTCTATCCATATGATAATTGATCATCTTGTTTACAATTGCCTCATTTCTTTGTGATTTCAAAAGTAAAAACCAGTTTATAATAATGATTATTAATGGGTTTGCTCTTTACAGAGTATCTTATCTACAGCCCAAAGATTAAAATGTCCAGGGACCTTATAAAGCACCTACATTATTAAAGTTGTTTAAGCAGTTCCAGTCAGTTGAAAAGCTTAAGTTTATTTGTTTTTTTAAAGTCCAGTGACACAAAGTTGGCTGGAGACTCTGTAGCATTCATCATTTCCCCACTGCAGTGTGCCAGCTTCCAAACATGGGCAGAGACAGTGCCTGTTCTGCCCTCTGCCTATTCCTGCACAATCCTGAGAACATCCAAGTTCATAGGGGATGAACTTGATGCAATAGCTCTTTGAGGGACTAGTGTACTCTTTCAAGTAACTCTTGGTGAAGAAGGCAGGAAATAATGCTCCTGGATAAAAACAGGTCAAGCTAATAAATGTGGCAAGTAAATTATTTTTTATAAATGTGGGGCTTAAAAATATGTTTTTAGATGAGAGAGTTTACTTCTAATTTCTTAGAAATAGAGAATTCTAACTTCTAGCATATTCTGTATGTATGTTGAAATAAGGTATTAGAGTGAATAAAATTAGAAAAGTGGGTATTCTGGTATGGAAAATCTTCATGTTTATGCACATACACATATTTATGTGCTGTTGTCTCACTGCAAAGTGATATAATTTGCCTGTTATTTCTCTGAAGCAACACCAATAAATTTTTTTAAATATTTAAAATATTTCCATGGAGAGGGTTTTAAAGGTGTACTTTTATCAAGTATTTGTTTAAAAAGTATAACCTGTAGTAACTGATTTCTCTTACTTGCTTATCTTCATCTTTATAGCTTTTCTTTTCTATTTTTTTTTGTTTTGTCTGTTCATTTATTTTATTCTTTAGATTCCACGTAGAAGTGAGATCATATGGTATTTCTCTTCCTCTGTCTGACTTATTTCACTTAGCATAATAACCTCTAGGTCTATCCAGGTTGTCACAAACGGTAAGATTTCATTCCTTTTATGGCCAAGTAATATTTCATTTCGTGCATGTACCACATCTTCTTTATCTATCTATTCATCTATGATAGGCATTTAGGTTGCTTTTATATCTTGGCTATTGTAAATAGCACTGCAATTTACTGTAAATAGGGGTATGTATATCTTTTTAAATTAATGTTTTGGATTTCTTTGGATAAATACCCAGAAGTGGAATTGCTGGGTCATTAGGTAGTCTTATTTTTAATCTTTTGGGGAAACTCCAAACTGTGTTCCATAATGGCTGTACCAATCTGCAATCCCACCAAGAGTGTACAAGAGTTCCCTATTCTCTACATCCTCGCCAGCACTCATTTTTTGATTTATTGATGATAGCTATTCTGACAGGTGTGAGATGATAATTTGTCGTGGTTTTAATTTGCATTTCTTTGATGATTAGTGACATGAAGCATCTTTTTCATATGTCTATTGACCATCTCTATGTCCTCTTTGGAGAATTGTCTATTCATGTACTCTGTCCATTTTTTTAATTGGATTGCTGTTTTGGTGTTGAGTTATATGAGTTCTTTATAAATTTTGGATATTAACCCTTTATCAGATGTATCATTGATGAATATCATCTCTCATTCAGTAGGTTGTCTTTTTGTTTTGTAGTTGAATTCCCTTGCTGTGCAAAATCTTTGTAGTTTGATGTAGTCCGATTTGTTTATTTTTTCTTTTGTTTCCCTTGCCCAAGGAGATATATCAGAAAAAATATTACTAAGAATAATGTCAGAGTTTACTGCCTGTGTTTTCTTCTAGTAGTTTTATGGTTTTGGGTCTTACATGTAAGTCTTTAATCTATTTTTAGTTTTTTCTTGTATATAGTATAGGAAGGTGGTATAGTTTCTTTTTTTTTTCTTTTTTTCTTTTTTTTTTTTTTGGCATGTGATCTGTCCAGTTTTCCTAACACTATTTATTTAATAGATTGTTTTTACCTCACTGTATATTCTTGCCTCCTTTGTCATAATTTAAATGACCGTATAGGCATGGGTTTATTTCTGGGCTCTCAATTCTATTCCATTGATCTATATGTCTGTTTTTATGCTAGTACCATGCCATTTTGATTACTATAGCATTGTAGTAGTTTGGCATCAGGTAGCATGACACCTCCAACTTTGTTCTTTCTCTTGTGAATTGCTATGGCTATTCAGAGTCTTGTATAATTCCATATACATTTTAGGATTATTTGTTTATGTTCTGTGAAAAAATACCATTAGTATTTTTATAGGGATTCTACACTGATTCTATAGTTTGCTTTGGGTAGTATGGACATTTTAATGACATTAATTCTTCCTATCCGTGACTATGGTACACGCTTCCATTTATTTGTATCTTCTTCAGATTTTTTCTTCAGTGTCTTAAAGTTTTTCAAGCAGAGTTCTTTTACCTCCTTGCTTATATTTATCTCTAGGTATTTTATTTTCTGATGACATTGTAAATGGGATGTTTTCTTAATTTCTATTTCTGATAGTTCATTATTATTGTATAAAGATGCAACTGATTTCTGAATATTAGTTTTGTATCCTGATACTTTACTGTATTCATTTATCAGTTTAACAGTTTTTGGTGGAATCTTTGGGGTTTTCTACATATAGTATCATGTCATCTGCAAATAATGATAGGTCTACTTCTTCCTTTCCAATTTGTATGCCTTTCATTTCTTTTTTTCTTTTTTTTTGTCTCATTGTTATGTCTAGGACTTCCAATACTATGTTGAATAAAAGTGGTGAAAGTGGACATCCTTGTCTTGTTCCTGATCTTGAGGAAAATGCTTTTATTAAAGAACAAAATAAATAAAACATTAAAACAGAAATAGACTCATAGATACAGAGAACAAATTGATGATTACCAAATGGGGGTGGATTGGGAGAACCCTGTGAAAAAGGGGAAAGGATTAAGAACTACAAATTGGAAGTTTCAAATAGACATGGGGATATAAAGTACAGCATAGGGAATATAGTCAATTAAATTGTAATAACTATGGATAGCGCCAGGTAGGTACTAAACTTATCAGGAGATCACTTCATAAATTATATAAATGTCTAATCACTATGCTGTACACCTGAAACTAGTATAAAATAATATTGAATGTCAATTATAATTGAAAAACATAAAATTTTTAAAAAATAAACACTTTTAACTTTCTCTGTTAAGTATGATATTAGCTATGGATTTGTCATGTATGGCCTTCATTATGTCGAGGTATTTTCCCTCTATTCCAGCTTAGCTGAGAGTTTTTATTATATGTGGATGCTGGATTTTGTCAAACACATTTTCTGCATCTATTGTCATGATCATATAGTTTTTGTCTTTCAATCTGTTTATGGGGTATATCACATTAATTAATTTGCAGATATTGAACCAAACTTGCATCCCAGGAATAAATCCAACTTGATCATGGTGTATGATCTTTTTAATGTATTGCTGAATTTGAATTGCTAATATTTTATTGAGGAATTTTGCATCCATGTTCATCAGGGATATTGGCCTATAATTTTCTTTTTTGTAATGTCTTTGGTTTTGGAATCAGAATATTGATGGCCTTGTAAAATGAGATTGGGAGACTTCTATCCTGAATTTTTTAGAATAGTTTGAGAACAGGTGTTAATTCTTCTTTGAATATTTGGTAAAATTCACCTGTGAAGCCATCTGGTCCAAGATTTTTATTAGTTGGGAGTTTTTTATTACTGATTTGATTTTGTTAGTAGTAATTGGTTGATTCAGATTTCTTGTTTCTTCTTTATTCAGTCTTAGAAGACTCTATGTGCCTATTAATGTATCCATTTCTTGCAGATTATCTAATTTGTTGGTCTACAATCGCTCATAGTTATTTTCTTATAATCCTTTGTATTTCTGTGGTATCAGTTGTCACTTCTCTTTCATTTCTGATTTTATTTATTTGGGTCCTCTCTTTTTTTCCTCAATGAGTCTTATTTATCTTTTTAAAGAACCAGATTTTTGTTTCATTGATGTATTATATTTTTTTAAACTCTATTTTGTTCATTTCCACTCTGATTGATATTATTTCCTTCCTTCTACTCACTTTGGGCTTTGTTTGCTCTTCTTTTTCTAGTTACTTTAAGTGTAAAGGTTAGATTATTTATTTGAGATTTTTCTTACTTCTTGAAATAGGCCTGTATTGCTATGAATTTCTCTCTTAGGACTGCTTTTGCT
This sequence comes from Eidolon dupreanum, assembly GCA_028627145.1. Lineage (NCBI taxonomy): Eukaryota > Metazoa > Chordata > Mammalia > Chiroptera > Pteropodidae > Eidolon > Eidolon dupreanum. The sequence goes on along the minus strand of CM053507.1, from coordinate 134,067,565 downwards.
GTTTCCCATTTATTTAGGTCATTGTGTTTTTGTTTTCATTTGTCTCAAAGTACCTTTTGATTTCTTTCTTCACATCATTATTAACTCATTCATTGTTTAGTAGCATGTTATTGAGCCTCCATGCATTGTGTGCTTTTCAGTTTTCTTCTTGTAATTGATTTCTAGTTTCATACCATTGTGGCTAGAGAAGACACTTGATATGATTTCAGTCTTCTTAAATTTATTGAGACTTGTTTAGTGGCCTAACATATAGTCTCTCTTGAAAAATGTTCCATGGGCACTTGAAAAGAATGTATATTTTGCTGCTTTGGGGTGAAATGCAGTAAAAATATCAGTTAAATTCGTCTGGTCTAGTGTGTCATTTAAGGCTGCTGTTTCCTTGTCGATTTTCTTTCTGGATGATGTATCCATTAGTGTCAATTAGGTGTTAAAGTCCCATACTATGACAGTATCACTGTTGATCTCTCCCTTATGCCAGTCGATATTTACTTTATATATTTAAGTGCTCAACTTTCTAACTTTTCATGTGAACACTATCAGTAGCCCTTTCCCTGGGGAGCAGTGTAAGTCACATTCAATTATTGTGTTTTGTTTTTCAGGCAGGTGATGAAGCAAAAACCTTTGGTCTCTAGAATCAGGACTAGGTTTGAATTCTGATTTGCTTACTAGCTAGGTAATGTGGAGTGAGTTATTTCACCTTTACAAATCTCAATTTTCTCATCTGTAATATGGGGATAACAACATTTACTTCGTAGGATCATTTTAAGGGTTAGAAATAATTTGTGGAAAGTCCTATCTTGAACACTCTTACTAAATATTAGTTATTATTATTAAAACATGAAGTGCCCGATACATATGAGACATTTAGAAAAGGTGATTGCCTTCCACCCTGAACCACGCTATTACCTTGCTTAGATTGGCATGATCAAGTTATCACTCCAATAATACATTAGATGGTTGTGGATACTGATAGGAACACTTCACTGTAACTGATCTCTGCTACGTCTCTTCACATTTTATTCATGCTCCTCTGTTAGCATTTCCAAATCTTCTACCCCCCTGGCTTATTTTTTTCTCCCTCTATATGCTTTTCAAATATTGCTGTGTCAAGTAGTCTTAAATAAAACTTTTACATTAAGAGTACAAGGCCTTTATAACTGAACCCAGCATCTCCTTTGTTTCAATAGGCTTAGGTAGAATTTTTATATTTGCAATTCAAGCAATTATTCTAGATGCACAGATTGAACCTTGTGTTATTTCTTTGTTCCACCCTTTTTTAGTAACAAAATAGACAATTGGATATTTATAAGGAATGAAAAAAAACTCAAATTGTTTAAGGATATTTATGTATATTAGAAGGCAGAATGATACCACATTTTTCTAATTTCTTTGTTCTTAGCATAGAAGTTCAAACTTTTCCACTACCAAAATATACACACATGATTTTTCTGGAAATTCTAAAATTTATTATTTGAAATAGTGAGCTTAAAATGTCAAGGGACCAATATGTTTCTTGTGTTTAAATTGTATTAAGGACTTGAGAAACATCTCATCCAGCAAGCTCATCACTTTGTTGCCAAGATATGTTTTCTGCTTGTATATCTTTTTTCAAACAATTTTCAAAAGGTGTTTGAAAACTTTCTATCTTTTTACTCTCTCTTTTTTTTTTTCAGAAAAAATGGTTTAATCCTCTCTTTCTTGAACTTTACTTTTTGGTTTGGCCAAACACCATACAAATGAATGCCTTCCAGCTAAGCTCTTTGACCCACTGAAAGCTCAGGCTCAAGTAAATTGCTTAATATTCACCAAGTGCCCCCAAGGCTTCAGGCACATTCAACCAGCTCAGACATCCTGTGTGTGGCATGAGTTGAATTCTACCCAATTTATTCTTGGATGAGGGACTGATGGAGTGGTCTTAAAAACTGAGTTAATGCATTCTCTGCAGAAGCCTTTAAGAGTCCTGGAGACATGTTTCCCTTACATGTGGAAATGTCCTACAGTGTTTTTGGACTCTTTAATCCTTGCAGCTGGCTCTCACTGGATGAAATTCTTGAGCAATTTAAGGTTGAAAGTGGCCCTTGACTCACTTACCCCAAGAAAACATGACTTGCTAAACCTTGATTTATTTCCCAGCACCATAATACTTCAGAAGGTCCATTTCCTCAACAAATTTTAACTGTTACATTTGTCATTTCCCAAGAAAGTCCCAAAAGTATTAAAATAACAACAGAATGGGTTACGAATTGTTATAAGCTCTGATGTCAAATGGTCCCAGGGTCATGTTTTCTTCTACCAATTTCTCATTGTGGGCAAATGCAGCCTCTTTAAACTTCATACTCAGCATTTGTTAAAGCCAGATAATTCTAGCATCCATCTTTGTGAGGATTAGATTCATCCATTGATTCATTCTAAAAATATTTACTGAGTGCCAACTGTGTAGTCTGGCATTTTCCTAGGTATTGGAGATACAGCAATGAACAAAAGAAAAGAAAACCTCTGCTTTCAGGAAGCTTACAGTCTAGTGGGTGAGCGTCAAAAAAAAAATCCATAAGTAAACTGGATGTTAGAAGGTAGTAAGTGCTATGGAGAGAATAAAAGAAAAAACGGGATATGAGAGTGAGAAGATGCGATTTTAAACAGATTGGTTGGAGAAGGCATCACTGAGAAGGTGACAGGAATGATGCTTGTAATAGCTAAGAAAAAAGAGTTTCCTATGTAGGAGACATATAGTGCAAAGGCTTCATATTTGAGGAATAGCAGAAGTTTCTGGAGGCTAAATGAGATGGACAAGGAGAGGAAAAATAGTAGAAGATGAGGTCAGAGAAAATGAGAAGAGAAGGGAGATGGACAGTTGATGGATGTATGGCTTTGTACACTGTAGAAAGGACTTTGCCTCTTACACTGAGTAAAATGGGACCTACCAAATAATTTTAAAGAGAGGAGAGCAAGATCTTACTTCTGTTTTTAAATAATCAGTGTGACTGTTGTGTTGAGAATCAGTGAGATACAACATATAAGACATTTAACATAGTGCACAGCTCATCATAAACATTTGGTAACGATCTCTATTATTATGATCAGTGTATCATAATTAGTGGCAATATCATCATATCATCATCACCATCATAATTATTATTGTTTACTTTGATACTGCCTCTGGCTCCTTAATCATCATGAAACAAATGCAAGGATGTGGATATTAGATTTGGGGCTCTTTATTGTCTTGACTCTTCAAGTTAAATCAACAAGAGGTACTAGTACCAGCAAATTCAACAATTGGGGCATTTTGCTTAAAATAGCATCAGCTGTGTTGCTCAAGCCTCCAGTACTCCAATCCCCCCTCCATAGCTTCAAGTCCTGCTCTTTATTAGTTCAGACAAACAAGTCCAGATGTAAGCACCTACCACTGGTACAGAAACAAGATGGAAAACTTTTCTTCTGGCCATGATATTCCTTTTGCACAACTTTATTACTGGTCCTAGCTTTTCTCCTTGGGTCTCCATTCCTTGGTTTTGCTTCATCACTAAGTGGTGCTCAGGCAGTGGGTGAAATTCATGACAATAGCACCTTGTTCTACACAGTGCCTTTCTTTCCAGAACCTCAAAATACCTTCTGCCCCCTTTTGTTGTCCTCTGGTTCTGTTGGCACATCTAGGCATTGTATTGAACACAACATTAAGCAGATTATTATTCTCTAGGCCTTGACAATCTCTAGTTTGAGCTGTGTATTATATACGTTGACAGAAACAATATAATGAGTCTTTTTAAAGCTAAGATGATTATGTAATGATTTTGCTATGTTTTTTTCAAGGCAGCTATGGTGGTAACATTTATAATAATCAGATTTTGAGGAGATAGTGGGCCCCCAAGTGAATGACCTTAAATCTGTTGAGCTTCCTGTATCCCTTAATAGGCACACACATACAAACACACACACACACGCGCGCGCGCACGCACGCAGCCTACAGATATGGTTTATTTTACTTGAACGTGATTTTTTCATCAATATAAATTTGTTGGCAACGCATTACAAAAATCCGAGGTTTCAAGTTTCTTCTTCAAAAATCAGAAAATTTGGCACTCCATCCAAATTTCTCCATAGCAACCATCAGTTGGAGCTGTAAGGACCAACTCAGTGGTATTCAACCTTTACTACACAATAGAATCACATGAGGCACTTTTTAAAAAATACCAATGCCCACCTGAGCCCCACAGCAAACCAATTAAACCACCATTTTCAACAATAGCAATAGCAGCAAACATTTACTGAGTACTTATTTTGTGTAATAAAGTAAGCTGGAAAGTCAAGACATGAAACATGTATGAAAATGATGATAAATATACAAGATATAAAATAAGCTTAGTACCAAGTAAGTTATATAAAGCAGTGATTATAACTTTGCTGCCTGTTAGAACCACCTGGGGAGCTTTGAAAAATTCTGATGCCCAGATTGTACCCCAGACCAATTAAATCGGAATTAAGAAAGAGAAAGGAACTCAGGCATCAGTATTTTTTAAAGTTGCCCATGGGATTCCAGTGTATGGGATCAAAGCATTGCCTCTCAAACTTTAAGGTGAATATATATCCACTTGGGTGTCTTCTTAAAATTTAGCTCTTGATGCAGCAGGTCTGAGTCGGGGCTTGAGGGTTTGCATTTCTGACAAGTTTTCAGGTCATGCCGATGCTGTTGGTAAGGAAGCCACATTCTGTGTAGCAAAGATGTGGGGAATAATCTCTGCTACATCTTAGTTCTGTGACACTTGGACAATTCAGTTCACCACTCTGTGCAGCAGTGCTTTGAGCTATAAAATGGGCACAACAGTTCCCACCATTGAAGTGCTGTTAGGGTTAGATGGAATAATAAACATGTATAAAGTACCTAGTGTAGTAGATTTTCAATAAATGTTGTTATCACTGGAACTTGGAAGAGACAAGGATGACATAGGAAGGTGCACAGGGGATTATGGGGGAATAACTCTAGGGGGTCTTTGAAGTAAGGCCACAGATTTGTAGAAAAGAACAACTCTAGTGTTCTCCGTAATGTTCAAGTTTCACAAATAATCCTCAAAGCATTTACTTTTCATTTTAATTTTCTTTCCATTTTTGGAAAATGGCTGCCAAATAACAAGTTTTTAAAAATTGATAAATGAGTTGACTGTCTCTGCTCCTGCCACCTTCTGATAGAGGCATCAGCAAGCTGCAAAGAGGCCAGGAGGAGGGAGCAGAAACATGGACAGAGAAATCCAAAATCTTCCTGAGGGTGTGGCTGTCCCCTTGTTATATGAGCAAAGAACGCAGCTCAACTGAAAATTTTATTTCAAAAATACTTTCCGGTTCTGCATCATGTCAATGTTTCCAGAGGCAGAAATCAGAAAAGGAAGATTGAAGAAAAATATTGAGTAACTAATGAGAAAATTGTCTAGGTTTCTACTAACAGGAGGTATGATGGCTAACATGGTCACAAATTCTTTAACCCTCTCCTATAAAGAGGTAGGGGTATATGTCCCCTCCCCTTGAATTTGAGTGAGCTTGTGACCACATTGACCAATAGTATATTGTCAAAGAGACACCTTGTGCTTCTGAGGCCAGGTCATAAAAATAAATTAAAATAAAAAAAAACACAAAGCTTTTCTTTTATTTTCTGAAACACTTGCTCTTGGGTTCTGAGCCACCACCCTCTAATTCCAACTACCATGAATCTGCCATGCTAGAGAGGCCACATCTATGCACTCTTGAAAATCATCCTAGCTGAGCTCAGCCTTCCTCTCTCATCCTTGCCATGGTGTCATGTATGTGAATACCTCTAGACCAGCACAGCCACCAGCTGGATGTCACTGAGTATCCTTGGTTAACCCTACATGAAAGCAGAAGAATCATCCAACCAAGTCAGGAAATGTAATAAAATGGTTGTTGTTTTAAGCCATTAAATTTTGAGGTGGTTTGCTTCATAGTAATAGATAACTGGAAAAGGAAGGTTTAGCTTTAGTTTTAGTATAAAAGTCATCTTAATTCTTCCCATTGAGGCATGTTAAATTTTATTTATGTATGCCAAGGAAGTCGGGAGAGCACAAAGAACATTTCAAGAGTCAAGAGATCTGGGTCTTTTTATCAATGTCATTTCTTCCCAAATTAATCTATAAAATTATCTGATCTCAATAAAATAGTAAGATAATTTTTTGGAGGTAAGGTTGACAGGGTTCTGTGGCTACTGATCTTCTTATGGAAAAATAACCATGTGAGAACTGACAGGAAAATTGTGGTGGAAAGAGAATAAAAGGAAGGGCCCAGTCTGACTCAGATGTTAAAATACACTGTAAAGCAAAGGGAATTAAGATAAACCAACACCAACATAGGAATACACAGGCAAATTACCAGAGCAGAATAGAGGTCAGATAAAATGTAAATATGGGAATTTAGTATATGATAAACATGGCATTCAGAACAATGAGAAAAGGATGGATTACTCTTTAATTGACGTTAGATCAACTGGCTAACTATTTGGGGGAAAATAACAGAGCTGAATACATAGCCCCTACTTATGCCAAAATAAATTCTAAATGAATCAAAGACTTCAGCGTAAAAATAAACTATGAAAGTACCAGACAAGGTTTTAAAAATAACTCTGGAGTGCATAAGGTCTTTCTAAGCAAGACATAAAACTGAAAATCTATGAAGGACAGATATGTTATGTTTGAGTATATAATAATTAAATCTTTCTTTATGGCAAAAGATGAAAATACCATCAACAAAGTCAAATAACAAACACCACACTGGAAAATATATTAGTAACACAAATGACAAGCGAAGGCTCATTTGATTACCATATAAAGAACTCTTAATAAGTCAATAAGAAAAAAAAACAATTATTCAATAGTAAAATGCAAAGCATTCATTCATTTATTCTTCAAGTATTTATTGAGCGCCAAGCAGGAGCCAATCACTGTTCACTGTGCTAAGGATACATAAGTGAATAAAACTAAATTCCTGATCACATGAAGCCCCCATACTAGCAGGCAGATACAAATGACAAAAATCAATAAGCAAATGCATTATTGCAGGGAATGATAAATGCTCCAAGGCAAGGAAATAAAGAATAGCGGGAAGTGTTTGCTAATGTAGGGAGTTTTCAGAAAAAGAAACAAGTTGCGTATAGTTAAAACATATTCAAATAGCACAGCGTTCCTTGTAGTGCCAGAGAACCGCAAACAACCTGAAAATGCATCACTGAGGTGTGGTTTAATAAATTATAAATAGAATAAGTATAGTTCACCCTTGTACAACATGGGTTTGAACTGCACGTGTCTACTTATATGTGGATATTCTCAATAAACATGTACAGTACTATAAAGGCATTTCCTCTTCCATATGATTTTTAATAACATTTTTCTTTTCTCTACCTTACTTTATCATATGAATACAGTATATAATACACATAACATTCAATATGTGTGTTAATCAACTGTTTAAGTTATCAGTAAAATTTCCAGTCAATAGTAGGCTATTAGTAGTTAAGTATTTGGGGAGTCAAAAGTAATACATGGATTTTCAACTGTGTGTGGGGGAGTCAGTGGCCTTAACACCCCCTTGTTCAAGGATCAACTATGCAAGAAAATGCTATTTGACCTATTTAGAAGAAGGAACTACATTTGAATATATCAGTAAGAAAAAGAGTTCAAATTAAGAACTAAACAAAATGAGCCAGATAGATTTATAATATGATCTTCAATGAAAGAAAGAAAAAAAAAAGACATACAGACATATATGCATATGTGTGGAGGAACATTCCTGGGAGAATAAATTAGGCTTTACTGATGGTGGTCAGCTGTAGGGAAACACTTTCCAAGGTATACTCTTGAACTTAAAAAAAAATGTTTTGAGCCACACATATGTTTTATTTCTATTCTAACAGTAAAAGAGACAGGAATTCCAGTCCTGGCACAAGTTTAAGACTGAGAAAGTCAATTCACTTTTTGCTTCTGACTTCCCCCAACTGTGGAAAGAGGAATTTGAATGAAATTATCTCTAAATATTCCACTAAGCTCTGAGATTTCAAGCCTCAAATATTATTTTCTACTAAGATTTTTTAAAAAATACATACAAGCAACTAGAAGAAAAACAAACTACAAAATTGATTCAGAGGTACTAGCCCATTTTCTTTTATTTTAATCTTAGGCAAGGTATCCCAAAGTAAATAAAAGCCTTCTATTTTGATTAAGTTTTTGGCAATAGGTCACTGAGAATAATAGCTAGGTCCTGACATTTTTAAAATATAAGGCTCTATATATTGCCATAAAGGATAATTTATTCTATGTCCCTACCTTCCTATATCCCATCTCCCAAGAAGAAATTTTTTAGAACTGTGGCAATGAGAGCCAATCTGTTTGTTCCTTCCTGTTTGCATATTCATTTTACACTGTCATATCTACCTCAGCCCTTCTAATGACTTTGACCATGAATTCACATCAGGTTGAATTTTTGTTAATAATATTATCTTAAAGTAATAGGATCAGAGCTACTTATTGCAAAGTGATTCAGGTTGTTGACTGAGTTGTAAAAACTCCTTTTAAGTATTTACCTGAGCAAGAGTCATAGCTCGTAGGTGCTTAAAGAGCAAACAAGAAAGAACTGTTCTTTTTCACATTCCCCCGTAAGGGTGGGGGGTAATGCAGGGCCTTTGGTGGACAAATGGCCATGGTTTCTGAAGTACTGAAACCTTGTGAGATCTTAAGCATCCTGAGGCCTGAACATCAGCTGTTCTCATCAGTGGAGCTCACAGGTAGACTTCAAGGGGTCCATAAAACTCCTAGGACTGCATGCAGAGTGGTGAAAATTTGCAAGAGCACCTTTCTGGAAATAAATCAAAGCAACAATAACCCCAAAGATGACCACGTTAGACTCTCAAAGGAATGCATGTCCCAAAAAACTATTAGGGACCCACTGCTTTCAGTGTTGCAGGACACTGCTTGTCATCTCAGGTATCTACCCATAGTATAGTGCTGGTGACCTATTGGAGAAGGGAGGGGGACATTGACTCTGGGTAGGGTGATCTTATGCAAGAGGCCTGAGCTTAAATTCTACCTGTCACCTACTTGCCTTGTTACCTTGAGAGGTTATTTGGTCACACTGAGCCTCAATTTTCACATCTTAAAAATGAACCTAATAAAACCTCATCCCTCTGGATGAGGGTGTTAAAATACTGTGCTTCTAAAACCCCTAAAAAGACCATTGCTGGTCTTTGAGAAGAAGGCCAGCAGCACTGGCATCTCCTTGTTAGAAGCAGAGTCTTGGGTTCCATTTAGATCTACTGAGTCTAAATTTGCATTTTCAAAGATCCCCATCTGCTCTGGATTAGCTGATATTTACACTGTCAATTAAAATAAGGTTTTCAGTATGTGTCTGGATTTCAAAATGAATTAACTTTCAAGATCCGTTTTCCATCTCCACCACATCCTTAGTTCTCTGGCTTGTTAACACATAGTTGACCACCATCAACAAGAACATTTTATTTCCATAAGGCCTTATATAGAGAATGATTCACATACAGATTTCAAAAATGTGCTAGCAAATGCAACCTAATCTACACAAACCCGCTAAACAAGGCTGCCAAAGGAGGCAGTGTGTTAGAGAGACCTATAGTGGGCACGTAGCATGAGAGGGTCTGGGAGACAGATCTTGTGACACCCTTCATGATCATAGATGCCTGGGATAGATGTCACCAATGTTACAGCTTCAAGCCAAGTAGCACATGCAAACAAACAAGTAAAAGGAAAGAAATGATACAAAACACCAACATTCCCCTTCTCCCAGAAAGCAGCAATGTTGGTCACAAAGCTGAAGTGTAGGAGTTTCCAGGACAAGCCACAGCCCTGTAGACACTAAAACTGCTGAAATTGTAGAAACTCTCCCAAATCTCCCAGCTGTCTCTGGTGTGTGTGTGTGTGTGTGTGTGTGTGTGTGTGTGTGTGTGTGTGTGGTGTGTACATGTGTGAGTGGTATATATGGTGTGTACGTGTGTGTATGTGTGGTATATATATGTGTGGGTGGTGTACGTGATATGTGTGTGTGGTGTGTATATGTGTGGGTGGTGTATGTGACGTGTGTGTGTGTGTGTGTGTGTGTGAGTGTACACCTTATGCATATCCTTCCTCCCTTCAGTTAAACGCACTGAGCCTCACTTCCCAGTTGACTTCACCCTAGTTAGCCCTACTCTCCAATAGAGGAATTCCCAGGGAAGAATTCCAGGGTGGAGAAAATGATATTTCTGTACCATTAAATCTCTGTTCCCTCCCCCCTTGCTGTCTTTTTTGCCCTCACTCCTAAACGCTTCAGCATGTATTTCTTAAGAACAAACACGGTCTTTTACACAACCACAGTATAGTTATCAAACCAAGGAAATTCAACATTGATATGATGCTATTATCTAATCCACATTCTGTATTCAAATTTTTGCCAATTGTCCAATAAAGTTCTTGATAGCAATGTTTTTCCCAGTCGGGGTCCATTCCACAATCTCATGTTATATTTAGTTGTCATGTCTCTTTAGTCTCCTTTATTCTGAAATAGTTACTCAGCCTTTCTTTGTGATTCTTGACTGACATTTTTGGAGAGTATAGGCTAATTCTTTTGTAGCTTGTCTCTCTGTTTGGATTTCTGATGTTTCCTCAATATTAGATTCAGGTGGTGAATTTTGAGAAGGATACCACAGGTGATCTTGTAGCCTTCTTAGTACAGCGTATCAGGAAGCAGGTGTTGCAGTTTATTCCACTGTCGTTGATGTTAGTTTGAGCACTTAGTTAAGCATTGTCTTTTAGGTTTTTCCACTGTGAAGTTACTGTTTTCCTCTTTATAATTGGTATGTCATTTGGGAGGAAATGCCTTGAGACTATACAAATACTATTTTTCTCCTCAAAATTTTACTCACTGAGTTTAACGTCAATTGATGGTTTTAATTTCATTGTTCCTTCTATATTAGTTGTCATTCTACTCTAAGAGCTTTTACTTTTCTCCTATTTATTTATTTAATCATGTATGTATTTATATGAGTGAGTAAGTACTTATGGAGAAACCCTTCACCCTTAGATCTTCACCCCCAAGAATCACTGAGAACTGTCCAGAGCTTCCATAGAGTGGCCTTGGAGCTGCCTTGAGTGGAGACATGGGAGGATGGATATGCAAGAATGTCTTCACGGCCATAAGGGATTCATAATCTTGTTTCCAAACCAAAGTCTTGATTTTACCTGGAAGTTTGGCTTTCTTTACTTTTACTCACAGGTTGACGCTGGAGTCCTTTCTTTAAGAGCAGAAACGCAGACAGAACACAATTGATCCCTGCTCCCCTTCCATTCAGGCCCCCTTCTCTCCCCTCCAGTGTGTACTTTCAAAGACCCAAATGTCAGTTCCAAAGTCAGTAGAAAATGTCTTAGTCTAAGGACTGGAAGATGTTCTGAGATATTGAAAAAGTTTACTTTTCCATTATACACCAAAGAACCCAATGGGTGGGTCCTAGTGACTATTTATGCCTAATATGTTTTTCCAAAGTAAATGTGTTTCTATCCAATTTGAGATAGCATCTGAAATTCCTTTAAAATGTTTTATTTAGAATCTTTAATTAAGAGTAGAAATAAGACCACTATATTGTAGGTGGTGTACCCATCCACATTAGCGAGACATTGTTTTAAAAAATTTAACAATTTAGCAAGGAATTGAGGTAGTTTTGTTGCCAAAAACTCATTATTTACAATTTGCTACATAGACTTGCTTTATTAAATTTTGTTTTATTTTAATTAAGGGATAAAAAGCAAACATCTTAATTGATTAAGTGGCTTGCTAGTGACAAATTTTCATAGTTTTTTTTTTCTTTTTTACCATTCGGAGTTATCTGTCAAATATGTAAAATAAATGATATCATAGAAATAAATGATAAAACAGATTAACCTGTCCTTTTCCTCCCTGTACCTGCCACTACGACAGTTAGCCTTTGGTAGTATACCATATGGACCAGCACAGTTCAGGAAAGTGACAAAGTAACTAGAACCCACATGAAAAAATGAAGGTGCTTTAGCCTACGTGCTGGAGTGCCAGCTCAACTAATAGTAACTATCCTATGGTCCGAGCTTGAATACGGAAGTCTCATTTCTTTGTAGTGCCTTCACTTCCTTTTCAAACAGTTATTGAGATTACTGCATTGCTCACTTTGGCCTATAGCCAGCTGGGTGACACGGGTTGCTATAGGACTAGGGGATTCTGTAGAAGGAATTCATGAGTGTGTGTGACATTTACATTAACTGCATGGACTTTCAGTTAGACCATCTAAACCATTAAAATACAGTTTTAAATTAGTCTACACAAGTGAAAATATATACTTATAAGAAAATGTTTTTTTTTTTTAGTTGGACTTCATGTAAATACGTCCAGAGAGGGTCGGAACTCACTTTCGCTTTTACTTCGCATAAGACTCACTGATGCATCCAATGTTCCTGATCTTCGCGTTAAATTAGAAATTTAACTCCCAAAGTTGTCATTAAAGAGAAAATGAACAATTTCCAGATATTTGTGAATCAATTAATGAACAAACTAGAATTTATAAAGAAACGTGTCATTACATGTTTTACAATAGCTTTTATTTATCTAGCTGTAAAAGTAATCAATGCCCATAATGGAAATTGGGGTCGGAGGGTACATTTAATATTCACTCTTGATTTCACTAGCCAGTATTTGTAGCTCCTCTTAACATTTTGGAGTGTTTCTTCCAAATCTTTTTCTATGCATATGCTATATACATATATATGCTTTAAAAAACATAGTTGAATTCATATTTTACGTGTGTAGTTTTTCATCCTGCTTTTTACATTTAACATTTTATTATGGTGATTTCTCACACTGTGAATTTGTACTAGTTTTAAATGGCTGAACAATTAGTTTTTATAAGCATTTCTCCCAGTTTGGAACTTATGGGTTGCTTCTGATTTCAGACTAAAGGAAATAACTTCTGTAGACAACTGTGCATATAAATTTTAGTTTGCATTTTTGGTGATTTCTTTGGGAGCATTCATGCTCTCTTGGAGATAAAGCAGAAGTAAAGCTTAGGATCCATTTCCTAGGGAAGAAATGATTCATTTCAGCCCTGTTAAATTACTCATTATTCATAACCCTTTTTTGCTAAAAGAGCAACCATCCCTCTTTAGCCCACAACCTTGTCATGCCTCACAAAGACAACTTTACCAAATTGGACCATGGTGCTTGGTCCAAAATATGTTTTTCTTTCTTTGGATGTGGAAGATAAGCCAGGATGGCAACTTGCCCAAAAGTGCCCCCAAGACCCTTTGTAAAGAAAGTTTTGTTTCATAGGACCAGAGCAAATGTTGAAAATAAGAGTTTTATTGAAGTGAAATTTGTTCCTGTTAGAAAGATAACATTTATTCTCATGTGCCTGGACTGGTTCCTTCCCACATGTTTGCTAGCACTTCTGTAGACACACAATTTCAATGACCTGAGAAAGACTTTACACCCTGAAAAGAGAGATAAAGGGAACTCAAGACCAAGAACTCCTTTATCACAGCAATGCACATAGATGCTTACACCATTCTTCATTGTCAGTTGCAGGACCCTTTGTTTCTATTTCAACAAGTGTCTTTGTGTTTCTCAGAATGAGCTGGCTCTCTCTCTCCCAGCTGTCAGATATGCAAGAGAATTTCACGGAAAGCAAGAGTATAGATGGCTCCCTGTAAGGTTAGAGGTGAGCTCCAGTCACTTAGTCACAGTTGCCATCTGCTCTCGTGTGTGCTGGCGCTACAGACGTTGTTACAGCGGGGAGACAGGAAGTGTCTTTTATAGGTGTTGAGCTTCTTGTTTCTTGAAAGAACCTTTATTCTCCTGGCTCTGCCCTGACCGATTTACTGTGTGACTTTGAGTTTTTTAAGGACTTGTTCTGGGATAGATTATGACAATTTACAAAGATACATGCATGATAATAAGCTAACATTAAAAAAAAAAAGCAAGAAGGCAAAAGAAAACAAGCACAGAAACAAATAAGGAGCTAGAGATTAGGTTAATATGCAAAATGTATACTGTTATTCATTCAAGAACTTTTTATGGAGTGTCTAATATTTTCCAGGAACCCTGTGTTAAAACACGTTTTTCAGACTTAGTTGCAACACATTAATGATCCATGAAATTTATCTTAGTGAGTGAGTTCCATTTTTAATAGAATAATATGCAAAGACTAGAACAGAATAGAATAGAAAATATCAAAGGACATTGTACAAAGTAAGAGTATTATTTAGTAAAATGTATGTTTTAGATTTTGTGTGTGTTTGTGTATTGGGTCATGATTTAAAGTGTATTTCTTACTGTGGCCATAGTAAGAGATAATTTGTAAACCACTGACTTACAAGTATGTACAAATTTTGGTTATAAAAGGTATCTTTGATTTTTTCCTAGCCTAAGAGCAAAGATTTCAATATTCATCATTAACCAGGAGGTTTGTTATAGGGTTTTATCAGCTTGAGAAAGTTTACTTTCATTCCTAGTTTGCTGAGTTTTTATCATAAATGGATTTGAATGATATAAATGCTTTAAGTAAATGCTTTTTCTGCATCCACTGAAATAATCAAATGCTTTTTTCCATTTTTCTTTTAATGGAATGCTTTGCATTGATTGATTTTCCAATATTAAACCAACATTCTATTTCTAGAATAAACCTCTCTTGCTTATAATGCATTACCCTTTTAAAAATATCTCAGAATTCTGTTTGCTAATATTTCATTTAGTATTTTTCTCCTTAATTCATAAGGGATATTAGTTTGTAATTTTCTTTTCTTGTAATATTCTTATTTGGTTATGGCCTCAAAGCTGGGGTGGCCTCAGAAAATGAGTTCAATGTAATGAGTTGAAACATGATCTGTCTTTTGCTATATTCTGAATGAACTGTATAAGATTGACATAATTTTCCCTTAAGTGTTTGGAAAAATTCACCAATAAAGCAGTTTAAGACTGGAGAGTATTTTGCAAGGAAATTTTAAAGTACAAAGTCAATTTCTTTATTGGAAATAGGACTATTCACATTTGTATTATATTTTTCCTGTTTTGGTAATGGTAAATTTTTTTGGTGCTTTACTCATTTCATCTACATTTTTAAATATTGCTGTAAAGTGTTCATATATCCTCTTATTATTGCTTATATTTCAATTTACATACATTTTAAAACTATAGGACAGTTATTGTTTTGAACAGTTAACATTTATTTATATTTGCTGCATATTTACCATTTTTGTTGTTCGTTATTCTTCTCTACATTTCCAAGCTTCCATCTGGATATTTTTCCTAAAATACGCCCTTTAATATTCTTTTAGTGTTGATCTGCTGATGGAAAATTCTCTTAGGATTGCTTTCACCTTCATTAAAACAGCCTTATTAAGGTCTAATTGACAAAGTAAACCAAATGTATGTTTAAAATAGACAGTTTGGTAAGTTTTAATAGATGTATACATGGTTAAAACATCACCGCAATCGATATAATGAACATGTCCATTACCCTCTAACTTTATTTATGCCCCATTTTGATTCTCCAAATGAAGAGCATAGCTTTGGGGGCACTGAGAACAAACCCATCTTTTCCTGCATCTTTGCTTTGGGTTCAGCAGTGAACTAGATAAAAATCTTCTAATTTCCTGGGCCAGAGTAGTAATAACGATAACAGCTAACATGTCTATTATGCTTATATGTGTCAGGCACTGTTCTAAGTACTTTACACATTTTAATATTTCATTTATGTAGCTTAATTTGCATCGCAACTCTATGAATTAGGTGTTATTATTGCCCCACTTTACCACTGAGGAACCTGAAGTGGGCTCTAGAGCTTCCTAAAAGTGTGTCTCGGGTCATGATCATGCATGTGCATCCTTACACCTGCTGAAAATCATCTACCTGGAGGTTAAATGGTGTCTCAGTATCAAGCACAGGTGTGTTATTTTCAATCTCTCTTGTATTTATTTCAGAAAATTTGGAAACTATAGGTGAATATACAGAATAAAATTTAAATCACCAATAACTCAGCCACTCAAATAATTGTATATCCTTTAGCATTTTGCCATTATAGATAACACCGCATGAACATTTTGTCACTAAAGCATTGTATATAGCCATAATCATTTATTTAAGATAAATTCTGAGAAGTAGAAATGCTGACTAAAAGAACATGGAAAACTTCAGGCTTTGACGCACTCACTAGTGTTTTAGTAGTTTGGGGGGGGCGGTAAAGGGGAGAGTGCACAGTGAGCAGATGAATGTCAAAGTAGTCACATGTAAGAAAGAATATTCCAGTACCAGAGTACTGACAAAAAAATAAAAAAGCCTCTAAGAGATCTCTGATACAATGATTCTGTAGTGCCTGTTTATTTTTTCCTTTTAGAAAAATAAAATGAATTTTTATTTTTAATAAATAGCTTTCTTTTGGTAGATACCACTGAATTTGGAGATATAGAGCCTTTCATTGTTTACTTGTTTGTTTGTTTTTACTGTTCATTATGTTGCTTCAATTCCAATAGTGTTCATTTGGTCAAAAGAATTATTACCAAGTTAGTTCTGGTATATAATCTGGACTGACAGCCTCAACACCCAGATTCTGCTATTGCTCCTTCACGGGTAGCGGTTTTCCTGCCATGCTTTGTTTGAAGATCCTCCAGGGGTGGTTCTACAGAGCGATGAATGCCATCTTTGTTTAAAGGAGCAGGAGGGAGAATAATCTAATTCTACCAAAGAGAGGAGATAGTAAATTGATCCTATATTTCCATTGCAGTTGGAAAAAGAACAGTAAATGACAGCAAAGTTGAATAGCTTGATTCTTGCATGGTATAAATTACCCAGCGGAAGAGATGTGTTGAGAAGGAGAGTGAGGATTTGATCTCTGCCTTTCAGTTTTCAGTCATTGTCAACCACCAAATACAAAAGTTGGCTCAGCAAACCTTGGCTTCGTCCAGGATACTAGGGAAAGAGCCAAGAGATTTTTTTCCCCTGCTAAGTTGCTGTGGATTGGTCTTTTGTGGATATGTTTACATTGGTGAATAAAGTCAGAGTACTTTAGTCATTTTGTCTCAGTAGTGTTTTTCAGACTGTGGGTTGAGCCCTATTAGTGGGTAATGAAATCAATTTAGCAGGTCGTTTCTGACTTTTCTTTAGTGAAATAGTATTTAAAATAGAAAAGAATCAGATAGAGTTGAATGGAATAGAAAATATCAAAGTGCATTACATACACACCCATCTCTCCATATGTACATGTATTATAGATTAAAACATACTTTTTATTATGCATCTTAGTCAAATAATTACTGCTGGGAATTTTTTACATTAGAGACATGGGATTTGTTTTTTTCTTTTTCATTTTTCTAGAAATATTTTTTAAATATAGACAATTTTCCAAAAGTTGTTTGTTTGGAATTGAACAGATAAAACTTTGGGGTTTGAGGTTGAGGTGAGCAGAAAAAGTCTTCACATTGATATGGACAGTAATTATCTTCTTGGTGATGAAAACTCTAAATAGAAAAAAAAAATGGCTTATCTGAATCTGTCTTTATTCTGATTCTGTATAGAAAACAGCTCTGATAATGACACCTCTTTTCAGATGTCCAAAGGAAAACACCTCAGGGTTAGAAAACCAACATAGTGGCATTAAATACCAACCCTAAAAGTCACCATACTTTGACAGGAGGATGGTTCATGGTAATACTATGTACCTACTTGCCTGTGATTGGAGTTAAGAATTTACCAAACAATGGAGTCACTAGGAGTCGATTGTGATAACATGTGCTGATTTTAGAAGTTACTATAATAATTCAGTAATAGAATAATTTTTCAAGTGTGTAGTTTTTTTCCCCTTAATTCAGTTTAATTCAAAAGTGTGTTAATTGCTTTGAGTTAACATTAAGTGGATGCATAAACTTGGATAAGAACTTGGGCAAATTATATATAAGTAGGTTTTTCATATGTGGGGAATATGCATATAAATGCATACATATAGATCATATTAGCATGTAATACATTCCACCAAATATATTAATTCATTGATAGTTCATCTTTATGAAACTAAAGAACATTCAAAACAATAAATAAAAATAGAAAAAAGCAGTGGTTGCTTAGGACGCTATTTGAGAAGGATTTGAAATTTGTGTTTGGACTCAGCAGTAAGGAAAAGTTGTGTTTGATTAGTAATATCTGTGATGATGTGGGAGGGGGCAGTGGTGATATATATGTCATGTGTTTATCTTTGAACTTTATAGTCTAGTAAATCTTTATGGTATATTGGAAACATGAGTTGATTCCTCCATTTTATAGAGGGAGGAAAGAAATAGTAGGTAGATATAGCCCAAAGCTAAATCTTTTAATATATGTTGCTCTTATTTTATTTCTGTTCACATTCATCTAGATTATTTATTTAGATAGTGCCTCATAAATGTCTATGTCTATTTGCTCCTTTCCAAATGTCACTCTTAACATGTTTCATCCTCATTAAAAGAATTATAGGAGCTTTCTAGATCACTTCCCTGCTTCTGGTGCTTACAATTTTTGATGGGGTCAAGGGTTCTGGGCTCCACTGAAAACCATGTAAAAGCTATGCACATCTCTCAGAAAACTGAATGCTCACAGAAACTTCTGCCAGTTTGTTTGGAAGAGTTATAAATTCTGAGTTTTACACTTTATTAAAAGCCCCTAGTCTAGTTGTCTCCCTCAACCTCTCCCTCGAATTTCTATCAGAGTACAACTTCTAACATACAATTTGGATCAGATTACTCTTGCTCAGAACCATTTCGTTTTCTGTTGTCTTTACAACAGAAGTCTAATCTACTTGGATTGGAATCCATACTCTTTCAAACTCTCACCTTTGTAGCCTCATTGCTTCCTCTCTACCCCTGTTTCCTCCTCCCAAACATACAGCCTTCTAAGCCAAACCAGAATATTGCTATTTCCCCAATATTTTCTTCATTTTGCTTCTACAGTTGTTACCTGAACATCCTTTCCCTTACTCTCACCTATTTCTAATTCTCCGTTATTTTTGTGGACACAGCTCTCAGCACTAAGTAACACCTTGGGTAGTGTCTTGCACGTCATTATAGTGTATTTGCTGTTGGCCCTCGGATCCTTTCCTTGCCCTCCCCTTGTATTACTTAGAGGCTGCCACCCGAGAGTTGTGCTGTCCAGGTTCCTGAGTCAATTGGCCTCCAACTGGTTTCAGCAATTGGAAAGCTCTGGAGGGAAAATGGGAGACTGAAGGAAGGAAGAAGTCAGGGTATTTCTTCCCCACCGTCTCTGCCTCAGAGCCTATCTGTGATGGTAGCTGTGTCTCCTGTAGAGCTTCAGCTCCTACTACAGAGGCCCTTAGAGCTTTCCGCTTCTGCCGGGTGACCCTGGCCCCAGGGCTCCTGAATCAACACTTCTATTCTTTGTCCCTATAGCTCAGGGATTTCCTGCAGTTACTGAGTTCCTGGATGCCTCATTTGCCCCTGTTTGTCTTCACACCTTTTCCTTTACCTAGGTAATCAATTCCCTGCACTAGTCCTTCTGTTTCAATATGTAGACCAATTTATATATCCCTGGTTGAACCTTGACTGATATAGCTGGCGTTTGGTGGATATTTGCTGAACTTTATTACCTAATTTTAAACTTTCTTCTATGTGGGCATCTCTTTTTGAGTGAACCAAGTATAGTTCCTATATCAGTTATCTAGGGCACAGTAGCATTACATGGGATTACCTGGGATAGTAACAGATTACCTCAAAACTCAATGGTTTGAAACAATTGGCATTTATAAATTCATAAGTCTAAGGTTTGTCTGGTGGTTCTTCCACTTTCACCTGGGTCTACTCATATACCTGTGCTCATTTGTATGTCAGCTAGGTGGCTCTCCTCATCTTGCCTGGGCTCTCTCCTGTGTATGGGTCTTGGCTAGTCAAGGCTGATCTAGGATGGCCTTGGCAGAGACAACTGACATGAGTCAACTTCACTTCATATTTCTTAATCACAACAGGCTAGCCCAGGCATGTTCTCATGCCATCACAGAGGAGCAAGAGAAAATACAGAAACATAGCAAGAACTTTTTCCAACTTCTACAGGCAACATACCTGCTAACATTCCATTGGCCAAAGCAAGTCACATGGCCAAGGTTTGAATCAAAGGGACAGGAAAATAGACTCAAATAGTGAGAGGAATAGCAAAGTTACATAACAAAATGGTGGGCACAGGGAGAGGTGAAGAATGTACAGTATTAATGCAATGTAATCAGGTTCCATAAGATTTGAAGAGAGACTTGAGACAACAAGGGTAAGTAGGTAGATGATAGATAGATAGATAGATAGATAGATAGATAGATAGATAGATAATTGATAGATAGATAGATAGATAGATATAGATGACTAATTTTTTGCCATAGTAGTAATATTTTTAAAATGAAAACTTTGCAATAAAATACACATTATGTAATTGCTAATTTGTTCAGTACAGTTCCTTCATATATAGTTACTGACCAGCGAAAAAAATAGACCAAGAGCCATTTATAAATAACATATTAGTAAACCAAGTTAAAAGGACTTTATTTATCCTTTAACCTTCAATTTGCATTAATTGGGAGCTGTCCTGAGAAATTGTGCCAACCTCACCTCAGGTCAGATGGCTTAACAAAATGAACTGTTTCATGCCCAAAAATAAATATATTCCAAATATAAATATGAATCAGTTACGAAACAGATTCTTCTGAAAGTACAGAATAAACACACTGTTAATATATTTGTGCCCCAATTAAAAATGTGTAAAGAATGCACATTCTGGGCTAAAGTTGTCCAAGGAATGATTCCCATTTTTGCTTTGAATCTTGTATAAACAAACTGGGCAGCCTTCTTTGAGCTACGATCACATTCACAGCTCCCTGTTTTCTAAAGAAAAGAATTAAAAACGGGTATGTTTAAGTTGGAAGGGTCTGGGGCTTGCCCTTGCTACTTTAAATTTCCTTCATCACTAAGAAATCACTTTGAATTTGTCTCCTTGGAGTCCTCTAATTTGGTTTGTTCTTGGTTTGAGGCACACAATGAAAGAGATGCTGTCTGTTTGTATTATAGCAAAATTTGGAAGCCACTGATGCTGTTTTCAATTTCTTTCTCTGCAGTTTTATCTTTAGAACCTAAGCCTGTTCTCAGTAATTCAGAACAAGGTCAGTGACATCTTACTGCCTGAATGAGATTCCTGGCTAGCCTCTTCTTCACTGTTTGACTTTGAGCAAAATTTTAAACCTTTCTCTGCCTCTCCTTTCCTAATCTGAAAAATGGGATTATTAATAATGCTTACCTCATATGATCATTGTGAGGATTAAATTAAGCAATAAAGTGAATTAGTATAACCCAGCCCACAATATGTACTGAGTAAATGTTAAGTATAGAAATGCTTATTATTATTAATCATTATGTGAGATTTTAGGTTGTTTATACTGAGTCAGGTTCACATATATTCTTCAAAGTCTAAATCAGAATTATACCCTAAAAAATACATCGAGGTCCAATATAGTTTTTATACAAAAGGCACTGTTTATTTTTAAATATTAGTGTTAGGGGTAGTGGTGTATATTTGCTCCTATTCACCATAAAGCCACAACAATTGCACACACAGCTTCTTCTTGGTCTTACCAATTCAGTCTTTGAGAATGCTTTTAGAGTATGTGTCTTAAATGTCTTGGTCTTCAGTCTCATGCTATAAGAGTTTATGATTGTCTAGCAAACAGGAGGTGATATTGATAACTTGGGATTTGAAGATTTATGACAAGTGCAGTGAAGAGAGACTTGAAAGAAAATAGATAAATACAGCCCCAAAGTCTTCCTTAATGTTGTTTTGAAAGGGAGAAAAATTAATAATATGCAGATCGATTTTTAACAAATAGGTTTTGCCTTTCAGCACACTGAGTGTTGACTCTGCTTGGAGTCACCATGCAGAAGAGTCACTGTTAAAACAAGACAAGGCAACATCTTGAGTAGCTCAGAGTCAAGCGGCAAAGAAAATTCACACCTACGCACAAACATATGCACGCCCACACATAACCAACAATCACTTTAATGATATAACAAGTGCTTTTATGGTGCCATAAACGTTAGTTAGGTGTTGGATGAAAAGATAATGACTGAGCATATATTTATACAGTGTGGCAGTTAAAGGGAATGAGCTGTTAGAGACCCACATGGTTAGCTCACACATACCCAATGTTGAGTCATAAATGCAGAGGGATAGATACACAACATAATACATATCACAAAAACACACAAACTGTTAATTGTCCTGGATACACATATTGTATGTAAATGTGAAAAAAAAGTGGCCAAGAAAGATACAAATTTATGGTCTGTCCTTGGAGTGGGGTTGTCAAGGAGACTATACTTATGCTCCATTTTCTTTTTAATTGAAAAAAAAAAAAGAGCAGATGTGAAAAAGTGCTTTCAGTGGTTCATCCTGGGTAACGGGAACCCAGATATTTGTTCTACTAACCTCTGTTTTTCTATGATTTTTAAGTTCTGCATAATAACAACAATAATTGGAAACCACAGTTAGTTGAAAAGCAGCTTCTTGCTTGTGCAGACACTTGGAGACATTATCTGCTGCACAAGCAAGTGCCTCGATCTGTTTGGCAGTCTCTTTCATCTGTTAATACCTGTGTGTGAAGTGTCCCCAACATAATCGCACTAAATACGGTCTAGACAGCACCATAGCTTCCTGCTTGGATGCATACATACTTACCCTTTGTTTCACCAGAGGAGATGGCCAAAGCTTCTATTTGTTAAGATCGATTCCAAAAATGTCTTCTGAGACCCAACTGGATCCCTTTTAGCACAAATTTTCTAAATTAAGATTCCCATTTGCCTTCAGTCATTTTCCCAAACCAAGAATCCAAAACTCCTGAATCCTGTCCACAGAAAAGTAGGATTTAGTAATCCACGAGTGTGGTCCCATGCCTATAATGTGTTACTACAATCCTTGTGCTGAAGCCTCTTTCTCTGAAACCATCTCCCCTTTGGAATGAGATCTTATCTAAGTCTATTTGCATTTATTCAAAATCAGAGACAGCTCTGAAACCAGACCCTATTTAAACAGAGAAGAAAGAGCAGATTAAGCAAATGGTGGGGAACTTTAAAAAACACACACACGCATTTATCTTCTTGTGTTTCTTTTTTCCAGATCTGCGGTTTTCCTTCCATTGGCTGTCCAGCGTGGGTGCCAAGTTCCACATGTGATTTAATGGATCAGAAGGTCAGATGTCAGGTTTGACTCTGCTGTTGGCCACCTTGTGGTCTCTATGATTAATTGTCACTTTTTAACATTATAAGAATCATCTTCTAATTTGTGGCATTGCTGCTGTTGTTCTTTAACATAGTTTTGAATGTTAGATATTCAGGGAGATATAAAACAATAAATGGGTTAAAAGAATCATAATGGAGCAAAGGAATACTACAAATTCACTTGGGAGAAGAAGAATAAAAATAAGACGGAGAGAAAGGAGCCCATTTTTTCATTTGTTATATGGGAGAATTGTGCTTGATGAAGATCCAACTGCCCTCTCCATTCTTTTTTCCTTGAGTGTTAAAAAAATCCTAAAAATGAGATCACCCATTGGTTAGAGTAAGTCGGATAGAGCATATAAGCACCTGTGTTGAAGATCCCCTTTCTTTACTGACAAGGCTTCTGAATTCCCCATTATGCCAAGATGTTTGGCAATATCAAGCAGCCTGTTTAGAACACTAGGTTATAATTCAGAACCCAATTTGTTTACATTCTTATAACAACAGTTTCAGTTTGTCTCTGCAGTGAAGTTTGTGTCAGCACTTTCCTTTCTGTGTTTATTATTTTTAGCAGTTTAAAAGCTACCCTTGAAAAAATGGATTTCTGGCTGTAAGGTGACATTCTGGCTGGGCCAGAGCCTGGTGGAGTCTATAGAAGTGCTTGCTGGCTGTGGGAGTCAGGCCTTTTGAATGCTGTCTTTGTGCTTCCCTTTGCCCAGGGCCTCTGGCCTATTGTCTAGGTGCCTCAGTTTGGAGTGACGCTATCTGATTGTAACCACTACTAATATTACAGTGCTCAGTGCCCAGGCCCTCCCTGGGGGCCCCCAGTCTGGCTGCCTCTGTCTCCCAGCCTTCTCTCCAGGGGACCAGTCACAGCTCTCATATCAGAAGACACTATTCCTAATTTATAGAATGTTCAAGGGAAAGGGATAAGTAAGGATTGTCTAGACCTGTGGTTCTCAAACTCTTTTTGTTGTTGTTGTTTACAAAGAACCCTCTTCCCAAAAGAAATCTTTCAGTGAGCCCCAATTTGTCAGACATAGAAAAGTACAGCTGTTCTGTTTGAAGGTGAGAAAGATGCCACAAACCCAGCTCTTCAGTGTCCTCTTCACCCACCCCCAGTCAAGGTGACTTCTCAGGTCCCTCACCCCTCCCAGGAAACCTGCCACTCCTCAGAATACTTGCACACCATCCTTGCAGGGCAGTCCTCTCAATTTATAGATAAAGAAACTAAGAGGTGATTTTTACAGATGCTTAAAACAGAAGGCATTGGACACTAAAGAGTTCTCACTGTATTAATCCATTTTTATGTAGTTCTAGAAAAGGCACAACTAATCTATGGTGTTAGGAATCAAAACAGTGGATACTGGATTGACTGGAAAGAGGCACAAGAGAATTTTCTGAAGTGGTGAAAATGTAGTATATTTTTATAGAAGTGTGCGCTATGTGGCATTTGTCAAAATTCATCTGTGCTTTTTACTGTATATAAGTTATACCTCCATTAAAGAATAAAAACAAAGAGGAAAAGAAAGCAAAAAAATCTAGGCTTTTAAAGAGTGAAAATACTGATGAACTTCCTTAAATACTGAAAATATTCATGAACTCCTTAAAGCAATGTTTACTGTTTATTAAGTGGGTCTAAGGTCACCAGGCGGTTTCAGAAAATAGAAGACAATGGTGCTCTTCCAATAGTTTCTTTGTTCAATAATCAGCAAAACCAGAAAAAAAATTATCAGAGATTTCAGACGGTAGATTTACTGAACACTTTTTGGGGTCCTCTAGCCTGTAATGGGTCTAAAGGATAGTACACGGGAGTTCTAGGAGTGGAAATGCTTGATTCAGGTACAATACTTGGACAGGTACTATTGATAATGCTCCAGAAATTCTTCATAATTTTTAAATGCTTTTTCATGATCTATAAAATGCAAGATTCCTTCTTCTATATCTTAGCAGAGTGTAACTTCTGGTGACTGAGGTGACAAGACAGGCCTAAGTGACATCTGTTAAATAAGCTCCTGATGGACTGAATCTTTTTCACTTTCAGCTGTGTTAAGTACTCTCAAATGATTGGCTATGTACCTGTATCCTTGAAATAAGACATTTTGACCATCTAAAAAGCACTTTCTTCCCTGAAATGCTTTCAACCAACCCTATTTAAATTTTTCTATGTGTGTGTTTTAGCAGTCAAGCAGTAACATGGAAGGTAATTATTTTGTTTGAAACGCAGCTAAGGACATGGGCAGGGCAGTGGGACACCATGGCCAACTCTGCCTTTGAGAGCCTGATGAGGAAACTGGAGCTGGGAAGAGCAAAGAAAATGTTACTTAAAGGAAATAATGACAGTGTTAAGAAACAGCAAAAGAGTCCTGTGGAACAGAAGCAGGAAGGACTAAAAGTTACTGAAATGTTTCAGCTCTTGAGGCTGTGTTACTTTTCTTCAGAAAGGACAAACTGTCTACGACTTGAGTGATTTCCCAACAAAGGGCTAGCCCTACTTAATTCACAACATGGATCCACATTGACAAAAGTTTAGTTCACTAATGAAGCTATGGCAAAACTTATGTAAGAAAAAGAAATTTTTCAATAACCAGGACATTCTTTAATTCACACATTCCGTGCTTTGCCTGCATGTACATGCAAATTTCCTAATCAAAATAATTCAATTTAGCAAGAGTTGGTTTAATGTTCCTAAGAGCAGAAATGAAAGTACATAATGTAAGAGTTTGAGCAGGATTTGCTTTTTTCTTTTTTCTTTTTTCTTTTTCTTTTTTTTTTTTTTTTTTTTTTTTTGCAAAATTTGCTGTTTTGCAATTCTGTGTTCATTTGAAAGGAACTGTTTCTTCAAGTCATTAAGAGTTAACCTATCTAAATAGAAAGTATCAAGACAGAAATTGCATGCCTCCTCCATTTCAGTGACTTGAGGCAAGTGATTTTCCTGAACCAATGTTCTTGAAATGTATGTATGTATGTATGTATGTATGTATGTATGTATGTATGTATGTATTTGTTTATTATAGGTCAAGTGGTCATATGAAAATGCAACATGTGTAGTCACATTTTTTGTTATTCACAAGGACAGTAGTCAGGATAAAATGTCAATAACTGAAGCCCAATCTATGGATAATTTTTCCATTGATTTTTTTAAAATCAGCAACCTGAACCTTTTCAACCACTAAACTGCTTGCAAAGGCTGTTAATAAGTGGAAAAATATCCTGATTTGAGTTTTATCTCCTTTTCCTTCTCTCAGCTATTTTCCATATTGGTGCTATTGGGCTCATAACAACTTAAATTGAAAAAAAAAAAAAAAAGATGGAAGAAAATTAGCAAACAAATGTGAAAATTATTCTTCTTCTTGGTTTCTAGATAAGGGAACTGAGGGTAAAATAGGAACAATGCCTAAAGATATCACTGTCGCAGTGGCAGGGCTGTGCTTTACCTCAGATCTCGCTATCTGTAAGTCTGGGCCTTAAGAAGAGAAGCAATGGATGGAAGCTAATCAGTTTAATACATTTGCTGGACTGGAGAAATAGCTAAATTTATGAAGAGGATAAACTACTATTTTGAGCCCATCCATAGCAGAAAACCATAAATAACAGCGATAAACATACAAAAATTTATTTTTCTTTCCAGGGCAGTAGGTGGGGTGGTTCTGTGATCATCAGGAACTCAAGTGCCATCTGTCTTTCTGCATTTCTATTCTTAGCATATGACTTTATCCTCAAGGTTACCTCTTGGTTCAAGATGGCTACCAGAGCTCTAGCCCTCACATTTTTAATTCTAGGCTAGGAAAGTTGGGAAGAGGAGGATAAAATGCACCCATTACCAGCTATGTTTTTCCTCTTTAGAAGGCCTTACCAGATTCCCACCCAACAAATTCTACCTATAATCTTTTACCAAGTCCTAGTTGCAAAAGATTCTGGAAAATGTAATTGGGTACTTTGCATCCGGAAGTAAAGGGAGATTTGTTTATAAAGGGATATTGTGGAGACACCTAGCACACCTGGTCACAATTAGGCAGCTATTAGAGACTCTTCAATTATGGAAGTGAATGATCAGCTGATCTTATAGCCAACTGCATGATGAATAAAGGGAGCAATAAAAGGTTAATCTGAAGACTCCAGTACGTGATGATGAGCTCTGTATTAGTGAGGTGGCATCAGAGACAGGAGAGAAGAGATGAGCGTGATAGAACTTTATGAAGAATGAATTAATGAAGGAAAATATCCATTAATTAGCTGTGCAGCTACGTTTCAACAACCATACCACATATATACACATATGCGTGTGGATGTGTGGATGTGTATAAATACATTATACATGTGTGTATATTCATATGCATATACATATATTTAAATGGTAACCCAGGAAAGACATTTACCTAAACCTCTAGGAAAGGGGATCTGGATAAATAAGAAAGTTACATTGCTTTTTCTATGCAGAAAATTGGCTGGAAATTTTGTGATGCAGTCTATTGGCAATACATAACTAATACATAGATAAATATGTGCATACTTGCATAAACACAAATAACATAAAACTTTTCTAGGGCACTGCAGTACCAATAGCAATGATTTTCAAACTTTGACATCCCTAAAAAAAGAAAAAGGAAAACAATAAAGGACTTAAATTATAGACTTTTTTAAAGGGAACTAAGAACTAGTCTTTCTTCTTTTCTTTCTTCCTTTCCTCTTTCTTTCTTTCTTCCTTCTTTCCTTCCTCCCTTCCCCCTTCCTTCCTCCCTTCCACTCCCCTCCTCTCCCTCTTTTTCTCTCATTCTTTCTTTAATTTTCGAAGGAGTAAAATTATGAATTTGTTAACCACATTTTCATAAACTTTTCATTGTGAGCTCCTAAATGAGAAAGAATTTAGTCCCCAAGTCATCACCACATCCCTTGTGTATGTAATCCACATAGTGGGCAAAAATGACCAAGTTTATCAGTACAATTTCCTTGGTACTATGTGTTTGGTACCCTTGGCTACAAGGCAAAAACAATTTTTCATTTTAGCTTTTAAAATCAAGTAATGTCAAATAAGCATAACTTGATTTTCTGACTTTAACCCCCTCTGATTACATTTGGTAAAGCTAATGTGAGTCCTGTTGTTTCCCTCCAAATGTTGGAGAGGGGCAGGTTTGATTGGCATTGGCTGCATGCTATTCCAGGTGTCTTTTCAGAAAGCTTGCTGAGGCAAGTATTGTAATTTCTGTTATAATGTCCTAGACAAAGTCTCTCATTAAAAAGTAAATGCCTATCCACTTACATAGTAAAAGTATAAAAATATGCATGGGAAAAACACACGCCAGTGACTAGCTTGGCAAGAAAAGGGAGAGAGGAAGGAGATAGGGAGATAGGTTATTAGTGTTTTGCTATACTTCATTTCTTCTAAAGAGAGATGGAGCAAATAGAGCAAATCTGAATGGCGAGTGCGTATCTATAATATTGCTTTAGATATCCTTTGAATGTGAGTAATATTGCATAATTTAATTTTTAAGTAGCAAAATACACTTTATATAGGCAACATGATTTGAGTCCTTGAAATTCTTTACTTCATCCTTAATAATCTACTTACAAATTATATATCATACTTCTGTGTCTTTGTATATTCTGCTGCTTCTCCCTGCCCACCCCCATGTATGCTTACTGTTCCCCCAGATAACCTCTTCAGCTTTCCAGATCCTCTAGAAAGCTTTGCCTGATCTCATGCCCCCAGTTCACATCTGAGTTTGGAGGTCCTGCTAATCTCTTGAAGAACATCATGCATATTTCTTTTACACTGTGGTATAAACATTACTTTGTTTCTCTGACTTCCAGGACTATCACATCTATCTGAGCTGCAGGACACCAGTGGGTACCATTTACACACGGTCTAACCTGCACAATTATATAGGGCGGTCCGCCTCCTTCCCCCTAGAGAGAGACCAAGCAGAATATCTGTCCTAGTTTAAGAGCTGAAATTGCCACATATTTACATATTTGTTTAATGAATGAGAAAAGTGAACAGTCAACCAAACTCTAGTTTCCTTGATGAAGAATTTTCTAGACAAGCGATTCTCAGAGTGTGGCCCCTGAACCAGCAGCATCTGCATCATTGGGGAGTTTGTTAATATGCAGATTCTCAGGCCCTGCCCCAGGCCTTCTAAATCAGAAACTCTGAAGATAGAACCCAGGAAATTATTTAATGGGCCCTCCAGATGAGTCTGATGCATGCTTAATTTTGCAATACCATTATCTTAGACTGATCAAAACTAAAAGCAAAGATTTCATCTTACCTCGGTTGAGTCTGGAAAGGTGAAGAGTGGTGATTTAGAGAACAGTTAGGGTAAAGGGGGTCAGGCAGAGGAAGTAGCATATGCAAAGACACAAAAGCATGATATGTAATTTGTAAGCAGATTGTTGTGGATGAAGTAAGGAATTCAGGCTGGCAGGAAAAAAGAGATGATACTCAGGAGTCAGATCAGGGAAGTCTTCCTAAGGTGTTTGATCCAGTTTTGTATTTTAGGAAGAGTCCTATGGCAAAGATATGACAGATGTGATGGTGGTGAGACTGGCCACCGTGGGCCAAGTAAGCAGCTACTAATTAATCTAGGTGTAAAATGAGAGCTGGACTAAAGCACTAATGCAGTTCCAGTGGGAATGAAGAGGATGGGATGGGTTCAAGAAGTATTAGAAAAGTAAAATTGACAAAACACAGGAATTCAGGAAGCAAGAGAGAAGCCATCAGGGATGACACTCAGGTTTGTGTCTTAGGCAATGGTTGTACGTTGGTTTCATTCACTGAACTAAGAAAGACAATAAGAGGAAGAGATTTAGGGACTGAGATAGGGGCTGGATAAGGTGAGTTTGGTTTGGACATTTATAGTTGCAGAAATTTATGGAACATTCATATGGAGGCATCAAATTTATCAGTCCTTCCTTTGCTATTTCTTCCATTATTTTTATGCTTATATGTTTTCCTCATGCAGAGAGCAATTAATTCAGCTGTATTTGCTTGAGTTTTTTTAAGTTTTCTTTAAAGAATTACTTTTTAAACCACTGAGAAATGAGATTCTAACCAGGTATTTTCCCCAAAATAGTCAATTTCCTCTCAGTTTTAGAACTTTGTCCCTCTGTTATTAGTTTATGTCTATCTTTTCAAAATCCTATATTAAATTCATTAGATAAGGTCTGATTAGAACCTAGAATATTTCAGTGGAACCTAGAATGTTCCATCATCTACTGATAAAAATGTTAAAGCCTTGACCTTAGGTTTTGCCAATAGTTTTACGGCAAGTCTTAGGTTGAAATAGAAACAAAATTCAAATTTCTTAATTTCTAAATACATCTACTAAATGTAGGAGAATGAGGGGGTGACCTTTAGCATTTACTTGGATGAACTGAATAGTTCATCAAAAAATATCTCTTTCACAAAACAGAAAATTACTGGTTTATTTTGAATACAAGTTTTTGCAATTGTTGATTTCTGTGTTGTGTTGACTTATTTATGAATATCCTCATTGTCAACATTTTAGAAGTTCACCTTGATTAGACAGCTTTTTCTTGAAATATGAGGAGATCATACCAAGGCATAATAATTTCTGGCTTAGGATTCTGCTTCCTGTTAATAATAGATGGAATAGCTGGTTACCAGCTCCCTTTAGGCAAATTTATTGTCAAATAAATATTTATTAAGTTTTTTCTCTATGTAAAAACCACGCTATGCCAATGAGAGGTAAAAAAAAAAAAAAAAAATACAACCAATTATACTTCCCCAAAAAACCTAAAACTAACGGAAGTCAAGATATACACACAGGAAAAGATAAACAATAATTTTAGTTATTCGTTATTATTTATGTTTTTGGCAAAATTATTGGGGCAGATTACATATTCAAGATATTAACATGAGGAAGAGATGATGGTGGTTGCAATGACCTATGAAACCTTTACTGAAGGGATTAGAATTTGAACTCATTCTAGAGGGATAAGCAGAATTTGACCTTTATAGAAGAGACGAAAGGGAGAGGGAGGTTAATAGTCCTAAAACCTATTTCCAACATTTAGCAGAGCTTTTTTCCACATTTTTATTGTAGGCAATGGGTATTTTTATTTCTGAGCAATTGCTGTATTATAGTTTAATACATATCTGAACAGTTTTTTATTTCTACTTTAAACATGTGGTACATTAACATCTTTAGAATAGACATCAATCAATGAAAAAAATCTAACAAAGATACGGACTACATAAAAGTGTATTTCTTTACCACTCAGAGGTCAACATTCCCATCCAAGTAATGCCTCATATTGTGTTTTAGAGATTTCTTTATTATGTAAATGTTATGTTGTAAATACTTAGATGCCTATCTCCCCCAACTCAAATGAGCCTGGCTGAGCCAAAGGCTGGAATTACTCATCTTCTCACTTCTCATTTCCCTCCTTGAACTGCCAGTACTTAGCAAAGTATTTGGTACATAGTATGTGTGTAGCACTCAATTAATATGATGAAAAACCATCTGCCCCTGGAGAGGCAGAAAAATCATATATAAAAAAGATCATATGTAAGCTTCATTTTGATTTCTACTTAGTCTACTGTTTTAAGAAATCACCTACTCTAAGGATTTAATATCAGCATCAAATAATGGTGGTAGACATACTTAGAATTGAAAAACAATTGATATGATGGAAGGATCTGTGAATTTTTGTCTTTGCTATGAATGTAAATTATTTTTTATACTCATCAGATATGGAATGAGAGAGAGAGATGTTCCACTTTAAGCAAACCTTACATGGGAACATTTGTATTTACAGAATAGATAAACTGAGTAGCAAATATTTATTTAGCAAAATCTTTATTTGCATAAGGATTCAAGATAGCTAGCTGCTTTATGTGATAAATATCTGAATACGTTTTTTTATCAGAGACCCAGCTGGGGTGTGAAGGGGGCTCATTTGTAGACATATTTTAGAAATAAAGTTGCTAAATATACACTTGAAAGAACTAGTCGATAGTAACTTTGATTCATTGTAAGATTCTAAAATGATTTGGTTATAGACTCTCAGATTTAATTTCTAAATCCTATTTGAATAAATTTCTGCAACTGGTACTATGACTTCTGGGGTATTCTAGCAAAGGTCCTAAGGAGTATCTGCCCCTGTTTATGTCAGCTGTTGCTTTCTGGTCACAAAGAAATATAGAATCCTAGAGATAGAACATATCCTAGAGATAATCTCTTTTCCTTCTCAAAGTATGGATTATGGCCAGTAGCATGAGTGCTGCCTGAGAGCTTGTTATAAACGTAGACTCTCAGGGCCCTCTCTAGACCTAGTAAATCAGAATCTACACTTTAACAAGATCTGCAGGTGATACTGATGTATAGTAAAATGGAAGAAGGCTGAATCCATGTGCTCCACATGGCCAGCTGCACTATATGATTATTGTTGTTGCAGCCCTAAGAACATTTGAAAATAAAACAGAGCCATTAACAGCTCCTGTCTTGTCTTGGGCAGCAGTTGCCATTCTAAAGGGCAGATGTGCTGTTCCCAGGAAGCAAAGAAAGAAAACTATACAAAAAAATATGATTAGAAACTGTGGTCGCCTGGGACCTGAGTCTGTTAGAACAAGACAACTTGCTGAGGAGAACGTGATGATAACTTTATCATGGGCCACTTAACACTCATGAAAATAAATGGTGTCATTTTATGGAAAACTTAGACACTAATAGGACTACTTCTGAAAGTGTTTGATGGAATAGGAAGTGGGGCGAATGGGAGACAAGTTGGCATGAATACAGTACTCATGAGAAAAATGCACTTATAATCAAATTCTTGCATGAGTACTATATCTGTACCAACTTTGATTGACCCATTAAATAGCACCCAGAGGTGCTTGCATTGTAAAAGGTTGCCACCTTTTACAATATTAGGAAAAGGATGCAGAGATAAAGGCTTTGATCTCTTCTATAACAGATTAGATGCAGGACTATAAAATGTACATGAGTCTATACCTACATACTGTTCAGCCACAAAAGATTCAAGCTCCTATAACAAGAAATATCTTTCTGTAAAATGTTCTAGATGAGTTGAAAACTTGATAATAACAATGAAAGGGAAAAAAGTCACAAAACATTTCTTTGCACCTGGGCAATTATACCCTGAAAACTATTAGCTTTCAATTCAAAAGGTAAAGCTGAGGAAGGATTGTGATGCCACCAGGATCCGAAGACCCAAAGAAAAAATCTGCCTTCCTGGAGCTCCAGGCAAAGGAAGGAGTGTCAAGAGTTGCTCTGAAAAAGACCATCTACTTTAGTTTCCCCTTTGAGGGGTCATAAGACAGGGGTGGGAGCTGGACCTGGCCCAAGGCAAATATAATAAATTCTTACATGTACCAGCAGATTAGATTAACAACAACAACCACAAAAGATACCTAACTCATTTACCTACTTTTCCCAGGAACTTTTTAAAATCCTATGGTTTTAAATTGAAAAGGTAAAAGGGTTTAAGTTTCTAACACTGGTTTATTTTCCTGGCTTAGTGATTAAGAGGACAAAGTGAAATTTATATTTTTATCCTTGTTTCTCTCTAAATCAGTATTTTATAAAAGTTCATTTTTTTCTCCAAATTCATCTCTAATTTCTTACTTTGTAAATATGCTTTAAAATATATTTATAATTGTAATCTGTTATGAACTTTTGAAACTATCTTTCCTGCCTTTATATTGTAATTGAGTCCTGTCCACAAAAAATATAATGTGAGTCAAATTGCAAGCCACATATGCAATTTAAATTTTCTAGTGACCACATTAAAAAAGAAAAACAATGGATGAAATTTATTTTACTGTTACATTTTATTTAACTTAATATCTAAAATATCATTGCAACAGGTACCAATATGAAAATTATTGAGATATTTTGCCTTCTCTTTTTCATGCTAAGTGTTCAAAACCTTGTATGTTTTGTACTCTTATAGTACGTCTCACTGCAAACGAGCCACGTCACGTGCTTAATAGCTGTGTATGGATGGTGGCTTAGAAAAACCTGATGAAAATCATAGACCTTCCTTCCAGAAAAATTCACGTTAGCACACAACCCTACATAAATTTTCAAGGGATTCCTTAACACCTAGAAATCATCTTGAAACTTCCAGTATAGAATAATCACAAACTGCCATAATTTTATCGCTAGTCTCACAATTTCTCATAATATTGACCTTTAGGGGATACATATATTATTTTTTAAAGGAAACTTTATATTATTCCTATAAACAAAAAAAAATAAAAATAAATGTTATCTGCCAAAGTAAAAGATAACTATAAAAAAATATTTTTAACTATTACATTTTTTTAATCATTCATAGAAAGACCTATCTCCTTCCTAAACTCATCTTTCATATCAGTCTTTGGGACACAGTACCTAGGGCTTTGAGACTCAGACAAAGGAACCTTATCTTAAGATT